>OW052046.1:37909505-39159505 GCA_932526495.1 Bombylius major
AATAATAAATAATAAATATAAACCGCATTATAATCATAATTATTATTATTATTATTATGACTTTTCAATGATTTGAAAGTGAATTTAAAATACACGTGACAGAGTTTTTTTTTCTTCTTTTTTAATTTTTTTTAATAAAATTTTTTATTATTTTTATCTTGCAGTATCATATACTTAAGTATAATATATATGTATTTGAGAGAAAAAAATTTAAAAAAAAGTTAATTTTATTTATTCATATATGTTTTCCTTTTAATAATATATTACATATAAATGCGTAACAATTTTATTAGGTAATATATATTATTTTTTTAATTTTTTATTTTATTTTACATATAGATACACATACATATGTACATATATGTACGAGGGTCGTTTAATAAGTCCATGCAAAAATAATGAAAACAAAAGTTTTTTTGGGATTTTTTTTTTATTTTTCAACATAGTCACCCTTGAGCTCAATACATTTGATCTAGCTTTTTTCAAGCTTTTTGATTCCATCGCTATATTAAGATTTGTCCAACTCCTCAAAATCGCGTTTATTTCACTTATTATTTCAGTATTCGATGCAAATCTCTTTCCACCAAGCCATTTTTCCATATTTGGGAATAAATAGTAGTCACAAGGGTCTAAATCTGGAGAATAGGGGGGATGTGGAAGAACTTTGTACCGTAATTCCACCAATTTTGCTGTCACAATCGCATTGGCGCATTGTCGCGGTTTTGATCAATTGTGAGCAAATGCAGCAACCATCTTGCAGATAGCTTTTTCATTCCCAAATGTTCGTGTAAAATATTATGTATCCATTTACTTGAGATGCCTACAGCGTTAGCAATTTCCCGCACCTTTAGTCTTCTGTCATTCATCACCATATCGTGGAT
This sequence comes from Bombylius major, assembly GCA_932526495.1. Taxonomy (NCBI): domain Eukaryota; kingdom Metazoa; phylum Arthropoda; class Insecta; order Diptera; family Bombyliidae; genus Bombylius; species Bombylius major. Next base: position 37,910,387 of record OW052046.1, read on the forward strand.
TTTTTCCACATTTTCTTCAGTGGTAACCTAAACAGGTCGTCCAGATCGTTCAACGTCACAAGTGCTCATTTGGCCACATCGAAAACTAGCAAACCACTTATTGATCATTCTAATAGAAGGCGCAGAGAGAGTCTCCGTAATACCGTAATGTTTGTCCAGTCTAGCTTTCGTTTCCATCGTGATTTACCTTTCAGAAAATAATGTTTGATCACCACACGAAACTCATTTTGCTTCATTTTTTTAAAACAACACTTAATTAACTTGCTTTTGATCGCTGTCAATCACAAACTACTTGACTTATCTACATGAAAATTTGCATATAATCTTTTGAGACTAATTGCCAGATGCTATAAAAATAATAACAATATTATTACATTAAACCAACCAGTTTGATTTTGCACGGACTTATCAAACAACCCTCGTATATAATTTAGGTGCGTAACCATACACTTTATAATATGTATGTATATACATTTTTTTTTATATTTTGATTACACTTTTATATTATAAAACAGAAAATTGTTCACATCCTATTTTCAGATACATACGCATACTATATGTCAGTAAGTATGTAAGTATGTATGTACTTAAGAATGTGAAATATTCGCGACAATCTATGTCATAATGTAATACTTTTCTAAAATATTTTTATATTAAACAATAATATATGTAACAATAGCAAAAACAAAAGGGAATTTTAAATTCATATGTTTAATCTTACAAGCAAATTCAGTCGAATATAATTCAAATTGCGCTATATCCACATTTTGGAGTAAAAGAAGTTTCAATTTGTGAAAATTTCAAATGTACATACTTATTTACATATGTATGTATATATGTATCTATAACAGAAATCATATAATTCACAATTGTACATATATATTTAGACCTAATTCAAAATAATATATGTAAATATATAGAGTTTTGCATATTTTAGAATAATTTTTATTTAAAAAATTCTTGAATATTATATAAGAGAATACTAGTATTTATACAATTTCGTGTGCATATAATATACTCGTACACAAGTATGTATGTATGTATGTTAAAAATATAAAAAAATATATTATGTATTTATTTTTAATAGTTTTTATCTTTTTTTTTTTTTCATTTTATTTTATTTACTTTGTATATATTTAATGAAATTTACATACATACATTTATTTTATATTTTATTATTTAACTTTTATTTGTTTTTTTTTTTTTTATCATTATAATTTTTCATTTTCTGTTATGGGAATTTCAAGTGTATATACTTAAGTATAATTGAAAGTTTTTCATTAAACTAAAATTCACATAATGTTCATTTGTGTACATATTATGTACGTACATACATGTAATATATGATCGTCGTGTGTGTAAAAAAAATCAATAAAAAATTAATTAAAAATAAATCAAAGGAAAAAATGATAATTATTTTTTAAAATTTTTGACTTTGAAACAATTAAAAAAAAATTAAATTCAAACAAACAGAAATACCAATTTCATTTTCTAATAAAGGGATTTTCGTTTTAATTTTGGATTTTTTTTTTTTAAATTTAATTTACATTCAAAAATATGTTTTTAATTTTTTTTTTCTACACGAAATTTTGTGATTTAGAAGAAAAAAAATTGGTACATTAATTTAATAATTTAATTTAATGAAATTCGTTTCATTATTTTTTTTTTCTTAATTTTTCCCACACATCAAAATGAAATATAAAATTATGAATCTAGAATGTATAAAATTCATAAGAAGAAATTTTTATCTATGTATTTAGGCAATTCTCTGGGAAGTTAAACCTTTTAGTGAAAATTTAAAAATTTAAAAAAAGTTATAACTGATTGTATAGACAAGACATCTAATTTTGATAATTTTTTTAAACATAAGAGAACAAATATATGTATATAAATAATACAATCAATTTACAATCAAATAATTTGCATAGAATACGTATAATAAATTTTTACCTATAGTCTGCTTTACATGTAATTTTGTAGTCTGCGTTACCAGGATTTTTTTTTGTTTTTTAATAATATAAAAACCTATTTAAGATACTATCGAATACCAATCAAAGAATATACATGTTACCATCAAAACCATATACATTTCAAAAAATTTGTTGCATTCAGTTAGCAGAAAATTTCAATAGAAAGTAAAAAGGTACATTTTCTGTTTTCGTGCGATGTAGTCTGCGTTACATCTGTTAGAGTTAATAACAAAAAAGCAGTGTAATAAACATTCAAAATAATTTCATGTATGATATATTAAGACATTAAGGTATTAATCTATAATCTTGAAAAATAATTTTTTCTTGGTACATGTTTATGAAATACACGTTAAAAAGTCGAATACGATGTAGTCTGCGTTACAAAGAGAATCGCCCATTTACAAAATGTGAAGTATTGTTAAATGTAAAAGTATTTACATTACTTGCAAAAACAAAAATATAAATGAGAAACTTCAATAAAAAAAAATGTAAAAAAATAAAATAAAAAAAGTTGTTACCGCATTTTGTCGAAAGTTTTATTTAAAAAAATTTTTTTTTAAATTTTGATCTCCTTCAATCTTAAAATTTATAAGTACATAGTTTGTATCTAAAGTCTAAAGACTTTTTTCCACCGAATAATAAGTTTTTATAATCTTTAATCTGTGCGGTAAAAGATAAAACTTACATAAAAAAAAAAAATTTTAATCTTTTACATAAATACCTGTTCAGAAACCAATTTTATCGATTTTTAACGGAATTAAACATGAATAAATAAATGTGAAAAAGGGAAGAACAAAAAAAAAAAAAATCATTTTAGCAAAATATAAGTAATTTTGACTATATACATACATATGTACTTGTACATAAACATTTTGATGTGGTTAATAGAACTTTAATTCAAAGAATTATTAATTTATTTTAATTTTCTCTTCTGTAATCCTTGTTCCTTTTTTTCTCATTTTATATGTATATGTATTTAACATTTATTTATTTATTTAATAATATTCAATGCCTATAATACTACTTTCAGTAGAGTATATACTTTATTAATATTTCATTTAATAGTGAGGTATTTCATTTACTATTTATTAAAAGGATCTTAATTTGTTGAATTTTGTTTGTGACATATGCTTTTATCAATATACATATATGTATTCACATACACACGTACATATATTAGTACTTCTATCACACATATCATACTTATTATTCATATTACTCGTATGTACATACACCAATATGTATAGCATTATATAGGGTATTATTTTTACAATACAAAAACAAATTAATATACATATTAATTCCAGATGAAATAAATACATACCTACATGGATACACATACTATACAAAGAATTTGAAATAAGACAAAAAATTAGAAAAATAATTTTTGTTTTTGACAATAATTATTACAAATGTATTTCCTAAATTGTGAAAAAAAAAAAAAACAAAATAAAATAAAAAACAATAGGAAAAAAAGAAAAAAATTAAATTATAAAAAGAAATTGAATGAATGAAAAAACAATTGAAATGTCAAAAATGTAATAAAAATGAAATAAAAAGGACGAAATTTTGTTAAAAATTCAATAATAAAAGAAAAAAAGTATATTAAATTGAAGGAATTGGTCAGAAAAGAATTTTGTTACAAAAAAAAAAAAGAAAATCTACTAAAAATGAAAAAGTTCAAAGAACTTTGTGTACAAACATAAAAACTTTTAGGATAGCTATATATTTTTTTTTCTGTATTTTTGTTTTTCCCTTTTATCGTACTTCTTAGTTATTTTTATTTAACCTTTTTTTTTTTTTTTGTCTTCACTTTATTTTCTGCGAATAAAAGTTCATATACCTACCTATTTATATAACTGTACTTAAAGTTATACCAATACTATGATTTGACACCGCTAAAAGAAAAAAAAAATAATTCTATATAAGTAAACAAAAATTAGGTCTATGTGATGATAATAGAACTTATTTTTTTTTTCTTTTCATTCCCTATATATTTATTTTCTTCTGTTGTTTCGAGTTATTTTTATTTGATTTCTTCGCGTTTGATTAAAGTGGAAACATAATTGATTGAATTGAATCATAAAAGTTCGAACATGTACATTAATATAAAATGAAGGTTATACATACATCAATACATACACTCATATATATACATATGTATATGTATGCATTATAGGTCTAATATGATCGAGAATAAAGATAGATATATGAGAATTTAATTGGAAATAAGGTTCGCATAAATGGCATAGGGGTTATACAAAAATCAAATGAAAATAATTAAAAAATAGAGAGAAAAAAAAACAAAAAAGGAAAAATAAAACTTTAATGCATCCAGGCAAATATTTTTTCGTAGAATGAATTAATATGATATTGTTAGTAAATAAAAATATCGAAAAAAAAAAAATTAATTGTGTAGATAAAATTTTTGTATGTATCTAAATTATGTAGTACGTATGTACAATATATGTAGATTAGAGTGTCCCTTATTTTTCAACTTTCAGATTCTCAGGGTGCTACCCTCTAATTAAAAGTAGAAATATCAAAAAAACCGTTAAATTTAACATCATTTTCCAGCAGTAGAAGGGAAAAAATGTTAATTTTTTGGAAAATGACGATTTTGTGCATTTTACCCTATAACTTTTGCCCTATTTGACGGATTTTTTTCGTTTAAACTTTATTTAGAAGAGAACCCTTCAAGGAATATACTACCCAAATTTCAACTTCCTACTTCAACTCTGGGAACATATTTTTTAAGGCACGAAAAGGTCTTCAAAAATTTCCTTGACATAGATGGAACGAGTTTTTTTCTTTGGTGCCTTGTAGCTCGTTCCCTGGTGCAGGGATCTTTTTTGTTCAAAAGAAAAATTTATAAGGAATGACAAGAAAAATGCCCTGCAGAAATTTCAAGATTTTCGGATCACGAGGTCCAGAGATATTCAAATTTGAAATCTGATTTTTGACGAAAACGTGCTAAAATACGAACTTATATTTTCAGTACATTTTCTTAGGTAAAAAGAACCCTTTGTCGGCACGGGTATATAACTGTCAAAAGTTTTGAAATTTTAGAATTTTAATTATTTTGTAATAAGTAAAAAAATTGAGGGGTAGCACGCGAGTTTCAAAAAAAAAAATTTTTCGTAGAACAAATAAGGGACAGTCTAATATATACATATGCGTATGTATTTATATAAATATGAATATACATATTTGTATGTAAAAAAAAATGTTGTCGTTCTTCTAAGGAAGATTCATTTCTTATCAACTAAGAAAGATTTTTATTTCCGACAAAAGACGTACAAAAATTAAAAAATGTATATACTGTCGATTATATGCGGAAAAACAAAAGTAATAGTACGAGTATCTTTTTAGGTAAAAAAAATATACATTTATCATTGATTTTTCTCATCAAAAATATCCTTTAAATTTATAATTGTATTCGATTTTTTTGGTTGTTGTTGTTAGATTTATAAACTTAATAAATTTTTAAGGAAATAATTTCCATTAAAAACAAAAAATTATAATGTGCATATACCTACATACTTAAAATTTAACATTATATCCTAAATGAATCATCAATTATAATTGTATTAGTGAATTGGTGTGAATTAATATGTTATCAATAAATTTGTTAAGTGCGTGCTAATTATCATATTATTTATTATTATTATTATCTTGTACATACATATATGTATGTACATTTTTACTATAACCTTATAAATAATGATTTTATCAGAAACTAAATTCTAAATAGACGAACATAATATTCATTAATAAATATATGTATGTGTACATATGTACATATACATAATTATCTAACATGTATATGTTATATCCTTTTTATTTATTATTAATGCATTTAATATTAGATACCAAGTAAAATATATTAATAACAACATATATTCATATTAGACAAGGTTAATGACCATTCAAATAGTTTCTAATTATTATCCTTTTTCCTCTATACGTTATTGTTGTTTATATGCCACAATAAAAAAATAAAAATCATACATTTGGTATCTGTAATTCTTTATTTTCAAATCAATCATATTGTGGAAAAAAAAAAAAAAACAAATTCTCAAAATTTATATATTTACTATATTATTTACATTATTTTTTATGTATGTATGTACATATATACAAAATATCTTACTTATTTATTGTATCTATCACTTAAATTAATTGAATAGCTGTCGAAAAAAAAAAACGTCAAAATACTCCTTTATTATAATTTTTTTCTATAATATTACATGCTTAATTTTTATTTATTTTTTGTTTTTACATACAACTTATATCCCTTTTCTGTTTTTATTTTTTTGGTTTTTTACCTTTAAATATGAGGGGTTAAATTCAAAATTAAATATCCCTTAGAGCAATACAAAATTTGTAAATAAGAAAAACTAGAAAGAATATTGTTTGTAGATAGGTGAAATGTTATAAGACAAAAAAGGATAAAAATGCAATCAGGAAATATGTACGTACTCATATGTATGTTGTTTATGCCAGTATAATAATTAACATTTTTTTTTTTTATGATTATGTTTTTTTATATTTTCATTTAAGATATTAAGATTATTGTTTTGAAATATAAAATATAATCAGTCAAGCGATGTCTTCGAGTTAGAAAACATAAAGTGGTTATTTTTTTTCTCCATTTTTTTGTGTTTTATTCGTTCAGTTTGTGTGTAAATACAATTTTTTTTTTTCGTTGTTGTTGTGAAATACAGTTTTAGAAAAAGTAATAAATAAAAAATTGAGAAAATTGTTAAGAAAAAAAAAACAACAAAAACAATTGTGTTTTTCATTAAATGAGAACATAGAAAATTTTATATATTTTTTTTTTTATTTATGAAAAAGGTTACAAAAAAAAAAAAATAACACAATAAGGATCTCAAGTTATAAATAAATTTTTTTGTTGATATTTCGTGATAGGATATCATTTAATTTGATTAAAGAAAAACAAACAATGTTCAATTATTTGAAATTACAGTGTTTTTTGTTTTTTTTGTTTTTATTTTTGTATTTTATTCCAATATTAAAATTTCAATTTAACACTCCGATCTATATTAAATTTTATTAACTCCCATCTATGTTATGTACGTTTTTGTACACCTTTTCGTCCGTTTAAAAAAGTATGTTCCTGTAGGAGTAGGAACTTCTAAAATACTGAAAAAGTGCAAAATTAAGGGGGGTCGCAGTAGAGGGGAAAAAACGTTAATTTTTCGAAAAATGACGTTTACTTGCATTTTACCCTTTAACTTTTGCCCTGTTTGACGGAATTTTTTCGTTTAAAGTTTGTTTAGAAGAGAAATCTTTAAGAAATATCCTGGCCAAATTTCAACTTCCTACTTCTACGGGAACATACTTTTTTAAAGGGACGAAAAGGTGTACAAAAACGTACTTAACATAGATGGAAGGAGTTTTTTTTCTTTCGAGCCTTGTAGCCCGCTCCCTGTTGCAGGGATCTTTTTTGTTTAAAAACAAAATTTGTAGGGAATGGCAAGAAAAACGCCCTGCAGAAATTTCAAGTTAATCGGATCACAAGGTGTAGAGATATTCCAATTTGAAATCTGATTTTGTACGAAAACGTGTTAACATAGATCGGAGTGTTAAAGGAAAATTATGTAAAATATTGTTTTTTTCTATTTGTTTTTGTTTTATTTATATGAAATCATCATTTTTTCAAACGTCTAGAATGTCTAGAAACTTTTAAAAAATCTTTAAAAAATAAAAAGATTATTTTCAATATTGATCAACAGTAAACATATCTTTTTTTTTTTTTTTTTATATATTTTTTTTTTTTTTTTTTTTTTTTTTTTTAGAAAAAAACATCCTTTTTCAATTTTTCATACAATATTGCATAATATGAATATAGCATTGATTCAAGTACATTCACTTATTTATTTTTTTGTTTTGTTCACAATAAAAATATTTCTCGTATGTATGTAGGTCAGAAGGAATCCCCGGCTATATAAGAAATATTATTTTGCAGTATAGTTTTTGACAATATATCTAAAATATACATAGATATAATGTAGATAATGTGTATGAGAAAACAAAAACACATTATAAAATGCATATTCATGCAACATTTTATTTTTTTGATTTTATTTTTCTCATAAACAATAAAAAAAAAAATTAAAAATCGAAAGAACATGAAATTTTAAAGATAAAATCGAGTACATATTCCAAAAGATATTATAACATTTATTTTATATAGTAGTATGAATAATAAAAAATAAAAAGTAAAAAAAAATAAATAAAAACGAAATTATTCTTTCACATTGATAAATTATTAATTTTTGCAATGTCTGCACAAAATAAAAAATAATATTAAAAATCGAATGTATTTGCATATAATATGTAATTTAATATTATGTATTTCATTTCATTTCAATTGATACTCTTAATATATGTATATATACATGAAGATTTGTGTATGTAAATTTAATACTCTTTTATTGCATTACTTAATTATTTTTAAGAAAAAGAAAAAAAATGAAAAGAAAAGAATATTTTTTATTCACAATATCAAAAAGCCAACAAAAGAACAAAAAATAAAAAAGTTTTTTTTTTATTGAAATTTAAGAACTTCATTTGAATTTTCATTTAAAAGTTTCTTTAGAATTGGTTTTTTTTATTTTATTTATATATGGATGTATGTATTTGATATATAAAGTATAAAATACATGCATTATAAATAAAATAACTTTTATTTGAAGTACTTGAAACATGTGCTTCTTATCTAGTATTTTTATTACATACATACATATACATTCACAATCTATTATAATGACTTTTTTTGTATGAAAATTATTTTGTTATCAAATTAAATTATCATGATTATCTCTCTTAAGATACATAAAGCACTTTTTTCTTTTCTTTTTGAGAGAAAAAATATATGTATATTTAAGTACGTACCTATGTTTATATACATGATGCAATATATGGGTGATTTCGTGGAAACTGACCGAAAAGTAATCTGGATTTTGGCAAAACAAATTTGTAATTTTTTAAGAAAAGTTTTTTACCTAATTCACAGGTATTTGAAAATTTAAGTAGTTTTTTTTTTCTGGAAAAGCACGTATGAAATTCAAGTTCTGTAAAGATTTTAACATGATTTTTTGGACACTTCTAACATTGAAATTACTCCTGTAACATGGAAATGACATTTAGGAAGTTTTTTTAAAAATAAAACATTTAAAAAAAAAAACAATTTTCTCTATTAAAAATACTTCTAACTGAAAAAAGTAGAAAATAATATCATCCTAGAAAGTAATATAATTATTTAATACTAATATAAAGAAAAATATATTTACCACTGTAATGACCATCTTAAAATGTGAAAGCCTGCGCCCAATGGTAACGACAACGACAACTACAACGTGACGTTCAATTAGAATCAATAGAACGACTGTTGTTCTCGCCCAATGACAACGTTGTCATTCACTTAGATTTACTTCTAATTTTGTCGGTGTCGGAAAGCAGTTGTCGTTGTCGTTACCATTGGACGCAAGGTTTGACACTTAAAATTTTTTCTGATAAATTGCATTTCTAACCACATCACTATCATTTTACAGACTGAAAACTCTTAATTGACTTCTATAACTGTTTCTTAATTCTTTAGAGTTTAGAGTCGAATTTGTTTCGCGTGAAGTTGTCATCTTTTAATTTTATTAAATAAAAATGATATAGTTCACGAGACGTTAAAATATAAGGGACAAGAGAAAAATACTAAAAAGAGGCTTTTTTTTAAATACAAAATTTCTCTTAATGCTTTGTATTATAATTCAAGTATGTTTTTTCACCGAATATGTAAAGCAAAAAAACATTGCGTAGTAACAAATAACGAATTTTTATTTGATTTGTTACACATATCGCTTGGAGACAACCATAGTAATGACAAAAGTCAAAAGTGGTCTTTTATGAAAAGTTTTCTGCAAAATGCCACGTTTAATTTCTTTTTCTTAATTTATTAATATTAAACACATTATTTTAAAAGCTATCACTTTGATATTGAAATAAAATATCAATGCATTTTTGAAATTTTTAAAGAGACATCAAATTGGCCAGTTTCCGTGAAATCACCCATATACCATATTTTGTTGTTGTTTTTTTTTTTCATCATTTCAATTATTGCACTTGAAAGTTATATGGTACATTTTAGATTTAGATCAATCTTTTATCATTTTTAATTGCGTTAATAAGTATACAAATCTGTAAAGATACAAATTTTTAACATGTAATATACGTATACATGCATTTACTCGTACATTGTAAACATTAAATTATTATTAAATCGTTTTTTTTTCTTCTTTTTCTTCTTCTTCAAATATTTAAAATGAATTCAATAATAATAATGTGTTTGTTTATTCAATTAGAAAATAAAAAAAAAATTAACATAATATTTCTATTCAACAATGTCGTATTATCATAATATTCTTGTCATCATCATATTTAGAAATTGTTTACTAAAAATGAATATATGTATATATAATGTATGTATGTATGTAGTTATTGTAAAATACACAAAAAATATTTTAGATTCAAATATTATACTAACAATTTTACCAGTATATTTATCTCATCTATCTATCAAATCTATGATAAATCTCTAAAAAAAAATTCTTCAATTTTGTAAGATGATAAAAGAATCTGCCAATAATAAAATAAATTTAACAAAAAAAAAAAAATGCAATGGAAAAATAAGAAAAGAAAGAAGAAGAAAAAAGTTGTATATTACATGTATGGAAGAAAGTATGTACATATGTACATATGTGTATATGAATGTAGTACATTAAATTAATCTAGTATCTATCTACTTATGAATTTCTTTTTGCTACCGACAAAGTATTTATCTATCATGATTATAGTCGAGTATATAATATAGAGGAAAAACTTAGCACTAGCTTTAGTACAGAATCAAAAGGAAAAGGAAAAAAAAAGAAGAAGAAAATTTTCTGTTTAATATGCATGTAAAGATGTATCTACATGCGATACATACATAGTATATAATATACAGTATGATCCAAAAGTTTTCGGTGTTTGGTTTTGATTACATTATTTCATGTTTTACTTTTATGATTTTATTTTGAAATGCAGGTCTCTATCGAGTATCGAGTTGTTCTGTGTAAGTCGAAACCATATAGAAGTTGAGACTTAGATTTACATACCATGTATGTAACTGGACGAAATGACTGTATTTTATCTGTGAAAACTCGATAGAGACACGTATTTTTTGGTTTGGTAAATGAAATGTAAATTTGAAAAGGTCATAAGTTCAAAGTAAAAAAAATTAAGTAACTAAAAGAAAATTATGTAAAAGTAGATATTATGAACATAAACTTTTGGATCACATTATAAATACATATACTGGATGAGAATATTAATAATTTTGAACTTGTCATCATCATCATAAGTTGTAACGTTAGTTTTATAATACATATTTTATTCGCGTTTCTCATTATTTCTATACTGTGTGTTGTTCTTATAACGACGAGGAACAACGTTGAATTGTTATTGTGCATCTTCTATGAACTTTAGTCTTGTCGTTTATATGTATATGTTGTTCTTGCCGTCGTCGTCGTTGTCTTCGTCATTACATCAAATGAAAGTTGTTTAAAGAAAATTTCTTATTACAAATAATAATCGAAAAATAAAAAATTAAAAAAATGCAGCAAAAACAACACATCCAGAAGAAGTTGAATTGAAAAAAAAAAAAAACATGTTGATTATAATATTACAGAAAGTTGAAACGCGAACATTGAAATATTAAAAGAATGAACAAAAAAAAAAAAAATAAATAAAAATACAATTACTTTCTTACATCAACGGGATAATCGTGTAAAAAAGTTACATTTTTTACAAAATCTTGAAAATTTTCTTCATTATATGCATTTTAACAATGTGAAAAAACTATATTTTAGGACAATTTTTCGTTTAGAGAATGAAGTAAAAAATTTTTTGTAAAAGGATTAAATTTATGTCCTATATTGTAAATACATATATACTATAATACATACTTAAATATTTTTTTTTAAATTAAAACTTTATAACTTAATCGTTCTCAAATATAAAAAGATTTTATAATGTATTTTTTTTTTTAAATTTTTGTTACTCAAAATTAAAAATAAAATTTTTATCATATATTTTTCACTTCCAGAAAATCCAATTACAATTTAATTAAATAATTTCAAAATTTTCTAGAATTTCTCTGATATTATAAGGTATAAATTCTAGAAAATACAATTAGTAGATATTATATATATAGTTAAAAAGAAAAAAATGAAATTGTATATATGAGTTAAAACATCATGTGATACTTTCTTTTAACATTTATTTTCTTTTCTTTTTCTTGAAACGAAAAAAGAAAAAAAAACGTTATTGGATTTGATATTTTGTCTTTTGAAATTCAATAAAATTGAAATTATATTGAAAAAATATAATATAAGTATATTATATATATATTTAATTTGCAATGAAGACAACAACGAAAAATAAAAAAATGTGTATTTGGAGAGTTAAATTACAGAATAAAAAAATGTTCAACAAATCAAATTTCATTGAATTTAGCTAGAATTCCACAAGAAGGTTTCTTTGCTTTTTATTTTATTTTATTTATTTTTTTTTTTTTTAAATTTATGATTATAATCTTATCGTATTTAGTTGCTATCGTCTTATATAAACATTCTAAATAAAAATTTTTTAAACATAAATAAGAGTCAAGTTTAAAAAAAAAATAAAAATAATTCAGTAATGTTTATATTATAAAATGACATTAAGATAAAACTAAAAGAAATATTTGTATGAATGTATAGGAAATAAAATCAACTTGCCTTAGACAGATGCGATCTAATTTGGGCTATTATATTGTTACTGGGGAAGCAAAAATTTAGAAAAAAAATGCTGACTTTATGCAAAATTCTCAGTTTTTGTTTTTTCTTTTCTTTTTTAATATTTTATTTAGCTATTTTTTATTTTTAACACATAACGTATAGGAGATTTGTGTATTCTTTACAACAATGTTTACGTAGTATAACTAAGAACAGTAAGCGACATTGTATTCGATAGTTTAATTTGTAGATCAGTGACCCAGAAAGGCAAGGATCTCGATAGTTCGAATGTCGTTTTTTCTGTTATTAGTCTACTATTATACAAACGGACGACGGGTTGATTTTTTCATTATTGTTTTCTGATTTCGTTTAGACAAAACACACAATGGTTTTTACTACCAATGCACGTAGCAAAAACAGAAAGAAAAATCATAATAATATTTTCCGAAATCCTGTTGAACTTTTTCTATAAAATGTAAATTTACATAATTCATCTTATATAGGGTTAACATTGCAGGTTGACAACCTAAATTTCAACCTGAATCAAGTTGGATCAACTGGTTGGACTAAAATAAAAAAATTTTGATTTTTTTTTTAATGATTCTCAACCAAATTCAAACCAACTTTAACTTAAAGTTTCTAATGCCACTATAGTGAAAATATCCCGATCAATAGTTGTTTACTTACCAAATCTTTTGAAAAAATGAGATTGTCAACCAAGTTGATCGTGGATAGGCCCCTATTAGAAGACACGTATTGAGACAAAAAAAAAAAAAAACGTAAATCTAATGTAGCCAGACCACCGTTAGTTAAAGTGTTAAAAACAATTATTATATTATATTCATGTGACTACGAAATAATGAGGCGGATTATATCCAATCATCTCATGTTTCCTCTACATTATAATATTCCATCATTCACTATATGTTGTTCATATAGAGCTTTATAATGAAGATAAAAAAGTATCTATATAGTTAATATGTACATATGTATAGATACAAAAATTTAAAAAAAAAAAAAAGTATCTGTATATACCATATTTTGTATTTTGTACCACTTTAACTTTAAATATGTATACGAATTTCGAATTTTATAAATCTTTTTTGAAGTTGTTAGTTTAGTTGCTTTTGCTATTGCTGCTGCTGCTGCTTTTATTGAGAAAATTAAAGTTTATAATACGAAAAAAAAAAAATACATTGATCATATGTGAAATAATAAAAAAAAAATCAACAACAACATTTCTTTTCATTAGTTTAACTTAGTGTAACAACTGTCAGTTGATGAGAAGATCTTCGATCGGAAGTATTATAACTTTTCTTTTTTTTTTTAAATCACAAAAAAAAAAACAAAAAAAGAAAAATAATATTAAATAAAAATTTATTTGAAATAAATCCATAATATTATTATTGAGTTCAAATTTAAATTTATTAATTATTTTTATTACGATAAAATTGTTGTACATTTACATCACATTCAAATATTTACAAAAAATAAAATAAAAACAAAGAATTAAATATATTTTATTGTTTGGCGCGAAAATTCAAAATTTTCATTTAATCTTAAATTTATTGCGAATATATTTTTATTGCAATATTCTATAATATATCATAAATTTAATTTTTGTGTACATGTTGAAAAAAAAATAAAAAATAAAAATTAAATTGTGATTGGATAATCTATAATGTGATCAAAGTTGAAATTTTTTTCAAAACTATATAGGTAAACAATTAAATATAAATTCACAAAACACGAAATCTATAATTGAAATTATACAAAATTGTCTTCAATTTACCTAAATTTTTTAAGTTTTTATTTTTTTCAACGAGAAAAAAAGAAAATTTTTATCTTAAATTTTTCTGTGCGATTTATTATTCAATTTTTGAGATTCTTTTACTTTATTTATAAAAAAATAATTGTAAATTATTATTTGGAAAAAAAAAAACTACGAAGAAAAAAAAAATATTTTTTAAAACACATAAAATTGAATTTAACATTTAGTTCAAATTAATCATTATTGTTCACCACCCACTAGGAAAAGGATCATTAATATACTTAGTAAACTTTTTTAAACTAAAAAAAAAAAAAAATAAATAAAATATTCGAAAAAAATTTGTTTTGAAAACAAGACAACAAAAACAGTTTTAAATAATAGTATTTCGAAAATAATTTATGAAAAGAAAAAAAAATAAATAAACTTGAAAATATTTTAATGTGTTTTTAAAATTTTGTGATCAAATTTGTGTTTTCGAAGATTTTTTTAATAAGATACATTATTTAATTCATTTAATTGTTTCACCGATTCTGAGGTACATATTTCAAAAATTTAATATTATACATATTTTAAAAGTGATAAGAATTTAATGCGAGATAAACGATTAAAAATGCCACGAGGAACAAGTACAACGTAAGTTTTTTATTTTGTAATTTTTCTCTAAATTATCATCATTTTCATTACATTATATATAAACTTTGTTTTTTATTATTACTTTATTATTAAAATGTTATCTATTTTTTTTTATTTTTTTTTATCAATGCTCGATGTAACTCCATTATAAAGTAATTACGATAGTTTTGATAAAAAAAAAAATAATAATATTTAGAATCTTTTTTTTAAATTTCTATGGATAGATACTTTTAAACATTTACACGTTATAATACCGTAGATATATGTATGAAAGTATGTATATATGCGTACATTTTTGTTTTCGACCTTTTTTTTTTTTTTTTGTAAAATTTTATTTATTACGTATGATTGTTATTATTTATTTTTATTACATGTACTTGTACATTATTATTTTTTTTGTTGTTGTTGTGAATAAATGAATAAAATTTTCATATAACAAATTATACTATCGTAGATATTTGGTATTACAACAATGATAATTGAATTTATCATTGTTGTGATTTTAACAATATACCATCATCATAATCAGCATCATCATCATGATCATGATCATGATCAATATATTATCATTTTTTAAGTGTATGAGCCTTTGAATTTTTGTTTAACGTAATATATCAAATGTATATAATTTATATGACAAAAATAATCGTACCTATATGTATCTAAGTATCTATAAAATAATGCTCATATAGAATATACATGTGTACTTTTTAAAATTACATGAACTTATTTTGTGTATTTTGTGTATACGTATCTAAAATATAGAATTTAATTTTATTTAATAAAAACATAAAATAATATAGTAAATATGATATTTTAGCATATCTAATGATAATTTTTATATTAAAATAATCTTAAATATCAATTTAAAATATTATATATGTATATAATGTATACATGTATATATGTATGATATAATGATGTTGATAATATGATAATAATACTAATTTTAATATACTAGACCAGTCAGTACAATCAAATTGATTAAATTCGGGTGAGAAAATATATTTTATATGAATTACTATACCTACGATTCATTTTTTAAAAAAAAACTAATGATATATACGTATGTACTTAAAATAAAACAAAAAATACGAGTATATATGTACATCATATACATATACATATGTAGGAGTATGTAACAAAAATTTGTTGTTTAATATACCATAATTTTTTCTTTTTTTCTATAATGTAGATTAAGTTACAAGAAAATTATAATACTATACATATTTTTTTTTTTAGAGTTACATAAATATCATTTATTTTATTCGTAATAATAATTTGTAACATAAATGAACATATAATGACATCACTATAAACACTTAAAACATATTTATTTAGGAAGTAGATCATTAGATACTTTACAAAAAAATATATTATATATACATACGTATGTACATACATACATACATAATACATCTCATCAAGTACCTTAATAGTTCAACATTCATTCTATATATTTTAAAAGAATTTTATTCGCAATTCATTTATTGTACTGTAAAAAAAAAAAAAAAATTTTTTTTAATGGTACATATTTTAAAGTATTAAAGTTCGTGGTATATTTAGTATTTGAAAAATATAAAAATTATGTATTTTTGAGATGAAAAAGCTTAAAATTAGTTGATTTTTTCCATTAGCATCAACATAACAACGAAAATACAGTATCATTAAAATCATTTTTTTCATTAGGTATACAAAATGATGTGATGTTATAATTAATGTAAATAATGTGAAAAATATTTTATTACCTTCAGGAATTTATTTGTTTATTATTATGTCATTAAAATGATTTAGGATAAATAATAACCTTTTTAGAACATTAAAATGATTTCAAATGAAAATATTTATAAATTTGTTAAATTAAATAATTATAAATGAAAATAATTTTAATATAGTATGTAACTACACATGTATAGTACTAATAAGTACATGAATAAATGCGTATATAAATAGAAATTATTTAATGTAATTAATAATAATGTATATATTATAATATGTAGTATGTAGGTATGTATCGGGTGTGATGAAAACTGGTATGTAATTATATACAAAATATCGAATATTATAATCATTTTGTACTTTTTTTTTTTATTTTTTGTTTCTATATAATATGAAACATAATTATTATAAATTTATAAATTACAATATAATGATGCGAATGATCTCATAAATCTTACAACAGAACTAAGGAACAAAAAAGAAAAAAAAAAAAAAACAAGAATTAAGAATTATTATTTTGTGATGTAAAAGATTAAATTTAAATTGTTGAGGCAAAACATTTCATTATTCATTTAAAATTTTTAAAGGGAAAAAAAAATAATTTTTTTTTTTTTTTTTTTCAAATATTTTTGTTCAGAAATCAAGAGTACATTTTCATGTTAGTTTTATTTTTCTCTTTTTTTATTCTATTTCCTTATTTTATGTTACTTTTTTTTTCGTTTTGTTTCTTTTTTTCCACAATTACTTAAATTCAATTCGAAAAGATTATTTTATGAAATCAGTAAAATATTTAAGTATTCTTATACGTTACTTAAAATAAAATACATACTTAGAAACTAGAAGAAACAAAAAAAAAAAATTAAATTTAAAGAAAACAAAAAATATCAAAATTAATTTTTCTTGAAGCTTTCTTCCTCTCTTAAAAATATAATAAATAGTTTTATTTACTATTGTTATATTATAAATATTCCATATGTTTATTAATTAACATAAAAAAAAATAAGGAAAAAGAATTAGAAAAAAAAAAAAAAAAAACCAAAATTCATTAAAACCAATTATTGCGTACATGAATAATTTTTTACCATATAACATGTGGGTTATCATGAATCCTCATTTCATTTTATTTTCAACCCATCATCATCATCGTCATATTCACATATGTATATACAACATGTTTTAAACATTTCAAATTTTTTAAGAAGGCGTGATAAGTACATCTACACATAATCATAGCACATATCACAAACATATGGAAATATTTTTTTTTTCTTACATATATACATATATGTACAAGTTGATGGTACTTTATAGTGCAATCAAAAAAATTAGAAATGGTTTAACATTTTTTTTTTCTTCTTCTTCATTTTTCTAACATGCCCTAAAAACAGAATGTTATAAAATAGAAATTTTCAACTGTACGAGTATAGCATAAAGAAAATATTGGATTTTGTTTAAAAAAAATACATATATGTATGTATTTTATGTAAATTCTTGTTTCAATAATATTTTAAACTGTACACATATATTATTTACTTTCTATAATATTGAAATATCTCTCTTTTTTTTCTTTTCTGAATTTAATAAATTTCATGTTTGTATGATTTGTTTTTTTTTTTTCCTAGAAACTGTTTCATAAATTTTTAATCAAATTCTTGTTACATTTTTATTACCAGTTTTTTTTTAAATTTTTTTTATCATAATGATTTTATCCATATATGTATATGTATATAAATTATAATTTATTTGATGTATCTACTACCTTAATAACATTTACGATTATATTGAAAAATTCTTTTTTTTTTAAAAATACTCGTATGTAATCCTAATTTTATTCGAAACGCCCAATATGTACATATACTGTATACAAATGTACGATACTCATCATATGTATATTAAAATTAATTAAAATTCATATTATCATATTACATTGTGATGCAAAAAATAAAAATAATTATAGCGTAGTTGAAAAACTAATTAGAAATATTTCATGTAAAATTTTTTCATTCATATCACATATTATAGTTAAAGATACATAAATAATTTCAATAAAAGATACAAGATGATTCATAATAAAATTATAATTATCATGCAATTGAAAATTATATACATATATATTTTATCTATCAGAATAATCTGGTGTATTGGTGTTATAAGTTCTTTGTTGTTGAAAATTTCGAATTTTATTTTTCATTCAGTCTCTTTTTTTTTTATCTTTCTAAAGATCCTGCAAATTTATTCAGTTGATTGTTGATCTTCACTTGTTAATAAATTTCTTTAAAAATATTTATTTAATGAAATTTTATATTCTATCATCATCCACACACAATACACCCTATATTATGAAATTCGAATTGAATTCTTTGATATTTTATTCATCTTAAAATTTTAAAATCGTATACTATACGAATGTTACGATAAGTCATTTTATAGACGTGCAGTAAGACATTCAATCATTACTAAGATGATACAGATACAGATGATCTAGTCACTCAGTCATCTATAAGTATATATATTTTTTTCATTTGGAAAAATAAGAAAAAAAAACTTTCTAAAAATTTATTTATGCTGATTTGATAAAATTTTACCTCTAATTAAGTGTAATTTTCTTATACATACATATATACATATATGTTATGTATGGTATATGCAATTACATGTTCACATAAAATATCCTGAAAACGTGTAACACACGATACATAGTGTATAACCATTTATTATAACTTGTTTACATGTTATAAATTTTTTTGGATTTTTTTTTCGTTTTCTGAAATACATGAAGAAAAAAAAAGAATCATAATTAACTTTATTCAATTTTTAAATATATGTAATGTGAAAATTCAAAATTTTAATTTAAATCTTCTTCTTTTTTTTTTTTTTACTTAAAAGATGAGAGAAATTATATTCAATATCTAAGAAAAAAAAGAAAAGGTAGATACATTACATATGTAATATGTACTATATCTATATATGTACATATGATGCGCTACTTTAGATAAAATAAAATTAAGAAAATTTCAAAATATGTATGTGCATTTATAAATATGTTCTATACAACATTATACAAATAATATACATATATATATATATATATAAAAACATTTATGCATAATATATACACCTGAATGTAATTAAAGTTTATAGATAGTATATCTTTACTGGAAACTCCTATCAATTGTTATATACCTAGTATCTGTTAAATTAAGTGAAATCTGAATGTTGATAATTGTGTTATATTCAGTATATATACATGTTTTATCATATTATAGTGAATTGTACTTGATCCTCACTTTATAATACACAGAATGAAAGAAAAATATAAAGTACTGTTGTAATTATATTTCAATATATATGTACATTATGATCATATACATACATACTCGTATTCGTATCTTAATTAAATTATTATATTTACAATATAAAAAATTGCATGACGTTTAATTAACTAATGAGGCATATAAAAGGATGAAATATAGTATGTAAAATCCATATGTATATATCTATACACTGTTTTTTGTATAAAGATACTTTTTTTTTTTTCATAGAAAATTTCAAGTTTTATAGTATTTAAAAATTATGTATACACCTACATACATATATGTATGTACAATGCAAAAAAAAGGGATTAAATTTCATACTCGCAAATATATGTATGTACAAGTAAATTTTCAAATTAATAAAATTATAAATATTACCTGGTAAACAATGAGGTTTTATGTAATTTAATTATGAGAAAAATATAATTATATTTATTGTAAATATACATACATACATATGTACAAATTATATTTATACAAATATGATGTATGTGTTACTATTTTTTAAATGTTGAAATATCTATTATGTATTTTCTCTTTTTTTTTTTTTGTACTCACGCTGCCTGGAATTGAAAAAAGTATTAGCTGTGAATAAAAAATTTCTGTAATTTTTACATACATATATTTGCACATATATGTATATAGTTTTTACATAATGAACAATTTTTTTTTTTTTTGTTCTTTAATGAGATATTTTTTGTTTTTGATTTTGTAAATTCTTCGTAATGAATTTTTATTAAATATGAAAATCATGATTTCACATGTGAAATTACATACTTTTGTTATTGTTAATATGTGACTTTTTTTTAAATACTTTTTTTTATATCACGCATAAGATATTAAAACAGTGTACTCGATATAACATGATCTAAAAATTATCACGACTGCTTAAATTCTTATAGCTTTGAATTACAAGTATAAATATAGGATATTTTATATTTTTATTGTTATACAAAACTTGACTATATGCTTGAAAGAATGTAATTCTTATAATTCCCGAATTTTCGAATTTCGAAAATTAATTTCCGAAAATCAAGGAAAATATTTCTTAGAAATTTCGAAAATTAACAAATCAATAAAAAATTAATTAAAATTAAAAAAAAAAAAAATCAATTATTAATTTTAAAGGCAACTATTTTTTTTTTTTCAATTTTTTATACGACATTTCTAAATAAAAATTTAAATTCAAAATAATATTTATCGAATTTTCACAGTCCAAAAAAAAAATCTTGTAGGAAGGAGCATTTAACTGGTAATTTCCATTCAATAATAATTAAAGCTATATAATCAAGAACTTGACAACATTTTTAGAATTTCTTGCTATTGAACTGTCTGTCATTTTAACATGAAAACACTGTTTATAAAAAATCGAACATATTCCTCAACATATGATATCTGTATAAATCTGATATTTGTAAGTACCGGTTTAACAAACAACCAAACAAAAAATGAAAAAAAAATACCTCTCAATAATTTGAATTAAAAAAAAAAAAAAAACAAAATACAAACTTTAACAATTTAATAAGCTTATAATTAAATTATTAAAATCGTAATTCATTTTTTTGTTTACAAGCTTTTGTTTTTGTTAATTTGTTATTTAATACATACTTTTTGTTCCGTTTTTTCAATACATTGAAATGAAAAAAAAAAAAAAAAAAGAAGCACAGAAACAATAACAATAATAATTACGTACTTAAAATTATAAAGATAACATATTTTCAATAAGCGTATAATTAATTGTTAATTCTGATTGAAATTAACTTTATTTTGCATGCATGTACATACTCGTATTTACTTACATTTTTTCATGAATATCTGAAAAAAAAAAACTTAAAACAGTTTTGATGTTGTTATCGTTTTTATTTTTATTTATTTTTTTTAAATTTTGTTTTTAATGATTTAATTACACTTGAACAATAATTTTGATTAATTAAATTCAAATACATATTGAATAAATTTTATGTTTCATATGAAAATAAATATACTCGTATTATGTTTGTACACTAACGATTTCATGTATTAATAAAAGATATTTTTTTTTTTTTTTTTTTCAAATTTAAAATGAAGCTTATCTGCGCTAATTAACCGTATTAATAATGATCATGTCAGCTTAAAAAATACCATAAAAAATATGTTTTGTATATTATCATGAATTAAAAAATAAAAATCACACTTTGTTTTAATTTATAATATGTATGTTTTATATGAAAAATACATATGTATGTAAGTAATTTTTTTTTTAAATTTCATTTTTATAAGAACAAACAAATGTATACATAATTTGACAGTAATCAATTTTCACATCATGATTTTTTGTTTTTCTTTTTTTCAATTTTAAATTTGAATGAAGATATTAATTTTTCTATGATTTATAAATATGTATTTTCTTTTCATTGTTTTTTTCTTCAATTATGTACACATATGTACTGTATGTAATGTGTAATGCATCCACCTGATGTATCATTAAGAGAAATTTTTTCTCAAGAAAAAAAAAAGCATATTTTAAAAAAGGAAAAAAAATATATACGAGTATATACATATGTATATATACTTTCTTTAATGTATATCTATACCTATATACATATACATATGTACTTGTAATACACATATCAGGTTTTCCATTGAATTGAATATTGTAAATTCTTATATATGCATGAATACTTTTCATCAATAAATAACAACAAAATTTTCAAATTTAAATTTTCTTTTTTTCTCCACAGAAGAATAATAAATTTTTCTTTTTTTCATATATATGAAAATTTAATACGTGATTGTGATTATGATGATGAAAATATGTATGTACATACATTATATGTACAAACATATAATGTATAAAGATATACATTTTGTTCGGTGTGTATATATTTTTAAAAATTTGTACATCAGGTGAAAAGATATTTATGGAAAAATATGTATACAAATGTAAAGTAGAGAAAAATATGTATTATGTAAAAACAAATTATATTTTCATTTAAATTAATTTTTTTCTTATTTTTAATATTTCATTATTTAATTTATTTTTAATTTTTCTTATTTTCGTGAAGAAAAAAACAAAAATTTGAAGATCAGATATTTTATTATTATCATAGGCTGAATCTTCTTGTAAAAATGAAAAATTATTATCATATAAAAAAAAAAAAATTGTTATACTGTGTGAGACCATATGGATGAATTCAAGATCAATATTTTTAATAACCTGTTAATTAAGGTCTTCTGTCTTCTGATGCTGAATATCTCGAGTTTGATAAGTTTGTCGAAGTTTTGAATGAATATCAATTCATTTGAGTTGGATGTAAGTGCTAGGTACTTGAAGTAGTTTGATAACTCTGCTTACTGACCATAAGCAAGTATGTATACAAAAATAACTACAAAAATATCAGTACCTACCGGTCTTGTCGTACAAATAAGTATTTCGTTCTTTATCAACAAATTTAGTGGTTCGTATTCCACTTGAAACTACAGATGAATAGATGTATGTATGACAGAAATATTGTCACGAAAATTCAAGTTACTTTGAGTAGGGCCTGGCTCACAAACCTGCGCAGCAGCCGCTGATGATGATTAGTAAAAAAATGTATTTTTTTTCAACCTTTTGTTTGTTGTTTGAAAAAAAAAAAAAAAAGGATTTTTCTTTTTGAAGAAAATATTCTTTTGAATATAGTAAAAAATTCATGACGTTTTTGTGGAAAGGAAAAAAAAATCATTTTTAATATCAAAATCGATTTTATAAACAATTTTTGCTTTCAAAAATTTGTATTTGTAGAGAATTTATCTACAATATATTAATTTAATATCATTTTTTTTTTTGTGCAATTTATCCTTCAATTTTCTAAAAATATACCGAAATAATTTTAATTAATAATTACTGTTTATATTTTGCTTTACTTTGAAAAGAAAAAAGTCTTTTCAGTTCTAAATCTAAGAACTTTATTGTATTAGGGGAAGAAAAAAAAAAAAGAAATTCCATTAGATGAATAATTAAAGGACTTACTTTATTTGAAATGTTTATTTAAAACTTAAAAGAACCGCCTACAGTTTGTCTTGTCTTTGTTATTTTCTTCAATATAAACGGAAAAATAAAATAAAATTATAAAGAAAATGATAATAATTGAAAGAAATTGAAATTTTTAATTTATTCTTTTTTTTTTTTTTTTATTCTTCTAGCCCTTGATTAATTTATATATGAATTATTATTATAATCTTTCTTTTTTTTTTTTTCATTATCAAATTTTAAAAAAAATTAAGCTATAAAGAGAAAAAGAAACAACATAAATGATCAGACCTTTGACCTTTTACATTTTAAAAAAATTGTTAATTATATTGTCTTTATTTCTGTTTAATCTTCTTCTTAATCGATTTTATTGATTTTTTTTTTAAGTATTTTTAATAGAAAATAATTTTATTATTAAAAAATATTCCTATAAATTAATGAAAATACTCGTATATGATGTGTAAAAAAAAAAATCGTAAAAAAAAAGACAAATAATTTACTTATATTAAAGCGTTCTTAAGTTGTTAAATTGTTGAGAATTTATCTCATTATTGAATGAATAAAGAGCTTTGAAAAATAACAAACTGTAAAATTATTATTATTATAATTTTTAAAAAATAAATAATTCTTCGAAGCTCATTATTATATTTATCCTACTTGAAAAAAAAAAAAATAAAAAATAAAAAATAAGATACTGATACTGAAAACTATCTCATTATCTTATATTTTTTTCCCTATATACTCTACCTACGTACTAATTTATAATTTTATTTTAAAAAAATAATAATAATAACAATACAAACTTAACAATCTTCTTATTTGCTATGGAGTCTTCTTTCAAACATTTTAATGATAATTAAGAAAAAAAAAAAAAAAAAAAAAAAATCTTTTATAAAGTATGTGCACATTACAAAGCTGAATGCTTCACAGATTGTATCATTATAAATTCTTATATCGTGACAGGCAATGAAAGTTTTTAAATAAATTTGAGAAATTTTTAAGTAAAAGTATTGTGTGTGTACTAACTTTTTTTTTTTTTTTATAGATACTTGTTGCTTATACATTCAAAAAAACTTAGAATAATAATAATGATAATGATGATGATGCATTTTGTTCATTTATATGTATAATGCATTGTGCATTACAGATGCTGTATATTGTTGCTGTACCATATTGTACAATCACAAATTAAAAACAATGATTCGAAAGAAAGTGAAAAAAAAAAACGATAATAAAAAATAAATGTAAAAGTAATGAAATTTAAAAAAAAAAAAAAAAGAACAAATTTAAAAACATATGGACTTTTATAATTGTAAAAAAAAAGAAAATATAGAACACAAGTATTGTCAAATTTTTTTTTTTTTTAAATTTAATTTTTTTTACAAGATTTCTTCTTCTTTTAAACAATTTATTCGTTGTTGTTTTTTTTTTTTTTTTTTTTTGTTCAATAGATTTTAGATTTTTATTTTCCTTGCTCATGTATATTTTCAATTGAAATGAGAAAAATTATATAGGGGGAGAAAAAAAATAAAGTTCACATGCATTGACAGTTCCGTGACATTAATTTGAAATCAAGAGAGAGAAAGAAAAAAAAAAAAAGATGAAGGAATTGAAAAAAAGAAAAAAATTATTTTCCCATTTTCAATGAATGCAATGAACACAGTATGTAGAAAAACAAAAAGTATCTACCAGGTATTTATTTTTTTTTTCTTAGTTCTTTTCATTGTTTCAAGAACGTTACTTTGTTGTTTCCCTCTTTATTTAATGTTTTTTAATTTTTTTTTTTTTTTCAACTTTCTTTATAGAATTCAAAGGTAAACTGCATCTCTAAAGTACATGCATAAACACAATTTTTTTTATTACTATTATTATTACTTTTAAAAATTTTAAAAAAAAATTTAAAAAAACAATCTAATCTACATACTTTCAAAGTATATGTATGTCAAAGTTATTCGTATATGATGTGTGTATAAAATTGAAATATTACACTTTTTTTTTTTTTTTTTTTTTTTACTGTAGAAAGACAAGAATCTGATAATGAAACATGCCAAGTAATGGCATTAATCTATATTCTATATTTGTAAAATTACGATTTTTCTTGTTCATTTTTATTATTATTATTTTTTCTCTCTCTTACTTTAATAATATAATTAAAATTCAAGACCTAGCCTGGTATAATTTTTAGTAAGAAATTAGGTCAACAAGAAAATAAAAAAAAATAAAAATATAAAAAGAAACACCTATTAGATGAGAGAAAAAAAAACCGACATAACACATACATAATATATGTATACACATATCAAAAGACAAGAAAAAACATTAAGAATATAGAAAAAAAAAAACAAAAAAACAAAAAGGTATTTTCGATTAACTGTTTATAAGTATATTATATGCAAGATACGTAGGTTTTTTTCAATGTATTAAATTTTTAATTTAAAATCGTAAAATCGTTTTTTTTTTTTTGTTTTTTATATTTTTAATTTGGAACATTGTAAAACAACATGAGCCAACAACTTATTTAAGAATTCAATACTCATTCATCTAATATCTAAGACCAAAAAAAAAAAAAAAAAACAACCAAAAATCAAAAATTGACGAAAGCCAAATCAGGTATTTAACTTATGGTATTTTACTATGGTCCATAGGATTTTTTATTTTTAGCTGGTTTTCTTGTTAAATATTTTTCTAATGTTGTTACTACATATATTTATTTCCTCTTTTGAGAAATTCTCTCTAATTGAATTCTACAGAATAAATAATGAATCTATTTAATTTTGATGAATTTTTGTGGTTCACACATTCCACACAAAAATTTTAAGGTCAATAAAAAAAAAAAAAAAAGGGTCAGAAAAAGACCATGAAAATTTTTTTAGAAAATAAAGGTAAATTTTCTTTTAAATATTCTTCAATTTTTAATTTTTTATTTATTAATTCTTTTTTATTCCAAAACCATTTAAAACTGATTCTAAACTTGATTCAATCTCAGAACAAATCAATTGTTTAAGATTAAGAAGACAACAGACAAAACAAAAAATTTAACAAGATTTAAAATAAAGAAGAAATTATGATTTTGTTTTTGTTTCGTTTTCTTTTTGTTTTTCTTTTTATAATTTTTTTTTTAGGTCAATTATGTTCGTTTATTGTATGATTTTTACTTAAAAAATAAATGAAAATATAATTTGAAAGTAAATTTTAAAGTGAAAATTAATAGACATATAAGTACATATATACATAAAAATAAAGAATTATCTATTTAATACGTGCATGTAACAAACTTTTTTATGGGCAAGTTAACAACTTTAATATTCAATAGATTATTTCATTTTTTTTTTTTCAATCATAAATTACAACAAATACATATAATGCATTTTAATTTCGAATTATTGAAAAATTCTAGAGTACTAGAGTACATAAAAAGTGTACTCAATCAAGCTTGTATAACACTGCGTGTATTAATGTATTAATAAAAAATAAAAAAAAAGAATACCTGTTGTGTTTTTGGTACTCTCTCCACATATATTTTATTGAAAAATGTACCTTTAGGCACAGACAGAGGAAAAAAAAATAATAATTTCACATTACATATTTGTATATCAATGTGATAACCGATGTTTGATGCTGGTTTTTGATGCACAATTCATTCGCGTTTGCTCTTCAAAGGAAAAAAAAAATGAGGTGAGATGAGGTCAATGACTAGCCTCTAGTCGTACTACATATTAATTTAATCATTATGCTTATGATGACTTTTTAACTAAAAAAAAAAAAAAAACAAACATACATACGAGTATATACAATACAGACATACATACATATATATAACCTGGTCGGTTAGATTGGATAGAAATCAATGACCAAAATGTGGTAGTCATCATACCCTTTACTATTTCTATAATATGTATACGATACATACCTACATACATGTTTAGTACAATGTGGTTTCCCACTTAATTATGTATTTGAACAATAACGATAGTGATGATAATGATAATAATAAGGACCATTATCAGTATTTATATGAAATGTTGAAAATGTACCGGACGCAAAAAAAAACAAACAAATAACATAAACCAATCACTACAAAAAAAAAAAAAATAATAATAAAAAATTCTATAGATTTATATAAAGTTGTACTCATATGTACTCGTACATA
The DNA here is from genome assembly GCA_932526495.1 of Bombylius major. Classification (NCBI taxonomy): domain Eukaryota; kingdom Metazoa; phylum Arthropoda; class Insecta; order Diptera; family Bombyliidae; genus Bombylius; species Bombylius major. Next base: position 37,938,767 of record OW052046.1, read on the forward strand.
ATATGACATAACATATATACGTAGATATGTACAGTTAGTAGAGTATTATGTACCATGATAAATAGATAAAAAAAAAATTCTGATTTCTGCATATATGTATTTTATAAATATATAAAAAAAATATATTTTATAAAAAAAAAATATGTAGGGAACAATTTAAATTCATAGAGTAAAGCGCATAATCAATATTAAAATGGCTTTCAAACAATGCAATTCACTTTTGTTCCTTTATCATTCACAATTTTTTAATTTTTTTTTTATTGAAATTAATTTAGTGAAAATAATATGAAATTTATTTCATTAAAATGATACATATGAATGTATATGTATTTTAATTTATATGAATAAATAGATTATAAGCGTATCAGAAATTGTCAACATGGAAAAAAAAGTGAAGATACAAAAATGTGTCATTGATTGTAAAAAAAAAACAATTTTTTATAAATGAATTAACAATCCTTTGAAATACATAAAATGTCAATAAAATTACGTATTTTTTTAAAATCAAATCATCAAACAATACCATACAAAACGAATATACGAGTATATACATATGTATGTATGTACAAATCCTTAAATAAATTTCACACAAAGGGAAATTGTACATTCCTCTGGGTTCTAGGACATTATGAACATTGAGGTGAATGAGAGAGCTGACCTTTTGGCGAGACGGGGGTCGAAATTGCACGAAGCTATGGCAAAGAAAGTGTATCTTCCTTTTGGTTGTAAGAAAAGAGCTCTTTTCAATCACTATCTAGCAATAGCTAACACCCGTTGGAAAGGTCTTCCGGGGTGTGCAATCTCGAAAAAGACATGGTCATCTTATAACAAACAGCGAACTGGAAGCCTCATTAACAGAAGCCGAAGAGACATTACCAGAGTCATGGCATATATCAAAGGGCACTGGCCAATAGGGGATCATGCAGAGAAAATGGGTATCCCCTTCAATACCAACTGTCGTAGCTGCAAGGAAGCCAATGAGAGAGAAACCCTCACACACTACCTCTGCAACTGTCCGGCACTTGCCAGAGCAAAGTTCCAGACGTTCGTTGGAGAGCTTCTCCTTCAAAGACATTGAGGAAATATCAAAAGTTACGGTAAGAGACATTATTCGATTCCTGAATGCCTAAGGTTACGCGAGGTGTGGTATCAAAACAGCACTTTCGAAAGATTTCGAAAACCTCCACGTCAACCAACCAAGAAAAATTGTATTGTGTGTGTTCATAAAGCGCTCATCTATGTATGTACGAGTTGATGACTTTTTTTTTAATTAAAATTCCTGTTATAAAATTTTATTTTTTCATATGTCCTTCGAAGAATCATTTTTAATTATTATTATTATTATTTTTTTTAAATACATAAATTCCTTATTTCTCTTCAGTGAAAATTTTCAAATTTATTGTACAAAAAATATTCAAATATCCTTTTATGACTTTTATTATTAGTAATATAATGAAAGAAAAAACAAGAAGATATGTATTTTTAATTAGTAATACATAATAAAATTATTTCACATAAAATATACATACATACATGTACATAATGTAAGTTGTATAATTAATTTTGAATATAGTATCCGCATAATAAAGTAAAATTCTTTTTTTAAATATTTTTTTTTTTTTTTTTTTTGTTAATAAAAGTTTTAGTTGATCTCGAAAGATGTAAATTAGTAAAACATTATTATAGTATGTACAGTGTACACGTACTCGAGTTAAAAAAATGCATTTTATAATATCTATATAAAAGCAGATTTATTTTGGTAATATTTATGTACATACATACTATACATATATTATACTGGTACATACTTATGTATATATAGGTACGTATGTGTATTATGTTATTTGAACATAAATTGGACATATAAGCCACATGAAAGAAATTTGATATTTTTTTCGCAATATGATGATGGTATATAAAATTGCATATACAATAATTAATATTGTATACATACTTATGTATGTACATATATGTACATACATAATATATTCTTATAAATAAATTCATAAATATATTCTGTAAAATTCATACATTATGAATTTTATTATTTGTCATACATATATGTATGTACATACAGAATAAGATATTATAATATACTTATATACTTAGATACTATATAATATACATACATATGTATATTCATGTACTGAAATACATGTATTCTAGATTTTAAATGTCTGTTAAAAGAGCAAACGTTTTATGAACTTAATTGAATGAATTACTAACATCACATACTTATATTTTATAAAATGGTTCATAGTAAATTTAATATTTTATTAACTTGAAAACGTTTTAGACACAACAAAAAGAACACACACACAAAAAAACAAAAAAAAAAAAAAATTAGAAAAAAAAAGAAATGAATCTATCAACAGAGTTTATAAATTTGTTCTTTATTCTTAATATATATATATGTAGTATATACTCAAATATACACAATATACATATTTATATGCACATACATATGTATTTTTTAATTTTGAATTATTGAATGCAAGATGTACTCGAACTTTGTATTTTATGCCGTATATCATGGTTAAATTTTCTTTTTTTTTTGCTCATATATGATGAATGATTGCAAAAGTGATATTATGTATATAAAAAAAGAAAAAATTTAAATCTTTTTTTTTTATTATGTATATGTATATTATATATTTTTTAAATTGATAGTGGCACTTTTTAAGTACAAAAATTTATGGTGTGTGAAATTAATTTCTGGTATCATATACTTAAATGAATATCACTCTAAAAGGTACATACATATGTATATGTATATGATTTTTTGTTCTTAATGTCGAACATTTTTTGAAGATTTTCTTATTTTTAGTTTAATCATAACTTAATTAAGAATCTTTTGGCTATAAACTCTGTCAAGAATCATTGAAATCTTCAATCAAATTTAGTTTTTCTTTAAAAAAAAAAAAAAACCAAAAAGATTCTAATATCTTTTCACAACTTTCTTGGTTATCCCAATAAACTTAATCTCATTATTCTACCACAGCAGTTTGAAAATCGCCAAATCCATAATATGAAAAATGATAGTGATAAGAGTGTTATTAATAAAAAAAAAATACAAATAAAACAAAAATTTCCTCTACGGAAAAAAATCCTTTTGACATACATATTTGATAAAGATGATTTATAATATTTTTTTGTACGCGTGAGTCTCATATGTATCATATGTTGTGTTGAAATGTTTTTTTTTTTTTTTTTTTTTTTTTTTTTTTTCTTGTCACACTGTATAATATTGCAATTGCAATATATGTATATAGAATATAATAAAATGGCATTTTTGGAGTAATTGAAACATTTTAAGCTCATCAACATCTCACATGGGACATAGCAATGGTATATAATAAATTATATCAATTTTTTATATGGTTCACTTTAAAATGACATATATTGTATGTACGTACATACATACATTTGATACATACATTTTATAAATAATATACAACAGATTCAGTTAAAATTATATAATCTGTAGATACAACATACTAAATATGTACATACATATGTGTAATCAATATACAAACACACATAATACATATGAATATGTAAATATAATAAAATATTTCTAAAAATATACGTACATATATGTATGATGGGCAATGAGTTTATTGCCTTATCAATGATTCTAAAAGATTTTCTTGGTTTTAAAACCGAATGAAACATTTGGATGTAACAAAATTAAATTATTAGGAGTACAAAAGTATTTAGATGTTAATACAATATATAACATATAAAATATATATGAAAATATTACATAATAATTCTTAAATATGCGACAAAATACGTATAGACATGTGTGCATATAGCATATAGTATATCTACATATATGTAGTATTTTACAAAATAACTGTAAATACATACATATATGTTGTATGTTTCAGTTAATGCATATTGTATTGTGTTTTCAATATAAATTTTGTGACACATAAAGCATCCTTTTAATTCTATTATTTTGATTCTGAATAAATCTGTTCAATTTCATGAAATCTCCTTTTATATGCCTTTACCGCTAATATACAGAAAACATATTTATAAGGATCAAAGTGTTGAAACAATAAGTATATAAAATGAATTATGTATTTAAAAGTGATGATAAAATCTGTATTTATGAAAATCTACACATTATTTCATACAACAAAAACAACAACAACAAAATTTTAAAAAAATATATAACAAACATTTCCAAGCTATTGTAGATAGATTAGTATGAATTAGATTTTTTCGTATGAAATCCTTTTTTTTTTTTTCATTGAAATCAAGAATAAAAATGTTTTTTAAACAAAACAAACTCAAATCTTCTTCCTTTTTTGATTAATTTAAAAGGACTCGGAAATACACTGATGGTCCATTATTGAAAATTGAGTCCCACACCATGACTGACTCATTACATTACAATTAAACATTACATTTTTTCACTTTTCTGACCAGGACATGTATAAATATACGAGCAAAAACTAATTTGACATCTTTGTGATTATGTTTTAACGCTGGTTTCTTCTTCAGTTTTATTCTTTTCAGAGTAGCTGATTTCTCCATAGTTTCTTTGTACGATGCGAACTTTAGCTTTATATTCAATTCTCTACATATTTGGCCAACAGATTTAGTAGAATTCAAAGAAAACACTTAGAGCATATTTTGTCCTTCCAGCAGTGAAGCGTTTGTCATATAATTTTCAGGATTTTTTCCGAAAATTGTTAATAATTTTAGGACTTCTATTTAAATTTTTTTTTGCTATGCAGTAGTTACTTAGATAAATCCACGTCTTCGAACGTCCTGATTGAATTTTCAAAATGTATCTCCTGTGTTGTTGGCTGCTATAAGTTAAGTTATTAACTACATATATCTATAAAAATTTTATTAAAAAATCTTAAGACTATCTAAGTATCAAGGGGGGATGTATGTACGTCCTTCACAATTTTATTTGTCCTTTAAATATCTCTTCTTTTACAATCTTCTAAATCTAAATTTGTTGTCCTGATGTTTTTTTTTGTCTAATTTTTATAAATTTTGAACATCATTCCAGATCAGACATACAAATGTTATCTCAACCAAAAATTTTGAAAATTTCAAGATAATAATGCAAATTTTTCGAAATTTCAATTTTCATTGTTGTTTTTTTTTTTTTTTTGTAATTTAATTTGCATTAAACCGTTAACTACATACATATATCAATTACGTTTATGAAATAAATATGAATGATAGAATTAAAATACTAACTATGTATGTATTGATATGTTTTGTCACAAGTAAATGTAAACAAACAAACAAAAAAAAAAGGATAACAATTTATTATTATATAAATAAACTGAATAAAATTGAATAACACGATAAATATACACATATTATAATGTATGTGATGTGTATATATGTATGTACAAATAAAATAATTCCAATGAATATATCCAATAGATATTAATTTCATTTAGGTCACTTGAACTTTTTTTTTGTTTGCTTATTTGCTTTTTTTTTTTTTTTTTTTGGTAATCCGATATTTCTCATTTATCATTCGGTTGATATGTGAATTGTTTATATTTTTTTAAAAACAAGAACAAAAAAATGTTATATAGAAAGGTTATGTGTACATATAAATTTTTTTTTACTATCAAAATATTAAAATCCTATGTGAATGGTAAAAAATTTTAATTTATGCATTAGCATGGTGCCAATGATAAAAAGTACACAATAACAACAACACAAACAACAAAAAAACCCAATATATCAGAATTTGTATAGATACTGCATTCATGTATGCATAATATGAATATTAACTTAGAGATACGACAAAATAGAATTACATTATTTTGTATCTACATATATCTACTACATAATAATATGTATAAAAATATTACATATATGTACATATTATGTCGTATATGTGTTATGCATATACATGTGTATGTTTGTATATATACATATTGTGTTTTCATATGTGAGAGAAGAAAAAAAAATTTGCATAAAAATTCATTACAATGAAAATATATTTGATCCTTTTGTTATAAACAGGACATGTTATTGAATTTAAAATTGATTCAATTTTTTTTTTCTTTTTATGATTTGTTATTCATATTTGTATTTGTTTTTGTTAAATTTTGTTATTTTAAAAAATTAAATTAAATTTTATTACACAAACAAAACATAAAATGTTAAAAATGAAACAAAAAATAAATAAATTAAATTAATAAAAAATCATTTTGGTAAATAAATAAAATTAATTAATTAATTAATTAAAACTATAATCTGATGATCATGGAAATAAATTTAAAATAATACGTAAATCGTATTTCATATATGTTGTACATATATAGTATGTACATACGTTTGCTATATATGGAATTTTTAATACATAGCTAAAATATTTTTTCTGATTAAAATTAATTAAAATAGATTTAATTTTATTCTGTTAACGTACATATACACACATTATACATATTTGTTATCATATATCTATATAGTGTGATTGTTTTTTTTTTTTTCTGCTTCTTGTTGAAACAGAAAAAACAAATGAAGTTTTAAAAAAAAAAAAAACGGAAGTAATGAAAATTGGTTACTTCCCGTATTCATCAAATTATATCGCATAGTACCTACATTTAAACGTCCTCTTCACAAGACACATTATTATAGTAATTTTCTTGAGGACATAACAAACAACAACAAAAAAATCAAATAAGCAAAAGTCAATTTAGAATGTGCACGACTTAAAAAATTATACACTTATAATTTTTTTTTTTTGTAGTGTTTTCTTGCTTTTAATGATAAAAGTACGAACATATGTACGATTACATACCACATAATATCATATTAATCTGCACATATTACCTTATAGATTTAATGATATGTTTTTTTTTGTATTTCAAACATCACCGTAAATTTATATTATTGTTTTAATGTTTTTATGTAATGTGTTTTCTTGAAGTTTTCCTTTCATATATTTATGTAGTGTAATATTAAATGTAAAATGGAAATAATAAATTACATATTTGTTAAAATGTATCTAATTTTATGCATCTTAAAATATATACATGTACATATGTATGTAATGTCATAAAGATAAGTATAAGTAATAAGTAATTTTAACATGTATTTAAATGAATAAACCAGACGACAATTTTTCTGATAAGTTAATAGCAATTGAATTCAGGATATCTTATTATATTTTGTATTATGAAAGAATATAATATTAAAATAATACCTTTTTTTTTTTTTATAAATGCATCTTATATTTTGTTCGAGTACATATAATTTTAGTTTTAAACAAAACATTCATACAAAAGTGACAGATTATTTATAATATTTTTCGTGAATATATTTTAATCACTTTGTTTGTTGTTGTTATATTAAACTACAATTTCTTGAAATTTTTGAATAAATACTTAATATACGCAATCAGTCTTCTTTATAGAAGGGGGGGTTCTTTAGAATATAATCGAATGATTTTAAATTTATTATATATCTTCCTTTCGTAAATGATACAAAGTCTCTATTTAATTTTAAATGTGTAACAATTTATTTGAATTAAACATATGTAAGTGTTTTTTTTTCTTTCTTTGCTATAAAATTATCAGCCCACTCAAATAAAACACACGTTTACGTTTTTGTTAAAAATATTAAATTATTTCAATTATTTAAAATATCTATATGACATACATAATATCGTATAAACACTTGAGAAAATTACATCTCATTAAGAACATTTATACTTGAAAAAGAAAAAAATAAAAATAATAATAAAATTAAAAAAAAAAACATTTTCGAAGATAAAAATGAAAATGCAAAAAGAAACGAATACAAATTTCGAATTATTAAACGGTCCAGAATTATATACTTATTTTTATTATTTTTTTTTTGTTCTTTTCATGTTATTTCTATCGTTCAACACAATATTGCAAAAAAAAATAATAATAATAATAATAAACCAATTTCGGACTTATAAGAGTTAAACAACATCTTTTGTTCAATTTCATTAGCACATACATATATATTTATATGTATGTATATGTACATACAACACAACTATTCCTTTTAATATTTCATGTTTAAATGAAATTGAAAATTTATCCTTTTGTCTGAAATGTCTTACATTTTTACACTTATAAATATAAATCTTAATTTGTCATATCTGTCGTAAATGTCTAATACAAAATTATTAAGTATAGCATATTTTCATTATATTCTTTTCATTTATATTTTATTGTAGATAGAGACAGAATACTATAATGACATTTAAAATCCATTATCAAAATTTAATAATTTCTATTTAATTTCAGAAAAAAAAAATATATTTCAATTTATTTGAAAAAAAAAAAAAAAAAGTTACCTTTTTGAAATAATGATTAAAAAACAAAACATGAATAAGATAGATTCTTTTTATTAGAGGACAAAAAAAAAAATCATTTTCATGTTCTTTACTTAAATTTGAATATTTTAAAATCTTCTTCATCTTCGAAACTTTCCTATATAATATATGAGTGTTTTGAATTTTTAATGTATGGAAAATTATGTACTTATATATGTATGCTTAAAAATGCACACATATCAGGTACTTCGAAATAAAACAAAACAAAATAAATTCTTTATAAGAGTAACAGTATCGTTTGGGAAGATATATTGTATTGAAGATTTAAAAAAAAAAAAGTATAAAATGTGCTGTTATTATGAAAATTTACCTATATATATTATCTTATTAAAATAAAACTTTTTGTACCTTATATACAAAGTGGGTCAATGTATGAATAAATAAAATTAAATAAAACCTGTCTTTAAAATTAATTCTCTATATATAATATATTGTATAGTAGATACCACATAACTCTTATGACAAACTAGAAAACAAAAAATAACAAAAAAAAAAAAAAAAAAGGAAAAAAAATGCCTTTCTTTATTTTACACAAATTTATTCTAAAAATTTCATATTGTGTAGATACTTCTTTTTCACATTTCTTTGAATTAAAAAATACCATTTTTTTTTTTTTCAGAAATTTTGTAATTAAAAAATATTTATAAGTAAAATAATACACGATTTGATGACAATAGATATATTTGCATATTAGTCATAATGAAAAAAATTTGTGGTAAATTCCATTAGTAAAAAAAAAAAAAAAAAAACTGAAATGAATTTTTTTTTTTTAAAGATATTTTGGTACGTTAAAATATTTGATCAACATAAACTTATTTTAGTACGCAATGATGCGTATTGAAAATTAAAATTTAACACTTAAATTAATCGTATACGCTTTTACATTCAATTGTTAAAAAAAAAAAAAAAAACGATCAAATAAAAAAATATATATTCAAATCTTTGTACATATGGTACATACAGTCATACATGTATGTAATTTCAATTGATTTAAAAACAAAAAATAAAACTAAGGTGTGACTTACGGTAAAAAAAAAAAAAAAAAAAGTGAAATTAGAAGAAAAATTTTCATTTGAGAAAGTAAAACATAAAAAAAAAGTAATAACAAAATTAAGAGAAAGAAAAAAAAAATTATAAGTTAAATATGAATAATTTCTAAAAAAGAGAAAAATACAATGTGATGGGAAGTAAAAGTAATAAGGAAAAGTTCAGGAAAAACTTAAAGTGTAAAAATCAAATTCAGTTTTTTTTTTTTTTTCGATTGAAATTGTTTTATGTAAATAAGATACTTTTTAATACTTTTAATTGGAAATGTGATTGAAAATTAAATATATAGTAATTTCATAGATCGAAACGGAACAATTGCATAAATTTATATATAAGTTGTAATATCTGAATATTTTCTTTAACAAATTTTAGAAAAAAGATCAAAGACATAGGAAACAATTATTAATATTAACACGTTGAATACCATGCTCATTTTACATGGTTTGTGTCCATTTGGCCAACATGAATTTCTTATTTTGTGTTACATGTCCATACTTATGTATCTTTGTAAAATATTATTTTAAACAGACAAGTTAAAGTTTTTAATAATATCCGACGAATTAATTTTACCTGGGGTCACCCAAGGCGCGCTATGAACAAACTCAGTGTCGGTCACCGTTTGCCCCCACAGTATTCAATGTGTTAATGTAGATTCTTAAGAGCTTTTGTGCCACCTTTGCTTTTTATGACTAACTCCTAAAATACTATTACGTCTGTTCCGTATTTTCTCAGGTTTAAGGAAGAGCTAATAATGTAGCGCATTCTTTTAGAGCGCAGTGCCTCACACATTCAGACAGAATTTTTTTTGAGATTTTCCTGGTTGTATTTGTCATCCTTTTATTAGCTCCATCATCTACTTGTATCATTCTACTTTTGAAGTTGTGTAATATTCTGGTAATGTTGGCAGAAAGTTAAATTAATTCCTTCACTTGTAGATTCTTTGGAGTCTCGTAGTAGAGAGAGATGAATTTTGTTTTTTTTCCATTCTTTGATGATGGTTGATATTAAACAACAACAACAACAACAACCTAACACGCATTTTATAATGAAATAATGACTTGAGATACATAAAATCGAAAAATGCATGTTATACGAAAAAGAAAAAAAAAACTATAGAATGTAAAACTTAAATTTTTATTATTTAATTAATATTAAATAGTGGTTTTACTTGTGTAATTATCTACATAAAATTCTTTTCTCTTCATCTTCTTCCTCTCTATTAATTAATCCTCACGCAATTTTATGTAAGAAATATTTACAAAATAAAAATAAAAAATTAAAAGAAGAAAAAATAAACTATATACACAAAATTAAATAATTGACCGCATATTAAATATTTTTTTTTAAAAAATACATCAACGTTTTTTTTTTTTCCAAGATACATTTAGTAAATTAGTTTAATTTAAAATAGTAAATAAAATATATATATTTTTTTTTAAATTACATTAACGTATTTAAAATTTTTTCTCATGTATTTTTTTTTTGTATGATATTCCCTTTAATGTAATTAAAGATTCTTTTGTATCTTTTATAAACTTTTGTTAATTTTTTTATTTTTTCTTTGTTGTAAATTGATTAAAACGGTAAACACATTATTTTAAAAAATGTATCTACATACATACATACTTAACAGATCTTTTTTTTTTTTTTAATGAATAAATTTACATAATATAATAAACACAATAATATAAGAGTTGATTGTTAGTTTTAATTAAAAAATAAGAAGGCAAAAAAAAAAAAGACATAAAAAAAATAATAATCGATTAATAAAGAAGATCATAAGATCAAAACGATGTTTTTATTTATTGTCGGAATGTAGTAAATGCACAATAATTATTTATTTTATTTTTAATTATTTTTTATTTTATTTTATTTAAGAAGGGAATATTTATGTAAGTATAGTCGTGTGTCGTATAGTCATCATCAAAAATGAAATAATTAATGACAATCAAAAAGCGTAATATAATGGATGTAATTTTTATGTAATGGATTCTGATGCATTTGATGATGTACGAGTGTGTAATTTGAAAAAAAAAAAAATTAATAATTTTTTTTTTATAAATAGCTAATCGTTTTTTTTTATTTGTTTTCAAATTTTTTAATTTTATTGTACTTTTGTCTTGAAGTTTTCACTATAGAAATTTTATTTTGAAAAAATTATCTTTCATTTAAAATTTTCAAGTTTAAAGGTCGGTCTTTGAAGAATTTAAGTTCAATTTCATCAATTAAGAGGAACAAAATCATTCATGTAAACCCTTTAATTTATTATGGAGGATTTTATTTTCAAACTTTAAGATTAGATAACTCATTCTTGTGTGTTTTTTAAATAAAATCGATTCGAAATTTGAATATCTCTGAAATCTTTATGATATGATTTTTTTAATTTTTTTAATTTATAAATTTTTAAGTGGTTCAGGAATTCAGGAATATTTAAAATGCTCATATTTCGAAATGTATTACACCAATTCAAGTCAAATAAAAAGCTCTATAGCACTTCCTAATGGGATAGGCGGAAGACGAAGAAACAACTTTTCCCAAAAAAAAAAAAAAAATCATTTTTAGTGACAATTTTGCTGTCTGTTTCATTCTGTAAATTTGGTCCTTTTAATGAACAGATTTTTATCGTTTGAAGTTTGTCTTGTAAACGCTCGAAGAATATCTTATCTATATATATGTAGTTAAATTTGTTGCTTTCTATAGTCAAAATGTGAGAATTTTTTGTTCTTTATTGTTGTTCTAATTTTCCTCACCAAAATTCCTTTAATTTAATGTAACAGAATACTTTAACAAAAATCACATAAAAATACCATAAAGATTTATGATTTATTTTTCAAATTTTCTAATACAAAACCAGACTATTGAACTTTTTTACAAGAATAAGAGTCCTTATTTAATTTCTTCTTTTTCATATTTTCTCCATAAAAAAATTCATTAATCATTTTCATTCACATACATGTATACGTATACCTATAACACAAAAACACTTTACTTTTAATGTTAAAATTCATCTCCATTAAGTTTAGAAAAAAAGAAAGACAAAAAAAAACAAATAAATGACCTTTTAAAGATTAAGTACACTTTTCAACAAAATAAATTATGTATGTTATAGATAGGATATTATACAAGTAAAGCATTTTATAACATTTTAATTGTTTGAAATTGATTATGATGGTTTTTCATTAAAAACAAAAACAACAAAAACTTGTGAATTTGATGGTAAAAAAAAATTTAAAAAAAACTCGTACACTTTTTTGTCCTTTTGAAAGTTCATTAAAAATTATTTTTATAAAAAAATTCACTAATTATTTTCTATAATTTATCACATAAATGAGGATGAGGTTTTGTTGAAGTTTAAATTTTCAAGAAGAAGTCATTTAATTTCATCATAATTGATTATAATTACATATTTGTAATTATTAGTGAAATTTTGTATTGAAATGGAAATTATCAGAAATGGAATTCTCAAACTATATGGAATTTATTTTTAACACGTTGACGTTAATGACGGTTATCAAAGACGTAAAATTTGACTTGATGTGATCACAAGTACATACATACGAGTATAGCTATATTTTGTCCTTCTTGGCACTACAGCTCTTCAGGAGGCTTGACATCCTCTAATCGCGGTTTCCAGTGACCCAATACATTCTGTTCTGACCATAGTTCCTTCGTCTTTAAATCATTTTCAACGTTGTCCATCAATCATGTTCTAGGTCTACAAATATTTCTTTTGCCTTCTGATAGATATTTCAATATTAAACGTATATTATTTACAATTTGTAAAAATTAAAGTATGTATTACTCTACTGCTATAAGAACCGTTACTGTCCATCTTATTTAAAAAACACAAATTACACTAACATAACATAACATATGTTATATTAATTTTATTTAAAAAAAGAAATAATCTTAATTCTCTCAAATTTTCAACCATTAAATCATAAATTTTAAGAGTAAAAATAAGTTTAATAATAATGTAAAAATTAATTAAAATTAAATTTAAATTTTATATGTTTTTTTGTTCTTTTAAAATTTGCAGACGTTACGAAGATGATTCTGAGAATGCATGGAATTGTGGTTCATGGTTTGAATATCTTCTAATTGTAATATTATCCACAATATTACTAGTCGGTGTACTAGTTTTAATGCTATTTTGGATAATTTACTATAGAGGTGGTTTTGCATGGTCAGAAGATCCAAAACTTCAATTCAATTTACATCCTGTCCTTATGGTAGCAGGTTTTATAACATTTTCAGGATTTTGTAAGTGTTATATATTTCGATTATTATTATTATTATTATTATTTTTTTTTTTTTAAATGTATAAATAAATTTATTTAGAGATATGAAGAGAAATTTTTGTGTGTTTTATATTTGAAATTTTTTGAATTGAATTTGATAAAAAAACAAAAAAAAAACTAATCTATTTTATTCTTTCATGATTTTATTTTTCTTTTTTATTTCTTTTTTTTCTATGCAGCAATTTTACTTTACAGATTATGCAGATGTTTAAAACATATCTATGTAAAATTAGCTCATATGTTCTTCCATGCTTGCGCCATTCCATGTGTTGTTGTCGGCTTTTTAGCTGTATTCGATTCACATAATTTAAATGATCCACCAATACCGAATTTTACTTCACTTCATTCATGGCTTGGATTTATAACAATGGGATTATTTGCATTACAATTTGTTGTAGGATTCTTTAGGTAGTATACATTTACTTTTTTTTTTTTCTTTTTTATCAAATAAGGAAATGGGACCTCTTTATTTTTTATTTTTGTTTTTTTTTTTTTGTTTTAAAAAAGAATAATCGTTATAATTTTTTTTATATTTATTTTCGTAGCTTTTTAGTCCTACTATGCTGTGAAAATGCAACATACAATTGCCGTGCCACAATGGTCCCAATTCATGCCAGTTTTGGACTTGTTAATTTTATGTTGGCAATTGCAACATGTGTTACCGGATTAACTGAAAAATTAACCAAGTAAAATATTTTCTATTCTTTTATTTATCTATTTATTTTTTTTTTTCTTTTTCGTTTAACTCATCATTTATCAAATATTTTATTTTATTAATTTTTTTTTTTTTTTTTTTTTTTTTTTGTTTATTTTGTCTCTTCCACAATTATATTATAATTTTAGTGTACAAAAGACCGAACTTGAAGGAATTATTATGAATTCACTTGGAGTTGTATTGGTAGCAATTGGTATTGTTGTATCATTCGCTGTACGAAGATCAAATGCTCCAGCTACCGCCAAAGTATATGTAACTGAACGTATTTAAATAAAATACATATTTTATAAATATTTTATTTTTTCTTCCTTTCATTTCTTTCAATAAGTACTAGGATAAATAAATAAATATTTAAAAAAGCGAGGAGAACAAATTAATTTAAAAAAACAAAAATAAAACAAACAAAAAAAATACAAATATTAATATGGTAAAATAACAAACATATATAATATAAAAAAATAATAATTTTTCTTTGTCATTTTTTAAAACAAAATTTTTCTCTATTGATAAAACAAAAAAATAATAATAAAAAATTCAAAATCAAAAGCACAATTTATTTTCAATTTAAAATATATTTGAAGAGTATGAAGAAAAAAACAACAAACATGTGTGTGTAATTTTTTACATGTGCGTTGATTTTTTGACATCACAAAAAATTTAAGTTTTATTTTTCTTTTAAAATATAAAATTACCTATATATAAAAATATTGAACAAAAGAAAAAAATGATAAAAAAAAATATTAAATTTAAAAATATAAAATTAAAAAAATATACTTGTATATTTTTAAGCTTTTGAATTGTTTTACTTTTTATTTTTTTTATTTTATTTTATATAAGTCGTATTTAATTATTATTATCATATAATAATTATGAATTTATTAATATTGTTTAGAAATTGAATAATATTTAAAAAATTTAAAATTAAAAATTAAAGAGATATTCTTTATTGCATTTTATTAGTTATAAAAAAATAAAAATAAAAAATATTATATTAGATACAAAAAATAAAATCTATTATTTTCTGAACACCGATAAAAATTTATGTATATTATTATTTTCCAAAAAATAATTTGTTTTGTTGTTTTTTTTTTTTTCAACTTTTTTTTGTTTTTATATTTTAATAATTTTGTTTTTCTTAACTTTTTGAATTGTTATACAATTTTTAAAATTATTATTTTTTGCAATCAATAATTTTAAATCTAAAAAAAAAAAAAAAAAAAAAAATTGAATTAACAAACAAACAAATAAAAAAATACATATAAATATAACTGACCAAAATTTCGATTTAAAAAAACAAAAATAAAAAAAAAAAAATAAAAATATCTGACAAAAATCAAATAAAATGTGAATATTTTTATTTTTAATTTTTTTAAAAAGAAAATACATACATTTACTCTATATACCACCGAAATTTATAGAAGAAAACAAATCAAAACAAACAAAAAAAAAAACACAGAAACAAAAAACAAAAAAAAACAAAAAACAGAATCAAAAGAATTAATCAAAAGAAGAAAAAGTAATTATTACCTAAATAACGATAATAAGTAAAATAACCGTGAAATTTTTGTAGATCTTTTTTTTTTTTTAAATGTAGAATTTGTTCAAAGAAGAAAAAAAATTGTATATTTTTCATTTATTTTTTTTTTGTTCTTCACATTAGGAAAGCGTTAAAAGTTTATTGAAATGCTTGAAATGATTTAAAAAAAAACATAGGTTTTTTGTTTTGTTTTGTAAATCCCGTTATCCCGTAAAACTAATTAGGCTCAAATGAGAAATTCACCCCCATTATACCGAACATACAAATATGTAATTTGCTTGATTTTGCAAAAACAAAAAAAAAATGTTTCAAATTTCCTTATTAATTTTCTGAATGGGTGTGTGCAATTTAAAAACTAAAAACTTACAACGAATGTGAAGAATTTAAATAAAAAATCGAGCTTTTAAATACATTTATCTATCTGAAATTATCTAAAAAAAAAAGCACACATTAAAAAATTAAATACTTATAAAAAAAAAAATCAAAGCTATCTAATTTTTTGATTTCTATGTAGTTGATGATTTTGGTAGAGAAAATCAACTTTTAACTAAAATTTTTTTCATAAAAAAATAAAATAAAATAAAGATAATCAAACAAAAACATTCCAGTTAAAAAATAAAAAAATAAAAAACTTTTTAAATAAAAAATATAATGATAAGAAAAATTTACCCTTAATGGAACATGGAACACACCAGTCAAAAATTATATTAAAAAAAAAAAAGAGAAGAAAAAACAAAACAGAATTCTTTTACATTCCTATATCGTCCATTTTCGACTTTATATTTACTTTCTATTCACCGGAAATTGAAAAGGTATTTCGTAGTAAAAAAAAAAAAAAACAAAAAAAAAGTAATGTTTTTCAGTAAAGTAACTTCACTGCCATATTTTTGATTTTTTTTTCTTCCTTTTTTTTATATCCTTTTCTATTTGAAAAAAAAAAAAAAAATCTTTATCCAAGTTTTTCATTGAAACATAAAAAGTGTTTTTTTTTTATTTTTTCTTTTCTTTTCAATACTCGTAGAATGTACCTATTTTAATTTTAATTTTTTTTTTTTTTAGTGAAAGTAGCTGGTAAAAGTTGATTCTAGCGAGAAAATAAAAAATAACCAACAAAAAGAAACAAAAAAAAAAAATATACTTACCACCTACCTATAAATTTCGTATATTTTTTCTTCTGTTTTTTTTTTTTTTTTAATTAAAAATAAAGAAAAACTTTATACAATTATTCTGAACTGAAGAACTGAAAAACTACTACTACAAAAAAAAAAAAAAAGAAAATTTACAATGCATCCATTTTTATAAAAATAGAAAAAAAAAAAGAAAAATTTAAACAAGGGGTAACAAAAAAAAAAAACAAAAAACTGTCGATTTCCAAAGAAGTTTTTTACACATTTTCTACAATTTTTTTATAATGGAAATAAATAAAAATTTATATGAAAAAAAAAAGCTAATTAGAAATTAATCAAAAAATAAATGAAGAAAATATTATTTCACTTATTATTCTATTTTTTTTTTTTGATTCTCATAGAAATTTTATTACATTTTTTTCTCTATACTTACACAAAAAGTATTTAAAAATGAAATTTTTCTGTTTTTTGTCATTTTTAATTTACGAGAATTTTTGAAATTAATTATGGCTTTGAAATTGAAAGTTTTTTTTTTGTGTTTTTTTTTTTGTTATTTATGAACTATATAATGTTGGTAATAAATATATTTAATATTTTATTATAAAGATTTTCTTTTTAAGAAGAAAAAAGAAGATTTTTTTTTTGAAAAAAAAAAGAGTAAATTTATATTTTAGCTTTGCATTATTATTAAATTGAGAAGAAAAAAAAAGTAAACTACATAATAAGAAAGAAATTATGAATTTTTATTATAGTGTGTGTAAACTTATATAACTTTGAGAAAATAAATAAAATAAAAATAACAATTATAATAATGCCTAAAGGTGCGTTTCCACTGAGGTGACTGGACTGTGCGTACACAAAAATTTAAAAGCAGACAAATTTTAAACTCACTGTGACCGCACATGTTTCTTTAGGTGTTTCCACCAAATAATATGTTTTTCATGTTTGTCAACATTGGTGGATACATTGAGTGCACTGTGCGAGCTCAGTGTCCGAACTTTATTTTTAATGGGGACACATACTTCGTGTGCGCGCACAAATTTCCTTGTTTTTCACATTGTGTGCGGAAACATAAAGTGCATATCATTTAAATATTTAATTCAGTTCAGTGGAAATTTATTAGTGTTTGAATAAAAAATGAATTTAAAAATTTCTGGAGAAATTGTATAGGTAATGCTGCATTTCTTTTAATGCATTATCTATAACTACAAGGAAGAGACAATCTCCACTTTGCTGAGTACAACCTTAATTTAAAAGAAAGAGAAACTCGACGATTTACGGATAGTTTGAAAATATATCCCCTTAGTGGATTTAGTATTTTCACACGGATGTCCTCAAAAGATTCCATATTATTATTGGTCTATGTTCAAATTCACAAATTAGTAAAATAATTTTCTCATTTGACCATAGTTAGAACTGCACTAAATATGTAAATTCCTGCAAACCAATTAACTGAAATCTATAATGTTTCTACAATGTTTTCCAGATTGAACGAGAAACACAATAAAAACATCAAAAATCTCGTTTCCACTCAAATAAGAATGACCGAACAGTGCAGTAACATGTTTCCTTGTTGTTTCCTAATTTCTTTCTTTGTTTTCAAAATCGTCTCCACTGATGCAATGATGTTTCTCTAGTCTGCGCGCACACTGACCGCACAGTGCGCGAACATGATTTCGGTGGAAACACATCTTAAGATTTTAAAAAAAAAAGTATTTTATGTGTGAATGAACATTTTCAATTAAACAAAAAAAAAACACACACACACAAAATTAATATTTGTTATGAAATTTTAAAACTTTATCCTTTTTTTTATTTCGTCATTAAAAAAATAATAAAAATAAGCTAAATTTTATAAATTAAATAATGATTAAAAATACATATTTGCTATAGGAAATTAAAATTTACAGATGAAAATTCATTCATAAGAGGTGGATTATATATGAAGTTGAATATGGAATAGTGAAATGTGAAAATCAATTATAAAATAGGATGAGCATGTATTGAAAAACCAATAAAAATTTGATATTTTTATGCAATGTTACAGATTGAACGCTGTTTAGATAAACAGTTGAAGATAACGTAACCAAAACATTTGTCTAAATCTTTGTCAGTTACGAAAGTTTGATAATAATAAATATTTTCAGAATGAATCACATCATCTATGTATTCACAGTCATGTATCTCTAGTAATCCAACTTTTTTTTTTGCAAAAACATGCTCGTAATAAAGTACCTTCCGGGAATTTATTAAAAAAGCTTATCTTATTCAAAAATAAACATCAAGAACTTTGTTTTTTAATAATAGTGTCTAATTTTTTGGGGGAAAAAAACCAGCTAAAAATGCATACATTTTTTTTACTATAACATTGTAGTTTATAAAATTTAGCTAATTTCATTTTTTTAAAAAAACAAAAGTTCGAAAAACAAATAAATAATTAGTTATCAAATGAATAAATATGAAATATAAAGAAAAAATTGAAAATATAATTTTTATTTTATTTACAAGAAAAAAAGAAAATTAAAAAAGAAGAAAGAAAAAAAAAAGGAGTTGTTGTTAGATTTGAAAAAAAAAAAAAAGTATAGAAATCAAACGTTTCTAATTTTCTATTTAGATAGTTTATTTTATTGCTATCGCATTTTATAGATTTAAGAAAATAATATGGCTTTTTTTTTAAAAAAAAAAGAAAAAAAAATTGAATTAATATGAATATAAAAAAAAAAACAAAAAAGATATTTTTTAATAAAAATATTAAAAGAAAAAATCAAATAATAAAATTTAAATTAAAATTGATATTGCACAAAACATAAAATTTTTTTCTATACATACATATACATACATTTACATATTAGGAGTATTCACGATGTTGTGTATACCCTTGTCAAAAGTGTATATATACGTTTACAACACTGGACTGTTGTATTAAAAAATTATGAGCATCATTTAAATACATACATATACTGTTATAAGCTGTTTATTTTCTATTGACATTTTTAAATGAATTTGTTATTATGTAATTACATAAAAAAAAAACTTCTTTTATAACACAAAATCTATCAAATATCAAAATTATACAACACTACTACACTTTTTTAATAATAGATTGAAGATATTGGGTGGAGTGAATAAAACTGAGTGAACACTCTGAGTGGACTTTGTTGAGTAAAGTGAATCGTTAAAAGTGAACATTTCATTTGAAGTGAATAAAAATACACTTAAAATATTTTATATATTTTATATATTTTAGTTAACTCAATCGTAGTGTCAGTATTGGAAATCTAATTTTCTATTCACGTCAAACTGAGTTTTTCTTTAAAAAAGTTGAGTGAACACTCACACTCAGTTTTTATTCACTCCACCCATTGTATACATCTACAATAGTGTTGTACTTTGTCTATTCGCATATACAAAAAATTTACATTACGGCACAGTGTACTGTTGTATAATTTAACAACTGTACAATATAGTACACCTAAGAAATACACCATATCGTGAATACCCCTATTATTATAATTATTTTGACCGACCAGTGTAACAACAACAACAACAAAATACACAACATACATAAAAGCCAAAAGTAGTTATAATACTCTTTTTAGATTATGTTTTTTTTTTTTTTTAATATTGAAAAAGCAAAAGGATATTTGAATTATACATAAATGAATAAATCTATCTGTGTAGCTCAAAAAAAAAAAAAAAACAAAAACAAAAAAAAAGCCCAAAAAGGTTAACAAAAAAAAAAAACATTAAATAAATCTCGGTGTTAAATCTTCATCTGTAAGTTGTACGTAATAATAATAATAATAATAAAAAAATTAAAAAAAAAAAAAAGATATTAAAATAAAATATAAAAATGAAAATGAATATAAAAATTATAATTACCTACTATAAATACATACAATGGATATTAAATAAACAAATAAAAAAAAAAACAAAAAAAAAAAAAAAAATTTAAATAAATAAAAATGTACTGTGTTTACAAAATTAAATTGCTTTTATTTTTCTTCTTCTGTTTTTATTTTTTATTTTAATTAAATAGCGCATTTTTGCCACACTATATCTACTTTCATCATCTCTATATATACAACTTTCAACTTGATATACATTTATGATTCCCAAAAAAAAAACAAATCCCATATACCGACATCATACATAAATTGAAAATTTTCGTTACATATTTTACATGTATATTGTATACAGATTGTTTACTTATTTACATGAATATCCTGACTTCTATATATATTTGATGATGAATACACCATAAATAAAAGAAACTCTGCCAGTTGTATATATAGTGGATTTTAATAGACTATACCCAGTATCCATCCGTACAAAAAATTCCTATTAAATTACAGTATAAATTTCATATTCAAAAAGGACGTGATACTTAAAGTTACATTGCGTGAACATAATATGCACACAAAATTGATTTTAAAATATTATCTACTATCTCTTCCTTTCGAAATTCTATTATACCTTTAATACAATTTATTTGGTTATGTTGAAATTCCAAAAAGGATATGTATTTTACTTACCTTTTTTTCTTTCCTTAATTTTCACAAGTATTCTTTTAGCTATAATACCCCACCCCCACAGCCCCACTAAGAGTCAATATATATATGTATTTAGTATCGTTTACAAAATTCAAAGTAAAGTATAAAATAGATAAGAATTGTAAGGGTTTTCAATTTTTGGTGCATTGGAGTATTTCAGCACTTTAACCAGTATATCACTTAAACTATCCATGTTGTGTATTTACATTTATTTACTTTTTTTTTTTTTTTTTTTTTTTCAAATAAAAAGAATTGTATACCTTAAAATACATTTTGATTGGAAATATCTCGAAAAATTCCATCATATTAACAGATACAATAAATACAAATGAGATTATAGTCTGGCTATGTTAACTATAATTATATATATACGCTAAAGAAATGTTAAATTTAACAAAAAATATATATGCACATAAATTGTAACTGTACCTCTTATATTCTGCATATTTTTGTTTATTTAATCGTATTTTTTTTTTTTTTACTTTTTCAAAAAATAAAAAATAAAAATAAATAAAATTTCCTATTTGAACTTTCATTTAAATGCGTATTTTACTCTTATTCATATATGAGATATATTATATTATATGAGACTATTAAAAGCAAAAGTATACCTATTCCATGTTAGATGGTTTTGAGAAAAACAGGAAAAACGTATAACTTTTAAATTAAATGCAATTTTAATAATTTTTTTATTTTATATGAGAACTCTAAGCTTCTGAATTTAATTCAAACATGGATTTTAAAAAATCAATGTTTAATTTAGTAAATACTAGTAAGCAAATTTTGGAATAGTTATAGTTTTGCTACCAAACTGTGGAATAGATTAAGTTTTGCATCTCACTGAAGTGGAATAACGATAGTTTTGCATCTCATTGAAGTGAAATTACGTAGTTTTGGAACAAATGTCTTACTAAAAAAAAAATTAAGGATTATTTTTTAATTTATTTTAAATCTTTCTTAAAAAAAACAAACTTGTTTATTCTAAGTAAAACAATTTTTATTAAAAGGGATTTATAAAAATTTACGAAAAATATTTGAAAAACTTTTAAAAAAAAAGTTTACTTATTCTGGTACATCCCAGTTGGAAAAGTCGGAAGGCCTTCCTTAGGGATTGTACTTATTATCTACTTAGTTAAACTTTTTAATAATATTCTAACTTTTTAATTCTAATACATTATATTAAAAGGAACTACACAATTAATGTATTATCATTATGAATGTGTAAATATTGGAAATACATAGGTACACTTGTATTAATTGTGTAATAACTCAGAAGCAGTTGAAGACTTTTGAATGCGGTCAAAGGCAAATACAAAGAGAAGAGAATAATCTTTTATTTTGAAATATAAAATATAAAAAAATAAATATACCTAAAGTAAATTCTCGACATATTTTGCTTCGAAGCAAAAATTTTACAATTTCGCAAGTTTTGCAATTGAACTTTGAATGCTGATAATTTTTGAATGGTTTGTCGTAGGGAGATTAAATTCACACTGCTGTAAAAGCAATTAGTTCGCTTTAATTTAGTATCAACAACTTTTAAATATTTGACATGGTTCAGTAGTTATCATACATAATAGCCGTAATGGAAACTTGCCTAGCTGAAAATTTTCAAACGCTCGTAACGGAGAGGGGGTGAACATAGACCCTACCTTGCCATACAATTTATTTCCTTTCTATATCTACTTATGTTTTGTAGACCACTCGTGAAACATTTGGTTGCCTGTAGAGGGAGTTTTTAAACTTCAATGGAATAGTAACACTTTTGCTACCAACATCATGTTGGAATAGTTTAAGTTTTGCTTCCAATGCCAAATTTTACAACCATTTTTCAGGGGCATCAATGCAGTTTTCAAAATTGAAATTTTTCAGATTAGAAGCCTTCAACACCACGAACATTTTGCCATCATTAACTCAATTTTTTCAAAAAGTGGAATAGATCAACTTTTGCTTTTAATAGTCTCATATGTAGTACGTACAATATTAATACATAATATACCACTCTGAATGAACTTACTTACATATTTAAGTTGAATATTTGTACATTATATTATATATAATATACTTTTTTTTCTTTTTTCTTTCTTTTAAACATTACAAAATATTTCTTTAAACTACATCAACTTTAAATTATTTGAATGTTAACAGTTTTGTTAATAACATCGAATAGGTAAGAAGTACCATATATACAGAAGAGAAATCAATCAAAAATTATATAAAAATAAAAATATCTATACGAAAAAATAATAATAATAATAATAAAAGATAGAAATTTTGCAAAAAAAAAAAAAAAATAATAATAATAAATTTGTTGTATAATTTCACATTTCTTTTTGTTTTTTTTTTCTTATTTTTTGTATTTTTATTTTTTATTTAAGATATTTGTTGTTGTTTTTTTTTTTAAAATGATTACCGGTTTTTCTTATTTAAAAAGTGTTAAAATAATTTTTTTCTGAAAATAAAAACAAAAAAAAAAAAGCAATAAACGTGTGTAAACATAAATTTGATTAAATAATAAACAACATATTAAAATTATTACTATCTAGATACTTTTGTTATTAAAATCTTTTTTCTTTTTTTTTTTTTTTCGCTTTATCTTTCTTTTATTATGATTTATTACATTTAACCGCATATAATAAGTTTATCATTTAAATAATAACGGAGTGACTCAGTGATGTTAAATACTTATATATGTATAGGGAAATTTACTTCAATTACATTCGAAAGTTGTATCTTTTCATTTCTTTTAATATTTTTGTTTATCTCTTATTTTTCTCTGAATAGATTAAATTTATAAATCATCTTAAGTACGCCAAAATATTTATCCAACAGATTCGTTACAAAAAAAAAAAAAAAAGCTATAAGCAAAATCAAAAAGACTGTGTTTTATTTATAAAATAAAAATAAATAAATAAAATACAATAAAATAACCTGTTGTATGAACTATTGAAAGAGATTCCTCTAACATCTAGGTATACCAATTATACCACTTTTTAAAAAAAAAAAAAATATTTCTTCTTTCTTTTTGCAGAGTATGTAACATACTCGTATATACATACATGTATCTTTGTATCTTACCTATATTTAATTTTATCTTTATTTTATTTTTCTGATGCATTATATAATCACACATTCATTGTAGTAGTTACTGTAAAATTGAGTAAAAGTGCAAGTGAAGATATCAAAAGTGATGCAAATTATTTTATTCGTGGCATAAAGTATACATTTTATTTATAAACATATAAAAAAAAATCAAAAGTAAAAAAAAAAAAATAAAAGAAAATAAAAATTAAACTAATCGGTTTAGTAGAAATTTTATTAAAAAGTGTGCAAAATTAAAACATACATAACGTGATTTTAATTACTGTTTATGTGCATTTCTTTTTTTTTTTTTGGTTGTATACATATACTAGGAAATCTTCCTGTTTAAAAATAAAAAAAAATAAAAAAAATAAAAAACAAACAAAATAACATAAAATAGAAATTTATGAAAAAGTTATTAAAATTTTCACTTACTTATTCTTTGAATTTTTATTTAATTTCCTCGTTTTAAAATTTAAAAGTTTTTAAGTTTTATTGAAAAAAAAAAAAAAAAAAAAGAAAAAAAAAAAGTAAAAAAATTAAAATGAAATTTCATTTAACAACTTCAACGATAATTATAACACAAATTTGTATTATTTTTCAAATTGTTAATTTTGTATTGGGTTATGGATTTGGTCGATGCCCAAGATATCCTTCGATGCCAAAATTTAATATGACAAGGGTGAGTAATATATACTATAAATTTTTTTTTTCATTTTTCTTTTTAATATCTGGATTTTTCATAATATTATGTAATTTATATGATAAAACTGTTTGGAGTTGCAATATCAGACATATATGCACGCATATATACCTACATAATTTGCCGAAGCCAAACAAATAAGAAATTATTCAAATATACGACTGTGTATGTACATAAAAAAAAAAATAAAAGATTTATCGGAATTAATTTGATATTCCATTAATCTTGAGATTTACGTCTTTTTTTTTTTTTTGTTTTTTGTTTTTTTCATTGAGTGAAAGAAAAGACGAAGAAAAATCTGTGTTACATTTGATTAATTCATTTTAATATTAATGATTGTTATACATACATTTTTTTTTTTCCGTTATTTTTTATATTTAGTATTATTGTAGGTATGTATATTTTTTTTTTTAAGGAAAAAAAAGTAGCACAAAAATCTGAAATTGTGACATTGATTTAAATATACTAATTTTGGAAAAATTTATATGCGTTTCATATGAATACTATATGACATAACTTTCATTGGAACGTGAATAAGCCAACTATTAAATTTTTTTTTTTTTTTTTTAATTATTATGTACATATTTATTTTGTAAATTTATTACGAGTCTTTCCTTTAGTTTTGTTTTTTGTTTTTTTTTTTTTTAATTGCTGCTAAAAGTTAGGAAATTACTTGATAGAAAAACTTGAAAAAAAAAAAACAATTTCCAATAAAATAAAAAAATATTAAAAAATTATGTACAAATAATTTACAGGTGAATTTTTAAGTAAACAATAAAATAATCGAACCAAAACAAAAATTTCTATATGTACCTACATAAATATGTATAAATATATATACATAGATGTGTATTTGTATGTGGCATGGTATATTCAAATCTTAAAGACTAAAGACTAAATTCAAAGCACGTAAAAGAAAGTTTTTTATAGATACAATATCATGGAATTACAATTTAATGAAATTTTTTTTTTCATGAGTAATTCAAATTTATTTGTTTATGATGCAAAAAAAAAAAAAATTCCAAGAAGTTGAATAATATTTTGTTACTTTTGTTTTGGATCTAGTGATTTATTCTATTTATTTTTCATAAGACTTACAAAATTCAGATAAACTCCGGGGCATTTTAGGTAGGTATGTATTTTTGCAAATTCCGGGAAAAATTAGTTCATGTCTTCTTTGCAAACCAAAAAATTTAAAAAAAAAGTTAAAAATTTGTTTTTGTTTCAGTTAATTAGAGCGCATATACTCCGTAGTACCAAACCGGTACTAGTACTGTTTTGGTCACGGTATATACGCATGGTACCAAACCATTTTAGGCCGACCATTTTGGTGCGAACCAACTAATTTGGTCCTCCTTTCTTTGTTCATTTCCAATTAATTTGCACAAAAAGAAAAAAATTATTGATATAATTGACATCTATACACAAATAAGAAATTATTAAATCAATTAACAATGAATGAAATATTTGAGTTTGACAAGTATTTTTTTCTTTCTTTTTTCATTATTTGCACCTACGGTATATACAGGCAGTACTGAAATGGTTTAGACATACCAAAATAGTACTAGACCGGTTTGGTACTGCGGAGTATACGTGCTCTATGGTCCATTTTCTAGTTCAAATCAGAGACAAAAATTATGCATTTTCAAACAACACCTTATACCCACCAATATTTGGACACAACGTTTTTCAAATTCACAACATTTTTATATATGCGCGAAAAATACTATTTTTGTGAAATGGGTCGTTTTGAACTTTTTTCTTCTTCTTTTTTTTTGGTTATTTATTTTGAAGTGAAAGAACGTAATTTCCCCGAAAGACAGAAAATAATATTAAGAAATTCGTCTTTTTTTTTGACCAAATAATTTGAACTTTAAATGACTTTCATTGTTTTTGATATTTAAAAAAAACAAAAAAAAATACACTTTACAATAATAAAATAATTATTTTTTAAGAATAAACAAAATTCCATTAATAAATTATCATAATTTAATTGTAAAAGTTAAAGAAACCTAAGGTCTTATAAGAATAAATATATATATATATTTTTTTGTGTATCAAATTTCATCGAAAATTCATCAGAAAAAATTTCCAATTAATCAGCAATTCAAATTTATTGCAAAACGGAAATCGTTTAATTAAGTAAACATCCGCTAATATCAGAAAAAAAGAAGAAGAAGAAGAGAAAAAAAGTAAAAGGAAAAGAAAATCAAAATAATAATAATATAACAAAAAAAAAAAAAAAGAACTGAAGAAAAAAACAGCAAAAACAAAAAAAAAAGAAGCAGTAATTAAATATTGCTTACAAATTTCGATTGCCAATTGCATTTTTAACGTTTTTATTTTTTTTTTTATTTTCATTTTCATTTTCATTTCAATAAAAATCGCATTGCCTCATTAAAAACAAATTGTAATTTTATGTTTTTCTTTTTTTTTTTCTTTTAATTCTCTTAATATATATAAAAAAAATTGTTTAAAAAAAAAAATATCATTGGTTTTACGCTCTTAAGCAATTCAAATTATATTTCTTTTAAAAGTATAAGTATTATATATATTGGGATCATAACAAGTCCAATGACAAAATAACTTAATTATTTATTATTTACCTACAAATCCCGATCGGCGATCTCTCTACAAGTCTACAATCTACATCATTAACTATAAATGAAAACTTACAAAAAAAAAAAAAAACAACGAAAAATGATTAATTTGTTTAATTATTGGCAACCCTGCTTCATACATGCATTATTCTGTTTGTAGTTTAGATTTGAGTTTTACTATCTATAAATTTTGCAGTTATAATTGCAATAAAAATGCTGAACAATTTACGAACTTTTTTCTTTACTTTACCCAGAGTAGATTTCTTATGTATACGAGTATGTACTTTGAATTTTTTTTTAAATGTCGTTACAAATATACCTGTTCAATTAACATACCTATCTATCTGCTAATAGATACTATAGCATACTAATACTTCTTTTTTTTTTTTTTTTTTTTTCAAATTTATTCTTGTTTTATTATCAATATACCTAAATACTTTTTTTTTTTTTTTTGTCTTTTGAAAAAGGTTGAAGACCTTGTACTATAAGAAAAATGATTAAAATCAAATAAGATGTGTATTTTGAAGTGTATGATTTTGAAATTTGAGATTTAATTTGAATTTTTTTTTTTTACTAGATTGTAGATTTAAGATAAAAATAAAAGACAGGGGAAGAGAATGGTGATGATATGATAACGAATTTGTTGATTAGACATATTTTCTAAGAAAAAAAAAATGTCTTTAAGCTTACACATAATTAAATTAAATAGGTTTATGTCACAATAATTAATAATTACTTCTTTTTTTTTTTCAATTGTGTATTTCACAATGTATGCGTGCATTCAACATTCAAGTTAAATCTTGTAATTCTTGAACTCAATCCAAATCCATAAATAATTAGAAAAAAAAAAGTTGTTTTTTTTTTTCTTACTAAGGAAAAAAACTTAAAGGAAATTCAAATATATATACATTTATATATTTTTTTTAAAATGCACTTTATTAAAATTTTTCAGGTATTAGGTCAATGGTATGAAGTTGAAAGGTCATTTTATCTTCCGGAGATAGCATCAGGTTGTACAACAATTTCATTTCAACCAAGAACATTTGAATCTGGTTTTAATGATGTTCTACAATTAGAAGTTGCAATTAAAACAATAAATCGTATGTAAGTTCATCCTTTTTTTCGTTTTATTTTTGTTTTTTCTCATTTGGCCGTTTTAAAAAAATTTAAGCTTGACGCAAGATTAACTTGTCTTAAAGGTTCCATGAAATCAATCTTGCAAATTAAAGATTTCATAAAATCCCTGCAAGCATTTTAAACTACTTACACTGCGCAAATTTCCCGTTAAAATTTAAAAAATGTCGAAAAGACTTCATAAATACGCATCTTGCATACAAATTTGGCTTGCACACTTATTAGATTTATATATATGTATTAATAAATACAATGTAGCGTGGGGCGGACAGTGGTAGAGTGCTGGCTTCTGATGCGAAGGTCTTGAATTCGAATCAATTCATTTGAGTTTGTGGGTAAAATAAAGTGCTCGGTACTGAAGTAGTTTGGTGGTCAGGTGACTAATAAAACCAACTACAAAAATATCAGTCCAGCCCTTGTCATACAAAATAAATTCGTTTCTTCCCTCTACCAACGAATTTTAGTGGTTCGCATTCCACTTTAAATTTTAAGTGCATGTACGACAGAAAAATTGTCAAAAAGACCTCAAGTAGTAAAAATAAATAACTTGAGGCGCGCTTTGTTCTATTAATTAATATTATTTTAATCTATTTTGTCTTATCATGAAAATTATTTTATTATGCTTTAATTACTATCATAATTTTTTAATATGATAAATTTAAAAAATTTCATATAACATCTTCTCTTAAGGAATAGTGTGGTGGTGAAAGCAAGCTTAAATTTTTAAAATTTGCCAATTTTTGCTTAAATACAAATTTTTTTTTGTTTCTTATAAATAAAATTTATAACAGAACAGGAAATCCATCAATAAGTATCGGTTATGCGACACCAGAATCAAATAGATCATCAATTATGGATTTTAAGGTAAGGAAAAATTTAGCTATCCACTTTAGATGCACAAATAACATAAAAATTAACTTTTTTTCTTCTCAATTTTTTTATAGTTTAGTTCAAGATTTCCAGAAGTGATTGCACGTTTATTACCTGGATCAGGAAAATATCAAGTTTTATATACAGATTATGATAATTTTGCAATATTATGGTCATGTTCTAGTTTAGGACCAATTGGACATGCTGATCAAATATGGATATTTGGAAGGGATCGAGATTTTATAGCTGAAATACGAACAAAAATTTATGATTCATTAAGAAAATTAAGTTTAGATCCAGATCGTTTAATAATAAGTAAAAATAAAAATTGTCCTAGTACTTTGTAATAAATTTAAAAAAAAAAAAAACAAAAATAATTTAATGTAGATTTTTAAGATATGAATATTCCATGTTTTATATTTTATTAAGATTTAACAATTTTTTTTACCAAACACAAATCAAATTTATTTTTTAGTTCTAAGCCTGTGATATAGATAAAAAAAAAAAACGTTTTTGTTTTGAAATGAAAACATTTGATTGTAATTTTACATTATTTTAGTAATAAAAATAAATACAAAATTGAACAAATTAAAATTGATTTGGAGAATTTTTTAAAATTATACATGTGCGTATCCATCATCTATTGGTTTTATTTTGCTCTAGAAAAAGAACAAAAAAAAAAATAACTTAGTACTTACATACTTGAAAGTATAGAAGTTTTGTATGAATGGTTTCCTAGGCAATAGAAAGAAATGTGCATTGTGTGTGTGTGTATTGGCATAATTACTAATATATAGTACTAATGGTCTGAATCCGCCTCCGCAACGGGTACCATTCTGTTTGTGCTCTTGTTGTTGGTGCGCTTCTGCTGAGCGCGTATGAGGCACCCAGGAAGTGGAAGGACCACCAGAGAACAAGACTGTCGGGGAGTAAGAGATCCTGAACTCATCCTCCGCTAACGCTTGATCTACAGGTGGAAGAACTTCCAGACCAACTTTTATTTTATAGATCTCCAAGCCCACTATCAACAATCTTCCTCTGACGTGCCTAACGAGAAGTAGATGATTTTTTGTTAGATCACAAGCTCCTCAGCCACCATTGGAAGAAGGTTGACTCTTGGATTTCAAATAAAATAAAATTGTGAGCAAAATCGAGTCAGATGTACGTATTACTACATACACCTGACCGTCCTAACTCCTAACCACAAAATCTTTAAAAGACAAAGTATATTCAACATACATATTGCAAAACTTTATTTCTGTTTCAATAATCACCGACCGACCGACCAAAACGAAACACCAATAAACACAGGGGGTGTTCAGAAATTAAGAACTGCTGCATTTCTTAATTGCAGTACGTCTAAAATTGAAACTACAAGTAAGTTCTGCAGCAAATCTAAGTCAATCACGCAGTTTTTGTTTTGCTAATGCATGTACTCGTACTTAAACAACAACATAACGTGACATCGGGGGTGGTTCTTTTTTCTAAAATTGTATTTAATGTGCAGCTAATCATTACCATAGATTAAGAACTCATTTTTATCTTTTAATTTCACGTTTCACCTTCACTATTAAAATTTATAAATTGCAATTTTTTACTGCATGTGCAATGTGTTCAGAAATATAAATCTGCAAAAGTGTTGTCTGCATGCATAAATCTAAAACTGCATTAGCAATAAGTAAATTCTGCGCAAGTGCTTCAAGTAAGATCTTCATTTCCCATCACCTCCACAATCTGCAACCAAGATGAATTCACCATATGAGCTGGTGTGGTGCTCAATATTGTTGAGTTCTGCCAATACCTGTTGTTGCTTTTGAATACTTAGTTTCTGCTTTAAAGAATAGAACGATTTTAAAAGAAATGAAGAGGAATGAATTAATTATAAAATATTGTGTATGAGTTTTTTGCACAGAAGTAATTATTGATGACTGTTTTGTTAGAAGAATTTTTTCAATTGTCGAAGGGAAATTCACTAGATTTGAAAGAAATTGTGGTTTGAAAAATGATTATAAGATTCATAGGATTATGGTTCTGAAAAAGCAAAATAAAATTTCGAATTACTTTAACCAAATTGAATTTTAGGATTTAAAATTTTAAGAATTTGTTCAAAAATTCAAAGGATTAAATAAAAAATACTCATAATTAAAATAAAAACTAATTCATTTTTCTTTATTTATTTCTGTTTTTGCACTACGATGTCCAACAAATAAAATTTCTAACACCGTGTTTTTTTTTTTTTTTTTTACTTTTAATTTTATTTCTTATATTTTTTTTTTGCCACTTTTAAAAATTTACCTTTCAGCCTATATCTACATATAATTAGGGGGGAGGAAAAAAAAAAGAAAGAAAAATGTTATTTTACATATTAATTCATATAATATATATGTATATACACATACATGCATGTATATATATATATATTATTTTGTTTTACTGTTTTATTCTATCGTTTATAATTTTCTTTTTCTTTTTTTTTTAATTACTTACTTAATTTATACACTAGATGGGAAGAAAAGTATTTAATTTGTTTTTTTTTTTACTTAAATCTTAATAATATGAATTAAAAATGAAAAATAAATGTTTATTTTTCTGTTTGTTTTTTTCTTTTTTCTTTTTTAAACACAATAAAGAAAAATGGAAATTAAATTTATGAAGAAGAAAAAAAAAGTATTAATAAAATAAAATAAAAAATAATACAGCACACGTAAACGGAACGAAGTAAAAAATATAATTGGTTTTTTTATATATTCCTCTTAATTCATTTTTTTTTTTTTTTGTTTTACCATTTTTTCTGTGTTTCTTATTAGTTTTTTTTTTCTTTCTTTCACTAAACTCTTATTTCATTTATAAGCAAAATAATTCTTAATTAATAAAAACATTATATTGATTCATAATTATGTTATTTTGTTTTTCCTCTTATAATCTTTTTTTTTTTTTTTTTGCTTATTTTCTTTTGGATAAGTAAATAATGTATTTTTTTTATCGTGTTTTTTATTTACCACTAATACCACGGTCATAGCTGTCTGTTTATTATATAATTATTTTTTTTTTTATTTTTCATATAATTTTGTTTTAAATTTATACATTTATATCTTATTCATTTATGTTCATAAAGTCAATATACATCCTAAATAGTAAATTTATGCTTAATTACTTTTAGATCATTGAATATTTTATGCCACTATTGTAAGTGTGATTTTAATGTTTTTTTTTTGTTGTTTATTTCGAATAATAATTTTATAGTTAAATTCTGGTTTTTTTTTTCTTTAAATATTTTTTGCTTCTATGACGACTATTGATTAATTTGCTGTTTTTATAGCAGATTTTTTGTTTTATTTAATAAATCATTTTTAATACATACTTCATTTTACCCTTTACAAACTAAAAAATACATACAGTTCTGTTTTTTGTTTTTTTACTGAGTATCCTTATATGAAATTTACTTAGTAGTAATAGTTGAAGTAGCACTAGTAGTTGTAATAGTTTTTTTTTTTTTTTTTTTTTTTTTTTATATAGTAAAATATAGTGTAGTTTGTGTAATGGTACATTATACTGCAAAAAAAAAAAAAATAAAAAATCCCTTCTATTCATTTTTTTTTAAATGATTTAGTCTTGTTTATGATTATCGTAAGACGAATTTTCACTAGAATAAAAGAAGAAAAAAAAATTAAAACAAAAAATTATTAGAAAATTAAATAATTACTAATTAAATACTTACTTCTTTCCACTACTGTGAAATTCATCGAGACATAATTTACAACTCCATGATCCTTCTGGGGGATCAGTTAATGGTGGTGATAAACAATACATATGATAACCTCGATCACAATCATCACAAAATAATAATTGATCATCATTATCTGAAGTACCACATATTGAACAATATTTACATTCGATACATTGCCATCGATATCTTTTAACTGATACAATCATATTTGGAGTAAATTGTAAACATGTTGGATGACCAGATCTTCCACAATCAGAGCATGAAACCAATTCTTCAGGCAGGCAAGTTTTTTTATTTTCACGTGCATCTCCTAAACAAAAATCGCAATATGGTGATGGATCAGCTTTATCACGATTACTACGTTCATGGCCAGAAATTCCACCGCCAGCACCACTACGTTGTTTATGTTTTTTCTTTTCTGTTCCTGCTTCAGCTTCATCACCAGCACCAGCACCACCACCACCACCGCCACTACCACTACCGCTACTAGCACCACCACTACCACCAGCACCAGCACCGGCAGCACTAGTACTGCCAAGAATTTTTTGTTCTGGTGTAAGAACTGGCATCTGCGGATCATCACTATTAGTAAGTGGTGATGAACTTGTGTTAGGTGGTAATGCTGGTGGTCCAGGCCTTCTTCTTGCTTCACCTCCATCGCTGGAACCTTTCTTTCTACCTATTATTGTAAAAAAAAAAACAATTGAAGTATATATTTGTAAATTTTTGAATTATTTTAAAAAAAAAGAAAATTATATATGGAAGTTTTATGACCTCGTCTTCCACGTTTTGCAGGAGTTGTTTCAACACCAATTATACTCTTCCTTGATGCATATTTCCTTTTACGTCGCCGTCCACTATATGATTCATCAAAATCTAAATCTGAATCAACATCTTCAAAATCTTCTACATGATTTAATTCCATTTCATCATAAAACCATTCTTTTTCATCATTTCTGTGGCTATCCTTACTATCATTATCAGCTGATGCGCTAAGTGAGCTGCCGTCAATGGATGGAATTGCTATCAATAATTTAACATTATAAAATTATTACTTTGATTTCAATTCAATTTATGAGAAATATGTGGTAATTCGTTGATTTTATTCAAATTAAATGATTAATTTGAAATAAAACAAGTTAACAAGTGGATAAAAATGACAATCTTATAATTTTTTCAATGATCTAAGTTTATACTTGAATGTTTCGGATGTAGAATAAGATTTATACAATTTTCAGGGTTAAACAAAGAAAAAATTAAATACAGTTAATTATCCTTTCTATACATTACTTTATTAATGAGAAATTTCTCTTTCATATGGAAGTAGGTACCTAGAGTATTTTCATATCAAATGAATTTCACGTGTATTATTATTCAATTGAATCATTTAAAATATAAATGTAAACAAATGTTTTGAAGGTAATGAAACATACCTGATACATCACCTTGAGTATCCCGAAAACTAAATGCTTTATAACTGTTATGATGTAAAAGATATTGACGTTTTGGTTTCCGCCATCGACTTGAAGGATAAGTATAAATTTGTCCTTCACGAAAACCAGGCATTCGCTGTTTTTGCTTCATAAACAAAGCGCAGTGATTTTGTGCAACGCCCGTTTGTGGATCCAAAAATGGCATACGTAATCGTCTTTCAATACATAATCTTGTATTAAAATTTTCACTATTCTCAAGTACTTCTTTATATGCAGAATCATTTAAAAAACTTTGAATTTTTTCTAAATTTGAAATATTTACTATTTGGATATCAGTCGACGCCATTCTCTTTCATTTATATACTAAAAAGAAACTTATACACACCAACTCACAAGTTATTTTATAACGTGCATTGCAATAATGTACGTTTTTTAATACATTGAACTGTAATTTTCCATTTTGACAAATTTTTTTTTCGGGATAGTTCAGAAAATTATGAAAAAATGAAACTGAAAATTATGAACTAGTTCAGAAACTAGTGGTGTTTTTTTTGGAACCGATAGAATTGATGAAGTGAAATGTCATCATTTCAGTTTCTCTTAATCTTACATGACTTTTCTTCTTCTTGAAAATAGCATCAGTTTAAGTGTCCAAAAAAACATGGTACATTAAATTACATATTTGAACAAATTTCAATTCAAGAAGAAATATAAAATACGAACTACAAATTACGTAAAAACCCCAAGTTTTAATTCCATATGTTACTTTCTTATCAAAAACAGCTGGCAAACCGAAACTGATGAACTGATAAATTTAAATTTTTCATCAGTTCTTTAGTGAAAAACCGATATTTTTCGTAACGACCTCTGTTGTTGAATAGAGAAACTGAGTGCCCAAAAAAAAACGATCTTCCTCGGTTAGGAAGTAAGAAAAATATCAGATTTATCAGTTTCAATGAAACACAGCTAATGTAAATTTAATTTTCTAAATATCGCTTCATGCAAATATTTTCTAATATTAAATTTTCTTAAGATTCCATTAATTTCAATGTTTGATAAAAAAGCTTTTGATATCGTAAAAAATAATTTTTTTTCAAATTTGATTAATCTAGTGCAACCTTAAAATAATGGGCCATTGAAAAATCTTATCAATTTAAAATTTCGATACATGTCAAAGTATCGATATTTATTTGCTATAATTCAAATTTATAAATTTTTCTGAACAGTGAAATGAACAAACAAGAGCATTTTGACATTTCATTTTGTAAAAAGTTGATGACCAACCAACAAGCAAGTTTTGATATTGAGTTTAAGCACAAAATTAAAAATTCTGACGATTTAATGTTAATTTAAAAAGGTGAGTACTTTAAAAAAATAAAAAATTATTTAGAATTAATTATTGTTTTTATAGTTTAAATAATGAGTATGCCACAAATTTATCATGAAAGACAACTTAGGGAATTGTGCGCGCTACATGCATTGAATAATTTATTTCAAGGTAAAGTATTTATTGTTTCTTGTTTTTTTTTTTTTTTATCTAAATTTGTATAAAAATGCAATACAAGTTTTTAATTAGGCTAAATAATAATTTGTTTTCATTAGAGATTTTTATTAATGAATTTAAAAAAAAAAAAACAGAAGAAAAAAATTTTTATTATTGTGTTGAAATTTTCAGCTAAAGGAACATTCACAAAATTTCAATTGGATGATATATGTAAACAATTAAGTCCAGATGAATGGATAAATCCGCACAGATCTGTTTTAGGATTAGGAAATTATGATATAAATGTGATAATGACTGCTTTACAAAAACGTAATTGTGAAGCAATTTGGTTTGATAAAAGAAGGTTAGATAATATACAAATAAAATGCACTTTTTTTTTTTTTTTAAATTTTTTTCTTGAATTTCAATTTATTTTGTTTATTAACAGAGATCCATCATGTATAAATTTATATGAAGTACTCGGATTTATTTTAAATGTGCCTACAGATTATAAATTAGGTTTTATTGTATTACCATTAAAAAGAAGACATTGGATTGCAGTAAGAAAAATTGGTGAACAATATTATAATTTGGATTCAAAATTAGATAGTCCACAATGTATTGGTGATGATGAAAGTTTATTAAATTATTTAAGATTACAATTACAAAGTAAAGATAAAGAATTATTTATAATTGTAAAATGTGACACAGAAAAGACAAAAGTTTGGCTTAATACACGTAAAACGGATTCATGAATGTGAAAAATCAAAATTGAAAAAATTTAAAAGGATGCATTTAAAGGAGAGAAAAGTAAAATACAAAAATTGAAATATATAGTAAAAATTTACTAGTCTCTCGAAAAATGGGATTTATTTCGTTTTTGTTAAGTACCTTGTTTTTAAGAATTTTTATTTATTATGTTCTATATTAAATTTGTTTTCTTTTTTTTTTTTTTCATCATTTTCTTTTTCTTTGGTTCTTAATTCTAAATACATATATTTTTTTCAATGAAATTTAACATAGCAGTTAGAAATTAAATAAATAAGAATGTTTATAGTTTATGATGTTTTATTTATTTAAAATTTTGCTTTTGTCCTGTTGTAATTTAGAATTTTTGGAATAACATGAAATATCTAAAAGACAAACACCACCAATTCAATTCTGTGGAAATGAATTTTCAAAACTAGCCATGCTCTTGAATCTTTATTTTTAAGTTTTTATAAAAGTTTATAATAATGTCAGTTAACTATGTTTCCCGTGTGGTCATTCTACAAATCCCCTTGAGAGTTTCTAAATCATTAAACAATATATTGTGTCTTATATATTTCACTTTGTTTATTCTTCAAAGTGTTTTTTTTTCAAATATTCCAGTCCAGGTACGGAACGCACAAATTTCTTTGTTTCCTATATTGTGGGTCTTCGTTTTCAAAACTGTCTCAATGGATGTTTCTCTTGTTTGTATGAGCGCACGGTAATTTCACAGTGAACATAACACTGCTTTAGATGTATAGTAGACGATTTTATTTTTTATGCGGGCGGACGCCGGACACATGCTTTTGGTAGAAACTCACACCTTTAAATAAGTGAAGCTGGAGTGTTTTATGTAAATTTATGTATATTTCCGTTTTGAATAACAGTAACACATAGAATTAATTTAAATAAAAACAAACATTTTCTAGATATTTCAATAAAAATATATTTACAATATATTTGTTATTTAAATACATATTGCAACATATTACAAATTTTAATTAAAATGATTATTATTCTGAAGTTTTACATGAAAAAAAAAAATGTTTATTTTGATATTATGTAAATAAGAAAATAAAAAAAAATTGTTAAATTTTAAAATTATTTAAAATAACAAAATAAAAATAAAAAAATGAATGTTTTTTTTCTTTTCTACTTAAAATTTATGTTTATATTTTAAAATTCTAATTTTAAAAAAAATTCATAAATAGATTATTTTTATAGATAAAATATGTTGTAAGACTTTATTTAAACTTAGGTATTCCAGAAGGTAAGTGTAAACGCAAAAATGTCTAAGAATATGTAATGTTAAAATGCAAATACTCATAATATGTGAATGTATTTAAATTTAAAGTAAAAAAAAAAAAAAAAAAGAAAAACTAATGATAAGTACATTTTTATTTTTTTTTCCAATCGAGTGTTATATTTATTCTCTATTTTTAGTAAACGCATAAAAAATTTAATTTAAATTAAAATTTTATTCATTAAAATGAAATTAATATTTATTTTTTATTTTTTTAAAAGTTAGTGACATAAATAAAATATTAAATTTAATTGACATCTTAAATATTAAAATTAAAAAAGTGAAATTTTTGATTAATTTAAACAAGAAAATGAAAAACAAAAGATTAATGTTTCTTTAAATAACTTTTTTTTTTTTTTTTTAATAAAATGATTTTAATAAAAATATTAATATGGCAAGAAAATGAATTTTATGTTTTTAAAAAATAATATAAATCGGGCAGTTAAAAAACAATCTAAATAATTGAATTTTTATTACAAATAATACTCTATTGTAATTAAATATTTATTTGATGTATGTTAAAGCTTAGTTATGAATATATGTGTATATGTATATATGTATATGTATATTTAAAATTTTGATTTATGTATATTTCTTATAAAATAACATTTTTTTTTTTTATTTTTGTATTTTTTTTTTCTTCATACAAATTACATAATAGGACTGAGATAATCAGTACTTTATATAAAAAAATATGGCTTAGAGAGCATTTATTTATTATTATTTTTTTTTTTTTTTTTAAATTCTAAATCCAAAATTAAAATATAAAAAAAACACATTAGCTTAATTATTATTTTTTAAAAATTAAATTATCTCTATTAGTGATATTATGTTACATACACACGTCCAACTTAGTTTTACAAACTTTGCCACATCTCTAAAATAAAAAAAAAATTTAAATTTAATTCGACCGTTTGACAAACTTGAAAATTGGTCTGCCGATCAACTACTTTTATGTGTTCAGTGCATTATACAACTTTAATTAAGCTCGCCAGGTTATATAAACAAGTTGGATCGTGTGTACGTAGCATTGTAAAGTATTGGAAAAAATATTAATTGTTCTTTTAAAGAATGTACGTACATTCATTCGGTCAAATAAATATTGGTAATTGTTCATTTTGAAAATTTACGAAATTGCTTCCGAAGATGCCTGGAGGAAAATTTTCGCTAGAAAATACCAAATTCGTGGAAAATAAACTTTGGATTTCTCATTACGTTGATGAAGCATCCTACAAACTCAAATTACCACTTCGTGGGAGATGTTTTGAGTCAATTAAATTGATATAATGAAATTCTTATAAGAAACTAGAGGCCATACCGAAAAGTTACTATAAGAAATGTCCCGACAATTTATTTTTTCGTTGGCGTGAGTCTATCTCATCAAATGAGGTCTATTCAAAAATTACCAAATATTTTCTAAATGATTAGTTCAATATTTTTTTTTTAATTGAACATATACCGATACTTGATTTGACAGAATGTACATGAGAAATTATATTGAAATTTTAATATTTAAAATAAAAAAATCGATTTAAACAATATTTAAAATAAATTTTAGTTAGAAAATAATTTTTTCCATAAAATCTATTCTACGTTAAAATTAATTCTAATTTATATTGTATCACTTTGTGCTACTTGTTTGAGTATAAATTCTTTTCTTCTTTTTTTTCTTTTCAAAAATTAAGTTATTCTAAAAGAAACAATTGAATTGTTTGTTTACGAGCGTAAATAACGTGAATTCGATATAATTGTCATAATTTTGTTCTCTTTTTATAAAAATAATAATCGCTTTGTTCAATTTTCCAAAAAAAATTTTTATTCAGCGATACTTTACACTCAAATTCCTCTAAATCGAACCTTCAACTGCCACCTAATTTACTTCGACTAAGATGAATTAAAAAAAAAAAAAATTTAATGGATGTCAAGAAGTCTCTTCAGAGTTTATAGCACGACGAAAATGAAACTGATTGGCTCCGCAGGTTGTTTGATGCTTCATGGTTTGTATAACTATTATTAGTTGTTATGAAAACATCCTACGATTGATTACCAACAAGGCTTTTAATTGCGACTTGGCTGTTGGTTAAGAAATGTATGATACATATAGTTTTATTTGCAACGGTAAATTGTAACGCATCCGCATGTAATCTGCACACAAAATGCCACAAATTTCTATGTTTGGTCGGACTTTGTTGTATTCATTACTGTTTCAGTAATATGTATTTTTCTTATAAAAGTGTTTTGTGCGTAAATTTGACTAAGAAAAATTACAAATTGGTAAAAAGTTACAAAAATATATTGAATTGAAAAAATATTTTTCAGCTTGTATGACTTTTGTATGAAAAATTGAAGGGCCGGCAAAAAAAACCTTATAAAGTTCGACTAAGAGGAATTTCACTGTATTTCAATTTGTTTTAAGTGTTACATTTTTCGCGAAGAAATTCATGTCTTCATTGACACAACTTTTTTTTCTTATTCAAGGTTTATACGGTCACTTTTTTACCTTTTGTTTACCGGTTATACATAGAAAAGAAGTAACAAGTATGTGGTGAGTAGTCATACCCCGAACACAATACTACCTCAAACACAATACAGCGGTTATTCGCGACGGCAAGCTTTTCATGTATTTTGTTATTGTTACAACAACAAAATACATGCAAAGCTTGCCGTCGCGAATAACCGCTGTATACCCCGAACATAATACAGCGGTTATTCGCGACGGCAGGCGGCGACGGCAAGCTTTGCATGTATTTTGTTATTTTAACAATAACAATAACAATATCTGTTGTTGAATTTTCTGTTTTGTTTCGAGTACTTCTGGTAACTATGTTTGTCTTCGAACTTTCCTTTACCTCCTCTTCTTTACACTGTTCATTTGAAGCTGTCACATTTTGTTGTTGTGGTTAGTGGTTACAGGAACTGATTCTTTTGTACTTTTTCTAATACTAAGTTTTTTCGATTTTTTCATTTGAGAAATACTGGGTGCAGGATCTATGGTTTCAGTTTCTTCTTGTTCATTTTTTATTGCTACCATATAATTTTCTCTGCTTAGTGATAAATAATGATTTAATTGGTTTTTTTTCAAATTTTCTATTTGATTTTCGGCATTCTTAACTTTTTCTAAAAGTCGACATTTCTTAATACTCTGAGCTGAACAACTTAAATTTTTCTACTGTCTTTCTTTTTATTCCTCTTTTATATCCAGAATTTGAATAATTTCTCTTTTCTTCATTGAACTGTAAGATCGAACTATCAAATGACTGTATAAGAAAGTTTTCATTATCTTTAAAAGTCGAATCAACTAACATTACGTTTTCAAAGACTGGTGCCGGTTGTGAAATTCCAAGATTTGCTTGTTTCATTTCAGTCACAATATCTTGTAGGTAAATAATTTGTTTTACATTCTTTTGTATTATCTGTTCTTGGTTTTGAATTATCAAATGTTTCATAATATTTTATAGATTCATTTTTATTTGGGATGACCTTGAAATACGAATCAATTTTTCGTTGCGATGATGGCAAATATTTTGCTGTAAATCTTTTCAAATTCGTGCTTTTAGTCAAATGACGTTGCACTGTTATATTTTTAATTTCATTTTTCATATTTTGAATATCTTTTGAAATTTGTACCGGTGTAGTAATATCGCTGTAATTGTCGTTCTGTCGTTTTTGCTGAATGCGTTTTTTCCGTATTCTGGGCGTTGTTGCTTCTATTGATTTTTCGCTTTGCTGTAAAACATTCCTCCTTACATGAATTTTTATCATTTTCATCGTCTGATGAAATTATAAACACTTCATTTTCACCTTCTTCACATTTTTCACACCCTTTTTGTATTGTTGATTTCACTTTATTTGACTCTAAAGTAGGTATATTGATTATACTTGGTAACATTAACTGCGACACAGTTTCTTTATTACAAAGGATGGATATACGTATAGCTTTTAACACTAATTCTGAATTTTGTTCAAATTTGTCTACTTTATCAGGTGACGAGGACGGAGTTATTGGTGTCACTTTTAAATCCTTTTTACGATTCTGTCAGAATTTTAATTTATTAATTCATATAATACATATCTACATATTAGGCATCATTAAAAACAAAGTTACCTGCGATAAAGACAACTTCAAAAAGTTGCATTGCTTAATTAGTTTATCTGGTGTTGAAATATTTCTCAAAATTCCTCTATCTGAAGTCATTATTGAATTTCATCCCAAATAATTACAAAATTAAAAAAACATTAAATTAAGCTATGAATTACAAACAAATTTATATTTATAACTTCCATAGATGAAAAATAAAAATAGAAAGATAGTATTCTTAACTCTCAAATTTCCCTATCACTTACAGGATCATCAATCTTTTTCTTCGATCACGGCTGTTCCCTTCTGTGCTATGTTCGTAAATCGTAATTTTGAAATTTTTTCTATATATAATCGCAATTCCTTTTCATTTTATATTTGTAATTTGATAGCTTATGGGTACGTTCACACGCTGTAGCAATGAAATCATTTCACCAAGTGTTTACAAATCAATTCCTCACGTACACACGCTGTAGCATTGTTGCAGTAGCATAACATGTACTTATACTGCTTCGCTTTATACTACTCCATCAACATACAAAATAAGAATGGCAGCCATCTTACTTTAAGAATATTCTCAACCCCAGATAAATTTTAATTTCATAGTATTTGTGATTCATAAATGTGTTGGTTGTTTCACTATAGTGAAATATGCTGAACTTTGGCAACTCGAAACTGAACAAATTTCTTTTACTCACCAAACCCCTTTCATCCTCAAGGCACAAACCGGTTTGCTATACCGAGGTTCGTGAAACTTTGCTACCTCGTGTAAAGATTACCTATGTATATCTATCTTA
The DNA here is from genome assembly GCA_932526495.1 of Bombylius major. Classification (NCBI taxonomy): domain Eukaryota; kingdom Metazoa; phylum Arthropoda; class Insecta; order Diptera; family Bombyliidae; genus Bombylius; species Bombylius major. Next base: position 37,982,371 of record OW052046.1, read on the forward strand.
ATATATGAAAATGAAATATACACAACCTATATTCTCGTTTCACCATACCAAGCAAGAAATCGGTATAAAAGAGAATAAAGAGAATTTTATTCAGGGTAAAAAAGTGACTGTGTGTGTAAACCTACGTACGTCTTTTTCGTAATTTAACAAAGCGTAATGGATGATAAGGTCGTACAAAAAACGTTTCGTATAAACCAGCTCTTAAATTATAAAATTTTATTCTAGTTTTTCGTGAAAACAACGTTTTTAACCCTTAAACGAACGGTAAGGTGAAATTAAAAAAAAAAATTATTTAATAAATTTATTGATTTCTAAATTTTGTTTCTAAACTTGTGAATTGTTTCTCGCAAGTAATGTACATATTTTTAAATTAGGGTTCACCTACAACCGCACCCCACGTTACCGTTTTAGGGTTAAATTGATCGTATTTAGAAAATTTTTGAAATTTTTTGTTTCACGATATAAAAATTATTTTCCTTAATTTTAAAAACTGTTAGTAGTCAAAAATAGACACCAACGATATTTGTATTTTTTTTTTTCATTTTTTGTGTCAATTATGTACTACGCAGCAGACTGAAGGACAATCAACATTATATTTTACGGATTCTAATTAGATCGGAATTATATTAGATTCTCGTATAAAATGTGATGGTAATAAAGTCTTATTATTAATTTTACAGGATTCATTTAACTTACCGTTATTATTAAATTTTGTTATTAATTTTTTTGTTTTTTGTCATGTTCGTAATATAAATAAATTTTAAAATATAGATTAAAATCATTTTCTTACAGTTAAAACAATATTCTTTTTTTTTTTGTCTGTTACTTATTAAACTTATAAAATTGTATCTTACTTCTCTCATTTTAGTATAATTAGTTGTTGTTGTTGTTGTTTTTATTGTGTTTTTTTTCTCCCATCAATATTTATTTTATACCTTTTAGTTTCATAGCAGTCACTTGTAAATCCCAATCATATTTTTTTAATGATTCAACCGTTTCATCTAGATTTAAATCAACTTTTGATAAAATATTTTGTAATTTAATTATTTTAATTGCTCGATGAACATCCCATTCAATAAATTCTAAAGTTTTAAGGCAACGTTCAGGTAGTACCTTTATTTTAGTAGTTGAAAAAAAAAAATAGAATCGAAAAAAAAAAGGATTAGAAATTTTTTTTAAATAAAACCGTATTTCTAAAGAATGTGTTGTTTTTTTTTTTATGTGGTTTTAGGGTTATAATGAGAAAAACAAAACTTACATCTTTTCCTAAAACTTTTAACATAATTCGAACTTCATCTGAATCAACACCACGTTCATAACCTTTTGGTTTTGTATTTGAAAATTCTAATAGATCTTCACAGCTAACTGAATTACAATTAGTCATTAATTTGATATCATCATCATCATCATTATCAATACCATCATTATTATCATTATTTTGTTGTTTTGAATTATTATTATTATTATTGAATAATGCTGATGATGGTATATTATCATTATCATCATCAAGATCAGTTATTTGTATATTTTGTTTTTTATCTAATATTGATGATACATTATCATTATTTTGATTACAATTAAATACCGATAATGATGATGATGGTGATGATGATGAATGATCATTTGATGATAATAATTTAGAATTTTCTTTTTCCATAGCTAAATTAACATTATCACGTATTTTATTAAATAATGCATTATCAGCTAATTCATTTTTTGGTTCAATATATTTTGAATGTTTTTGTATAAATTCAATTTTTTTCTTTTCAATATCTAAATTTCTTAATTCATCTTCATTAACATATAAACCAGATATTTTTGTATCAATATCAAAATTAATTATTTCATTATGTTTATTATAATGTTCTTTTTGTATTGCAAATGGGCATAAACCATCAACAGCATCTGGTGATGATATTATATCAACTTTATTAAAATTATCTTCAAGTATTAATTCAAAATGTAATGATGCTGTATCAGTATTATCATGTTGTTTATTATTTTGTTGTTGTTGTTGTTGTTGTTTATGTATTTTATTATATTCACATGTATTACCATCATTATCATTATCATTATTATTATTATTATTATTTAAATTTAATTGAATATTTTCAACATTTTCATATGTTCTTTGATTATTTATATTATCAATACAACAATTTTCAATAATAATATCATCATTTGTTATATATTTATGATGATCATTAACTACTGAATTATTAATAACATTATTATTTGATTTTAATTTATTATTATGAATTTTATTATGATTTTTTAAATTTAAATTTGAATTTAATTTTAATGTATTAACAGTTTCATGAGTTATTTTCATAAGATGATGATGATCATCATTATTATTAGTACCTGGTATTTTAATTGTATGTGAACTATATTTTTCAGGTGATAAATGATTTAAATTCTTATCAACTTGTGATTGTTGTAATGCATTAGATGATGATGATGATGATGATGATGATGTTGTTGAAGGGAATAAAAATTTTTTTTGATCATCATTTGGTGTTATTTCAGTTACTTTATTTAATGTTCTTTGTACACCATATGCTGGTATTATTAATGGATGTTTACGTACATGCCTTTTAGCATTTGTTTGCATTACTTTATTACGATCTCTTGGAGGTAATGGTATTGGATTACAATTATCTAATTGTAAATTTTTTGAACAATTTATAGTAGTATTATCATTTGATGTTAATGTTGTTATTTTTGTTGTTTTTAATGAATTATCATTATCTGAAAATGTATATGATGTATTTGTTAAATAACTTGGACTTTCACATATTGAATCTTTAGCATTTATATTATGATGTAATAATTTTTGTGGATTTATATTTTCATTATCATTATTACATTCATCATGAATATTATCATTTGATAATAGATTTTTATGTCGTGTACGAATAATTGGATAATTTTTATCACGTAATATACGTAATGGATTTAATTCAGTATTTAAACAATCATTTTTTTTAATTTTATTCATATTACGATGTGGTAATGTTGTTGGTCTTGGTGCTTGTTGTGTTGGTGCTAATAAATCATTATTATTATTATTATTATTATTTTTAGTTTTATCGGAATGTAATAATTTAATTGATGATGATGATACTGCCGATGATGATGATGTTGATGATGATAATGATAATGGTATTTGTGATGTTGATATAAATTTACGTGGTAATGTTTTAGCTGATGCTAATTTAAATTCATTTGTATCGAATTTTCCAATTAATGATGATGTTGATGTTTTCTTTTCAATTAAACTATTATATGCTTCACGATGTTCTTCCGTAATTGAACTCTATAAAAGATAATATAAAAAAAAAAAAAACAAACAAACAAAAATAATGATTTGGTAGAAGGGAAGGATATAAGAAAGAGTTAAAGTGACAGAAAACAAAACAAAAAAAAAGACAATGAAAATTAGGAAAAATTTCGGTAATATTGTAAGAAACAAAAAAATGGATTGGATCAATGGGGTAAAAGAAAAAAAAATTATTTAAAATTAAAATCATTAAAATAAAAAATTTTTTTTTAAAAAAAACAAATAATAATTAAACTTAAAGTAATAAATTATTATTATATTTTTTTTTGGTTTATTTATAAAAATTATTATTAGTCTGAATAGTTAGTTTTCTGTTAAATGAAATTAATATTTAAATATACAAATATTCGAGCTATTATATATTCTCGGTGTCAGTAAATTACTATTATTTTTTTTTCAAAAGAAATTGGAAAATAAAAGATAAAATAAAAGTAAGTCTTTTTGAATTAATATCACAGTAAAGCTTCCATTTTTCAATTTTCTCTCTGGAATAAAATTAATTTTTAAAATTAATATTAGTACCAAAACCGTCATTTTAATTAGTAATTAAGATATTAAAGTGCAAATTTATGTTTTAAGGAATTTTTTAGAAAAAAAAAAAAAGCAGAAAACGCATTAATAAAAATGGATAAAAATTAAATATTTCATTTTTTAAATTATTATTATTTTTTTTTTTTTTGTTTGTCTTTTATTTCTAACCAAATTTTATTTAATTTAGTTAATTTAATAAATAGTTCACAATGTGCCAGTCATTTTTTCTTTTCTTTTCTTAAATAATTAATACAATAGGGCTTTAAAAATCTTTTTTTTAATGCATTCTACATTATTTTAATATAAATTTTTTTTCTTCTTTTGGTTTGTTTAATTTTCAATTAAATTACTTTTTTTCAGCTTATTTTTTATTTTTTAAATTATTTGGATGAAATTTTTCTTTCTTTGTTTAGTTAACATTAATTTTATAAGACGTGTGTTTTTTTTTTCTTCTCTCTTTAAATATATAATTAGTACATACATATGTATATTCATTTTCCTTTTAAAACGTTATTTTGCTATTGTATATTGTAATTAATTATATTTTTTTATGTATACTCATAGAATAATTAAATAAATATGTATCTATATCATGTTGTTGTTATTTTTTTTTCTCTTCTCAATTACATATTTTAATATACAATTATTATAATATTTTAAATATATAGCTATATTTTTTCTTAAAAATATTTAAGATAAATTAAATAGTAAAATATTTACTTGACAAGAAAACTAACAAAAAAAAAAAAAAAAAAAGCTCACTTCAAACACATATTAAGATTAAAATGAGAATATTGTATATTCAAAAAATAAATAAATTATTGTTTAAACCAGTTTTATTTTTTTTTAGCTTTATTTTTTAAAAAAATAAAAATTAATTCAAAATAAATTCTTAAAATTTGAATTAACAGTTCAATTATTAATACATATTGTTAAATTGAAAAAAAAAAAATTTTTTTTTTTCTTCACTAAACTTTTTAACAATCATTAAAAAGGAGTGAAATACTGAGTGTTAATACAATTTTCGGTGGTCGATTACATCAAAATTAAAAACATTATAATGTTACACAGAAAAATACATACTCGTATAAATTGAAATAAGAAAAAAAAAATAATCGCTGATTAATAAATAAGATAAACACAATTTACTGAAATTAAAAAGCTTATTTTTTTTTTTAAATGATTTTTTCAGTTTTAATTACTTTTTGTTCTTTAAATGAATATTTTTTAAAACGAACAAATTATCAATTATTAAATTGAAAATATAATATAATCATTGATTTTATTTTAATTGAAATCGTACAGTATATACACAATCAAACAGTTTTTTTTTTTTTATTGAATAAAATCAGTAAGAATTTTCTCTATGAATTTTGTATTGAAACGTAAATCTGCATATTAGATTACAAAGATTAAATTTATATAATTATGTAATTTGAAAACGTAGACTAGATTTTTTTTTTTTTTTAAAAGTTAATTCGTTGGTAGCATAAGCATTGGTATATATAGAATTAAATCACAAACCCAGAAATTACCTATGTATTTTAATATTTTTATAAATTTAACAATTATTATTATTATTATTTTTTTTTTTTCACAACATTTAAATATTTTCCATTCAACGAAATTTTCAGATAGTAGATATTTATTTTTTTTAAGCTAATTTTATTTTAAGTATTAGACGAAAAATAAAAAATAAAGCAATTAATTCACAACAAGAAAAATATCTTACTACATATAAATATGTTTTTTTTTTTTATATAATTTACTTAAAAGATCATCATAATGTGTAAAGGCAAGCTAGATTTACATTATTAGCAACAAAATATTTGTTGACGAACACTTATTTATTTTTATTGTTATTATTATTATTTATTTTTTTTTTTTTTTCAAATTGTTTGGTAAAAATTATTGACAGACGAAATTAGAATAATTATTATTGAACTTTTCTTATTTTCGTCGGTTGTTTTTTTCTTTTCAAATATTTAAAAAAAAAAAACACTTATTAAAGATATTAAAAAATTAAAAAAAGAATCAAAAAAAAAAACTACATTTAATATTTTCATACTTATAATTATATAAATATGGTATAAAATAGATTTCAGTAAACTTGCTTATTGTTATTATTATTGCTTATTTATTTTGTAATATATTATAATACTTTTATTATTTTTAGAATTCTATTAAAATTTTTTTCTTCTTTGCTTTCACATTCTTTAGAATAATTAGAATTGCTTGATTTTTTATTTTCAAAAATAAAAAAATAAAAAACTAGCTATTATAAAACTCTAAAAATGAAAAAAGTGAAAAATAATTAAAAATTTTTGGCATTTAAATGATGAAATAATTTAATTCATTATTTTGTTGTTGTTTTTTTCTCTGTAAATTTTAAATTCAAAAACAAAACAAAAAGTTTTGATTTTATTTTTATCAATCATTATTATAATCATCTCATAAAATTAAGGCACTCTAGCAGAAACGTTAGCATGAGACCTAATTTAATTAATTCACTTTTTTGTTTTTTTGTTTTTCTTATCAAAAATGTTAATTTTTGTTTGTTTGTTTTTATTTTTTTATTTTTTATTTTTCATGTAAGATCTAATTGTTTTTTTTTTTTTTTGATTTTCTTTAAAAATTACATTAAATTTTAATAAATTTCAAATGAAATTTTTGTTTACGTAAAAATATGTCTTAAAAAAAGGGGATAAATATACATACTTAATTTCAAATACATATATACTTGTTAATTTGTTTAATAATAAATAAATAAATATTTAAACATGTGGCACACGGCGAAAACCTGATTAAATTATATAATCCTTTGTTGGTAGAATATCTTAATATTTTTTTAGGATTATTCAAAAATTCAAAATGAAAAAAAAAAAAAAAAAAGCTAATATGTATATCGTTATTATAACACTATTTTTTTCTTTCTTTTTCTTTTCATTTGTATGAAACTCTAGCATTGTTTCATAATTTAAATAATTTTTCTTTTCATTATTAATTACAATGTTTGTATCTCCTAGATGTCATCATGCAAATTTATTACAGTATAAATTGTAAAATTTAATCAATTTTATCTCTGTTGATTTGCTTCTTAAATTAAATTTTTTATTTGTTTTGTAAATTAATCATTTGCACAGTTAATAATCAAATTTTTTCAAATTTAAATGTATAATTGAAACCATAAGGTTTTTAAAATACATACTTTAATTAATAATAATTAACTAATTATTTTTTATTTGTATATTCTGATTTAATATCAATTCCAAAGTAATTTATATAATTTATTTATTTTTGTTTATTTTCAAAGAGTACAGTAGGTAGACTCGTGTGTAACGAGAATAATACAACCCGAATTTCTACAACGCGCTAAAAATATTGGGACGACTTTATCATATAACGTGATTCTCGTACAACGCGCAGTATTGAGAAAATCGTATAACACGGTAACACACAACGAGCAAGCGTATTAACAGTGTTATACGAGAGTCTACTGTATACGTATTGCTAATTCATATTGAAATTAAATAAACATAAAATTAAGGAGCTAATTGAAAATATATCTTGATGGTAAATTTTAATTAATAATTTATTTGAATTGAAAATTTTTCATTCATTTTTTAAAAATTGTTTAGTTTTTGTTTTTCTGTAAAATTTCATAAAGAATTCTTGTTAATTTATTTTTATTTATTGAAACATACAATATCTAGTAATTATAGTATAATTAAATTTTATTTTGAAACATTTTTCTTAATAATTATTCATTTTTTTGTTTGTTTTCTTTTCTTCTTTCTTTTTAATAAGGAGTTCTAGATATAATTAATCAATTCTCATAATTTCAATAAAGTTCACTTTAAGACCATAGTTTTTATAAACATCAAATTAATTACATTTATGTCGTTTAATGTGCAATTATTTTGTATCATATTTTAAATACAACATCCAAACATGTATTTTATTTTATTTTCTTTTTTTTTAAACTTTAATGATTATTCTGTACAATATGTATATTGTTAGTTGACACTAAAACTAATTCAGTTCAATTTTAGTGTCAGTACAAAAAAAAAAACCAAGAGAGAAAAAAAATTCTTAATATATTTTTTTTTTTTTCAATTAAAACAACAGTCAATTTTACTTATTTATTTATACAACAATTTATGGAGCAGGACTTGGTGGTATTCTAGGATTAAAATCTCTTTGATATTCAATTTCATCTGCATCAGAAGAGGAACTATCACTTGAAAATGTTTGTTTTACATTTAAGTTTGGAAATAATGTATTTTGTGCATTTTTTGAAGTTTTCTGTTGTTTTTGTTGTTGTTGTTGACGCCATAAAATATCATTTTGTTTAACTGTTGAAGCATGAATTTTTTCTGGCCATTGAAATGCTGGTCCTGGTGCAATTGATTGTGCTGGTGTTATTTGATTAATAACTGGCACTGATGAATTATTTCGTAATTTATCACTACTAACACCAATACTAACACTAACACCGCTACCACCACCACCATTACTAGCACCAGTACCGCTATTACTATTTTTAGTTTCTGTTGTAACAGTAGCAGTACCACCACCACCTGTACTAGTACTATTAACACCCACACCCCCACCACCACCACCACCATTACCAGTATTATGATGAAAGAATGTTTGTGTTGTTGGACTTTTACCAGTTAATTTTGTTACATCAAATTCTGAATAAATAATTTCTGTTTGATGATGATGATGATGCTGTTTTTGAGAATATTTTGAACCATTCATTGCGAATGCACGTGGTGGTTTTATTAATGTATTTGCACCATAATTATTACCTGGACCTCGTCCACCAAAATCATAAATTTTTTCATCATCTAAATCAATATCATAATTATAACGATGTGATGATATTGTTTGTTGACATTTCTGTGATGAATGCCTTTCATTACTATAATTATAATGTGGAGCGGATTTAATACTTGTATTTGAACCATATATACGATCATGTATTATTATTTCATCATTATTAATAATCGATGATGATTGTTTACGATTCAAATATTGTCTACGTCTTTTTGATGATGATGAAGATGATGATGATACCATCATTTTAGTACGTATATCACATTCTGAATGAGCTATGCTACGATCAAAATCACTTTCACTACTTGATGATGAACTACTGTCTAATATAATTGGATTATAACTTAAACGTCTTAATGTTCGAGCTCTTATACTACGTGGTTTATATGTAATAATTCTTTGTGATTTATTACGAAATGAATTTGGACTACGATGAGGAAAATCTGTTAAACCACTTAAACCACCACCACTTGTACAATTATTACGATTTAAACGATGATTTTGAGATTCAGATAGAATTGGTGATTTTAAATCATAATTATCTGTAAATGACATTGAACGTTGACGGCAAGATGTAGTTGAAAAATCACCAATTGGTGAATTTTGTATATGATGTGTTGATGATGGTGTATTATTACAATTACTATTTGTTAAATTTTTAACTGGTGATGATGAATTCATTATTTTACTTGAACAACTGCTTGATGTATTATTACCTTCATTTCTTAAATTTATATAATAACGTGAATCATTTATTGTTCCAGTTATACAATCTTTTGTTATAATTGTGCTATTATTTATAAAATAATTATCTTGTGGACTATAATTACTTTTTGAACTGCTACGACGTGATAATGATAAATTTGTTTCACGTGATGCAAAACCAGTATCTGGTGTACTTGAACGTTTCTCTTCTAATTTTTCAATAACATCATTATAAAGTTGTGCATTAAATGTTTGTTGTTGTAAATGTTTATCAATATGTGTATTACTATTATCATGTTTACTATTAAAATTAACACCAAAATCATAATTTGGTCTTAACGATGATGATGATGAATCTAAATTATTTGTAATAATACTACTAACAACACCACCAACACCACCACCACCTCCTCCACTATTACTACTTAATTTACTTGAAGAATTATTACTATTATTACTTTCAATTGATGATATTGTATGATTTGTTGTTAAATTTGTATTATTTATAAATTGTTCACCAAATAATGTTTCAGTTGAATCTGTTTTACCACCAAGTTCATTATATGTTTGTAAAAAATCTAAATTTAATGCTTTTAATGTATTTTCAATATCAATTAAATTTTCACCAATAAAATCTCTAACATTTTTATCAATTTCTTCTTGTTGTTGAAGATGTTTTTGTTGTAATTTTTGTTGTTTTATTAATTTATCTGTTGTAAATATATTATTTCTTGGAGTTATATCAATATTTAATGGTCTTGTTAATATTTCACGTGATTTTTTAAAACAAAAATCTGCACTTTCTTTATCAAATAATGGAATACGTATATCAGAATCATATTTTTCAATTTCTGTTAATGAACGAAATCTCTATAATGTATGATTTTTTTTTTTTTTTTTTTTTTTTTTTAATTATTTTTCCAAAGTTAAAAAACAACAAATACAGGAATAAAGTTTTTAAAATAATAACAAACAAACAAAAATGATAAATTTTAATAAAATAAAATTGAACAAAAGGCCAAATTGAATTAAAAAAAAGAAAAACATTTTGAAAAAGAAAAATACAATAATTTTAAAATGCATTTTTTTGTTTTTGTATTTTTGGGAATTTTTTATATGTATATATAATCCGTTTTTTTTTTCGAAGGAAAAGAAAGGGAAAATAAAAGAGAAAAAAAAAAAGAAGAAAATTTTTGTGTTAGTAATTTTTGTTACAAAAGTTTTTTTTTTTTTTTAGTCTTATTTTTATATTAAATAATTTATTATTTAATTTATTTTATGGTTAAATTGTAAATTTTTGTTAATTAAAAGCGTGTACATAATAAAAATATATATAAAATAAATATAAATAAACAAAAAAAAAAAAAAAACAAAAAAAAATAGAAAAAAAAACTTACCTGAAGATCAGGAATATTACGTAATTCTTCAGAGAAATTTTTTCGTTCTTTAGTGTTATTAATACCTGATGAATTACCATTAAAATTTGAATTTTGATGTGAATGATGATGATGATGATCCTTATCAATTGAGATATGATGTGTGAGATTAGGAAAACGAAAACTAAATTTACGTTTGGGACTTTGTGTCATCGGTGGATGATCATTAACTAAATCTGTCATTGATCTGTGAAAGATTAAATTTAAAATAAAAAAAATTAAGAAAATTTAGTAAATTTTTAGGAAAAATTACTGCTATTTTAAATGAAAAAAAAAAAAAAAAATAATTAATTAATCTTTTTTGATTAATTCCGTGCAATGAATTTTTACATATACGAAATATAAATCATTAGAAATATTTTAGAATTTTCAAATATAAACAAAAATAAAAAAACTTACCTTGCACTTATTTCATTTGCAATTTCAATTGCTTGATTTAAAATTTTCTCATCTTTAACAGAAATTTGTTTAACTGTACCAGATGATAATTTATTTTTTCTATTTGATTTACTATTACCATTTGTATCATTTATATTACTTTTACGATTTAATTTTGATGTTAATTCGGTTATTTCATTTTTTTTATTTGTATGATGATCAAAATCTGGTGATTTTAAATCAGAATTTATATCAATAATTCCACAACCATTATTTGAATTTGTTATTGTTGTTGTTCCAGCTGATGATGTAATTACATTTGATGTTGTTGTTGTTGTTATAGAACCAAACATTGAATTTATTTCATCTAATAATGATGGACCTAAATCAAATACTTTATCAGCTGTTATTTCATCATCTGATATTTCATGATATTCATGTTGTGATGTTTCATTTGTTGTTTGTCCACTTATTATATCATTTTCATTCCATTTTATTTGATTTGAATTTTTTAATAATGTATCTTGTAATAATGTATCATCATCAACTAAATTTGCATTTGTAAATGCATTCGCTTCTAAACCATAATTATTATTATGTAATATAAATGAATTTGTATGTTCTGTAACAAATGGATTTGATGAACTAAATATTGTTGTTGCTCCAGATGATGATGTTTTTGATGATGATGGTGGAGGAAAATCAAATGATGAACCAAATGAATTTGATGTTTGATGTTTTGGTGTATTTTCATTTGAATTTATAAATGTTGGATTTGTTGATGTTAAATCTTCAGGAAAATAACCACTGGCAGTTTGTAATGAATCAGGACTTGTTGGTGTCGGTGGTAATAATAATGGTGTTTGTTCAATATCTTCAGATGGTTTATATGGCGTAACAATTTGACGAGGAAGACGATTATACTATAAAAAAAAAGCAAAAGATAAATAATATAAAAGAATTTTAATAAATTTTGATAATAAAGTAAAATTTAAAAATTTCATACATTCTGTGAGCTGGCTATAAATGCAACATCACCAAAATATGCTCCATCTAAACCTACATGTCCTGTATGTTTTAAATCATTTTGTGGACTAGATATCATTTCAGTACGAAGTTTTCTTTTACTTGAACGATCATTTGTTCTACAGAATGAATCTCTGAAAGACGAAATATTGGATTATCAACATTTTATTTTTCATTTTGAGAGAGAAAAAAAAAAAAAAAGAGCAATACCGATTTGTTGAACATGGAAGACCTTCTAAATGTGCAACTGTATTGGCTGGATTAAAAAGTCCTGTTTTACCCGAATTAAGTACACCTTTCCAAAATGGTGTATTTGTTATTTTATCTAAAACTGTTATTATTTCACCTTGTCGATACATTAAATGATCTTTTTTAGGTTCACAATTACTAACAATTGTTTTTAATTGTTCTGGTTTCATATCTGGCAACATTTGATAAATTTCATTAAATTTTGGCCTTTTAATTGGATCATGTTGCCAACATTTTAACATTAAACTATAATATTCTCTTGGGCAACATTCTGGTTGTTCTAAACGCTGAAAAATTAATACATAATATTTATATAACTGAAAACAAAATAATTTTTTTTTTAATTACCTGATAATTAGGTTCATCGATTGCATCTAAAATTTGTAAGCCAGTTAATGCTGCCCAAGGTTGAAAACCATAAGAGAACATTTCCCATAAGCATACACCATAAGCCCATACATCAGATGCATTTGTAAAACGTAAATAATTAATACATTCAGGAGCACACCTTTAAATAAATAATTTTAAATTATTTGCTATTACTTTTCTTTTCTTCTTTTTTTGAATAAATATTTACCATGCTATAGGTAATTTTAAGTTGACATTAAAATTTGTTTTATAATAATCTTTTCCAACACCAAGTGCTCTTGATAATCCAAAATCAGATATTTTTACTTTGTTTTTACTAAAAACAAGAATATTTCTAGCAGCTAAATCTCTGTAAATTAAAATTATTTTAATTTTAAACATATTTGTTTGCTTTATTTTGTTATAAAATTTACCTATGTATTAATCTTTTATTTTCCAAATACATCATTCCATTACATATTTGCTGTGCAAATTCACATAATGTTGGTATTGTTAGAAAACTAACACGTAAACCAGAATCTTTTAGACATTCAAGTAATGAACGTAAATGTGCTAATTCCGTAACTAACATTAATGAATCTGTATCTAATACAACACCATATAAACGTACAATATTTTCATGTTCAATTGCATGCATAATAGCAGCTTCTTTTAAAAATTCCATTGGATTTGATTGCATACGTTCTCTACATAAACATTTTATAGCTACTTGAATCTTAAATGAAAATTAAGAAGAAAAAAAAACAATTAATAAACGTGTAATTTATTTATATACATACATTATATAAAAAAAAGAAACTAAAATAATATTTACCCTTTCAGCTCCATTTGTCCATACACCTTGTTGAACAATTCCAAATTCTCCAGTACCCAATTGTTTATTCACACATATCGAGTCAGCTGGTATAATATGCTTATTACTAGGTGTCTTATTTGGCGAATTTGCTGTTTTCATTGGTTCCGATGATACAATTTGATTTGTTACCTTTTTTTTCACAATTAAATATAATTTTTTTAAAATTAATTTTCAATAAAAAAAATTAAAAAAGTAACTAAATATACTTACAGATCCATCATCTTTTTTATTTGTTGGATTTTGTAAAAGTCTTTTAATTTTACTTAAATATCCATGTGGATAATATTTTTCATAAAATTTACGTAATCGACGGATTTCTGGACGTGATAAACCAATTTGTTTAAGATCCTCATCAGTTGCATATTTTAAATGGGATGCATTTGATATTTTTAATTCATTTCTTCAAATTATAATACAATAAAAATTCAGAAATAAATTGGAATAAGAATAATTGTTTTTTAAAGTAAATTTATTCGTGTATTCTTAATGATACTTACTTAATTGAATTATAATATTGTTGTAGTTCTGATTCAACCAGAAATTCGTATAAATCAATTTGTTTTGGCTCTACAGATTGAATTTAAAGAAATAATTATAAATTAGTTACTTTGTTTATGTTAAAAATCCATAAATATATACATATATGACATATAGGACATATGGCTTTTTTTAAGTAAAGTCAAGTTAAATACATCATGAATACTAAGCTGGTACCTGAATTTTACAATTATCAATAATTTTACTAAAAAAAAAAAACGAATGTACCTATGTTTTAATTTCATCAAGCTTTCACTTTGTGGTCTAAGGAAATAAATTCACTTTAAATACGCAATTGAATTGTCTTAAAAAGGAATATGTTGTAGGTATTATGGTAATGTTATAATTTATAGTGTACCGACATATTAAATTGTAACTGATCAATAAATCAAAGAATTAAATTTCAAAAAGCCGATGTAATAATGTCTTGACATAAATCATAAAAAGTACCTGATAAATAGTAATTTTTCTGATGATTCAAATTTCATTTCTATTTTTAAAAATTTCAATTGCTTAGAAATTGTTTATTCTTCAAAAAAGAAAAAAGCTACATAATGTAGGTAGGTAAGGTAACTATAGTTTTCAACACATGATGAATAATATTCATAAAAATTTAGGTGTAGTTAATTCTTATATATTTATTTACATATTTATTTATTTTTTCCATCCGTTAGATTGAAAAAAACATTACAATTTCAATTCATCATACTCATTTAATTTAAACTAGGTATTTAGTATGTAGGGTACTACTTGTAAATTATTATGTATTTATTTGTGGGTGCAATTTATGAAATAGCTAACACGTAAAAATGTGAGTAGGCAAATAAAATAATAATAATCAAATATAGATACATACAGAGGTAATATTTATATTTATATTTAATTTTGAATTTACTTATATGACTTATTATTAGTCATATATGTATAAGATTTTCTAAATAATTGATCTCAATTCATTTTTTTTTTCTTTTTTCAAATTATATACATACATAAATCCCATATGGAGAATAATTAATACTTTTTCTTTCTTTTTTTTTTTAACTTACCCATTGCTAATGGAAATGTGGGAATCTTCTTTTCCGGAAGACACCTTATTTGTTGGGGAAAAAAATGCACTTAGAAAAAAAAAACAACACAAAAAAAAAAGTTTATGGAAGATTCACATTTGAATAATTTTCTTCATTTTGAAACATTACGTATATCTTTTTATTATTTTCTAAAAAAAATATAACTTATGCATAATTTAAAAATTTCATTAATTATTTGAATTTACACAATATGATTATTTTTTTATTTTTAACACAAAAAAATATGAAACACTAAAAAATTAATACTACATAATTCTTCAATTCTGCGGCCATTTTCTATGGTAGTGAGTGAATAAAAAAAATTATTGACCGAAATGTCAGCTGTCATTTATCAAAATAAAAACAAAAACAAAATCACAAAAAAAAAAAACACAGCTCGAAATCACTAAACCTAAAGATAGGCTATTTTGTTTTTTATTAACTGATAGATGGCAGTTGAGTTAATTAAAAGAATTTTTTTTTTTCGAAAATCAGCAAGAGTAACGACAAATTCAAGATTTCAAATATTTTATAGAAAATTAAAAAATTTATTTAATTTTTCAATACAGTTTTCATTTTTTTTTCTTAAAATAAATATAAATTTCCATGATAAACCTATAAATACACAGATGAAATTCATTAAAGCCGACCAATAAATTTTCCAGTACAATAGAAGTACATGGGCGTTTCATACTAAGGAGCCATTTCAGTAAAAATAAAAAGATAAAAAATTTAATAAAAACGTTCAAAGAATACAACATTTATTTGATCATAACAAACATTTTTTTCCATAAAATATAAAAAAAAAATAACTAGAATATAATTTAAAATTCTCAAAAATGGAAGCGCCTTGACAACGGGCTACTCAACGTTCATTTATCATCAACTAAAGATTTTTAAATTATATCATTAAAGTTTATTTTTCAATAAATTCGAATTACTTGATGATAAAATTTCTTTAACAAGTTTAACAGCATATTTTGCTGTTCCAGGTGATGTTGTTACACCATAACCACCATGCCCATAATTATGAATTATATTTAAATATTTTCCATTTTTTGTTATATAATAATCTTTTTCAACACGTACTGGTGTTCGATGTGGTCTTAAACCAATTGCTTCACGTATATATTCAGATTTTTTTAAACTTGGTAACATATTAAAACATCTTTCACGTATTGACATTGTATCATATTTATCAATATCATATGAATAACTATCAAAATGTCTAGAACCTCCTAATGTAACACCTTCAAAACCAGGTATTATATATGTATCATAATCACCATAATATGCTAATTTAATCCATGGTGCTTTAACTTTAATTACTTGTCCACGTATCGGTACTAATTGTATATCTTTACATAATTTTTTTGAACCTAAACCACTACAATTAATTATCATATCATATTTTTCTGAATCAATATCATTAAATGAATTTAAATGTTCTTCAACAATTATACCATGATTATTTTCAAATCTGAAAAAGATAAAATAAAATAAAAAAGCATGAGCTTTATGTAGGTTCTCAATCATCACATGTTTTAATCATAACTTCCTATTATATGTTTTATTTTTTAAAGAAATGCTGTATCATATAGATGATTTTTCATTAGAACGAAAAATTAATTGATTACTAAGCATTCATAAAAATCTATTATTATAACCGTGTAATGTATATTTTATTTTAATACGTCATTAATACACCACATACGGTTATAAGCAGCTATTTTTTATTCGTGTCTACATTAAAGATATTTGCACATCTATTGTTTATTATTGATAAAAATTCCAAATCAGATACATAATTTTTAAACCCTCCTTATTCGATTCAAATTGAAGAAAAAAAACATAACATACTCGTATCTCTCAAGTCTCAATAAATAAGTATGGTACATAACATACATATATCATATTCTCAATATCACTTTGTGAAAAAGTGTTACTTATACTGTGTTGATTTTTATTTACATATATTTTTTTTATCATAATTTTTTTTCTTTCTTTTTGACCTCTTTTATTTTATATTTTTATCTTCCGCATTAATTATATTTTCCGTTATACATAAGTATATGTACTTTATTTTTGAATGCTCAGCACTTTTTTTTTTATCTTATTTAAAATGTGATTTTTTTTTTAAATTTAAATTTCAATTACTTACTTTTTCATTGCATAAGGAAGAAATAATTTATTTTCAGTTAAAAGAGTTGTAAAAAATGATCCATATTTCCATTTACCACCGCATAATAATAATTCATCTTCAGTTGCTTGTCTATATATAGGGACTATTTTTTCAATATAATGATTCTATATTAATGGAAAAGAATATTATTATCCTTTTTTTCATTATTCTATTTACACTTTTTTAACTTACACGAGTTATTGATTTTTCAGTTTTAGAAAATATATAACCAGAAAGTTGACATACACCAGCTAATGATGCATCTGAAGATTTTCGTATTTTATCCCAATAATGATATGAATCAATTATCCATTTTCTTTATTGTTTTAAAATTAAAAATTATTAAAATATAGTAGATTATTATATTGTTGAAAAATGTGCTTACTTTGTAATTTCATAATTTGGTCCAGTAAAACTTGTTCCTGGACGAAAAACACCAGCTGCAACATAACTTGTTGTATCTTTATTAAATTTATCAGCAATTATTATTATTTGTGCATTATGAAATTCTTCTTGTAATTCAAGTGCTGTTGTTAAACCAACAATTCCAGCTCCGATTATACAAATTTTCATTATTTTTTGAATAATTATTTATTTTACGGCAAAAAAAAAAAAAAAACACGAGAAACTTTGAAAGAAGAATTTATTAAGATACTTTTGTTTCTTGTTTTTAAACAAATAACTTGGTAATAAGTAATAATATTTAATTTTTTGACATTCAATCTGTAACTAAAAAAGACATCTATACATATATGATATATGCTACGTACGTACATATGTTCATGTTTATTGAAAATAATCTAAAAATTTTCCTGTATCTATATCATTTTCATGTATTTTGTATGAGTATCTATTTTCTATATTATCAGAAATTTTATAAATGTAGGGTAAATGTTATAATTATGATTATAAATATTATATTGAAAATTATTGTTCTTCAATTTTTCATAATTTATAAGAAGCATCATTTTTGTCCCCCATTTATTCTTCTCATCTCATATAAATTAGAATTTGTTTATTTTGTGAAAAAAATATCAATGTTTTTCATAATCAAATTTTTTTCTTTCTTTAATTATGAAAACGAACTATTTGACTACATTTTCCCTACAAAAAAAAAAAAAATTACATGCAGTCATATATAGTTGTCGTCAATTTTCTTATCAAATTGAACAAAAACAAAAATTTCTCTTTCTGTTATTATTTCAGAAAACACTGATGTCTGCATTTATTTATTTTTGTTATTGAAATAATCTTTTCAGCAATCATATTAAAATAATATAATTTTAGACTACAGTCT
Organism: Bombylius major; assembly: GCA_932526495.1. Lineage (NCBI taxonomy): Eukaryota > Metazoa > Arthropoda > Insecta > Diptera > Bombyliidae > Bombylius > Bombylius major. The sequence continues at coordinate 38,001,189 of OW052046.1, forward strand.
ATATAATCTACTCGTAGATAAGACGTATGTTTTAACATGGTGTTGTTGTTTCATGGATGAGCATTAATCTTTTCAAGTGTTTATTCGCTGTTACACTTAAATGAATTATTTAAATAAATAAAAATTACGAAATATGAAATTATTTTGATATTAAAGTTTTTTTTTTATTCTTTACAAAGTCTATTTTCTAGTATTATCCGATTTAAAAAATAAAAATTATTAAATCTTTATTATCGTAATGTAAAATATTTCAGCCATTACCTTTTTAAAGATTCAAGAAAATGTTTAAAAATTTTCTATTTAAACTATAAAAATCAATCCGTTATAAATTTATCTTGTAATTTTTTTTATTTTTTTTTAATTGAAAATGAGATAGATTGAAAATTATCTTAAAAATTTAAATTAATTCTGAAATTTGATTTTTAAAATAACCCAAATTTATACACCTACACGTTGGTGTAGAGCATAATATATAATATGGTAAAAAATAAATGAAATACAAATGTTACTAATTTTTATTTTTCTCTTTAATTAAGTTTTTCATTTTCTATAAAATACATAACATAAGGTTTTTTGTTTATTTCATTTATTTATTTTTCAACATTTTACTTGAACATATTATACACATTTTTGTTTTGTGTTTGTTTAATATTTTCTTTGTTTTTTTTTGTATTGTTTTGTAAATTTTGTTTTTTTATATTTTCTTCCTTTTTTTAAGAAATCTACTGCAAATAAAATTTTTTTTTTTAAAATATAAATTTCAATTAAATAAAAATTAAAATTGTTTTTAGTCATAATTCTTTTTTTTTTTGTATATATGTTTATTTTTATTTATTTTATTTTTTTTTTTTAAATTTATTTTCAAAATGTAAAATGTGTAAATAATGGTGTTCCTTGGTTGTTTTTTATTTTGTTTTTATTTCACTTATTCACTTCACTTTTATTTTTTAAACTAGGTATGTTGATTATTATTATTATTATTTTTTAAATTCATTTTATCGCATAACATTAATACTATGCATATAATATTTATATGTATATATTTTTACTGTTATATAATTGTTTTTTTTTTTTAGATTTTATCATTTTTGTCATACAATGAAGTATTGTTGAAAAGTCATGAAACAGTTAGTTCATTGAACTTAGAACAAAAACATATTTTGTTTGTTTTTAATTGAATTTTATTGTAATATAAAGAAACTTTCAAAATTGAGATATTTTCTTATTTAATCAAAATCATACAAATGAATTTTCTTGGATTTTTTTCCCCTTTTAATTGTATAAGAAGCTTCTTAAGAAAAATCATAAATATGTATATTGTGTGTATAAAAACTTTTCATGACTTTTACAATCCTCATTGTTTGCATTACTTATTTCTTTTAACTGTTGTAATACATTTATTTATCTTTCTTATTTATTTTTTTTCTCTCTCTCTCTCTTTCTCTGTCATTATGTTATATGTATTTTTATTATTTAGTTATATAACTGTAAAATATAATTAAAAATGATGTTATTTTTGATGAAAATTTTTATGGATAATTATTAAAAATTATGCAAAATATGACTGTAATCTTAAAATTATCGCAAAAAAAAAAAATAACAGAAAAAAAAAACGATATTTTGTAAAATAAAATAAATAAAAATGACAATTTATTATACATAATTTTATTTTTATTATCATTTTATTTATATTTTTTTTTTAAAATACCTACATTTTTATATTGAACACTGAGGATGTATTTCATAGATAAATTATAAAATGTATTTGTGGTAAGACATCATCATAATTAATAAATTAAAAATGAAATATGTATAAGATAAAATTAAATATAATTAGAATTATTTTAGTAATGTTCTAATTCGAATATCTACTTTTTATATTTTAAATTTTTATTTTTATTTTTTTGCATATATAATTTTTTTTCTTTTCTTTAAAATTAATACGGTTATTTAGAGTATAAGGATTTCAATTTGTTGCTTCAAAAATTACATAATTGTTTTCTAGTGCAAAAAAAAAGTGCAGCTAATAAGAAAATAAAAATTCAAAATACTTAATTTGAAATTCAACTTAATAAAAAGAGAAAAAAAAAATGTATATTTTTTTAAATTCTTTTTTTTTTCGCTAATTTTTTTTTTGTTTTTTTGTTTATTTATATTTTTTTAAACACTACACACAAATGTGCAATTTTTTTTTTTTTTTTTTCAATATATGTATTTTTGTATATATATGTATATAGTACGTTGATAATATCTACAAAATAAAATTATTAGTTACATTTTGTCTCTATTTATTTTTAATTATTATTACCATCATAAATATTTCTTGTTTATCTAATTATACAATGAATTATTTTAAATAATTCGGTTTATTGTGAGTAACTAACTTCAAATTAGTCAATTTAATTTTCATACATATATATTTTTATTTATTTTATATATTTTTTTTTGTATGTTCTTCTACATGAATATCTCGATTTATTTTTTTCTTCTAATTAATCTCTCATACTTATTTTTGTATGTTTTATTATTATTTTTTTTTAAGTCAATTTAAAGGAATTCAGTTTTTACTTAAATTAAACTGAAATAATTTTTCAATTTATAAATAACGATAAAAAAAATTATCACGTAATTTAAACTCGATCAGGAAAATATATATTTTTTTTCTAAATTAGGGAATTTTTTAAAATAAAATTCCATTTAACCAACAAAAAAAAAAAATAACATTGCTTAGATTTTTTTTTTTATTATTATTATAATCGAATTAAGTTTGCACTTAATTATTTTAATTTTAATTATATATACTAATTTAAATTTCATTGAAATTTATCAGTTTTTAATTCATCCTCATGTTTTTTTTTTATTCTTTATGAAAAAAAACAAAAAACCAATCTAAATGAGTGAAGAAATTATGATTTGAATTTTTAGAAAATTATATAATTTGTAATAAATGATGGGTTTTTGCTTTTTTTTTTTTTTTTTTTTTTTTTTTTTTTTGAAAAAGCAAAAATAAAATGTTTGAACGAAAAATAAGGACGGATATTAGACAATAACATTATAAAGATTATGATTCTACGTACATATTCTGAATTCTTGAAAGATAAATTAATTTTCATTTAAAAGTGAACACCTCATCTAAGTGAGTTTAAATTCAGCTTTCAATTAAATATGAATTCTAATTCAACTTATAAAATTCACTTTCAATCGAAATATGTATAAAAAAAAAAATTTATATCCAATCCAGTCAATAAGCTGATCTTAATAATGAAATTAAATTATTTGTTAATCTCTAAATTCAAATTCATCATATTCAGTAAATTAAAATTAATCTATATTCCAATCAGAATACGTAATATACTTTATTTGATCATATAATATACATATCAGATTTTAATACGTTCATAAACATTTATTAAATAAAATTTTGATTAATATTAAATTTGAAAAAAATAAAATTATGTACCATAAAAATAACTTTACAAAAAAAAAATTTAAAAAGACAATTCAGAACAATAAAAAAAAAAATGTTTTGTTTTTTAGTTTTTCAAAACCAAAATTCAATATTTTCAATGAATTTCATGATGTACAAAAAAGAAAAAAAAACAAATTACATAGATTTGAATAATTTAAATTAAATACGATAAAAACAAGAGTAATAATCTCACACACTGTTTAATATGAAAAAAAAAAAATATTCAAAATCAATTCTCACATAAAAATATTGTTATGAAAAATGGAAAAAAAATAAAATGAAAATTTTAAAATAATATCAACTTTCTTAGTTTCTTCCTGTTCTTTTATTTTTCTCAAAAAAAAAAAAAAAAAAAAAAAACGAAATGTATCAAATTACATATTACATAGAAGTTTAACATGACGTGTAATTTATTATTTTTTTGTTTTGTTTTTGATTTCTCTATTTATTTTTAAAATTGTTTTTTTCTTTTATTTTATTAATTTCTTATTTATATAAATACAACAATAAATGACTGAATAAATGAATGAACTACTAAATTTTATTTTGTTTTTGTTTTTGAATAAGTATGTGTTGGAGAATTATGTTATTTTATTCTTTTTTTTTAGTTTATCTCTATTATGTTAAGTCAATAATCATCAAACGTTTTCTTTTTGTTTTCAATCTAAATTAACTTTCGCTTTTTTTTTTTCTTCTTTTTTTTAAATAGGTATTGCATGCTTTTGCCTTTAATATGTGGACGATAATGAATATGATTTAAATTTATTTTTAATTTTTGACTGCCTGAATAACATTTGTGATCTATTTTTTTATTTTTTATTTTTTGCTTTTTCTAAATGTATGATTATTACTTTTTTTTTTCTTAAATTTTATACTCATTTTTTGTTGTTGTTGTTGTTAGTTTATATTTTAATTGTTTTTTTTTTTTTCTTAAATTCTTACTTTTAAAAAAATTACATGTTCAAAAGTAGAAGAAAAAAATTAATTATACAGAACGAGAAAAAAAAAACAACAATAAGAATTTGTGTAAAAAAAAAAAAACAGTGTAATTTGTAAAAAGAAAATAAAAAATATACATTACACAAGAAGAAATCAAATAATATATTTAATTTTTTTGCTTTTGTTTGCTTACAACTTTTTTTTTTTACATTCAATAAAATTTGTATATAAATTCAATTAAAAAATTATTGGGTAAATTTTGTAATTTATTCGAAAATATTTCTTCTATTTAGCTTCTTTTTTTTTCTTGTTTATTTATTTTTTTTTTATTTTTTTAAATTTTATTAAATAAATTCTTTACTTTTGTTCCTAATTTTTTATAAATTTGTATTTTTCACTCTTCAATAGCATCAATTTTTTTCAATATATATTTTTTTTCTTCTCTATTACACTCGACTTTTAACATAATTCTTTTATTCTTTTTTCTTACTATAATTTTTAATGCGATTATTTAAATTACATAAAATGAATTACTTTTTTTTTTTTTTGTATGTTATAACATTTTCAAATTAAAATTTATTACTTTTTTAACTTAAATTATATAATATTATTATTATTTTTTTTTATATTTTGATTTTTTTTTTGTATTGTTTTATTTTTTAAATTAAAATTTATCTTAACCAAGGATGATTCAAACAATCAGCAGCAGTAGCACGCTTTTTTGGATCAAATTCTAACATTGGTTTTAAAAAATCAGCAAATGCTTCAGCTTCTTCTAAACTCCATTCATATTTTTCAACTAATACTTCAACTAAACCCCATGGTTTTAAACCAGTTATATTTTTTAATTCACCTTTTCTATTAAATGTAAATTGTGTATAAACACCACTAAATATTATATGTTTTGGTATTGGACCTAATAATTCTATAATATGAGCAATATGATCTTCATCACGTGAATAATTTTCACCAGAATGTGGTTCAAATAAATAATCACCAGTTGCTAATTCAAATGCCATACATGCTGTACTCCAGATATCAGCTGATGTATCATAACCAGCACCTAATATAACTTCTAATGAACGATATTGACGTGTTTGTATATCTTCAGTAAAATGTTCATATACCCAGCATGCATTTCCTAAATCAGCTATTTTAACTTCAACATCACATATTTCTATGGCAGGATCTTTTTTACGCTGTTGTTGTTGTTGTTGTTGCTGTTGTTGATTTTGTTGTGAATTTGTATTAGAGGATAATATTAATGATGTTGTTTCTACTAATCCTCCTCCTCCACCACTTGATTGTTGTATTTGTTGTTGCTGATGCTGTTGTTGGATTTGTTGTTGCTGAAGCTGTTGTTGTTGTTGTTGCTGCTGTTTTTGATGATTTGGTGATGCTTTTTCAGTCAATGTTTTCGATTGTCTATTTTCATTATTTTCTTGAGAATTATCATTTTTCAATACGTTATCATCATTACCATCGATATTTATGATATTAGTATCATCAATTGTGCATTTATCTACAGTATTTCCACACATTTTCTTCTTAAATTTCTTTTTTACTGTTTTATCAGTTTCATTTGAATTTGTTGATGATAATGAATTCATTTGAGAGCAATTTGTTGTTCCTGTTTCATTTCTTTCATTATCTTCATCATCACCAACATCACTTAAATCACCGTTCATTGATAAATCTTTTTTATTATTATCAATTTTTAATGATGGCGATAAATGTTCTTGTTGCTGTTTGGTATCTTTTACAATTTCATTTCCATCATCCTCGGTAACAATCTGATCATTATTTTCATTAATAATGGCAGTATCTGTTGCAACTGCATTATTACTATTAATACCATCTAAATTATTATCTGATGCTCCATCACTGTTACCTATACCTGAACTTGTTGAAATTGTTGTATTATTATCACCACTATTACTACCACCACCATGGCTACCTGCCTTAGCCTTATCATTTCCACCACCTGCATTACCACCAGCACCACTACGTTCTAGATAATCCCATTGCTTTTTAAATAATTCTAATCGACGTTTTGCTTTTTTCTTTAGCTTTTTCTTTTTATTTTTACTCATTTTTTCAGTTATTGGCGGTTCTCTATATTCTTTTGGTGCACGACTAATAAATGATGGAAACATTTTATAATTCATCACATATAATCCAGTTGCTTCATTTGCCAATGATCTAACATATTGTTCATCAACACATAATAATACATTTTCTGGTTTTATATCAGTATGTATTATTTTACAGCTAGAATGTAAATAATCTAAACCTTCGAGTACTTGCCTTATTATTGATTTAACATTTTGTATTGGTATACCTCTATAACTTGATTTACGTATTAATTTTAATAGATTATCACCAAGTACTTCAAATACCATACATATATGTGTACCATTAACACCAGTTATTTTAAAATCATCCAACAATTGTACAGTTTTTTGACGTTTCGGATTTGCTGGATCACTATCACGTATAGCTTTTAATATTTTTATTTCATCTTTAGCTGTTTCAGCAAAATGTGGTGCAGATTTTACAATTTTTATAGCTACATAACGTTTATTCTCTAAATCCCAGCATAACCATACTGTTGAAAAATGTCCCCATCCAAGTTTACGAACAACATGATAACGACCTAGAAATAAATTTTTTTTTTAAGAAAAAAAAAAAAAGTAATTAAATAAATGGAAAAGAAATAATTAATAATTAAATAAAAAATATTTTTATTTAAATTTTCATTGTATTTCCTAATCTTTTGTATGATACCATATTTGTTTGATAAAACTCAAATACTCATAATTATCACATTGTTGTCCATCAAAAGTATTTAATTTTTTTTTAAATACATTATAGTAGTATGTATATAACTATGAAATTTCGGCTTAAATTGAAAAAAACTAGAACATTTTTTATTAATATATGAGCAAGTTATTTCAAAATAGCGATACAAATCTATAGCTGAAGTTGCGAATTCTAAGATGTTATATGTGGTCAAGGTCTTCTGTACTTTTTTACGGAGCAGAGTCTTGGATCTTAACCAAGAAACATTATAAGAAAATTGAAGTTTTTGAGTTATGATGCTATAATAGAATATTCCATGAAAGGACAAAGTGTTCAATAAAACAGTGTTAGATAGATAGAATGAAAAAATACAACGAAATTTTTAGATTAATTAAAGAAATAAAATTAAAATATTTGAATCATATCTTGTGGAATGAAATGTATGAATTGTCCTAGCAGAAAAAGATACATAATTTGTGCGATTGGTTCAAAAAGATCAAAAATCCAGATGATGATATCCGACGACCTCCAGACAGGAACATCATATAATAAAAGTAAAAATAGATTTATATATGTTCTTCAATGTGTTAAAATGATGTAATATTATTATGCAATTTTATTATGATAACGATAATAAATGGCTATAAATCTTCAATATCCAAAAGATGATTTTAAATTTTTATTAATTCAATATTGATTGTTGTAATCATAATGTGCATTGCTTCTTTTTTATTTATTTTTTAATGAATCACCATATTTTTAGAAATAATAACCTGATTTTATGCATATTATGACTATATTAATGAAATATGATTATTTAGTAATTTAAAAAAAAAAAAAAAAGTCTGTAACTCAATAGGTAACCAACCAATGATACAAATAAATTTCTTTTCATACTTATAGAATAAAATTTTCAATTTTTATTGTTTTTGTTTCTCATTTTCTTTTAAAGTTGATTTTTTATCAACAATATTATTTTTTTGTTTAAAGATATTTTTCAATAAGACCACACAAGTAACTATGTAGGTACATATGATATATTATATTTCTTTTTCATTTTCCTTTTAGAAACGAATAATTTACCTACATATATGTAAATTTATATACATATAGGTGAAGAAGTATATACTACATATATAATAAATGAAATATTTAAAAAAAAAAAAAAGTAGGTAATATTTTTCTTTTTTTAACTCATTAAAAAAATTTTTTTCGTGTATTTATAGATCGTATAGGTAGTACATATGTACGTATGAATAAAAATACACAATATGAATCATTGAGAATCATAAGGAAAAACATGCTCTTGCTGTTTTTATTTTTCTTCGGTTTTATTAGATTTTTCATGAAAGTGCTATTTTGCACGTGAAAATAAAATAAAGAAATACATAATATATATAATACATATATAAAGTATATAAACATTATTATGTATATACATACATACAATATATTTTTTTATCTATTAAGGAATTCCTATAAATAAGTATAACTACTTCATTGTTAAACTTAACATATTATTCATAGGTAGGGTTGTACTGTATTCTAAACAGAAAAAAAATTACATTTTTGATTAATAAGCGAAAAAAAGGCAAATTGTGTTGTTTTTTTTTTTTAAATATAAAAAGAAACAAGGAAAAACAAATCCGAAAAAAAAAAAAAAAAAAAAAACGTAATTCCTATACAAAAAATTACAAATATACACCTATATCTCGCATATAACGACTTGCGTAGTATTAAGGTTTCTTCGATTTTTTTTTGTTGTTCTTTCTCTATATGTATAGCCTTTCGATTTAATACCTATAATATACAATAGTACACCACATTTTAGCACCCAACTATATCTAGAGGTAATAATTTTTTTATATCAAATATAAATTTATTAGAATATAATAAATACATACCAATATATCTAAAATGTAATAGATACATACATACATATATATATACACCTATGTAATAATATATCCTGAAAACAAAAATATGTATCTTTTGATGAATAACCATAAATTTATATTGTTTTTTTTTTTCCCCTTTTACTTGTTACATTTTGTTAATTGATTTGATTTCAACGTTTTGCTACTATGCGTGCCAAATAAATTATAAAAAACAAAGAAATGAAAAGATTGAAAGAAGACGAAAAAGAGGTGGAAAAAAAACATAACTAATAGAAAATATTTTGTATTAAAAAATTCTAATTAGTATATTCTATCGAAAATACATAATAATTTTCATATTTTTTATTCTTGTAAACATTTTTTGAATGCATCAAGTATAGCAACTGTACTTTTTTTTTCAAAATATTTTTATTTTTAACGATAAAATTATTTAAATATATTATATCGAGTAAAGAAGTTAATAAAAAATAATCTTGCATCTTAAGAATGCGTTAGAAAATGATGAAATAATACATATATGTATGTAGCTATATACTATACATATACGATTCATAATTAAATATTATGTATTTTCAAAACCGAAAATCAAAACAAAAATGCAATAAAAATAAATTGAATTTTTCAAATATTATGACTTTGGTGATCGCATATATTCATCATAAATAGAAAATAAAAAACTCATTTTATTGCTGTTTTTATTTACAAATTAAGAATTTCCATAGCAAAAAAAAAAAAAAAATCATTTGTTATTATTTTTTCGTTTCGGTTTTTTTTTTTTTTTAAATATAAATTTAGTATAATCATGATATTAGACATAGATACACCTATACAGTGAAACTTCTTTCATGCGGACAGCCTTGGAACCGAACCAAAAAGTTTTGACCGTTTTAGAGAGGTGTTTGCCACTTGATATTACCAAAAATAGTATATAGGAAAAGATAAACATTTTCATATGTCGAAATGGAAGCAATTTTATTTTTGCCATTACCTGATATCAGGTGGCAACATGTTGAAAATTTTCATTAAACATTCTGCATACACTTCGCATCACTTGGATACATAATCAAAAATCTTTATCAACAATTTTCAAATTTTTGCAACACTTGATCATCGTCTATTAAATTTTTTTAACACATTCTTCACGTATGACTTTTTTAATATTTTTAATCTGTTTTTGATGTTCAAAAAATATCTTGAATATTGCCGTAATAATTTTACTCACTTCAAAAAAGTCATTCAAAATTGGAGAAAATGAAAAGTATAGCCGTTGGTTTACTGAAGAAGATCCTTGTTATGAGCACAAAACAAAGTGCTTAGATTTTATTTTAACAGTTTTGTTAAGAAAACATTGCAAATGGGCTGTTCAAAAATATTCAAATAATCAAAATGAACACCCGCGAATAAGAATCCTATCACAATAAATTTGAATTCCTCCAATAAAATAAAAATTAAATAAAAATAAAAATTGCTTTACATACAATACAAAGCCTCACACATAAAAAAAAGTCAACTTTTGAAGAAACGTTTTTGTTTTTGTACATATATTTCAATATTCGTCATTATATAATATATAATATATAATATACTGCTTCACACAACCAACAGCAACATTTCCTTTTTTTGTGCTGTCTTATCCCCTCAAAATTTTGTCCGTCTCTTCTAAATTCCTACACTGCTACCATTTAATAGACGATGATCAAGTGTTGCAAAAATTTGAAAATTGTTGATAAAGATTTTTGATTATGTATCCAAGTGATGCGAAGTGTATGCAGAATGTTTAATGAAAATTTTCAACATGTTGCCACCTGATATCAGGTAATGGCAAAAATAAAATTGCTTCCATTTCGATATATGAAAATGTTTATCTTTTCCTATATACTATTTTTGATATTACGTTCTCATAATGTTTTATTAAGTTGGAAACAATATTCAATGCTTGATGGTCACCAGTTTTCTGAAAGCGAAATCTTTCAAATTTTCTGACAAAGTGTGTACACTTTTTTTTTGTATTTTAAAAATTGTTTTAAACTGTCTTTAAATACTACTTAACTCATTAACAATTTTGACTGAACTAATGAATAATTTCGTCTCGTTTGATACCGATTACCGAACCTATGAAGAAATAATACATAAATATGCTAACTGTAAATATTTAATATTATGTATACTTATAGCACTGAAAAAATTCTTCGAACTTAAATAGCAGATTTTCTAACTTTTGATTTTGTTTTTACTTTTTTCCAAAACAACGTTGTTAGACAATGTCCGTTCAAGAGAGGATTTTTATACATATTTTTAGTCAAAAAGTGTCCGTTGTCCGCATAAAAGAGGTATCCGTTAAGAGAGGTTTCACTGTATTATATTGATCATGAAATAAGATGATATATGTACATAATATCTGAATGTATAGATTGGGCACCTATAATATATATAACACAGCAGGTTTATATTATATTATATTACATACATATTTTCTTTTTATAATATATATATAAAAATATACATACTTACATACATATATGTAAATATAGATATACAATAAATATCAGAAAGCAAAAAAAAAAAAAAAGTACATTAAAATCTATTCATGGGTAAAAATAAAATTTTCAGCACTCTGGTTTTTTGTTCGTCTATCGTTGAATTTCATTTATAATATAATAAGGTTTTTGATATTATACATATACTCTTTATGTGTATGTATATATGTAATGTATGTATGTATATTTTATATTTATAAATGATATGAGAATTATAGAATGACGAAAATCTCTTTTTGTCATCGTATCATCACATTATTATTATCATTATAGAGCTAGAATGTGATCAACATTAAATAGACGTGATATTGTGTTGAACTGCGAATGATATATATTATATTAAATACATGATAATACATCCAAAAATTGTGTTTATGTACCATATTGTCTAAAAAAAAGTACATCAAATTGTACATTTTGTATAATATGATGATGCTGTTCTATGTATTATTATAATATGTATATGCTCGACATGAAAATTATATTTTATGAAAAGTTAGTTAATTAAATGGAAAACAAAATCTTCCGTTTTTTTTTTTATAGGTATAGTTATATTTTCATCTTCGTATCTTTTTTCTGGTTATGTTGAAATATTGATTTTACACTTTTTATATCATTTTTCTTCTAAATAAACATTTTTGTTGTAAAAATTATATATGTACCTATATGTATGTATGTATGATTTTTTTTTAAATTTTGTTTTTGTAACAAGAAATAAATGTAGCTTATAATCTAAAATTAATTATATGCTTAAAATTACCATTTTCAAAATAAGAAGAAAAATATTAAAAAAAAAAAAAAAAAAAAATTATTAAAAGAATAATAAATAGTACTTTACCTTGAAACAAATCACCAATATTAACTGGATGATAACCACCTTTACAATAATCCTCTTTTAATTCTTGTTCTTCATCATCACTATTCAGTTCAGATTCTTCAGAATCATTTGATGAACTTGGCTTATTATATTTTGTTTTATTCGAATTATTAACATATGATGAAGGTGGTGGGGGTGGCGGTGGTGGATTCATATTATTATAATAATCATCTATTGTTGCCTTATCAATTGGATTATTTTGTATTTCTCCACTACCAAATATATCATTTGATAAATAATTAAGTGTACCGCCACCATCTGAATCACCAGTTGTTGTTTTATCATATCGATTATTGTCATTATTTGATGATGACAAATTTGGGATTTTTCGATTTTTAAGGGAATTTAATAATTTATTATCTTTATTATTACATATCTGCTGTTGTTGTTGTTGTTGAACATCTAGTTCACCACTAGCATCATAATAATCTTCACCGAAATCTGATGATTTATTCTTAACAACAGTCCGAGGTAATTTTTGATTTGATGATGATGATGCTGTTCCTCCTTGCTGTTGAGTTGATGAGCCTGCTCTATTCTGCTGCTGTTGCTGTTGTTGTTGTTGCTGCTGCTGCTGCTGTTGCTTACCTTTCTTTTTATTTGGCTTGTGGCGTTTCTTTTTTGCTTGAATTGCTAATACTCGTCTATTAACATCTGCCTTTGAATTCATTATTTATTTAAACAATAAAATAATAATAATAAAAATTAAACGGAAGAAAATTCTTTGTGTTTGTGTCCTTTTTCTTTCCTTCAATATTCAATCAATTCAAACAACGGAACAAAAAATATGTACTTCACACTTCACAATGATATTCACGATTTCTCGTGTTCGACAATGCTGTTCAGTGCACTTTTCTTATTTTATAAATTTTTCTTAAAAACTTTTTTTAATTTTATTTCACTTTTTTTTTATTTTTTTTTTTTATAAGAATTGCGAGAATATGTATTTATATTACATTTACAGCCAATATAGGATATCGAATTCGTCGTTTAATCGTATTTTTATTACATGTGGATGTATGTTCTCGATCGAACTTTTTTTTTTATTTCATTTTTCAATACACTACACACCAGTATGAAAAAAAATTGGAAAGAAAAAAAAACGAAATCGAATTTTTCCTTAAAAATTTTCTCAACAATTTAATTAAAATTAATCCGTAATTTTAATTTCTTCAATTAATTTTTTAAACATATTTTAGAAATTACTAATATTAATTATAAATAATGAAATATTTTACAAAAGAAAAGCCCTCCCATCAACCGTGAGAAGCTCGAATTTGCTCCAATGCTCGTATATTCGCAGTCGCTGACTTGACTCTTTTTTTCTTTTTTTTCTAAGAAACTTCGAATTATAATTCAATTTGACGAAATAAGATAACGAGAAAAAATAAAGAATTTTCGAAGAAAATTTTTAGTTAAATTTAAGGAGGTGTTCTTAAAATTGTGTATAGATTTTGGGTGTGTTTTTAAAAATTTTTAGAATTCGATCGAAACGATTCAAAATGCAAAATTAAAAAAGCAATTTTTAAATTTTTTAATTATATTCAAATTATTATTTACAATTTACACTTTTTCCAATAAATACTATTATGACTACGTGTAGTTTCTAAAAATTTTATTGTTATATTATTTTTGAAGAATTAAATGACATAATAAACAAGTAATGCCACGCTATAATAGAATATACAATTTATGATACCTATTTGTAATATATTAATTAGAACAATCTTATAACCATAAGTTAAAAAAAAAACTTGATTGACATATATTTATATTTTACCAGGAAAAAAACATTAATAGTCAATAATTCATAACATATGGCTTAAAATACATTTTAGGATTTCATTATTACAAAGTTTTAAGAAAATTACAGAATTTGTGTAATGTTTTCCTTATTTATTCATCTTATGCGTTATTAGAATCGATACATGTTAACTACAAAAAATTGAGGATGAATTAGAGAATCGATAAAACTATCCTTTCTTCAGTTCACATTAACGAATCTTATCGTGATTAACGAAACTAAATACAAGAAGAAGAAATAAGTGCTTTGCTTGACGCTTGTCATTTTTTTATTTAATTTGGTTGTTTTATTTTGTTGGCTTGGCAATTAATTAATTTAGTTTTACAGTAAGGACTAATTAGTTTTGTGTAATCTATTTTTGTTTTGAAAATTTCAATGTGATATTTAAGTACAAAATAATTTATAAGATAAATAAAGCGCATTTGAAGTAATTAAAGTAATATAAAGCAATAAAGTGTAATATATAATTGTTTACCAATGATTTTTAAAAGTTGCCAAATTTCTTCGTTAAGAATTTTTATAAGGAAATTATATTGATTAATGTATTCGATAACATTTTTTGGAGGGAAAATTTCTTTGTGAATGCTATGCTGTGCACATTTAGATTTTATTGAAAGGAGAATTTTATAAAAATTTTATTTAATAATTTGATAGTATAAAGTGTGAAATAGTGAGAAAATAAATTGAAAAAAAATGTCACAAACATCAATTGCTTCATATTTTAATACCAGAAAACGTCCAGCAACTGAAGAATTAAATTATAATCGTACAAAAGTGTTCTTAGCTGAAAATGATGATGTTACAAATTTAAAGAATTTGGAACAGAAAAGTGAAACGTGTCGTTTAATATTCAATGGTGGTAAAAATGAACAAAATATTAAAAAACTTGAATTGAATACAAACAATAATGATAATAAAGCAAAGATTATATCAAATCCTAAAATATCATCATCATTGTCTTTGACAACAGCACAGTCAAGAACAAGATCAGGTCGAACAATAAAGCATGCTGAGACTACAACAAATGGTAAAATTACAAAGGAAAAACAAAAAAATGATACACCAAAACTTAAACAACAAAATTTGGTTAAATTTATTAAACAAGGTAGTTTATTAACATATAATAAATCATCACCAAAAAAAGATGAATCCTCAGCTATAGTATTCACACCGAAAAATAATGCAGTCAACGTTGAAAAAGGTACAAAGAAGGCTCAGATCCTTCAAAATGAGCAAAAATTAAATTTATCTAATTTAAAGAAAGATAAATTGGATAGCTTGGTCAAAAAAGAATTAAATTTCGATGAAGTTAAATCGAAATTAACTCGAAGTGGTAAACTTCAAGAACTTAAAGCATCAATAAATCGTCTTAAGGAATTGGAAAAAGTTCGTAAACTTCAAGAGGAAAAATCTAAAAAATTGAAATATGGTGAAAGCGATGATAATCGTGAAAAACAAGCAAACTTGAAAAAATTCGAAACTATTGAATTAGAAGTTCTTACAAGGTAAATAAAAAATGATAATATAATTTTAAAATTTCAGTCATGTTAAGTTTTTTTTTCTTCTTCTTTATATTATTGGTTATATTTAGCCCACAAAAAGGATTTAAAACACCAACAAAACCAACATCAGTAATAACATCATGTGGTGCCGGTGCAGATATTAGAAATGAATTGATGTCACCTAAAAAGACACCAGCATCAAAACGTATACTTTTTAGTCCAACTAAAGATGGTTCACCATCATCAAAATTAAATCAAATTCCAGCATATCAAAAATATCAAAATTTAATTGAATCTGGTAGACCAACATTACAATTACCATATAAATATCGTTATTTAATTGAAATGTTCCGTTGTATTGATTCTGTATGTGCCATGTTTTATAATCGTAAAGAAATGATTACATTTAAAAAATTAAAACCAGCTGTACAACGTATGGCACGTAAAAATTTCAATGAATCACATTTAGCACAAATTAAACATATTTATCCAGATTCATATAATTTTTCACAAATGAAAATACGTAATTTTGGTTCAACATCAAAACAAGATTATTTTCAATTGGTAATAACACCAATTGTTAATGATAATTCTAATAAACAAACACAAAAAATTGATGAAGATAATGTATTAAAATCAGCACAAGGAAATGCTATGAATCCACAGGTATAATTATAACTTTATTTTATTATTTATTTTTTCAATAAATTAAATTAAACTTTACAATTTAAAAAAGAAAATTTATATATTCTCAATTTATTCTTACAGATCATGATTGACCGTCTTCAAAAATTCACAACAATTTTATTAAATATTGCTAAAAATGAACATGATAAATTTTTGAAATCACTTAATCCACCAATGAATATACCAAAAGATAAAATAACAAGATGGCATCCAGAATTTGATTTAGAAAATTTATGCCCAGATATTGATGAAGCATTATTACCACAACCTCCAAATATTGAAAAATTCTCATCAGCTAAAGATATTTTATCAACTGCTCGAAATCTTTTTAATTGTGCAACACCAATGGAACGTGCTATGTTACGTTTAGAAAATAAAATTGCAAATGAAAAACAACAAAATGATAATAAAAATAATGATAATGATGTTTGTGACAATTTAACATCAAACAATACAAATAATAATGAAATACAAAATAATACAGTTCCAGTAAGTAATAATCCAACAACTGAAAGTATTTTAAAAGGTGTACCAAAATCTCTTCTAGAAAAAATAAGAGCAAAACAAGCTGCAAAATTGTTAGATTCAATGACACGTAGACATTCAGAAGATCGTGAAGCAACAAAATATAGCCGTTTACCAGAATTGGCAAGACATTTACGTAATGTTTTTATAACTGAAAAGAAAGGTGTGTTACCACTGGAAATAGTATTAAAAAAGATTGGAAATAGTTATAGAACTATTTTAACACAAGAAGATATTGAATTACATTTGAAACTAATTGAAAAAGAACTACCAAAATGGATTGCATTTCATGAAATTAGAAAGACATTATATTTAAAACTGAATCGTGAAATGGATCTATCAAAAATTATTGAACGTCTTACAAATATTGCAAATGAAAAATTTAAGTAAATTTAAGTAATGTTTTTACATTTGATTTTTTTGCACTTTGATTTTCGATTTTTCTTTGTGTGTTGTCCTTTTTTTTTCAATTAGTATTCTTTTTCATTTTAGATTGTAAGTTTTAATGAAAAATTTTTTGTACTTTTTTTCTTATTTTCTTTATTACAAAAAAAAAAAAAATTATAATATTGCTTATAAAATTTAAAGTATGTATTTTTCCTGGTTAAACACTGATTGTTCTGAATATATTAAAGCCACTTCCTGCAGTTGATAGAATAACACCAGGTAATTTTGGATGCCAGTGTAATTCTTTAACATCCTGTTGTCCTTGATGAATAAATAATAATTGAGGTGGTAAATTATTTATTTCATTATCATCAATGTGATAATTTGAGTCTTTTTCACTAGCTAAATCCCATATTGCTATTTGATCATCTGAGCCACCAGATGCAAATACTGTTGACTCTTTTGGATACCATTCAACTGTTGTTACATGATTTGTATGATGTTTAAACGATGCAATAGGTTTTCCAGATTGAAATTGTCTTAAATCCCATACATGTAAATAACCATCATCACCACCACTAAGAATAAGTGGTTCATTTTTATTCCATGATATTACATTAACATCATTTTCATGAGAGTTTTCACATGTTAGCATACATGCTTTCTGTGGAGGTGCACGACAATCCCATATTCGAATACTTTTATCAACAGAACATGATGCTAATACACTATGCTCATTTGGACTCCATTGAAGATCTTCCACTGATTCTGTATGACCAATTAATGGACGTTGATCAACACTCCATGTACCATCATCTAAAGGATTCCATATATGAATATCACGTCTTGAAAGAAAAAAAAAAATTGAAATATTTTTTCTAAAATAAAATTAAATAAAGAACATACTTGCAATCACCAGTTGCGAGAACACCAGGAACAGCTGAACTCCAATCAATTGCAAATCCTTCTTTTTGATGGCCGTTAAAGGTGTATACTGGTTTTGAATTAGTACCATCATTACTTTCGTATTCTTTTAACAAATTTGCATCCTCAACTGCTTGTAATTGATTATCTAATTTCCATATATTAACGCTACCTAATTCACTCCATGAAGCTGCAAATACACTATCCCTAATTCGTTTCGATCTTATTCTATTAATACATCCCTGATGTTTAATTAAGGCACAGCTCATTTTTGGTTTTTTATCTTCGTCTTCATCACTTGACTCATTACTTTCATCATCATTATCATCATCATCATCATCTTCCTCTTCTTCTTCCTTATTTGTTTCATGTAAATTATACATTTTCATTACAATTAAATTATTAACATGTGTCCGAGCTGCTTGTGTACCAGCTACGATATATGATGTTAATGGGAACTGTACTCTGTTATCCGCCAAGTCATCGTCTATGATATCAAAACTTAAACATGGTGCTCCAGTATGCGCCTGATGTAGCATTACATAAGCAGATTCATCACAAACAAGTTCTTCACCTTGTTCTAAAGGTTTACCTGGTAAATAAACTTCCCTTTGAATTTTTTCTTTCTTTGAACTCTTCTTAACTTCATCTTTATCACCATTCACTGAAATCATTTCAGCGTCTTCACCAATATCATCCATGTTTATTTCAAAAATGTTTTTCTCTTTTTTCAATTAACAGCTTTAAAAAATTATTCAAACTTGAAAACCACCAAAAATGGCAATAATAACATAACAACGTGCTTTTTAAATTACCTTAAACGTTTACACAAAAATAACATGATATATGACAATTGTCATTTCATGGTAGAAGGACTAACAAGGTATGGCCAATGGTCATGATTCCGATTACTTGATTTCAGTAATACCAGCTAAAAATAATTTTAAGAAAATTTTTTAAGTGATTAATAATTAATTTAGAAATTGACATTATGTTTTCTGGCAGCACTTTTGGGTAAACGTCAATAAAATATGATCCGATACAATTATCAGTTAGCGCTTTGGCTATACCTTGTTAGTCCTTCTACCATAGGTGCAGTGCTGATCAATATTAAAAAAAAATCATACATATTATTGGCGAGTACCAGACCTGTCTTCTTTCAGCTTCAGTAACCGGTTTTTTTGAAGACAAAAGGCGAGTTGTAGTACATTTTATTCAAAAGTGAGGATAAAAAACCGGTTATTGAAGCTGAAAGAAGACAGGTCTGGTACTGGCCAATAGGATAAAATCTACGATGACGATACTAACATTACGTTTACGTAATGCATAATCAATATTTAACCCATTCATTCTCTTCTGGTAAAACTGAACATGTAGAATAAACTAAATATCCACCAGTTGGTGATTTTGCATTTAAACAATCGATTGCTGTTAAAAATAATTTACGTTGCAAATTATAACAACGTTGTATATCAATTTCTGTCTTTGATGTTTTTACACTTGGATCTTTTGCAACAACACCAGTTCTGTAAATGGTGCATCAAGTAATATACGATCAAAACCCATTATAACATTATTAAATTTACAACCATTTTCGCAACTAACAACAGCATTTATAATTCCAACACTTCTTTGGTTAAAGATTGAGTTACCCAGAGCAAAAATGACCCAAATGAAAATCTTAAAAAAAATTATTGTTTATTTGAAAAATTCAAAAGAAATAATAATAATTTATATGAATTTCGCGGTATTAGGAATAAAAAATTCAAATTAATGTAGAATAAGATCATTTCTTAGGCTATGTGAATCTCAATCAGATAATTTTAAACATTTATTTTACACAAAATTTCTCATTCAGCCATTGAGAAATTTTGAATATAATTTTAAAAGAACAAAAAAAAATTTCTGTAATAATAATTATAATGTTTATATATGTACAATACTCACCCATATTTAAAATAAAAATTATGACAAATTTAATATCCTTATCAAAATTATTATTAATTTTTCTTCCAATTAATTATTTTTTGTTTGTCCTTTGAAATTCGAATTATATACATATTTGAAAAATATCCGAATTTTAGATATTCAAAAATCAGCCATTTTGAATAACTGAAAAACATATTAGGACTAGGAGTATATTGTTAAAAAAATTCATATACCTTTGTATTTGTTTTTATTTTTATTATGAAATATTTTATAGTGAATAAAAAATAAAATAGTAATGTTATTATTTAAAAAGGAAATAACATGTATTAATTTTATTTTTATAAGAATTTTATTTCAAATACAGAAAATTACATTGTATTAAATTAATTTAGGATTTAAAGTTCACAACCAATTTTTCATTTCCTTTTTTTTGGCTTAAGTTGAGTCTTCATCGTAATCTAAAAAAAGGAATGAAAGAAGTTTTTCCGTATGAGCAACATTTCCAATTTAATCTTTCATATCATTCTCATTACCTTATTTTACTGATGCCTTTTTCTCTCCAACAAGGCGAATTTCTTCTTTAACTGCTAATAATTTGATCTCAATATTATCTAACTTTTCTAATATCCTATCCAAATAATGGTTTTCAATTTCATTATCCTCAACTTCATTGATTATGGTTAATTGGATATTATTTTCAAATGATGTTAGTTTTTTTAATAAATCGTCGCACGTGTTTAATAGCTGTTTTTGTACAACTTTATAATTTGGCATTTTTGAATTTTTATTTTTTTATTTTTTATCAACTTAATTTTTTATTAGAAAATTTAGAAAATAAAATTCGTTCTTTTTTAAAACAATTAACTTGTATAATAATGCCAATACGATTGAGCAAAAAAAAAGAAATTAGGTAATTTTCCTATTTTAAAATAAAATTCATTTGTTTTTTGAATAAACTTGCAAGGCCAATGTGATCGAGAAAAAAAAAAGAAATTTAGGTAATTTTCCTATTTTAATATAAAATTCGTTCATTTTTTAAATAATAAATTTGCAATGCCAATGCGATCGAGAAAAAAAAAGGAAATTTAGGTAATTTTCTTATTTTAAAATAAAATTCGTTTATTTTTTGAATAAACTTGCAAGGCCAATGCGATCGAGAAAAAAAAATTTAGGTAATTTTCCTATTTTAAAATCAGAACGATTTTTTTTTTAAATTTTTGATTTTGAGAGGAAAAAAATGAAATGTTCCTTCCTTATAAAAATATAAAACACCAATTTTATTTTTTAAATTTAAAATTTATTTGTTTTACTTTCGTAAATTAAAAAAAAATTTTTTTTTTTTTTTTTTAATATTTTGTTTTAAAAATATTAAAAAAAAAATGAACAAAATAAAAATACATTATCCCATTTTAAATTCGCTATAAATACATTTTATTTTTATTTTCAATTTTTTAATATGTAATTTATATAAAAGAAAAAGAATACAAAGTTCCGTTAAGTGCCTTGAAAGTTTTTTTTTTGTGTGTATGTGTTTTTTTTTTTTTTGCTTCACAATGAAAAAAATTTTTTTTAAATAATTAAGAAAAAAAGATGTACATGATAATAAATCAAAGAGTTTATTAATTTCATCTTTATTTTTAATGGTTGAATACCTAAAACATGCATAGAATACATACTAAATCAAATATATATATGCATGAATATACACGGTATAATTTAGTTCTGTTTATTTTTTATTTAAAATTTTTAAACCCTTTAAGATCTATATTTTTTTTTTTTTAACTGTATAAGAATGGCACAACGTATAATATTTTATGTTAGAAAAAAAAAAAAACAACGAAGTTTTGTGTGAAATCATATTAGATTACTTAAAAAAAATAAATTACTTTTATGATTTTTTTTTGTTTCGTTTTTTTTTCTTTCTTGCTCTTTTTTCTTTTTTTTAAATTTTATTTTCATTTGAAATCGCATTTTGTTTTGTTTTTTTTTTCATGTCGATTTTATTTTATGTTTCTTATTTTTAAAATTTAAATATAATTTCTTTTTTTTTTTTAAATTCTACACAATGATTACATTTTTTTTTTTTTTTTTTTTTTTTTTTTTTGATTAATTAAAAAGTAAAACAAAATAAAAATATGTAAATATGTAAATATATATATATATGTATATGTATATATTTTTTTAAATATAATTTTTAATGTTAATTTTATTTTTTTTTTTTTTGTTTTAAATTTTATTTTTTAGTTTTTACTTAAAAAATATTAATTTATTTTTACATAATTCTTTTTTTTTTATAATGTAAAATTTTCAATTGTTACTAAAAAAAAAATACATATTTACTATACAATCGATATTTTTTTTTTGTTTTTTTTTTTTTTTTTTAAATTTTTTTCACTTATAATTTAATTAAAATTAAAATTTAAACTGTGCGTATAAATGTAAAATGTATATAGATTACATTTGAAGATAAATGTTTTCTTAAAAACTATTTACAAAAGTTTTTTTTTTTTGTTTGTTGTTGAATTGTTTCAAAGGATTAAAAAATAAACAGTTGTAAAAGTATTGGGGAAAAAACAAAAATACCTATGTAGAGAAATTATGTAAATTTATTTAATTATGTATTTTATATTTTGTGCTACGAGCAAATTTATCATATTGTGTATTTTAGTTTTGTTAAATTTAACTTATTTTTTATGCTATATTCTATTTTATTTTAAACTTTTAAAAATCATTTTATTTTTATTATTATGTATTTTTTTTTTTTTTTTTATTAAATTATTTATTAATTTCAGTTGCATTATTTTCTCACAGCTACAAATTAAAGGAAGAAGGGTAATCATAATTATAAGAGTGTACTATTTAAAAAAAAAAAAATAAAAAAAAAAAACAAACAAAAACATTATTAATATACTTTTATTTTTTAAAATTATTTAATATAAAATAATTGTTAATATAGTATTTTACGATTATTATTTTTTTTTGTTTTTAATTTATTTATTTATTTATTTATTTTTTTTTTTAAATAAACCATCAGTCAAATATTATCAGCACAGATTCTATTATTTTAACAGATATTATATGGGAAGTCTTTTTATTTATTATATTCTTAATATGTTAATTTTGTAATTGTTTTATTTTTTATTTAATTAAATATTAGTATAAGTATGTATGTATTTTTTTTTTACTAATCTGCTACAATGTATGGATATTCCTTTTACTGAAAAAAAAAAAAAAAAAAATGTCGAAGAAAGGGTTGGGGATTAAGAAAGAAAGTGTTGCTGGATGTCGTATCAGCACTTTGAATTTCTTTAGATTGTAAAAGGAGGAAAAACTGTATAGGGTGGAGGTAACACATAAAGTGGAAAGCGTTCCGGTTCCACAACTAAAAATGTGAATTCATTTCAAATTTACACTGAAAAACATTTAAATATACATATATTTTTTTTAATGATATCAATATGTATCTGTTCAAGATAATAAACATATTCTGTGTGTTTTATTATACATAATACAAAATATCGTCGCCATTCTGTGAAAAGTCATTAAGTCCTAAATAGTATAGTTTTGAGATAATGACGTTCAAAGTTAATAATCGATGTACAAATTTTTAAAGAATATAACTACGCTGAACTAGGCGTTAAAGTGATTTATAGTAGGTATACATATATTATATAGCTCTATTACAACAGATTATTGAAAAACTGTAATTATTATTTTAGTAGTCTACAGAAGGATAATTGGACTAAGTGATTTTTCATCGACAATGATGACATTTTTTTTTTTTGAATTTCACTGATAAAAAACTTTAAAAATTTGACATTACAGTGATTTTTATATTTTTATAACTTCATATTTATGATGTATATTGTATAGATTGGTTGACGTGGCGGCACTCGAAATCTTTCGAAAGACCCAATTAGCATTAAAAGCGTCGTTTTGATAATGATGTATATGACTTATAAGTGAGTTTTGTTACAATATTTTTATGAAAATTTCGAAAAGAAAATGGTGTAAAAAACTCAATTTATCCAAATTGTGACTTAGTGACTTTTTACAGAACAGCGACAATATGTAAATAATGTGTGTAATTTTGTTATTTAAATTTGGATTGAAAAAAAAAAAAAAAATACATATGACTCTAGATTTTTAAATAAAATTACTCGCGAGCACATCATATATGCTGTTTTGATTAATGTATGTACATATGTATGTACCTATAGTTTGTTTTTGAATGTCGCTTTAGTTTACGATTCGTAGTTGTTTTTTTATTTTGTCGTTACAATTGTTTTTTTTTTTTTTTAATTTAAATTTTATACAAAGTGTTTCTTAAATTAACTATCACAGATCTCAAAAATATGTTTTTTAATAACGTTTTTTTTTTTTTTTTCATATTTTTTAAATTTTTTTTTTTTTTTTGTAGATACTACTGATAACGTATCTTTTAATTTACATACATTGTATATATTATATATTATTATAATAAAATAATAATTCTACACAAACAAAAAAAAAAAAAAAAAAAAAAACAAAAATTATTTTTTAAAAAATTTCTTACAAAACTAAGGCACACTAAGCCATAATAATAATTAATTTAACTGGCAAAGCCGGCAATAGTATAATTAATAATTAATGTTTTTGTTTTTTTTTGTTTTTTATTTTTGTAATTACAATTATTTTATATTATGTTTTTTTTTTTTATATTTATTTTATATTTTATTATTTAATTATTACTATTAAATTGTTTTTTTTTGTTGTTGTTTGTTTTAGTTTTTTTTTGTCTTCTAATTTTGTAAGTACTTTCTAAGATCTACTTGAGAAATAATTTTTTTTTGTTCTTATTGAGTTTAACTTAAAATTACAAAAAAAAAAAAAAAAACAACAAATGATTGTTATTTTTTCAATTATTATGTATTATTTTATATATGTAATTAGTTTTTTTCTTCTTTTTTAATTTTAAATTTACACATAAAATATGTATGTATAATATGTATTTTGTTATTGTTGTTTTGATTTAATTTGTTTTTTAAGGAGTTCTCTTTAAGGCACTATAGGGTTAAATGATATTTGTTTTGTTTCTCTAATTAGTTCATATTAATAAGGCACAAATTAACGAATTTTTTTTTTTTTGTTTGTTTAAATTTTATTCAACAGGTTTATACTATGTTTTCGTTTTTTTTAAATTAATATTTTTAAATTATTTATAAGTATGTATACATTATATTATAAAAAAAAAACAATATACATCATGCATATGTATGTATATATTACTTATATATCCTGTGGCAAGGCTTACAATCACACAGTAGTTTCGCTACGATGTAAAGGTTGTAATTCTCTTTGTAAATCATTATAATATTCATGATCGGAATTTGTTTGTTCACCTTCATTTAGTGGAATAACTGGAATTCCAATTGTTTGTGTTGGTACTGGAGTTTCAGTATTATTATTATTACTATTATTATTAATATTATTGTTATTGTTGTTGTTGTTGCTATTAATATTATTATTATTATTATTATTATTTATTGGTTGTGTACCCATTAAATATTCAGGATTATCAACACTAGCTGGTACACCAATTATATCCATATAACCACTTGGAGCTGAATTACTATTTGTTGTTTGACATGTTGGCATTAAATAATCATCTTCATCAACTGGTAAATCTAATCTTAAATTTCCTACACCAACACCAACTTCTCTAGCATTTGAATCAGTTTCATCATCACCAGATGATGTTTTATTCATTGGATCACTACAATAACGTAATGATTTTGTAATATCATCAGATGGTTCTCTACTTGGTCCTGGTCTAATTTTTGGTTGTAAATAATCTTCAGCTTCAACAATTGGTTCTGGACCTTCAAATGTTGGTGCTAATTTTCTAATTAAATCTTTTTCATCTTGACTTGTATATGATGGTAAACGTGTAAATTTATCACCTGGAATATTTAAATATCTTCCTGGATCTCTTGCATATTCAGCAAAATCACTGGCTAATTGTTTAAATGTTGGACGTAAATCTGAATTTAAATGCCAACATGATAATAAAGTGCAATAAATATCTAATGAGCATATTTTTGGTTGTTCCAATTTAACACCAACCTCAATTAAACCTAAAAGATCTTTGGCAGGTGTATCTCCATATGGTTTTTGACCAAATGTTAATAATTCCCATATTGTCACACCAAAAGCCCATACATCGGATTTACTTGTGAATACCCGATGTTTAATACATTCCAAAGCTAACCATTTTATTGGCATTTTTCCTCCAGCTGCTTTATATTCATTTGATTCAGTACTTAATAATTTTGCAAGTCCAAAATCAGTAATTTTTACGCATGATGGAGTTTGTACCAATACATTTCTGGCCGCAAGATCGCGATGTACCAATCTACGTTCTTCAAGATATGACATACCTCGTGCAATTTGTGTAGACCAATTAAGAAGGGCCTTAGAACCAATTTTATCCTTATTATTTCTAACGTAATCTAACAGGCAACCAAGTGGCATTAATTGAGTGATTAACATCATTTGTGAAGTCATACATACAGCAAGTAATTTCAAAAGGTTCGGATGTTCTACAGATGCCATTATATAAGCTTCTTCGAGAAATTCCTTACTCGATTCTGCTCCAGAAACTTTTATCAATTCCTTAATTGCAACTGGAATTTTTACATTTTCACCTTCTGGTACCCAAACTCCTTTAAATACTCGACCAAATGCACCCATTCCTAAAACTCCACCTTTACGAAGTTCTGCTTCTTTAACAATTCTTAATTTTGTTAAATTTGGTCCAACATTTGATGGTCGCAAAGGTTCTGAATCTTCACATCCAGCCAATACCATAGTCATTTTTACAGCTTCTTTCTTTGCTTTTGTTTTCTGCCGACATGAATAGGCTAACACAGCTAAAACACATAATACCAAAAAAAGAATAACAAAAGCAGCGATAAGGAAAATTGACATTTCAGTTGATGCATTCAACCGAGATCCCGTAGGCCGTTTATCAGTACAATAAAGACCGTTTAGATCATGACGAAATATTTTATGTGGATGTGTAGGTGGACAGGTTGCTGTACAATTGAATGATGTTGAATTATCACTTGGATCACCGTCAAAAATTTTATAATTACGGCATGAAAAACAATCATCTGGACCAGGACCAGAGCAACCTTTACATTCAGAATTACAAGGGAAACATTCACGTTTCACTTCATCTGCATAATGATCGATAGGACATTCATCGTCACATTGCTCTCCACGCTTATAACCAACACATTTTTGACAAACTCGTTCATGAAAACCATAACTTGTGCAACGTTCACATCTTGGATGACATTTTCTACAAATTGCCTTACCTGCTAAAGGCTCTAAGGGTCCTTCTTGCGGTACAACATATTCATAATAATATCCATCAGGACAACTTTCATCTTTTTTCAAACAACGTTCTACACTTGCGTCACCGTTAATAATTGCTTTGTCACATGTTATACATCCATCTGGGGCGATAGTATTTCTTGGACCTCTACATCCGTCACATATTTCATGACATGGTTTACAAACTCCATTATCAGCATATTTAGATTCTGGACACTGAGAAACACAAAAACGTCCATCTTTAACATGAACACATTCAATGCAATCATCTGCATTGGGTCCTTTACATGATTTACATTCGGAATGGCATGATTTACACGTTTTGGAATCAACTTGGTATGCACTGTAATAAAAATTTATAATTAATGCACTGACAATAAACAGTTGATTTTTAATTTGTTCTTACTTTGGTATAATTTTGCAATCTGAAAGACAAGTTCCATTAAATTTGAAATGTTTACATTCTAGACATTGATCAGGACCCGCTCCCCAGCAACCAGCTGCATTACATTCGATTGAACAAACCATATTATCTTTTTCTGCAAAAAAAAAAACAAAAAATCAAATAATCAGGTACAATAAATACATACATAGGTACAATGGATTTATTGATACTTACTGCACTCCTCACTATCTCTATTCTTAGTAATAACAACTCCATGATCCAGAGATTTTTGTATTTTCGACCAAGCAATTTCCTCAGCAAAACATAACTGAGGATTATCTTGAATTACAACAGCTCCAGAATATATCAGTTTTAATGATTTCAGTTCAAGAGAATGAAGTGACGATTTAACAATTGAAAATGAAGCGAAATAATTTTCCATAAGTTGTCGTCCATGAATTACTTCTAAATTTCTAAAATATGATAGATTTTTAAAATCTGGATGTGCTCCTTGAATATCAATAAAACCGGTAACTTCTTTAACAGTTGAAAAAACTTCTAAACGATCCGGATGCATTTTAGCATATCGAGTACCAAATGAATCATTTGCATATACTTCTTGATAACCAGCAAATGTTTGTTCTAATATTCTTAATGAGCCATCAATTATTGTACATCCTTTAAATGAATCAATATTTCCTGAATCTAATACGCTTGTTATTGGGCAAGTTTTTGGACATGGTCCATTACAAGGAACACATTCACCACTTTTTGCAGTCTTATTTTGTGGGCATGTACGTACGCATGCTCCATTATCTTTTAATAAATGTTCTGGACAATTTTTTACACATGTTGCACCATATGCATATTTACCATCTGGATTTAATTCCCATATATAATTTGTTGGATTATATTTTTGCATTGGAGGACATTCTTGTTTACAAGCTCCATCATCATAAAAATTTCTACAAGCTAAGCAATCTTTTTGTGTTGGTCCATTACATCCACCAGCACAAAATAAATGACAGCAATCTCTTGGTTTTGGACCAAAACAACGACCTTGAGAACATTGTGGTGAACAATTTATTTTACTAAATTTTTGACAATTATGTGGACCTTCTCCCCAACAACCTCTTTCACAACTTTTATCACATTTTGGACATTCACGTTCTGGAGTTGTAAAATTATAAGTATACTTTGAAATGGCATTTGGTCCTTTAAAAATAAAAAAAGTGAAAAAAAAAAAAAATTGTTTTTAAATAAAAATAAATTTTTTACTCAGATTTTAAAAGAAATTTAGATTTTCTTACCAGTCAATATTTCATTCCAGTCTATTGTTTTTACATGGCATAAATTAAAATTATTATAAAGGCCAACAGATCCTTGTAGGATATCTCGGAGTGCTGGCATTTCAAGACTGTACATTTGTGAATAAGTAACAAATAATGAAAATTGTACATCTTGAACACTTAATTTAAATAGAGTTCGTCCACGAATTATTTGCAGTCTGCACAACAAATTATAGAAAAAGAAATTATTAATCAAGAAAAAAAAAAAAAAAAAACAAAAAAGAAAAAAAAAAGTACATACCTTGGTAAAACAATTTTTTGAATGTCTACATGACTAATAAGTACATAACCAGTTACTTCACGAATATGCTTTAAAAAGCTTAAATCCAAATCTTTATCACGTAACCATGTCAACTCCAAATTTCCATCAACATAGGTGCAATTTGTGAAACGATCTCGTAAATTTCGATAATGATGTTCACGATTTGATGGTACTGATAGGCGACTTTTTGTACCGATGCATACTGTAAAAAAAAACAAACAAAAAAGTTTATTATAGTTTATTGTTTTTTTTTTACATTAGTTTTTTTTCTTTTATTTTCATATAAAATATTAAATTAACATTTTAAAAAAAAAATGTTAATTATGTATACGTATATGTATGTATAGGAGGAGATATTTATTTATTTTTTTCTTTAAATTTGAAAATTTTTGAATGTATTTTATTTGATATGAAAAACAGAGGCTACCTTCAAAGAGCCTTGTCCATTTATTATGGGCGCCATATGTGGGTTTTAAATTAAAGATACATAATATGAAAAAGATGAAGAAAAAAAGAAGTAACAATTAAAAAAAGTTAATACGAAAAAAAAAAAATAAAAATAAAAGAGAAGTTAAAAAAAAAAAACAACGGGCAGTTCTTTATAAAATCCTAAAAGTTATAAAATAGATTATGAACCTTTTTATTTATTTTTTTTAAATTTAATTTTTATTTTTATTTTTATTAAGACCTGAGTCACACATTTTAAATTACAAGAATCTACTTTATACATATATTATTATTATTATTTTCTGGTATAAGATGAAATATAAAATACCTACTTACATTATAAATATGTATGTAATTTTTATTATACGATAGATTCATAGATAAATAGTAGATTGAGCAATAGATGCAAGAGAATCTATAAAGTAACAACTTTTTTTTGTTGTTGTTTGTTTTGTTTTATTCAAATTCAATTTTTTTTTTTTTAATATTTGATTTTGTATGTACCTATATGTTAAGTTTGTTGTTTTTTTTTTTTGTTTTTTTTTTCAATCGCGACTACGGCAATTTTCTGTGAAAATTATGACACTAAAAATATTTTTATTTTATTGGAATTTGAAATTCCGGTTTAATTATATATATACATATGTATGATAGATACATACATACATTTATATTATTTTAATCCTATAAGTAATAGCAAAAATGAGGAAAAAAAAAACAAACTTAAATTAATAATCAAGGTGGAGTAATTAAGAATATAATATTGAATTCTACAATCTACTTAAATATTGAATATTATAAACTTATAAACTTGTATGTTGGTACATACATACATATAATTTTGTTTTAAATTTTTTTGTATCTACATACGTAAAACTTGTATGTATAATTTATCTTTTGAGAAAAAAAAAAAACATTATTTTTTATTCCCATAAATGGTAATTGAAGAGCTTGCTTTTCAGGTTCGATTTTGATTTCTTGAAATAGTTGTAAAGATAGAAAATTAAAACATGATAGAGAATATGTATTTTTTTTTCTCAACATTTGTTTTTTTTTGTAAAATTTATAATATCGAGCAGTAGGTTTTATTATTCATTTTAAGTAATTTGCATTTTTCAAAAGAAACTTTTTTTTTTTTCTCAAGTAAATAAATATAAATACAGACAAATCAGACAGACGACACAATTGATAATGACGATGGCGACCACGATGACTATAATAATTATTATAAAATTATATGCGAATAAGTGTATATATTATCCTAATAGGCATAGGTTATATACATATATATATATGGATTGTATAGCTATAATATATACCGCATATTATATTAAATATATGTATGCGTGTGTTTTTCATTATTTTGGTATAAAACATATACCTATACCCTATATATTATGTACGTACCTTATACTTAAACTCCATTCTATTATATGTATAATACAAATAATAATTTGCATAATGGCGTAAACATAAAAATAATTGTCGTGTGCTCTTTAATTTCTAGGATTTTATGTTTTTTATTTTTTTTTTATTTTTGTCGAATTCTTAATGATTACAAAACAGGTAGATAATATACATTTATTACACTTTTTTTTTTTAAATACACTCAAGCTGAATAAAAATTAGGAAAACAAAAAATGGAAAAAAAAAAAAAACAAAGCTAATGATTGGTTTATTGACGTGAAAATATAATATTTATTTTGTGGTGTAACGTATTAATTTATCATTATATGTAATAGAAAATTATAACTATATATACCTATATCGGTATGTATAGCTAGAAAAATAAAAATATAGATACATACATATATGTATGTATAATAATTGTTTAATTCAATTGAATTCAATCGTAATGTAGGTGAAATGCTATTAAATTAAATGTAATTGAAAATTATACTTTTAAGTAATAAATAAGAAGAAAAACCAAAAAAAAAAAACCTTCACCAGGTAAGAAATATCTTTTATATGGAAGTAATAATTTTGTCATCATCATCATCATCATAATCGTCGAACATAGTCATCATCATTTTTTTTTTTTTTTTACATAAAATGTTTTTCTTTTCTTAAATATGTGTTGTTTTTTTTAAATAACGGATCATTTTTTAAAAATGAAAAAAAATCATAGTTGGGCTTAATGAGGGAGGTTGACCGACAAATTGTATCCAAAGATGGAAATTAATAATTATTTTGCTTTAATCGAAAGTGTGTTGGTTGGTTGAATAAATGATCACTTTTTTTTTTTTTATAATTTTCTTCTTTTTATTTCTTGCTTCATGTCTTTTTTATTTATTTTTTTTTTACTTTTTTGTTAATTTTTCCTAATGTGGTAATGATTTTTATATAATTAAAAAAAGGAAGTTAAATGACGACATATTGTTTTTACTCTAGAGTTACAATTAATTAATAATATTTATAATTTATGCCTACACTTTGTATACTGTGGTTGATATACATAAAGTGTTTGATTATGTAAGTACTCGTATAAAAGAAGTATGTACATATATGTATGTACATATGTATGTAAAAACTAAAAATTATAGTCATTAAAGGTAATTTAATATCATAAACATTATTTTTTTTCAGGCAATATTTTAAAATAAAAAATAAGTACCGCATACAACACCTTAAAAATATAACATAAAAAAAATTAGGTTAATTTTAATGTATTAAAATTTTTAATGTTGAATTTAAGTTAATTTTAAATTCTATTTCTAAGTTAATACTTTATTTATATGTATATGTATGTGGATATACTTTTATTATATCCTCAGCTTTACATAAGTTTCAAGCAAAGTTTATCTATATATTAAGTTAGGAAACTGAAAGCATGTTTTCTTATCAATTTTCGACCTTGGTCCCGTTATTCAAATGTCCTTAACGGATTTGCGAAAAATAGATGGTAATAAGGAGTTTGTTTGTAAGAAAAAGATAAAAAATTCAAAAAAAGTGACATCATTTAATGTGGAAATCAAAACATTATTACAGGGTGCAGGTTTAAGGTTTTTAATTAAATCAACTACGTACAACAATTCACTGTTTTTATTGTTTATTTTGTTTTTTTTTATTATTATTTATATTTTTCAAAAAAAAATTTGTATTATTTTCAAAAAAATATATATATTACATATATAAATCACAAATTCACTTTGAAAAAAAATATCCACTAATTTTATCAAAAATATACTGTATCACCTTGTACTATAATTCAAACAAAAACCAAAATACAAATAAATTCGTTTCATCTCGCCTTTAAAAAAGCATTATGGGAAAATATCAAAAATACAATATTTACATTGCCTTCGTATGTATTTGTACTAGTCCATTTTTCACATTTCCCTATACTTTACGTGTTTCACGCATACAAAAAAAACCTTTCATCTCGCCTTTAAAATTACATTATGAAAAATATGCATGTACATGTCACGTATTATCATTTTTTTTTTTTATGACTCATATTGTATTCTCTCGTTCTTATAGGCAAATGGTATAAGATAATGGACATGAACCAAGTAATTAGATCTTTACTACTTCCACTTAATGGATGTTTTTGTTAATGTGTTGTTATCAGTTGTATGTGTATTTGTAAAAAAAGAGTTTCCTAACTTAATATATAGATAAACTTTGGTTTCAAGGTGGTATAGAAATGTTAAAAATGATACATTTTTATATGTGATAACATCTACCAAATAAAAATTCTAAATTTTCAGAATCTCTTAGGCTCAGTGGACAGATGTTTCTTAGATTGAATTTTAAATTTATCTTAAACATTTTAAATAATAATGCGGTTTTTTTTTTTTTTGTTAGAAAATTTATTCAATAAAGGCAAAAAAAAAAAAATGAAAATTCAATTTAAAGTGTCATAAAATCTTTTTTAGATTTCTTTAAAAGTGGAAAAAAGTGTGATTTCAATTTCAATATATTGTAAGTATATACATATGTATGTATAGTATCTTCAGTAACAATATAATCTAGAATGATAGATGTTTTATGTTTGTAGATATCTTACTACTGTATAATATGTTCTATAATGTATAACTATACTTTACTTACATATCATGAATAGAAACATACATATTAAGATTAGGTCAGTGAATGATGTACATATTTATAAATTATAATGAGTAGAATGAGCAAAAAAAAAGCAATTTATTTATATACATAATATAGGTACATAATATGTATATTTACTAAGCAACTATCTAAATAAACAAAAATTAAGGAATAAAAAATAATAAAGAAAGAGAATTTTTGTTGTGCATGAGTGCATTACATATATGTATTTAACGGGATGTTTCGTAGATATGCAATACATTCTGCCATACATATTTATATATTCATACATTATTTTTAAAACTTTATATCTATTGTTTCATGGCTACAAACGATATATATGCGTACATATGAAAGAATATCAATGTATCTTTCATTGGATGGCTGATGATGATGATGGTGATGATGATGAGGAAGCACACAAGATAACATACGATAACATATACGAATTAATATTTACATTGCGATGCTTGATCCGCTAGGTAACAAGTCTTTCGTGGAAATTAAATTGATGAGTATAACACGCGTATAAATTTTTTTTTCTTCTATCTATGTAATGTTAAAAAAAAAAAAAAACAAACAACAAATGATTAAAATATAAAACTTTAACTAACAGTAGTGCCAGTAAAAACAATAAAAATAACAACAATGTGACATTTGTAATATTTATCCGTCAGGAAATGCCGCTTTCTTTTTACCAATGAATTCATATATATTTTACATATGTATACGTACATATTTATGTATGTACAGATACTATATAGACAGATATCTTTTGTTCGTAATTATAAACTTAATTTAATGAAAATTTTTGATTTTCTAAATATTTTTTGATCATTTTTGCATATGTTTATTGTGTTACGCTATTAACTTTTGCTAAATATACCCTTTTTCATTTATGAATCCTATAAGCTTTTTTTTTGTTTGTTCGTACCACTTAATTTTATTATATCTATCAATTATGTATGTATATGTACAATATTTTTATAGATACAATCATGCATCTATATTTTATAGTAGATAAAATTAGAAAATATACCTAAAACATTTTTTTCCTGATTAACATAAGTCTTTTATAAATCAACCGTTGTAAATTATAATATATGAAATACATATATGAATGTCCAGTTACTCCTAATTCTATATACACATATAAATATATATATTTATTATTCATAAGTAAAAGTGTTTTTTATGTTACATCGGTATGATCATAAAAAGAAATAAAAATAATACAAAAAATTAAAATAAAAACACAAAAAAAAAAAAAAAGTGCAATAGGAGCGCGTGTGCTGTGCATTTACCATATCTAGAAAATTGAATTGTGTGCAATTAAATCAAATTGAAAGCATAAAATGTGTATGCAATTAATTAGAAATGTTACTTCACATAATATCCGTACATATCTATATGATATATGGTATATATATATATATGTATATATCACACACATTTCATATACTTTTACATGTAAAAACAAAACGAAAAAAAAAAATACTGCATAATTTATTATTATATAGGGGAAAATACCCAGTAATGGGCCCTCCGCCAGTAATGGGCCTTTTGCTTTATTTTATTCTATAACTAAGTTATTTTAATAAAAATACATGTGAATATTTGCTATATATTTAGAAAAAATGGTTATCCTTGCAATGTGTGGGTGAATTATCATTAAAATTTCTTATTTTAAATATAAATCTAATAAATGTAAAGTGCTACCAAAAATTGCATTTTTCTTAACGTTTTCGTTAAAGAGATGAGTTATTATTTTCTTTATATTTTAATAAAAATAAACCGATAAACAGCTAATTTTTTTGAAATTACATTTTAAACTAGTTAAAATTTAATTTCTAGTACTTTTATAACACTTTTATTTATAAAATATATAATTTTTGGCACGGCCCATTACTGGCTCTAATATTGTATATGAAATTCAGTAACGAGCATAGGGCCCATTACTGGCTACAATTCAAAAAAACCAAAGTACCAGTAATGGGTCCTTAAAGAAAAAAGCAATAATTCAATTTGTTGTGTATTTAAATACTCTCCTACCTATATTTTAATATAAATGTAACATTTTTAAATAAAAATAATTTAAATTTTTGGTTTATTTTGCAACCTATTTAAATATTTCAATTCTCTAAAATTACACGTACCTACCAAACAAAATATTTTAAAATATTTAAAAAATGGCAAAAAAAAATGGAGAAAAAAAGAAGAAAATAAAGAAAATGATAACTTATTAGATAAATAGTTATATCAGTTACATAATAGTAAATACAAGTAAATAACATATATTTTTTTTTACATTTAATATTCATAATAGTATATACTTATGTATAAAAGCAATTAAAAATATTTTTTATATTAAAATTTAAGAAAAAATCCTTCTAATTCAGTTCAAAATAAAGGGCCCATTACTGGCTCCTTTCAGGGGCTCATTACTGGCGACAGGGGGGCCCATTACTGGTCCTCACGAATTTTGAGTTATTTTATTAATTTTAATAATTTTATTGAAATAAAAACATATTTTTTGCGTTAAATTGCAAATCTAGACTCTTCAGAAAGTTTATTTTGCTCTTGGTTGGAATTATTAATCAAATACCTTAACCGTGGTATACGGAAAAAGTCAAAAATTTTCCTTAAGGGGGCCCATTACTGGGTATTCTCCCCTACTATGTAGTACCTTAATGACTCTATAAGTGCATAGATATGTATACGGGTACAATTTAATTTTAACTGTATAGGTAAAGTAAGTAATCTTAATACATATTACTATATTTTATTTTTAGCATTTCGCTAAAGTGAGTTATGATTAGGTACCTATATAGTATTTTATAGAAATTAAAACGATTTGTTATTGTGAGTTTAAAATGAATTTTTTTATGACGATGACGATAGTTTAAGTTTCATTATTATTTATAAGTAAGAGATATTATTAAATTTTTTTTTCCTTCATTATTTATTTATTTTTTTTCAATCATCATTTTCACAAAGAAGAAATTTGAGATGTTTTTATACAATTTTTTATATGTGCCAATAATATCTTTTATGTTACCATATGACTAGGGTGGTCTCTGTTTGTATCCTTTTATAGAGACAAATAAAAAAAAAAACAAAAAAAATAATCTATTCTGGTATTTTTTTATTTAAATCATTTTCATTAAAAAAAAAAAAAAAAAAAGATAAATTTTAACTCTTTCATATTCAATTTGAAAAAATATACAATTTAATTTCGTGTGTGTGTTTTTTTTTTCATCATTAATTTAGGTTACAATTTTGTAAGTTTAAAAAGAAATTATGGATTTTAAAATTGTATAAATTTGATGTATCGAGCTACTATATAATGCATGGAATTTATCTTCTATCAATTCCCAGGAAAAAGAAAAATCTATGTATTTGTGTCACTTTTTTTTTTTTTTTTTTATATTTACAGTTTTGTAACTTTAATCGATTTGATGTAAAAGATACTTTTAAGATTGGTTATATATTCTTGCGGGAATATACAATTTAAAAATCGAATCGAATTTAATCGAATATTATTTCAAAATACATAATTTTAAACAGCAGCCCGTATTATTATTAATTAATTTAAAGGGTTAATAATATAACGTTTTGGAATTTATACCACTTCTTTCAATACTTCATGTCATATCAAATTACCAGTATTTTTAAAGCTGTAAAAAAAAATTTGCATATCCGATAGATTTCATATTATAGGGATCATTTTAGATTGCATATTTTTACATATATGTACATATATTTTTAATTAAAATCGAAGTTTAATACAAAGACAAGACAAAAAAAAAAAACGCTATTATAGCGGTTTAATGATCAAATCTTTAAAAAGATATTATAAAGGTAAAATACAAAAAAAAATTAAATAAATAATAATTTTACCTACAGTTATAAATATAATTTTGCATACATTTATTGAGAAAAAAAAAAAAATTACATATCAGTAAAAATAGAAATAATAAAGATACTTTGTATTAATATAGTGTTGTTGAATATATATAAGGATAGAGAAGGTGACGATGATGATAGAGGTTGTGGTTGTTTATACTATATGGTATAAATAATCAACATACAGAGATCAAATAACAATATTAAACTATTAAAAAGTCGAACGACCTTTATGTTTTTCATTATTTATTTTTTAATTGCTTTTTTTGCTTTCATATATACCAATAATATTTCTATTGAAATATATGATGTATCTTTGTACAGACAAAAGAAAAATAAAAATATTTAAATAAATAAAAAAAAAAACACATTTTCTTTAAAGTTTGAATTATTCTTTTAAAGTTATTAAAGTCTATTATATTTAAAAAGTTTGATTTGTCAAAATTGATTTTTTTTACATTGATTTTTTTATCAATAGAAGATAAATTGAATTCACATACATACACACATACATATATAATAAAATAATGACCACAAAAATTCCTACCAAGATCTTGAGAATTATTACTTTTTTTTCTTCTTTAAATTCTACTAAACTGTAAAAAGATACCTTAACGTTTTTTTTTTATATATGTTTTTTAGAAAAAATAAATAAATATTATACGTGCAGCTAAATTTCGTGGTTTTAAAAAATATATACATACATACATGTATGTATATATATTTCACGAAGAAATATAATATCTTGAACATTATGTGATACAAGAATTAGTTAAGAATATTTAAAGTTAGAAAAATATTCAGTTATACTGATGCAGAATCGTGAATGAATCTCTTGAATAAATGTGAATAATGGATCTCAATTTTTTTTTTTTTTAAATGTTTAAAACTGAATATATACATATATATACCATATTTTATGTATGTATGTGTGTTGTATAAAAAAAATTTTCTCATGTCATTGATGGATTACTAAAGTTATTGAAGATAGATATCGATGAGATTCATATAAACGTTTTTATGTAAGAATAAAAAATGAAAAACAATAAAATTAACATCGCTTGGGACTATGATTATTTGATTTTTTTAATAAATTTCATAGAATTTTTGTATAATTTTGCAATATTTTTCAAGGGGGTGGAAATACTTAGCTCGTTATCTTTTACTTTAAATATTTTTTAATATATCCTATTTAAAAAATAAAAAGGGTTATTAGAAAAATAATCTATCAAATTCGTGAACATGCCTCTTATATATTTCTTTGAAGTTCAAGAAACTTATTATAAAGAAAAATTTTAAAGATAACATTTTTATCTATAGAAAAAAAAAATAAATGAAAAGAATTTTTTCTTCGGTACAACAATCAATAATTTTGAAAAATTTCAATTCAGATTCTTCTATTAAAAGAACGGTATTTTCGTCTTATTTCTTTAAAAGAAAAATAGAAAAAAAAAAAAAATGTGGTTGCCTAAAGCCACAGTCCATCCTACAAATTTTTTGTTAAAGAAAAAAATATTTTCAAGCTTTTTTTTTTCTTCTTTTTTATTTCTTATCTAAACGTACGTAGGTATATACATATACTCTATGTTTAAGATTGTGAGTTTCATAATTTTATTGGATGAAATACCTAATTTTAGGTACCGGATATAAAAGAATTAAATGAACAAATTGTTAAAGTTATTAATTAACACAACTATAGTATATTATAGAGAGAAAAAAAAAAAAAAGATATAAAGATGAAGGAATTTTTTAAATAATGATCATGTTGCGGTCGATTATAAAAATCAAAAATGAATATGGGTGCAAAAGCGTTTTAAGAGTTCAAAATTTTTGGATACATTTTCAAAAATATATGTATATACTACCTAATATAAATGTTGTATGCATGTGTATGTGTAATGTACATATATATTATATAGATATATGTGTATACATATTATGTGGTCATCATCTTGTTGATCATACTGAAAGATTATTGACTATGATATATGTACAACATACAATATAAATGAATAGATGAAAATAAAATAAAATTCCATGGCGTTTTTCTATTTTTTTCTTCTGTATGTTATTTATAATTTAGACATACATATGTACATCTAGTATCATATGTATGTACATATGTATTAATGTTGCTGACGCAATGTCTAAAATAAAAGACAAGAAATCAGTCAAAAATGCCAGTAAAAGTGTGTAAGACTTTGATGGATGACCGAAAATAAATGAGTAGAAGACAGAAAAAAAAAGAGTTAGTTAAACTTTCAAATGAAAAAAAAAAAAAAATCAAATGGTCAAACTCGTCAGATAATAATTTGACATTACTTTACTATATAATATATATACTCTAACTAAATGTACAACAAAACGAATGGACAATCATGATGATGATGATGATGATGATAAACAAGTCACAATGGATTTTAGAAAAGATTCTTAATTTCGAGAAAAAAAGAAAATTTAAAAAAAAAAATCATTTTTGACGCTCTCAAATATTTTTACATGAAATAACACAGGAACTTTACACAGCAAGTGTTCTTTAAAAGCTATTTCATGGTTTTCAGTTCATCCGCCAAGTTTTTTTTTTTTTATTGCACATAAGAGAAAAATTTAAAAGCCAAACATACATATTTCTTCCGTGTAAGATACATATTTTGTTGTACTTGTATAATACATCAGTACAGATTGTAACTTTAAAAAATATTTAAAAAGAAATATTTTTGGTAAAAGATAAAAAGGTGATGTTGTGTGGAGGGTGGAAATTTGGAAAGGTAAATTCCTTCTTTTTTGTTGTTATTGTTGGTTGGTTTTTTTTTTTTTTTAATTTTTTGGAATCACCACAGGTTGCCAATTGATTTTTGTTAACTTCAAGGCTATAAAATAATTTTAAGACAAAAAAAAATAAAAAATAAAAAAAATAAACGAAAGAAAAATTTTATGATTATATTGATGATGATCATCATCACTTTGTTGTGGACTTTCTAAAGAAAAATTTATTCGATCATCACAATACCACAACAAAAATGATAATAATCAATTTATATTATGTACATGGTGTTTCCGATAAATAAATCTAAAAATGGATCATGTGTGTATAGATCTTAATGAGAATAACAGAAAATTAATAACTGTTAAGCTACTATAGGGAATTTTATTCCAATATAATCAAACGGTTCATTTCACTATATAGCCATTTTTTCCTTTTTTTTTTCTTCATCCTTTGAGTTATACATATATCATCGAATTTTTTTTTTTCATTTATCCAAAACACTATTTATATTGATTTTATGCAAAAAATACTTATTGAGACTAATTTCATTGAATATCAAAAAATAAAAAGATACTTTTAATTAAAAAAAAATCTAATTATGTAGATTTAGAAAAAAATTGAAATTTTCAAATACAAAAGAATGACTAGTGCATCATAAGTTGTGAGTGTAGGCACTAAATCAATGAACAAATTAAGTAATAAAAAAAAAAAACAAAAACTAACTGACAATGTAAAGTGGGTGGTAATTTGTTTTGTTGCTTTTGTTTAAATAAAAATTTAATAAAGCAAGAAAAAAAAACAAAGTGGATTGCTATTAATTTTCAAATATTTCAAACGTCTTTATAGAAAAATCAATTGTACTCATAAAATGAAAAATATACATAAAAAATTAGCTTTATTCATTTGAAAGTTTTTTTTTTCTTATATCAGTTTTGTTCCTTACAATTTTCAATCTTTTTTTTTTATTGTACAGGTTTATACGTAATACGGATTTTGGTTTACTCCCAATATTATCTGCTATAAACTCGCTAATTCGGATTTTGGTTTAAGCCCAATTTATTTGGGTTTAATCTCAATTTTTGTATATGTATGTGTGAGGTAAAATGCAATATGGCGTTTTCTAATTTTTATGGTGAGAGTGAAGATGTCACGTTCTTCTTTTTTTTCTTTTTTGTGAAAGAAGAAGAATATGTATACTATACGTGTTTAAAAGTATCAACGTTTGCATGTATTATTTAATTCCCAATTTACCGTTTATATAGCGTACTCCCAATTTAATCCAAAATTCGGTTTTAATTCGGATTATTTTTTCCGCTATAAATCTGTACATTGATCATAGTTCCACTTTAAGTTATTGTCAAACATTATTTTTCTTTTTATCTCTCTTTTTTTTTTTTTTTTAATTGATTCATGATTATAGTACGTATGTATATATACTTTTAATAAAATTTATTGTACTTAAAAAAAAAAGAAATTCTCAATTTCAATAAATATTTTTCTTTTTCTTTGATTCAAAGGTACTATATTACATTAATGTTGTTTTATACTTGATTTGTTTTCGGACCTCCCAAGTATAAAAGCACATAATTTTCCTTGTCCCAATATATTTATTTTTTCAATAAAAAGTATAATTCTTTTTTTTTCTCTTATTTTCTTTTTTTTTCGTTATTGTACATAATGGAATCTATCACACATTCAGATACTATTATCGAATCGATATTGTGCCTGTGATTTATGGTTATTTTATTTTATTTCATTTTTTTCTTTTTCTGTAAATTTTAAATTAAATTTTATATTTATTTTCTTATTTTTGGTCAAATTAAAAATCGCACTTTTTTTTTTTTTAAATATCAAAATTGGTTTTTAATAGCTTTTTTTTTACGTAAGTGTACTTTCTATTTTTCCAAAATATTAAAACGATGACATTAATTCTTTTTTCGGTTTTTTTTTTTTTTGTAGTAATTTGTTTAATTTTAATGATGTCATGAACTAATTTTGCTTTTTACATTCTACAGAAATTTCTTTTTTTTTTGTGATATTTTGGAAATTTATTTGAATAAAATTAAAAAAATTTATGTTTAATTAAAAAAAAACATGAAATTTTGCAAAAATTCATCTTAAATTTATTATTTTGAGAAGGTCAAATAAAAATGTCTAGATATATGATGCTCCATATGACCATATAATGTCAATACATATATATACTGTTAATTATGGATTGAAGAAATTAGAAATTTAAAAAAAATAAAATCATTGAAATATTGTGATTCATAGGCACTGGAAA
The DNA here is from genome assembly GCA_932526495.1 of Bombylius major. NCBI lineage: Eukaryota > Metazoa > Arthropoda > Insecta > Diptera > Bombyliidae > Bombylius > Bombylius major. Next base: position 38,044,302 of record OW052046.1, read on the forward strand.
ATTTGAAAAAAGAAAAAAAAATTAATAAAAACAAAGACTGTTTTTTTTTTTTGTATTTGAGCTTAAAGTTTGACATACGGTGTACAAATCAAATACAAACATACTAGTTTAGATAGCATTGGCCATGAAGAACCCCCGCAAAAAATAAAAAAATTTCATAATAATTTATTATATGTTTTGCTATAATCAGTGCAGCACAGAGCACAGCACAGCAATAATAACTGTCGCGCAATCTTTCTAATTTTATATCTATATGTATAATCTTAAAAATATATGCATGTATTTTTTTATATGTACATGTATGTATGTATGAATGTATATAAATTATATATTGTTGTTAAAATATTGTACATAGATACTTATATTTGGATTATTTGTGTAACTGATTTTGGATGTGAGGTGAAGTGGTGACGCCTCCGTTTTGTGCCATTTTTTGAACACTTTCGATGATGACGTCTTAAAAAACGAGCGTCTGACAGACTAGTATGTTATTACAATTAAAAAATAAAATAAAATAATAACAGCAACAAACAACAACAACAATATTAGATATATGTATGTATGTAATAAAAAAATTAATTTAGGTATATAAACAAGAAGTGTTTAATCAACAACCTATATAAGAGCTGATTTAAACATATGGTATATAACAAGAGAAGGATACCTACACAAAATTATGACTTATCTATTAGTAGCGAATATACACGCTTTATACAGTTTAAAAACATCCTACAATTCTTGATTTATTTGTTTGAAAATTTTTTTGTATTTCTTCTCTTTTTGACTTATTTGTATATTAATAATGATTTTTATTATAAATGCATTGAATTAAATGAAAGAAAAAAAAATTAATGCAATTATGAAAATTTGTGTGTATGTTGTATAAGATTACAAAATTAAAAAAAAAAAAACGAAAAATCACTATATGGTAGGGCCTACGATCAAAATATTTTCATTCATAAAAATTTTTCCTTCCGTTTTCACTATTAAACTTTTTTTTTTTTTTTACAACTGAGTTATACATATATGTATGTACTTATTTTGATTTTTTTTTTATCAATGGTTTTTAACAAAAATTGACCTTTGTAAACAACCTACAATAAAAATTTTTAAATTAAAAAAAAAAAACGAAAAACAGATGTAATACTTAATCTAAAATATTAGAAAACCCTTTACTTAAAAAAAAAAAATATTATGAATTGATTGCATGATGATGATGGTGCTGCTGATGATGATAGTAGGTAGAAAGAAATAAAAATATTTTAAATATTCGATTTTTAATTTAAACAGACAAAACTAAAAAAAAAATATTATGAATAGAAAAGTTTTGCTATTACTTATTTATGGTATATATGTATGGGATGAAATGATGATGCATCATAATTTATTAAATTTCATATTAAAATTTTTAAGTCCAAAAAATAAAAAACACGAATAATAATTATTATTATAATTGATCTCATCTTCTATGCGATGTAACCTAATAAAAACTAAAAAAATAAAATAAAATCAACGTAAAAAAAAAGTAAAATTTAAAATAAATAACCACCCACCCACAAATAAAATTTAAAAACTTTTTCAGTGTTTTTTTTTTTCTTCAAGTTTTTTGTCAATTTCATTTCATTTTTAGACGTTGGTCATGAATGGGTGAAATGATCCATTATATAGTACTAACGCCTCTTTTATGATGTTTTCTTTTTTTTTCGTTTTGTTTAAGTTTTTTTGTAAGAAGTTCTGTGTTTTTAAAAAAAAAAAAAAATAAAAAAATAAAAACGACAAAATATTTCAAAGTAAAAGAAGATGAGCACGCGATATATTATGATATATAAGATTTTAATATACCTATATGTATGTATGTAAATAGAATATATAAATATACATACATATATACATACATATACATATAAGAAAATTTAAATGGCACGCGCTCTGTAACATATCCCTTGCAATCATTTGCCCACCTCCACTAAAACATGTCTTTGTATATCATAAAATAGTGCAATATATTATATATAATAGGTAGATATATAAGATTTACATAATCTATTAGATATATCCAAATATCTATGTCTTTTATGGTTCACGACAATAATAATAATAATGATGACAATAATAATAATAAATATTTTTGTACAGCATTATATAGTCATTGTCATGATTGACAAATGATGAGATGAACTGTATCTCTTTAAAATTCAAAAAAAAAAAAAAAAAAAAAAAAATTAAAAGAACAAAACATAATCTAAAAAATGAAAAAGCTCTTTCACTATTATCCACTTTAACATTTTAATAAAATAGTAACCCTTTTTCTTGAAAATAAACTTCTTTGAACAGATGTCTAAATAATGAGTTCTCATATAATATAGCAACAACAACAACAACAACAACAATAATAATAATAACTATAAAATTTTTTTATTATTATTTTTTCTTTTTATACATTTCAAATATAAGAAATATAGTATCATCATCAATGTAAATTTACGTTGACAACCTTCTTCTAATCATGTTATTCATATATAAACGCCCCCGCATAAGTCAGTTTAAATGCGGTTCATCTTCATCTCGTATATTTATATGTACATACATACATATTTATATTGATGTTCGCTAAAACATAGTTTCTTTTATTTTTCTTTTTTTTTTGAAAATATATAAAAAAAAGACAATAAATAAATTATTTTTTTTTCTATTTTCTTTGAATTTTATTTTTTTCCTTTTTTAAAGTTCATCATCAAGTAGTCTCCCACGCCTTACAACAAAATATACATATAGGTATACATTATAAATATAGTCAAGAATAAACAACAAATAATAATTATTATTAGAAAAACTTTTACATTTCTCTTAATCATTGATGCGTTACATGCGCTTTTTCTGTTTTTTTTTTTTTTTTTTTTTTTTTTTTTTGTTTCAGTTAGAATTTTATTATTATTTTTTTTTTAATGTATTATTTATTTCTTCGAAAACATAAATAAATAAAAAAGTTTTAACAATAATTTCAAATGAAGCATCAGAAGACAATATGTATTTAAACTTTAGAAAAAGAACAAAAAGAAAAGAAAAATTTGTATCTACAAAATTTAAATGCTTTTATGGTACATATTTTAGAATATTAATCTTTTTATTTAATAAAAACAACAATTTAATTTTTGATTTAAAATTTTGTATAAATAATATTTTAAATTTTTTTCTTCATCTTCATCTTTTCTTTTAAAATAAACAATATGTAAAAATTAATAAATAATAATATTCATAAATTATAATTAAAGTTGAATAGGTGAATAATTGAGAAAACCAATTTAAAATTCATTTGAAAAAAAAAAAAAAAATAAAAAAAATCATTGTGATCTCTCATCATGAGTATCTTTATGAAGAAGATATTGTTTTACAATTAGAAAATTTAATATGTTATTACAGAGTCGGTAACTGTTCTGATCCTAAAGAAACATATTATAAAACATTTTTTTTTTTTTAAAGAGGATAATTGGAATGATCAGAACTCAATTTTAAAAGTAAAAGATATTTATATAATTTTTTTTTTTTTTTTCGGAGAAAAAAGTTAATTAAAACAAATAAACAAACAAACAAAAAAAAAAAAGATATATGGGAGATAAATTATTTAAAAGGAATTACAAAATAAAAAGAATGGAAAAAAAAAAGTTGTCTCAAAAAAAATAATCTCAATGATTTAAGTCCTTCTTCTTTTTATTTCTTTTTTTTGTTTGTTTGTTGTAATATTCACTTTCATTGTCATTCTTGTCGTTTTTAATATTTTTTAAAGTGTTTTTAATTCAATGGATTGAGAACGGGCAACAGCAAAAAAAAAAAGAATATTATTGTAAATCGTTCGTTCCATCATCATCAGCCAGCATCACAACAATAATCGCATACAAGGAAAAACAAAAGAAAAAAATTAAATATGTATGTATATAAAAAAAAAAAAAAAAAAAAGATTTTAAGAAATGTTAACCTGAGAACCAAATGACGATGACGACAACGACAAACAACACACGCTGAATGATGACGAGACTAAACAATGTAAAGAAATGCATTTTTTTAAATATACCTATACCTATACTTTTTTGTTTTTATTTTTGTTTTTTTTTTTTTTGTTTTCTTTTTCTTATTAATTTTTCTTGTGATTTTATGTTGTCCTTCTCATCATATATGATGGCGATAAAGATGAGTACTTTACCAATATGTACCAACAGCCAGCAACAAACTGTTGAAATCATTGAAAAAGCTTATGAGGACAAGGACCACTAAGTAATATAAAACAACAATACAGTAGAAAACTATAAGAAATAAATATGGAGAAGAGTATCTACTGTGTGACGATGATGGTGATGATGATGATGATGATGATGATGATGATGAGGATGAGGATCTTATTTCTTTGAGATGCTAAAATTTGTTTTTGGATACCGACAACAACGTGCCAAGATAATAATAATAAAAAAAAATTATTCTGAATCTTCTTTTTGTTGTTCGCTTTTTTTTTTTTTTTTGGTTAAAGTTTTTCTTTCAATTCTTTTTTCTTTTTTCTTTTTTCAACTTGCATAACGCTTACCATTTTCTTATCTTTTCATAAGAAATATAAGCATAAATTGTGCACCATTTTATTTTTCTGTATAAAATGTATTAAAACAGATTAAATTCAAAAGATACATATTTATGTATATAAACTCTATATAACTATATATTATAAATTTTATAGAAAGGTACATTGATAAAATGTCTTGATACCTCGTTTGTCGAACATGCTTATTTCATTGTTTCACAACCTTAAGGACAGCAACTTTGAATTTATGCGATTCACATCAGATTCGCGAAAAACGATGCATCTTCTTTAATGTACCGATATTATATTTTGTATATATAGGTACATATACAATATATATCGTATATTGTGTTTTGTATAATGTTTTCGATCTATAAAAAACAAAACAAAAATTCATAACACTGACTGGCTACTATTGTAATCATCAACCATATATACCGCGAACATGCCCTCTATACATATATAACATAAAACATATAAAAATATATTTTGTATCTTTTTGTTTTTCTTTCCATCAAATACATACAATGTTATTTCAACATTTCTCAAATTTTCTTATTTAATTTTCGTTTGTTTTAAAATTTAAGTTTTTTGTTGTTTTTAAATAATTGATTTTTGGAACAATCAATTTTTTAAAAATGTTTTTTTTAAATTTTTTAACAAACAAAATTCTTTTATAAATGAAAAATTTCATTTATTTACTGAAAAAGATTCTTAAGATTTTTTATTCACATAATTTTGTGGAATTTTTTTCATCTTTTTTTTATTTTTAATTTTTAATTCGAAGAAAAAAAAAAAACATGTTTATTAATTCTTTATAATAACAAAAACAACAATACAAAATTATGCATTAATTTTAATACTTTTTTTTCCCTTCGAAATTAATATTCCAAATCAAAAATAAAACAAAATAAAATTAATAAAAAATAAAATTTTAGAAAATGATAAATAGAAAGAATTCAAAGATGGCTATGGATCGATTTAGATTTCGTTGCTTGCTGTTGTATTGTGTGTTGTTTTTTTTTTTTTAAATACCGTGAAATATTTCATTTTGTAAGATTGAAATTTATTAACATCTTTGTTTGAAAAAAAAAACAACAAAAAAAATTCCTTGAGAAAGTTATTAATTTTTATGTTGTTTTTTTTTAAATTTTTTTCTCTTTCGTTTTATTAATTGATGTACCGAAATATTTGTTTATAATTTAAAGAAGAAGAAAAGGAAAAAAAAAAGATACAGAAAACTTTACAAACAAGTTTAGATGATCAATATTTCTACTTTTTTTTTTTTTTTTTCAAGTTATGATTTTTTAAAGAAAAATAAAACTTCAGAAAGTTAAAGAAAAAAAAAAAAACAATAAATCAAAAAAGTTTGAAAAGATACATATGGAGGTTTATTCTTCATTTATGTAATATAATTCGAATAAAAGAGTTAATTTTAAACTAAAAATATATAATAAAAGAATAAGCTGTCAGTCAAATTAATTGATGTAAAATTCTTTTAATAATTTGGAAATAAAGAGAGAGAGAGAGAGAAAAAAAAATGAAGACTGTATGATCTGGATAGAAATATGAAAAATGATTGAAATAAAAAAATAAAAAAGAAAACGTACGAAATGAAAGAACATTCTCGCGGTCACTTTTTAAAGATATACCTACATATTGAAACTTTTATATTATTATACTGAAATTAATGATGATTATGATTTTATGAAAAGTTCATGTATACTATAAGAATTTTTTTTCATCTTTTAGTTACTTATTATTAAATTTTTCTAATTAAAGATTTAATGAGAGAAAACTAATTAATTAGAATTTGTATTGCGATTTTTGAATGATGAGATTGTTCACTTGTTCAAAAAGAACAAAAAAGAAGGAAAAAAAATAATGATTATGAATTTTTTTCCTAAAAAAAAAAAAAAAATTATCAAAAATATGAGTAATATTTGTATAAATGATATATGAAATATTTAATACATTAATTTAATATGTATCTACAAATAAATAAATGATTTATTATTTTTATTAGATAAATTAAAAATTATAATCTTAGAATTTAACAAAACATATATTTCTATTTTTCTGTCATTTCAATTCTAGTTCTTTATTGTTATTTTTTTTTTTTGGTCTTTACTTTTTTCTTTTATTAATTCATCGCGAATATAATTTTTTAAATTCCAATATAAATTCTAATGATAATAATGATGATGACCTTAATTAAAAAATAAAAAAAATTATATATTTTTCCCGTTTTGTTTTTTTTTTTTTTAATTTTAAATAAAAATGTAAATGATCATCAAGTAATAACATATACATACTTATGTATGCATGTAATTTCAATAATATATTTAATTCATCTGTAACTTTGTGTATAAGAAAAAAAATATTATTATTTTTATATATGAAAAATTTATTGGAGATTAAATTATATTAGTGTCTATATAGAAGGTTATATAGGCATAGGTATATAATATACGATTTAAAATTAAAGATTGAAAAAAAATGATAATAAAAATAGATGAAGAAAAAAAAATGTTATAATAGAGAAGAGTGAAAAAAAAAATCGTGTGTATTTATTATAGATTTTCAAATAACTTGAATTCCTCAATTCCAGCTCTACTATGAATCTATCCAGCATTTTAAAAAAATAGAAAATTACAACTGTATATATATTTATAGATTTCAATTTAAGTATTTACATTCTAAAGTATGCAATGTTGTCATCATTATCATCATTATTACTACAGTGCAGTGTCATACTTATTCTATGTTTATTTCTACTTACTTATTTCTAATTTTTTTTTTTTTTTTTTCATCTTTTTTCCTTCATTTTTTAATAATGAAATAAGTTAAAGTCATTTAATCATTTATGATACATGAACATAAATATATAATCATATTTACTGCTCATATATGTACATATGTATCTACATACATATATTTATATAATAATTGTATTGCAGTTACATTCTCAATTTCACTATACGATATGTTATGTACATTTTATTACAACAACTTTTCTTTATATACTTTTAAAGTATGTATATTTTTTTTTTGTATTGATTTTTCTTTTAAAATAGCAATATAAGATACTTTGGTTTAACCATGAAAAAATAGCAAATAATAATAAAAAAAAAAAATGTACCTAGTTATTTTATCTTTATAACTATAGTATAAGAATATATTATGTACCTAGCTAGTATTTTAAGATTCTTTAAGATGCAGAAGATAAAAAAAAAAAAATTTATAAGAAAATCTGCGTTTTGTGTGACAACAATAAATTTGTATATTATCGATTTATGTACAACAAAGAAAATATCTTAAAATACTATATATAGTACATATGTACGACTGTATGTACATTAAATGTAAAATACATTTTTTTTTTTCAAAGTGAATGGTGGTTGTTTGTGGATGAATTGAAAAATAATAGTATTATTTGAGGAGGCGATTATTATATGCAAAACTGGTAGGACTTGCTTAGAGAAGATGATGATGCTGATGCTGTGATGATGATGTACTATATATTATATTTTTTCTCTTTTACTTATAGTTTGGCTTTTTTCTTCTTCTTCTTCTTCAATTTGTTGTTTTTCGTAATCCGAATAATATGTGAAAATCTTTTTATAAAATGCACTTTAATTTTAAAATTAGATTTCTTATTAATATTAATCATTATTTTGATTATAATTAACTACAACTACTATATCTCATTATGATATATGTATGTATGTACACATATGTATACATTTTGGAATATTTTTTAAAAATTTTTCATAAGAAAAAAAAAAGAAGATTGTACTGTTTGTTCATAATAACATCACCAGGTAAATCTTAAAATTTTATTCTTATTTTTATTTCAAGTGTCGACATGTAACTTTTTTTTTTTTTTTTTCAAATTTTTGGTATACATATTTGTATGTATTGTACTTTCAAGAATTCATAGATTATAACATCATCATAGACAGAAAAATAATTTTAATCTTTTTTAAACATTTTATTTATATACTAAAAAGTATATTGACTGACTGAAATTCGAAAAAAAAAAGAACAACAATTAACACGCAGAAAAATCACTTTTTTTGTTGTTTTTTTTTTTCAAAAAAAAAAAAAAAACGTTTACATGATACATACATATGTATAAACATATATACATATACTTGTGATGAGTGGATGCTGGCTGATGCATTTAACCGCATCCATCTACAAAATATTTGAAAGAAAAACAAGAAAAACTATGGATTAAGTGCGCTGGCTGGATGGATGCTTTATGTACTATACATATAGTATATGTATAACTTCTTATAATGTGCTGTTGTTCTGATATGTATGAGAAGGCCATTAACGTAAAAGGTATTAGATAACAAGCTATGATAAGAGGACATAACCTGATGATGATGATGATGATGATGATCCAGGTAAAAAGAGAAAATTATTATAGGTAGTATCTGTATATGTTTGTGTCTGTATATGTGTATGTTGTCTGATATGTATAAAAATCAGTTATAAGTCCAAGAATTTAACTTTTATACAGAGTAAGATAAATCTTTACTACTGCTGCAACATAATTCTTCTTTTTTTTTTTCTTCTTTTTCTATATATGATAGTAGATATGTATATTTCATTTTGTTTGGTTATTGTTTGTATAAAAGTTAAATGGATGAATAACATATAAGTTATGTGTATACATACATATATATAAGTGAAGACGTAGACCTTGAGGCCAAATACCAGCCAAGATTAATCTCTATCTTAAGTTTTAAAAAAGTAGAAAAATCGTTGATAATTTTTCTTTTTTCTTTCTTTTTAATTTTTAAGTTTCTTATTATTATTTCGTATCTTTTTTTTTTTTTTTTTGTTGTCTTCTCTCTTTGTAATATTATTATTATTATTTATTTATTTTATTTTATTTTATTTTTTTTAAATTTTGTTACTTTATTTCATTTTATAATATTTCATGAAAAATATGATCAAAGTCCGAAATAGAATACAAGTTTTAAACCTTCATTTTATACATTCATTTTTTGTTGTTTTATTTTGTATATCTGGATATGTATGTAATATCTAAATCTCTTATGGTACAGTCTTTATGGTCCTTTCGTTATATTTTTTGTACATACATACATATATTTATTATTGGATATTTTAACTGTTTAAAAAGTATATAATATTATGTACATGTAAAATAGTAAAAGCTATAGAAATATCATAACACGATTTTATTTGATTATTTTTAACTATTTTTTTTTTTTTATTTTAATATAAATTGTTTATAGTACTCTTTTGTATATATGTAAAATTGTGGTTTTCAAAGAAATTATATTTTTTTATTATAATGACTATCTATACAAAAAAAAAAAAAAAGGAAAAAAAAATTATCCGCGGAATTTTGATTGCTGCATCTGTGAGAGCATATTGTATAGTATACATACTCGTATATAAAAAATATTTTTAAGTGATCAAAAATGTTGATATTTTTTATCATTAATTTATAAAATGTGTCAAAGTAAAAAGTATCTAATATTATATTTTTTTAATATCAAATATATACATAATAATGTAGGTACATACAACTAAAAAATTTGCAATTATATTGATCAGGCGTTATATATTGTGTTTTTTATTGGAATGTTCGAAAAAGTTAGATATTTAATGTTTTTTTTGTTTTTTTGTTTGTTTATTTTAATAATATAATTTTTATTTTTAAATTAATCTACACATGATTAGCAACCCTTTTACTGTTTATATAGTAAATTATCTTTATAATTTTCAATAGTAATATAGTAATTTTCACAGTAATAAAAATTTAAAAAGCTATTTATGCAGAATATCTACCTATAGTGTAAGGTATATGTACATAAGTAATTTTATTTTTTAGATTAAAAACTTTCTTCATCATACGATAAAGGTTTCTTTCTCTTTACATACATATAAATACATATTTCATTTAAGTCTAAGTCTAAGGCAAAATGATTTTAATCTATGTGCTAGTCCAATCGTTCATATAGAAAACAGGAAAAAAAAAGTATCTATGTACATACATATATATTTTAATACTCATATAATCGATGAAGCGAAGAATATCAATTGTTGTACCTACTATATATATTTATACTATTTATCATTTTATTTTATTTTTTTTTTTAATTTTTAATTTTTCTTATTTTCCTTCGTGCTCAACATGACTTAGCATTTTGTTATTTTAACGAATAATTTTTTTTTTTCAAAAACAAAGAAAAACAAAAAAAGGAAAAAAAAAGAAGTGCTACATCACGAAAACGTGATAGTTTTCATTATATCTTATATATACTAGAATATCTGAATATATGAATTATAGCACCCATATACAATACATACGTGCACATATGTACATATTATTATGTATGTACAATTTTATATACAAATATATTTTTCACCTATGATAAAACTATATTTCAGATTGCAATAATTATTATCATTTTATTCATAATTAGTTTTTTTTTCTATACAAAAATAATCAAAAATCAGATTATATGTATATCGTTAACAAACTACACACATATATACATATGTACATATGTATGTAACAAAATATTTTTGATGTGAATACAAAATAATTAGGTATTTGAATTCTATATGAAAAGAAAACATACTCTAATTAGATTTTAACGTTTTTTTTTTTATCTTTTCAAACATATATTATGAATTATGATATATGTACCTACTAAATTTTCGAGTTATTAATAATTTTTTTTAATAAAAAAAAAAAACAAAAATTAGTAGTATATAGAATATTTTTTTTTTTTTCAATTTTTATTTTTCTTGTAGATCGTGAATTAAATACACGAATTTTAAATAAATAAAAAAAAAAAAATATTGTATATTAAATTTGTTGTTATTTTTTTCTCTTCTTCTTCTTCTTCTTTCGAATAATTGATGAGAGTTTAGAAGATGATCTTATAAATCAAATAGTTTTTTAACAGAAAAAAAAAATAATAATAATAATAATACGATACGATACATAATAATAAAAAGGATTAAATTAATATTTAATTTAGAATCTCATGAAATTGTAAGTTTTAATATGTATGTATGTTTTTTTTCCCCTTTCAAAATTGAATAAATAAGCGAACAATATAAATGTATATTTTTTTTTAATGTGAGAAAGTAAAAAAAAAAAAAATGAGGAGCAAAAAAAAGGTTTAAATTTTTTACGACTGAAAAGTAATGATGCATACCGTACTAAAAATTATGTTTATTGAACTTTAAAAATTTTTATTGGAATTTTTTCGTGTTTTTTTTTCTTTTTTTTTTTTGTTGTTCATTTGTTTTTTTTCCCAGAAATATTCATATATGAAGAAAAGCGTGCAAAATGAATAATAAAAGAAGGCTTTTTTATTTTTATTTTTAACTTTAAAAAATCTGCTTTAAAATTAAAAAAAAATGCCAATGGTTAACATTTTCTCAAGCATCAAAATCATGTATGTACGTTTACATATACATAATGTATATAATATAGGTAAGTAACTCAAATAAGTTAAGTAGCAAATTACATACCGTTTTACGTATCACTGAAAATGTTTTTAAAAATAAAATTTAAAAGAAAAAGGTAGAAACAAAATATATTATACAGAATACTCTGGGACTGGGATATTTCTTATTTTTAATTTTTATTTTTATTTTTATTTTTAAAATAAAATGTTGCATAGTGCAATATAAGTTTAGCTCGTGCTGAGTATATAATATGATAAGAAAGCTTCGTCAAGTATACGCGTGCTGTGCCACTTAGTAAACGTTTATAAAATTATAAAAAAGTAAAAAGTTTTTTTTTGTATTTTTTTAAAAAAAATAATTTTCTGAAATGTGAAAAGTAGAAAACAGCGACATTTTTTTAATAGTTTCAATATATAGACTAGAGTAAGTATGTATGTACATATATATGTACAATATGTATAGAGATTAATAAAGTAACTAAAATATCTATAATATCTAATGTGAGTTTTTTTTTCTTTTTAAAATTGAAGAAAGAAAAAAAAATGAAGTTTATGCTTGTGTAAAGATTATAGAATTAATTTAAAAGACAGACAAAAAAAAAAAAAGGAATATTTTATTCAATAGATTGTGCATTATTGCTGTTTTTATTTTTGCAATTAATATAATATAATGCCTATTCCATTTTATATACATAATTCATTGAAACAAGGCGAAGAAAAAAATATATAATGTGTATTAAAAAATTCCTCTTTAAATAATAAATAATGAAACAGAAATTTTAAATACTTGAATTAATTATAATCCTATCACTTGATATAATCCATCTGTATCTATAATTAATATAAATTTATAAATGAATTACTATAGACAATATTATACTTTGTTTCATACAATAAATTTGAATCAGATAAATATTAAAAATCGAGATAAGTAAGTACGGCTACTCTATTATTTTGTAATGAATTCCTTTTTTTTTTTTTTTTTTTTAAATTTTATAAATTATATTTCGAATCAATTATTAAACTTAAAAAACTTGCGTGTATGTGTTTAAAATCGATGAGAAAGTGAATCACAATGATTCGAATTTATTTATTTAATTTTTTTGTTTTTAATTCATTCATGATCTTTATATAAAAATTGTATATATGTTCATATTTACTGAATTGAAGAAAGACAATTCTTCAATCATTGTGACACCAAATTGTCTTATTGTCCTTGTAACATTGATCTTTTGTTGCTGATGGGATGTCATATTGTCGCTTATACTTTTTTTTTTTCTTCTTCTTCTTCTTCTTAGCAATAAACTGCTGTTACAATTGCTGTGAGAATGCATGATATCAAAAAATTAAAATAAAAAAAAAAATTCAACAGAGAAAAAAATAAATAAATAAAGAAGAAGATAATATAAGATAGTAAATGCCATAATCAAACTTGTCGCCAAATGACCACAATAGTCCTGTGTATTTTTTTTTTAAATAATTTTTTTATTTTTTAAACATCTATTATCATGACTGCACTAACCTAAAGTAACCAATATCATTTTACAAAATTATCAGACTTTAGAAAATAACAAAAACCTCATATGATTGACTTGAATAGTATATTTTTGTGATATAAATAAATAATATGTTGTATCGAAATGTGAGAAATTTTATAATATACCCTTTTTAGTTTGTATCTGGGGATAATGAGTACGTCATATAGTACATATAATTTTTATTTTCTTTTTTAAAATTAAACCACTAAATTTGTAGTATTTGTTTTTTCTTCTTCTTCTTCTTCAAAATAATGGTCACGAAATACTTCTTTTTACTAAAAAAAAAACATATATGTATATAAATAGAACTTAATACATATTTATGTATTACAAACATATATTTGTTTTAGAAACCGTGATCAGATTTTATATAAGTTGTATTTAAAGGATATTCATTATGGAATATATCCTTTTTTTCTTTTTAAATTATTGTTTTTTTTTTTTTTTTGTTTTATTTAAAAAATATTTAAAAGATTGTTATTCTTTGTTAAAGATTTAGCTTATAACTATAAAAGAATGTATGTAATGGTTGTATCTAGTATGTACATATTATTATTCTATATAGATACATAATAATGTATTTGGAAAAAAAAAAATTAAATAAATAAAATATATTGAATCATGGATCATCATATGGAAGTAGATTGACTATGAGATCTTAAACAATTGAAGACAAATCGACCATGTGGCGCCACAAACAAGTTTTGCAATAACATTGCCATAAATGTCTATAGATTTTCTGATCAACATCCAGCATCATCGTAAGTACCAAACTAGTATAATATACTATTTTGTATTGCGAATATTATTTTCCACAGAATATTATATTATAATATGTGTATCTAAGCAATTCAACTATGAAACAATTGTATATAATATATCTATATATATTTCTATATATTTTTGTATAAATAACAACTGAAATACCTAATAAATAAATATCTTTTATAATTCACTGTAAAATATCATTTTTATCTTTTCTGTAGGTATATATTTATTGATAAATGCTATTGAAGGACGGACGGACGGATATATCTATGAAAGTAAAAAAACAAAAAAAAAAAGTATTAAGCTACAACTTTTAAAGTTTTGAATTTTTTATATTTTCTAAAAATCTACAGTTTATTTTAACTCTAGAAATACATAATAATAAATATTAACTTTTATTTAATAATTTGTTTACTTAAAGATTTTTCATCTTTCATAATAATGTTCTCTGTTCTCAAAATTTTATATATTTTTTATTTTTTCTTAGAATCGAAAAAAAAAAACTCCTTTTCTTGTTTTTTTTATAAATTAATGTTTAATTAAAAGACAAAAAAAAAATGATTTTTTTCTCTCTCCAAAATTCAAAAGAAATTTTAAAAGAAAAAATTAAAAAATATTGAATTTTTTTTTTCCTTTGAAAAATCTGAATTTAAATACCAAGAATTTCTTTCCAGTATCTATAAACTTTTTTTGTTTGTTTGTTTGTTTGTTTGTCTTTCCTTTCTCTTTAAAGTCTTTATTGTAGCAATTAATTTTATCCATTTTTTTTTCTCCTTCTTCTTGTTTTTAATTTTTATAAAAATATAAGTATCTATATGTACATATACATATGTATTATATATCCATAATATTTTTTTAAAATCTGGAATTGTATTTTTTTGTTTTTTCTTGTTGATTCTTAAAAGTATGAACATAACACAACACTGTGATCAAATTTAATTTTTATAGTGTGGTATTCCATTATAATTTTTTTTATTTTTTTTCAATTTTTATTTTATTTTATCTTTTTTTTCTCCACAATAATATTAATGTGAATGTAATATGAGTACCACACCATAAAAAGCGAAAAATTATGTTAAAACTCTTGTACTTTAGATAAACATTTATCATAAATTTTATGGTCAATCTTTTCGGGATTTTTACTTTGTGACATTTATCTTAAGTTTCACATCTTTTGTCATTTGTTTTACCTGAAACACTTTTGTAATAACTTTGCTTGTTTATATACATATGTACATTGTACATACATATATACATATGTCTGTATTTGTATATATTTTCCTTAAAATTTTTTTATTTTTTATAAATTTCACATCATTTGATTTTTATTTTTTTAACTTGAATTCTTGGCAAGTTTTATTATTATTTATTTAATTTGTTTCTTCTTCTTCTTCTTGTGTTTTTTTTCTTCTTCTTCTTCTTCTTCGTTATTTTGACCATTTTTTGACCTTTCTTATTATATTTTTAATTTATTTCTTTTTTGTTTTTTATTTATTTTTTTTTTTCTTCAAATTTCTCTTATGCAATTTGTTTGTTCTTGTTATTTTAAACAGCTGGTTCCTAAAAATAAGCATTGTTTCTATAAAAATAAATAAATAAATATCACATACATATTATATTCATCGTTATCGAAAATAAAAAATTTAAAAAACAAGAGAATTTACACAACGAAAAAATAAAACATTACTCTTCTTCATGAAACAACAACTTGTTGATATGAGGATTTCATATGTTGGTACATATGTATGTACATCACTATAAAAACTTATAAGAAGAAAACAAAAGCATCCAAAAGCGGCTGGATTCTACGTGTATAATATTTTTTTTATATATGTATTTTATTTAACTTTTTTTTTACTAAATTTTTTTTTCTTCATATTTTATAGTATTTTGTTTTTTATTCGTTCATTTTTATATCTTATAAATGTTGTTTTCTTCATCTAATTTTTTGTTGTTGCCCTTCTTCATTTTTTTTCTTCTTACCTGTCTTGTCCATTCGAATAATTCAGATGATATTAAAAATATTGGTTGATTTCTTAAGAAAAATCTTCAGAAGAATGAATTTTCATTTTTCTTTTGATGATGTTGTATTATTATTGTTGTTGATGATGCTGGTGATGCTGCTGACGGTTAAAAGAAAAAAAAAATGGTACATGATGTTAAATATCAACTCAGACGAAGTTTATACAAGACGATGTACGTACGTATATAACATATAATTTTGAATCAGTGGAAATATAAGTTGTTTTGTTGTTGTTGTCCGTTTTTTTTTTTTCTTTCTTTTTTTAAGAACTTATCTAAACAGGGTATTTTTTATATGAAAATCAGATTATATCTATAGATGTGTACATATTTTTATATCCTAGATAAATTCACAATATACATATGTACATCACAATATATGTTGGTACATACATACATATATATGATTGTTTCAATCAAAATATCGGCATTGAACTTTAAATTTGAACTTTATGTGAATGCATAATAAATACTAAATACATACATATATATAAAAAAAAGTATGCAGCTATATAATCTAGTAAATGATATAAACAAAATGTATGAATTCTATTTTAATTATTTAAACTCCATTAAATCCAATTATCAAAATTCAAATGATTTTTCATTTATATAATTGAAATTAGAATTTTTATTTAATTTTTCATAATTATATTGCACATTATAAGTACTTGAAGAAGTTACCAATTTATTTGATAATTTCTAAAACCATTTACTAATTTTGCTAATTTAACATAATGAAGATATTATTTATGGTGTACTTGGCATCTCATGCGAATAATCAAGTTTCTCGCTTAATGCATTGCAATCTTTCGTTTTTCACCTCTCTGGCTTATTTCGTGTTTTTTGTTTTAACTATTTTTTTTTTTTTTTTTTTTGTAATTATTGTCTTAGTGGTTTATTCTATTACATTTCTTTAAAAAAATTTATAACACTTATTTTCTTTCAAAAATTATTTTAAAAAAGTTTGTAACTTTTTTGCATTGAAATCTTTCGTTTTTCCTCGAGTTTATATTTGCATAAGATAACTTCGGTAATTCAATTTTTTTTTTTTCAAAGTAAAAAGAGGTAAGTATTATTTAATTTTTTAATTTTGTATTTGAAAATTATAAATTTCAAACATTTTTTTTTTTTGTTGTTTTTAAATATGTACTAAATGAATAAATAATAAAATAATGTATTTACAGTAAGTTCACGTGATGACTAGTTTTTCTGGTTTTTGTATTTGTTTTTTTTTTCTTTATATTTAAATCAAATTCTTTTGTAGATATAATCAAATTCTGGACTTTAAAGATAAATTATTTATAAAAAAAAAAAAAGTGAGTTTTTTTTTTACAATGGAATTTTATGAGGAATGTGAAGAAATAAAAAAAAAAGACATGTATGGTACTATAGAAATATTGTATTTTTAAATTGAGAAACTATTAAATTAATTGAAGTTTTAAATATCAAATTTGAAAAAGAAAAAGAATGTATATATAGGAAAACAGAATGTATGTATTGGAGTAAAATTTATATACATTTCAATAAATCTCAAATTCCATTAAAAATAATATACTATACTTAAAAAGATACTTCTTTTGAATTTGATAAAACGAAAACTCCAAATGAATATAATATCTTATACTCGTACTCGTATACATATAATAATATGTATATTATATTCTCAATAATAGCATCAAGGTAAGGCATCCATTTTGTTACCTCAACAAATTATTCTCTCTTTCGTACATAGTTTTGTTGAAAAACTTAACCCACCCAAGTCAAGATTTTGTTTAAGTTTTAACATTTGATTTTTATACAGCATCCATTCCAAGTATCAATCAGTTATGTATACGCGTGTCTGTACATATACATATATGTATATGTATGTATATAAAGTTGTATGAGTATATCAAAAGCCGCGCGTTTACCTGAAGAAATGAAGATTTTTATTATATATCTGTATACGTATATATTATGCTATTTAACTTTAGTTTTTTATTTGTATTCACATATAGATTTTAATATACGTACGTTTAATTTTACAATAATATAAGTGTTGGAGCTGTTTGCTTTGCAACTTTCTTGGTGTCTTCTCTTTTATCTTTTCCCATTAATATGTTGTACTCTTAAAATATATCTAGACACTGATGTAGTATATTATATTCTTATTTTAAACTGATGCTGGATTATGTGATGCTTTATATTTCATTTATAAAAGAAGAAAACATATTGTACATGCACTTATATTTCATTTATATACTTATAGATATTGTATGTAGCTATATGAATATAAACGTTTGCATGCAAACATGCAATATATCCTATTCAAATTGAAAGAAAATATACTAATAGATTTTTGTTAGCTTATTTTAAAATTGTATCTTTTTGTTATTTTGTTTTTTTTTATATATTTAACATAGGTACGGACACGATGACGACAATTGAAGAATACCATCATCAGGTATGTTATTATAAATACTAAATAAGAATAAATGTTTTAAATTGAAGCAAATGCAACATAATGTCCGTAAAATATACAAAAACCAAAAAAAAAAAACAAAATAAATGAAACAGGAATTTTTTGTTTTGTTTTTTGAAAAAAAAAACCTAGAAATGACTGGAAAATTGATAGTATAAAGTCGAAAAGATTAAAATATTGAGATATGAAAACTAAAAAAAATTAAACATTAGAGAGAAACATTGCCAGCATAAAATATACATAAACATTGAATGTTTTTTTGTTTTTCATTTTAGTTGTCATCATCGTCGTCACCACTGATTCACTGAACCATTATTATTATTATTATTATTATTATTATTATGGAGAATTCTGTTGGATACATTATATTTATCTTTTCAAATGGTAAATTGCTTGTCTGTTGGAGCTGCTTTCTACTATAGTATATATACTACATATTGTTAAATTGTTACCTTTTTATTTAACAAGCTACATATTCGTATATACATAAATATATGTATGTATACACTCCGTTTCATAACTATATCACCACCTCGAAAGTTATATTTTTTCCTATTTTAACAAAAAAATCTTGCATGTAAATTTAATGAATAGAATCAATACACCAAATACCCTTGTTTAAAATAAAAAAAACTGTATTTATTTTAACCGTTATAAAAAAAATTTAAAAAAAAGCATTTTTGTACCGTTTCATAACTATATCACCACTTAATTAATTTAAAAAATATGTAATAAATTTGAAAAAAAAAAGTGAACAAGAGTAAATTTAGTAATTGGTAGGATCTCTTCGATTATGAATTAAGGCAATTATGCGGTCAGGCATACTCCTAATTAGTCCTTGAAATTTTTTTTCTGGAGGAAAACCCCAAGCTTCTTTCACAGCATTTTTTTAATCAGCAACATTGGTGAATTGTCTATTATTACCCTAAACTTCTCTTACTGAAATGCCCCAAAGATTTTCTGTGCGATTTTTGTCCAAAACATTAATCTCATGTTGCTCAAACCATTATTTTTAAAACTTCTTGTATGAACTGCAGCATTTTCTTGCTGAAAAATCCATTTTTCATTTTTATGTTGTTGAAAAAAAGGCAAAATCTTTGGCTCAGGAGTTCAGTGTATTCTTCACTATTAATTCTAGTGGGAAGGAACGCTAATGGAACAGTCCCAGCTGAAGAGAAGGCACCTCAAACCATTAGGCTTCTTCCACCAAAATTCCTTTTGGAGAAATACACTGGATCCTTTCTCATATCTTTCCAATAGTACTGAAATCCGTCTGGACCATCCAGGTTGAATTTTTTCTCATCAGAAAAAATTACATGTAATGAAAATTTCCTTGGGAAACCATGCAAAAAAGTTTGGTGGAAGAAGCCTAATGGTTTGAGGTGCCTCCTCTTCAGCTGGAACTGTTCCATTAGCGTTCCTTCCCACTAGAATTAATAGTGAAGAATACACTGAACTCCTGAGCCAAAGATTTTGCCTTTTTTTCAACAACATAAAAATGAAAAATGGATTTTTCAGCAAGAAAATGCTGCAGTTCATACAAGAAGTTTTAAAAATAATGGTTTGAGCAACATGAGATTAATGTTTTGGACAAAAATCGCACAGAAAATCTTTGGGGCATTTCAGTAAGAGAAGTTTAGGGTAATAATAGACAATTCACCAATGTTGCTGATTAAAAAAATGCTGTGAAAGAAGCTTGGGGTTTTCCTCCAGAAAAAAAATTTCAAGGACTAATTAGGAGTATGCCTGACCGCATAATTGCCTTAATTCATAATCGAAGAGATCCTACCAATTACTAAATTTACTCTTGTTCACTTTTTTTTTTCAAATTTATTACATATTTTTTAAATTAATTAAGTGGTGATATAGTTATGAAACGGTACAAAAATGCTTTTTTTTAAATTTTTTTTATAACGGTTAAAATAAATACAGTTTTTTTATTTTAAAAAAGGGTATTTGGTGTATTGATTCTATTCATTAAATTTACATGCAAGATTTTTTCGTTAAAATAGGAAAAAATATAACTTTCGAGGTGGTGATATAGTTATGAAACGGAGTGTATATGTAAGTATAAAAGTGTTAAGAATGAGAAGGTGATAATAAATGATAATATGATCAGGTGTGTGTATATTAAGTAAAAAAGAGATCGATGGAAAGTACTGTTTGTTGATATTTTGTTAAGATTATACAAACATATACTAATACATGGGTTAAATGTAAGCAAAAAAAAAAAAATTACGAAAAACAGAAAGAAAAAAAAAAGTGGAAAAAATGTATTATTTTTACTTTAGTTATTCATTTTAACCTTTTTTTTTTATATACATATATATATATAAAACATATAGCGCCATCTTGCGAGGTACTAAATTAAAAAAATAAATAAATAAATAATGAACTACATTATAAACACATATATATATGAATCTATCAAGCAACATTGTAAATTACATGATGACATGTGGTACGTTTTTATTTTAAAATTAATTTTGATGATGAATTTAATTGATGTCAGATTTTATTTTGTTGTATGCGGTGTAACATTTTATATAAATACTCTCTAAAATCATTAGCATATTTTTTTTTCGAAAAAAAAAAAAAATTGTTAAAATGAAATCTTATAAACAACACTGAAGAAAGTAACTACCAAAAAAAAAAAAAAAAGAAGTGTGTATGTGTATGTGTTTTGTTTTCTTTCTTTTTTGATTTTATATTATAATAGTAATAATTCTATAGAGCACATTTTAATTACGTGGGTGTTATTTGTGATGATCGTATATACTATACGTACATATACATATATGTATTGAATAACAAGCTTGTACATCATCATCGAATAGCATCATCAACAAGTAAATTTACATACATATATCTATATACATATATGTATGTATTTATTTATAAATCATTTAAGATATTTCCGTTTTTGGAGAAATTATGAGGTAGAAAAAAAAATAAAAAGAAAAAAGTAAAAAAATTCGCTTCCTCACAAACTATAAAAATTATTTAAAAACAATTTCGTCATAGTTTCATTCATTTAAATCTTTTATATTCATTTTATTAAAATGATTTTGGTTTTTTTGTGTTTAAATATTAATCAAAATTTGAATATTTGTAATTTTTCCATATTTTCCATTTTTTTTATTTTTTAGAAATCTAATTTCTTTGAAAAATTCACCCTGATATATTGCCAGGCTAATTGTCATATATAATATCGGGCATAACTCAGGGTATATATTTTTATTTTAAAACAGAGATTTTATTTTGAGAATTGAACAAAATATCTGTGAATTTATTATTAAGTTTGAATGAACGATTTAAATCAATATATTTGAATTTTTCAGTAAACAAACAAAAAGCAAGAAAATAATATTGAATTTATTTTGAAATTTTTTCTTTTTTTTTCACTGAAAATTATTTTTTTAGTAGATTTTTCTTTAATTTTTTTTTTCAAATTTTCAAGAAAATATATTCTCACAGACCATCATTAAATATTATATATGTATGTATATTTTAAAGTTTACCTCCTCATCATTCATTTTGACCGTATCATCATTATTATCATTATCATGAATACCTGTAGGGCGCCAACTATAACGTAGTAAAACAACATTCATCAATTTTTGTGCAATAAATTTTTGGCCACTCTAATTTTTTTTTAAATATTTTATTTCTTTAAAAGTTAAATATTGTAAACCATGTATTCTATCTTTAAAAACATACGTACGTCTTTTATTTAAAATGAAAAACTTATATAAATATAAATTTATATATGTACATACATATGACATTGTGATGTATATGTATAGCAGCACGAACGTAAATTTAATAATAAACTTTTCATATACAATATCTACCATAATATTTTTCATGTTTTTCAGCATTATTATAAATCTTATATTATATGCTCATGAGCCCTATAATTTGAACACGACTCGATACAAGGATATCATAATATTTTTGTTGTTGTTATTATTATTATTTTATTTTGCCGTTAGCAATAAAAGAAAACTTATTATTGATATTTTGTTAAAAATGTATTCTGTATCTTTATCTATATAGGTATGAAATGTATGGTAAATGAAATGGTATTTTTAAGAAAAATAAAATATGAAAAACAGTAAAAAATTGAGCAGCATATTACTATATCACGTGTGTGCAATATATTAACTGTATTTTATGTTTCTTACACTTTACTTTTTTTCTTTAAATGTTTCTTTATTATAATTTGTTTATTCATAATAATGCACACGAGATTTTAAGCATGCGAAAATAGACAAATTATTATATTAAATTTTAAAATATTGCCGATCAGTATTTAAGCTTTAAATAGTCCTTAAAAAAAAGGATTGTTTTTGTTTTCGTAATATGTATTTTATGCAGAAATTATGTATTTAAAAAATTATATAAGATAAATTGAACATTAAAAAATGAATTGACGTTTCAAAAGAAAAGAAAAGAAAAAAAAAAAGAGAAAAAAACAACAATATTTGCATGATCCTTTATTAGAAGTTAAATACAAGATAATTATTTTCATTTATATACATATGTTTGCATGTAGAATACGATAATTTAATAAACAATATTAATCTTTTTCATTCAATAAGTTAATTTTTTAAGTCAATACGTTAATATATGTAAATAAATTGTTATTTTTTATTTCACATAAGACGAGAAAGAAAAAAAATACCATATTTGTTCAGATTTAATTTTTATTTTTCTTTCAAAGTTCTTCTTCTTTTTTTTTTATTTTTATTTTTATTTTTTTAAACTAAATAACCCGTCATGTTTGCATATTTTGTATTGTACTCGTATAGTGCAATATAATTATATATTCTTTTACTTGAAAATTTACTCATCATCATGAAGACAAAATCGTGCAATTTAAATATATATAAGATAAATAAAAAAAAAAATAAGAAAAAAAACGAAAAAAAAATAGTAAATCTCAGGTAATATTAGAATATGAGTGAAAAATTCATGAAAATAATCAAAATGAACACATTTTATTTATGATTATTATTATTATTTTTTTTTTTTATTTATTTTCTAGCATCGATTATGTATTGTACGTGTACAGATGATTTTTATGTAAGAGTAGATTTTTTAGTGCAACAAACATGTATTCATATGTATATGTATGTATATAGATTGTAGTTAACTTGTTGGATGCTGATGGTAAGTAAAAAAAAAAAAAAAAAAAGTTTACACAGACCATTAATCGGAAAACTTAAAAAAGTCCATAAGCATACTCGTAAGCATATGGCTATATTTTTTTCTGTTTGTTGGTTTTTTTTTTTTTTTTAAATTTTAAATTGCAATATTTATGTATGAGAAATGTATGAGAAATCATGAAGACAAGCTGATAATAATGATGATAATAACAATAATAATAATGACTTTAGGTATTCTATAAATTTTTATGAACTGTATATCAATATCTATAGTGATATGTACATAATATGTGTACAGATGAAGATATAGATACAAATATATGTATGTATGTTATTGAAATACGTGTGGTAAATGTTTACAAATGATTTTATATATTTTTTTTTAAATTTTGTTTTTTCTTTTTTAATTTGATCAAAATTAAAAATTTCTAGCTTAAAGGTATTTTAAAGTATCATTAAAGATTAAATTAATGATGGAAAAAAACATGTATGTATGTGATATTGAGGATGGATCATTTTCATTTAGATGTTTGATTTGAGAAATTTAAAAAAAAAAAAAAAAAGAACGTGTGAAATTAGTGAATCTCGTTTAACAAAAACAAAAAAAAAAAAAAATTATTTGTATACATCAAAATACGTTTTGAAAAATTCTATTACAAGAAAAAGAAATGATAAAAAATTGAGTTTTTTAAAAAATGACTTGGACAAGAAAAAAAAAAATTAAATTTAACCACAAATATACATATTTTCTGCAATTTGATATTGATTTTTGCTCTATAAAATAACTTAGAAAAAGGATTGGCAATAATAATAATAATAATAAAAGAACAAATTATATAGTAAAATAGAATTTTACTGACGTGTGAAATTATTAAAATTCATATAAATATTTATAGGTGTGTTATAAATTCTACGTAAAATTGATTAAAAAAAAAAAAAAATTTATTTTTAATTCTCATGAAATTCATAAACCTTGAAATTTTGAACAAATATTATTAAACCATAATTTATAACATAAATAATCGTCTTTATACGATTATGTATGAATATGTGTAGTGTATAAATAGTACAATTTCTATATTATTTTAAAAATTTTACGTTATTTACATGTTTTGAAAATTTTATCTTGAAAGATTCAAGACTTTTTTTTTTCGAAAGAGGGTGGTGAAGTTTTAAAAAATCTCAAGCTCAACGTTACTGGTACACAAAAATGTGTAAATGTTCTATATTCGAGAATTTATTTTGTATTTGAAATTTTATTTTATTTTATATCATATTTTTTTAATTTTTTTATAATTTTTTTTTTGTTTCTAAATTATTTTTAAAAAAATCTACTTTTAAGTGTATTTTAAAATGTAAATACGAGTACATTAAAATTTTTTAATTTTAATTTTCCTTGTTCATTTTTTTTTTATGTTTTATGTCAATTTTTAATGTTAAAAGTAAATGAAAATGTGTTCTCATTTTTGTATGTACGAATATATATTTTTATTTTTAAATTCATGCTAACATGTACCTTTTAGATTCATTATTATTATTAATATGCCTTTAATGACTGTATCGAATTGAGAATGAAAATAAGAAGAAGAAGAGAAAAAAAACGTTTTAAATAAATAAAATTTAAAAAAAAAATGTATATGTACAACGATGTATGTGATATAAGTATGTTTAAATTTGAATTACATATATTAAAAAAAAAGTATATAATCAAGAAATAAACATATGTGTGTATGTGTATATGTACTTATGTATATTTATTTATATATTTTTAATATTAGCTTTAAAAAAATAAAGTTTATGAGCTAATTTATAATATAAATAAGTATATTACAAGCACTAGCAGCAACGGCTTTAAGTTGAATTTATTTTTTCCTAGATTTTTTTTTTTTTCAAGAAATTCTTAAATGTTTATAAGAAAATTCAATGTTTCTGGTATAAAGAAAAAAAAAAATCAAGAAACTTATCATTGGATATGTGTTTTTTTTTTTCCTCTGTTAATGCTAAATAACAACATTTATTTTTTCTTTTTTACTTTTTTTTTTTTTTGCCTTCAATGATAAAGTAAATATTGTAATCAGTTCTAAGTAAAAAATTCTGATAAAGTTATATCTTTAATCTACACTTACATGTGCATTCATAATATATTATATGATACGTTTATGTATACTGAAGATTTTAAAGATTTTTTTTTTTCTGAAATACTTCTCACTTTTAATTTCTATCTTTAATAAAAAAATTTTTTTTTTGTATTTCATATAGGTACATGTATGTATGTTATATATGACATATCTGAGTATGTACTCGGTATGTACTACGTATATTATTTTTTATTTCTAAGTTTTTCTCCTTTTTTTATTTATTTTTTATTTTAAATTTAATATACAAATTATTGACATAAATGGGTTCGGTATAAATTTATTTATTTATTTATTTTTTTTATCTTTAAATACCTATGTAATAATAAAAAGTACATATTAAATAAAATGATATATACAGAATATATGATGTGTGATCAGACACGTATTAGATTTAAATGTAAAATAATAAATGAAAAATAAAAAATAAACGAATGTGAATAAATATATATTTAAACATGAAAAAAAAAAATATTGAGAAAATTATAAAGAAAAAAAATAATATAAAAATAAAAATAACAAGAATGAAAAAAAAAAATAAATAACACTAACCGATATCTAGATTGTAAAAACTGATAGTCTTCTTTTCATTTCTACGGTATTACAATGTTTTTGTTATGCTTACTTCCTAGAAATAAATTTTCAGGAGAAAGAAAAAAAAAAATGAAAAAAGAATTAGTTCATGGGAATTTTCTCTGTGCAAACTTTTTAATCCGTGAAATTTTAAATGGAAATTTTTTTTTTAATGAAAAATGCAATAAAAGCTCTTAAAAAATAAAGCGTACGTTTTGTGGAATTTTTTTATGTTTTTCTGCTGAACAGAACATTTTTAAGAAAAATTAGGTATATAAGTAATAAAGTGGCAGATATTCAAAAACAGATATAGGACAAATTAACGTGTCAAGTTTTCAACACAAAAATGAGTATTTTGCCTTAAAGATATTAAATAAAGTTTGTTAAAGAGAAAAAGCCACATAGAATTAAAAAAAAAAAAAAAAAAGTTCTTATAGATATGTTTTAGTCTAGTTCTTATGAAACTATTTACACATTTTATTCTAGAACCTCCTTACTGCTATTATCCACATATGCCACAATCGAATGATTTTATATGAAAGAAGAAAAAAAACAACAACAGCTATATGAGAAACTAAAAAAAAAAAAAAATTATTATCGATGGGACTGACAACAATATTACCTATTTTATTGAGTATTCAGTGTGAAATTTTGCACAAGAATATTTATATGATGTACATGCATACATTTTTCAGGAAAATTAAGATACCATAAATTAATAACGTCAATTCATTTATTTATTGGAAAAATGATAAAATTCAATATAAAATCAATTGTATAAGATTTTTTTTCTTCTCTTCTTCTTCTGTATATTCTCAAACTTTTCTACATATATAATTTAAATAAATTCACAGATATTTTACATTAATTATATAGTAGAAAATTCTAAGGAATTAGTGTCAAAATAGGAAATTTTATTTGATAAAGTCAACAAAAAATAGAATTATCTATTAATTTTACAATATTTAATTATTTTATTTATTTTTGTTTTTTTTTCAGATAAATTCAAAAGTATTGTGAAGTTTATTATTATTTATGTGAAAAACTGAAAATTATAAATTTAATGATTCAGTGGAAAAATATAGAATTTTTATTGTAAGATCAATATTCGAATAATACTCTTGAATCAATGGGAATCTAATTTTTTTCGTTTTAGATGTCCTTTTTTTTTCATTCAAATAAAAAGTTAAAAATTTTCAAACCTCCTCCCATTCAATACAAAAAATAAACAAAAATAATATTTTGATTTAATTTAAAAAAAAAAAAAAAAAAAAAAAAAAATTTTAATTTCCTTACTTTTTCCTTTAACAAATTCAGAATGATTATCCTCTTGATGTTGAAACTGTTGTGTTGTAAATTGATTAGGACGTTGTCTATCTGATTGTTGTTTACGTTTTTCATTATTATTTCTTGTTGTTAATTCACCACTATGAATATGAATATGACGATCTTTTCCAGATTGAATCTGAACGACTAGATTCAGTAGCAGGATACCCGCTATTAGTAAACCTTTCATCATGTAAACATTATAAAAACAAGTAAAAAGGACACACTTTATATTATTTTCTATTATTATTATTTTTTTTTTTGTTGTTCCGTTTTTTTTTTTCTATTTCCTTTTATTATTTTATTATCAATTTAACTTTTTATTCCATCTTGCCACCGCCACCCTTTTTTTTTTTTTTATTTTAAATATGTATTTTTAATTATTCCTAAATAATTAAAGTTGCATAATTAAAACAATAATAATTCACGTTGTTTATTGAATATTTAACATAAATATGTATAATAATTTTTCATGTACATGCAATATTATCGATACATTTAAAACAAATTAAAAATATGTAGGTATAACATTTTTTTCTTTCTTTTCTAATTCTAATGAATTTGAATACATATAATGTGCATATATGCAATTTAAATACAAAAATTACAATTTTTTTTTTTTTTTTGCTATTTTAATTTTCTTTATGTTAATCACGCACTTTTAGATAAGATATTAATAAAAAACAAAACATAGAATTTATTATATTTTATTTTTTTAAAAAACAAACAAAAATGTAACAAAACAAGAAAATAAAATTTACAGGAAAAAAACAAACTTGAAAAATGCATTCAAAAATGTTTTCAATGAATTATGTAAAAAATATTGACATTTGATATTTCCGTTAAATTTAAAATGAAATTATAGTCATAGGTGATTTTTTTTTTTGATTTTAATACATACTACATGATTTTTTGTTGTTGTTAAAGGTAATTTAAAACTGATGAACAAATTATGTTTTTTTTTTTTTAGATTAAAAAATTAAATATGACAAAATCACACATACAAAAAAAAAACACATATATCACACATATTTAATAAAAATTAGAATGTGCAAGAAATAAAATAATAAACAGAATTTAGATTTGTATTTATTAATTCATTTTTTTTTTCCAAATTAATTTTATTTAAATTTTAAGCGAGGTGTTTTTTCAGTGTTAATAAGTGAAAGTAAATAATGTTGCAATCTGTATAACATTTTTTTTTTTTCGAGGATTCATAAAAAAAGAAAATCAACTCATGCGAAAACAAAATGACAAAGGTGTATTATATGTTATAAAATACATATATATACCTATATATTTTTATTTTATTATGTGTAAGATTATAAACTTTTTATTTCTGTTTAATAATAAAAAAAAAATTTATGTTGTAGGTATCTTTTTTAATTAAAAAAAAAAGTTCTTTTACAATGCCTTTTTTTTGCAGTCATCATGTTTATCTAAACCTTTTTTATGCAATTAACATGTTTTCATGTTTCTTTTTCGAGAAAACGTAAATAATTAAAACGATTTTTAAAAACTAAAACATTTTTGTAAAATTAGTATCTAATTTTTTTTTTTCGTAACACAAGGTCTAATTTGAAAATATAAACATTTTTTTTTTTTTTTTAAATTAACTGTGTTTAAGAAATTTAATAGATTTTTTCAATATTTTTTCCGGCATTTATGAATTAAATGCGCGTTATTATAAAGCTTATATCCAAGCTGTTAGTATTTAAAAAAAAGTAATGTAAATTATTTGAGATTTTGTATTAATTTTTTTTTAACAAAAATTAAAACCATTAAAAATAATATCACTCTCACTATTTACTGTACGATGACACGTAACGTATTTTTGTTTTAATTATCAAATTTAATTTTAAATTACCAACTTATTTTTTGTTTTATTAAAAATAAATTTCAAATTAAATGTACAAATAATTGTTTTGAATTTATTTGTTATTAAATATTAAATTTTAAATATTTAAAAAATTATTCTCGAAGACGAACACAAAATACACGGCGCCTGCGCAACACGTATAACGTTCAACTCAAACTGATCGTCCATAATGGTTTGGTTTTTGAAACACCGTACTCGTGAGGTTTCAGAAATCAAAAAAAAAAATAAAAAAAAAAGTAGCAGCATATATCTACCAGCAGTATAACAACACAGAGTCTGTTATATTATATTACTATACTTGAAAAAAAAAAATTAAATACAACAACAACACATCAAAATTTTATAGTAGATGAATATTTTGTTGTTTAAAAAAAAGAAGAGGTTGAGGAGAGAGTCCATTAAATCGTGACAGAGTAACACGAACCAGAATGGTTCATTTCTTGTTTAAAAAGTTGACTACCTTTCTTAGATGCTGTTTAGACGATCTTCACAATACTTAAGATATTTTTATAAGTAACAAAAATTTCATATTAATAAAATAAGTTTATTGGTTTTTTTATTTTTTAATCAATTTTTTGTAAAAAAAATAAATAACAAACATATATAGGTACATAAATACAAAATTATTTTTATTATCAAATATACAAAGTGTAAACAGTCAGTTATGTATATATATTATGACTTTGTATAATCTGCAGACAATATTGTCTTTATAATATTATGGTAGAATGTTTATAAAATTAACAAAAAAGTTATTTTTTTAAAAGATCACATTTATTGAAAAGAGATGGTAACACTGCTCTAGCAGTTAGCTATAGCTAACAATCAAACTAAATTTATCTTATTTTAAAAAGGGGGAAAGGGGATTACAAGAGACTATAGAGAGTAAGAAATATGAAGAAAAAAAAACACACATAATATAAAACTTGATCTTTCAGCCGAGAATACAATCATTGAAGAAAGAAAAAAAAACAACAAACTGAGATTGCATCTATAACTTGTACGTATTGTTTGTATTATGTATCTATATATACTACACAAAAAAAAAAAAACAAGACACCTCTACTACCTTTGCTCACCTTTTTTATTTTCAGGTGTGCACAACAGTGTAAAGCATTCAATAATTGAATCATTTTCAATGTCAATTCAATTTGGTAACTTTTTCCATGGAAAAATGTAATCTTTAACTATACAATCCTGATGATAGGTCTCATAAATGTAGAATGTTTAATTTAAATTTCAATTTAATTGTTTTTTTAAGTGAATCCTCTATCTTGCGTAATTCTAGTTTTATAAAAAAAAAGTATCATTTGATTCTATGAATTTTAAAGGATTTCAATTAAAAATTCAAAAAATATACATAATTTCAAATAAAGTGTCAGTGTGTCAATAATTGTATGCTTTACTATTTTTTTAATTTTTACCTGTACAGGTGGGTTTGCACGATTATATTATGGTATATATATATACATAGAGAATACACACATTTTAAAATATAATTCTTCATTATATATATTTAAGTATGGTAAAGTATCTATTTATACATATATATATATATATATTTTTTTTAAATAAATTTCAAAAACAAACTGTTTTTTATGTGTTATTCTTGTTGTTGCTGTTGTTGTTATTATTATTATTATTATTACTTGTATATTATTGTTTTCATTTTGAAAACATCTTATAACCCAAAGAAGAAGAAGAAGAATGAGAATGAGAATGAGAAGACAACGATGAAGATGATGATGATGAAAAAAAAATGTATTATAATAGTTATCTAGGTATCTTTTTATATTGAAAAGAAAATATGTGTATAAGATTTTCTAGAGAATCTGGTAATATCTAGTTGATGCTGGGGGGATTGTTAACGTATTATAGTGATGCTGCTACATATTCTTGTTGAGAAGATTTGAAATGATGTTGAAAAAAAAAAAGAACTTGAGGAATATAACAATAAGCTAAAGAATAGAAATACCGAAAAAAAAAATATATAGAAAGAAATAAATGAGAGAATATTTGAGTAAAGATATTAAAAATAATATTCTCTTTTATAAATTCAAAAATATTTGGCTGTTAAATTCTTAATTTTATTCTTTTTTAATTCTTTTTGATTGAAAAATGAACATGTATGATGTATGTATTTATTATATGTACATATGTATATTAAACTGTTAGTATGTAAAAATTTATAAAATACAAGATACATTTTATTGATTAAAATAAAAGAAATGCCATCATCATCACCATATACACTAATATGTATATATAAAATATAGATACATATACATATGTAGGTATAGGTATTTATATACACTTGAGGTGTACATTTTAAAGTCAACAATAACCATTAGTACACTCAAAGTCAAGTTATCATAGCCACTTAACCTTTCCCGTAGATGTGTTTTAGATGGACTTCTTTGAAAATATTTCATTTCATTTTTTTTTCTTTCTTGTAAGTCTAAACCATTTCAAAGTTATTTAGAATTTTCTTTTTTAATTTGTTTATTCTATTTTAAAAAATTTTTTGTATTTTCTTTTTTTTTTCTTTCTACTTTTGTATGATAAAGACATTTGTATAAAAGTATTTTATATCCATATTTTATTATTTGTAAAATAAATTGATTACATAATGTACATAACCATATGTATGTAAATTAGGAAGAAAAAAAAAACAAAAATTTTTTTAAATAGAGAAAAATTGATTTTTCTAATGTGTTATTTAATTAATTATTTTTTTTTTAATTTAATATTTTCATTTTTGTATTCTTTTGTTTTCATGTATTTTTTGTTGTTGTATCAAAGATTGAAAAAAAAAAATTTTATATTTTTGAATAAATTAATTAAAGAAGAAGTTCTTTATTTTTTTTTTTGGAAAACGAAATTCCATTATCATGAATTTTTCATGTAAATTGTAGAAGAAAAAACATTTTTAAGATTTTTAATTTTACACTTTAATTTAACTTTTGTTCAACCTTTCAAAATTTATGACTGACAAAGAATTTTTGACTTGAAAATACCTAAATGTATTAAAGAAAAAAAAGCAAACAAAAATAAATCAAAATATTAGACTCTGGTAGCTTATAAAAATATTAGAAATTTTTTAATTGAATTTAAAGCTGATGACAAGTAAATGTTAAAATTTTTGATTTAATTTAAATTAGAAAATTATATGATTTTTTTCTTTTCTTAAAAAGCAAAGAAGTATGATATCATTAGATTTATTTTGAATTTGCCTTGTTAGTGATGTGAAAATGTTGTATTAAAATTATGGCAAAAGTATCATATTAAGTGTTATAACACCGAATACAACAAATTTGAAGAAAAAAAAAAATTTTTTTTTTTAAAGCAACGAAAATTACATACATACTCACAAACTTGTAATTTTTTTTTCTCATGCTCGAACGAAACATACCTGAAATTAGAAAAAAAAAAAAACAGAAAAGAGAAAATTCTTATTAAAATTGCCATTTTTTTCTTATAAATTTTAAAATTAAGAAGATAAAAAAAAATTAATAAAAAAGGTTAAAAGAATTATTAAAAATGTCATAAAAATTTCAAGTTATTCAAGAATTAAAAATGTATCTTATAAAGAATAAATATTTTTTTCTTATGAAAATATTAATTACATATTCAAAAAAACGTTCTTATAAAGAAAACATGAAATTAGAACAAAAAAAATATTAAAGAATACCTTAAAAAATATAAATTTTTTTTTTATTTAAAAAAAAAAAAAATAAGAAATCGTGAGAAGTATAAATGTAATAATAAAATAAAATTTTGATGCAGGTTTTCATTTCGAAAGAAAAATGATTTTTTTTTTTTTTTTGGTTGGGTTGCTTTGCCGCGGGTATCCTTAAGAGAGAAAAAATTTTTTTATATAATATGTTATGCATATATGTAAACAATGAAAAATGAAGAACTTGATGCTTTTTTAATATATAAAATATATATGTTGTATATTTTCATACATGATTACCTATATACATACATACATATACATACATATACGGGATTCTCAAAATTGCACCTGCACCCCTCGAAGGATCTATATAGAGAAAATATAAAACGTTTCTGAAGACAGCCCCCTGCTGCCATGTGAATTATCGTCTAACACAAAAGAACTAATTTTCGGTTTAACTGTCTTTTTGATTATTATAAAGGTCGTGTATGATGAAGAGCATACTATATTAAAAAATAAAAAAAAAAACAAGTAAAATAAAAGAGAATGTATAATATCAAAAACAAAATAATACAGAAAATTAAGGAGGAGAAGAAAAAGAAGAAGAAGAAGAAGAATAAAAATAAATCACACAGAGTTTTCTAAGAATATTTTTTGAAGAAATCAAAATTTACCTTTTTTTTTTTTTGGTTTTTGGTTTGAAGAGTGTTCTTTTTTTTCAGATAGGTTTTTTTTCTTCGTTGTTGTTGTTTTTATTAAAATATTGTTGCAATGAAATGATTTCAGATACTGCTTTAATTTTAGCATTTCAGAAAATAGAAATTGCATAAAAAAGCTCCTCTTTTTTTTTCCTAAATCATGTAAAAGATGTTTCAAGATGTTTACAAGAATTTTTAAAGAATTTTGTATATAGGGTTTCTCTTGTAAATTTGTAAGACGGTAGAGAAAAATGAAAAATAAATCGAATCAATTGTTTTGTAAAATTAAGTAGAAAGAACAATCATCTTTTTTATAAAGCAATTAAGTAATGACTGTACTATACTGTATACTGTGATTTTTTTTTCTTCTAAAGTATTTGACATTTTTTTGATTTTATTTTCCGTTTGAAAAGTAAATTTAGATATTTTTGTTTATATTACTCATATGCCACATACGTAATAAATTTTATTTTTAAAAATATAGTCCTTAACTTTGTTTTGAATTTTAAGTTAACGTAAGCAATTATGTAATTCAGTGTGGTCAAAAAAAAAAAATAAAAATAGAAATAAATTTCAAATTTATATTTCCATTTGAAAAAAAAAATGAAATTACCAGAAAAATAAAAATAATGTTTATACAAAATTATGACACATATTATGTATTAGGTACTTGATCTAAATTTATGTGAAATATATACAATTTTTAACCATCAATGCTTCTGCTGATGAAATCGTCATATATGTATTTTAACACTTAACTTTTTTTTTTTTTTTGTTTTTTTTTTTCATAAGAAAACTTAAGTGTTTGAATTTTTAATAATAAATCTCTTTCAATAAATTCAAAATAAATAAAAATTTCTAAAACGAAAATAAGAATTTGTCATTCAGATTATATTTTTAAAAGAATATTTATTTTTGTTAAATTAAAAAAAAATATATTATGTATAATAAATTCAATATGGGTTAAATAATAAACGAACAATACATATTTTATTTTATTATGAAAAATATATTTTATTGTGACTTTATAACGCATGAAGTTACCCATTTAATAATTTAAAATCTTTATAATGTGTATAATTGCATATACGAGTAGTATTATTTTTGTTTAATTTTTTCATTTTATGCTGTTTTCCTTTTAACTTTGTTTCTATTAAAAGTTACTACTGGTGATTGTTGCTTCTTGATGACTGACTTTTATTCATTTTGTTGCTCATAAACTTAAAGTAAGGTGCATTTTCTTTTTATACCTATAACATACATAATGTCCATATGTGTTTATGAACAAAATTTTACTTGCATATCGTCAGACAAGTCCATATACTAACGGTCAAACTTCATAAGTTAATATGATTTTTTTTTTTTTTTTTAAAAACAATTACATACATATTTTTCTTTAATTCTTTATGCAACAATGCTGTGTTTATTGTGTACGGTAAAGGGATATTCTTACGTTATGGTTCAATAACAAGAAAAAAAAAATCCAACATGTTAATGAATTTTTGCTTAAGAGAGATGCCACGTGTTGAAAGTACCTAAGAAGTTTCAAAGAAGAAATCTTATTTAGAACCTTTTTACTCTATAAAGAATTTCGTTTTTTTTTTTAAAAACACATATGAAGCTTGACAGTTAGACAGACGATAATATGTAATGTTAGGTGAAAAAAAAAATTAATGTAAACAAATAATATTTAAGCAGTTTTATTATGATTTGTGTATGTAATTTAATTGATTTTCGTATTTCAATGTACATACATACATACATATGTATCATATAATCGTGAATTGAATTCTTAATGTAATTCAAAATGTAAATAGGGTCATTTGAATTAAATTATCCTTTCATCAGAATACTTTTGTTTTTGTTTTGTTTTCAATTATAAAAATGTTATGTATTTATACTACTTATATTATTGGTAGATATACGTTATGTTGGTCAATTTGTTTTTAATTGCCACCCTCCTTACCATATAGCAACTAAGTATTAAATGTATAATTCAAACAGTCACAGTCAACCAAGGCGACAGCGAGATTCAATCTTTTTTTGTTTTGTTTTTACTGTGTTGAAGGTACATATATACGAATATT
This sequence comes from Bombylius major, assembly GCA_932526495.1. NCBI lineage: Eukaryota > Metazoa > Arthropoda > Insecta > Diptera > Bombyliidae > Bombylius > Bombylius major. The sequence continues at coordinate 38,080,675 of OW052046.1, forward strand.
TGTAGTTTTAATTTTTGATATTCTACCATGCTTGAGGGACATTTATTACTGTGGTTTATGTGAAAAGATTTGATTTATTGCTGAAATATTCTTTTGCATAAAATATAAAAATAATCTTGGTGAAAAAACAAAAAGAATTATTTGCAAATAAAAAAGCGACGAAAACATATAAGGAGTAGATAACAAAAAAAAAAGAAGAACATTGTCTGTTTTAAAAACAGATAAGATACTTTTTTTCTTAATAAATGAGATTTCAAGAATGTTCAATATTAATATAATAATTATTAGTAAAGTATAGTAAGAAAAAATGATAGTTTTTTTTTTAAATTTTTTGGTCGACTTAATTGAATGTATAAAAGAAGTATGAGAATAACGTAAATAGCCACAATTAGGTGGTGTAGAAATAAACATAAAATTAAAATAAAGATAAACGTCTATCGATATACCAATTCTTATTTTGCCTTTTTTGTTATTGTTTTTTGATTTTGCATTTATAATTTGTGAATTTTTTTTTTTCGATTCCAAAGATGTTTTTTTTTTTCGACTCCATCAAAGATTGTTTTTTTTTTTGGTATTGACCATCCCATAATTAATTAGTCACAAATTAGAATTACAAAATCAAAAGCTGCTTTATAAAGAAAACGAATAATGATTTCGATGAGAATTTTATTTAAAATTTGAAAAAAAAAAAAAGCAACAAGAACATAAAAAAAAAAAGGAAAACAAAATATTCAATTTAAAGTGATCCACACACGATCAAGCAATTTTTTAAGCAGAATTTTTTTTTTATAATGGTTTATTATTTTTTTCTGTTAGAGAGAAAGTTTGTATATTTGACATTTAAAAAAAAAAAAAACATAAATTCTTAGTTAGATTTTTTACTTTTTTTCTTATTTCACCTATTTTACAAAAAAAAAAATATTACTAAAATTACAAATTGTTAAACAAATTTGAATTGTCTTAGAATACTATGAGGATTTATGATTTTCAGACGAAAACAAACAAACAAAAAAAATATTTTAATTAAAATTTATTGAATTATTTTTTAATTTTAATTTGTTAAATTTATTGTTGTTGTTTTTAATTAGTATTTTTTTTGCGAATTTTCTATGTCGGTTTTTCAAGTTTTTTTTTTTTACTTCTTTTAATATTTTGTCTGTAATTTGAAGATTGAAAAAAAAAATCTATGGGAAAAAAGCTTAAAAGATTTTATTTGAAATTCAACACCAAAACTAATATGTATGTAATAATTTGTATATATGAATCGTGCCTTACTAAAATAGAAGTCAAATGAGAAAAAAAAAAAATTAAAATAAAAATAAATGAGAAAAATTCCACATACATGGTATAATAACCTGATGATGGTGACGGCGATATATATAAGAATATCATCATCATCATCATCATCGAGACTTTTAAAGTCAAAAGTATATACTGATGCTGTGCTTTTAACTCAACAAAATAATATTATAATAATATATAGGTATATATAGTAATATACAATTATATACGTACAATAGTAACATGGATACTATTATTGTACAAAACAATCTAAAGGCGCTATACTAAAAATTTTAACACTAAAGAACCTGATTCTTTTTTTTTTCTTCACTTTGTATTTGTTTTTCATTTTTATTATTATTATTTTAATTCTTTTATTTTTTTTTTAGAAGAAAAAAAAGTCATTAAAAAGCGTTAAAAAATTAATTTTTTTATATTATTTATTCGCTAGAAGAAAGAATTAAAATTTTTGTTTCAAGTTTTGTTTTTTATTTATTTATTATCATTATAATTTTTTTATTATGTTCTTTTTATTCTTCTTCTTCTTCTTTTTTTTTTTGAATTTTTGTCATTTTTTTACATACATATTTTATATTGTTACTGGTTTCTCTTTGATCTTTGATTAAAATCCGTCTGGCTTATAAAACACTTTAAAAAAAAAAAAACCAAAAACCAAAAAGAAGAAAATATTTAAAAGCGTATGTCTTTCGATGTATCTACAAATTCAAAAAAAAAAAAAGAAAAAAAAAATCCTAATAAGAAATATGGCGTTAAAAATTAATATTTAAATTAAAAAAAAAAAAACCAGAAAATGAAAAAAATAAAAATTAAATGAAAAATACGAGTTAATTTCTATATTTAATTTTATAGAATAATTTTATGGTTTTTTTTTTTAAATAATACAAAAACGAAAAGACTGAAGAAAAATCAAAATATTATTCACTTAATAATATTGTGATCAGAAATACCTATTTGGTATGTGATTCTTATTTTTTTTTTTTTTTTTTTTTTTTTTTTTTTTTTTTTTTGAATAAATTCAAGAAGAAAAAATTACATTGACCTGATGTTCAAACATTTTTTTTTTTTATTTTGATCTTTAAAAATCTTTGTCAATATTGTTTTGTAAATTCCAGGTGTAATTCACTCTTAGAAAGGTACAAAGACTTTAATACGAAAAGAAATAAAATTCTCTATGTGATTCTAATATCAAAAAATAAAATTTATGATTTTATCAATGTTAAGAGAAAATATAATAATTTCACCTGTTTACTTATTACTTAAGAGGTGTATCTATAGTTTTTTTCAAATTTTGTTTATTGTGAACTAGAAAATTTTGATAGTTTTTTGTCTCTTCTATTTTTAATTTGAATTAATTCTTTTTTTTTTTTTAAATAGGTTTTAAGGGTTCACAAAACCTTTTTTTAAAAATATGTACATATCATATGATGAGAATTCACAATAAAACAATATCGCAATTTTTATACGTTACATATTAGAGGGCAATATAAAAACATTTTAACTGATTCAAGTTTTATTAATTTTTTGTTGCTGTTTTCATTTTTTTTCTCTCAATATACTTGTAAACTGGAAAATATATATGTATATCCTTTAAGCAATTCTTGAGAAATGTTAAACAAAATCACCCTTGTAATACCTACGGTTATATTAATTTTGTTTTCTTACAATTTCTTTTTTTTAAAACATTTTTCTTTTATTTTTCATTTTGTCCCCTTTTTTGTTTTGTTTTTTGCTTATTTTATTCTTCTCTGATGCGGATTTTCTTTAATCTTCCACCGAAATTGCGATATTGAGCTTGTTATATGAATTATATAGTATATGCTGTTGTTGTTGTTTTTGTTGCTGTTTAAAATCATCATCATTATCATTATTATCAACGAAATTTTTCTTATAAAAAAGTAATGAAATAAAAAATAAAACTTAAATGAAAAACAGAAATAAACAACAACAACAATAACAACAAAAAACAGCACTAAAACATATCACACAAAATTTCAATGGTCTCACAACTAACCTTATAATCACGATTGAGCTTCTTTTGATATCGTTTGATCGTGAATTCGTGCACATTCCTTAAACCAGCTTAAAAATACATTATTATTATTATTTTATTTTTATTTTTCTTCTGTTTGGTACTTTAATAAAATGCACAAGTAAATTGCACAGCCTCAGTGATTGCATTTTAAGAAGAAGAATAAGAAAAACATTAAAGGAAAAGAAAAAAAAAAGTACAAACAAAGATATTCACAATTTTTGTATGTTATATATGGCAAAGAAAATATTTTGTACAATATGTAGTATGTATATAAAATGGTTCAGGTATACATTTTCTTAAAATACCATATATATGTATGTATGTGAGTATGTATGTGAATTATAAAAGGTAAAAATTTTTAATGTGTAATGTAATTTTTATTATAGTTATAAGAGTCAAAGAGTGTATATAGTTTGTAGAAAATTTTATATGAAATAAAGTTAAGTAAAATCATTTGATTATATTTTTATTATTATTTTTAGAGTATGCATTAACATTAAAATAAATTTAGGATGCAAAAAAAAAAAAAAAGGAAGAATAATATTATATCAAATGATAGTGATGATGATGATGATGCCTCGAAAAGCATATATATGTGCACCATTATATACTTTTTTCACTTTATCGTGTGCCAAGTTAAAGAAAAGAAAGAAAACAAAAAGTCGAAATTTTCTTTTTTAGTTAAAAGTTATTTAACAACAACTCGTTACCTTTAATCAGATATAGGTATTTCTCAAGAGAACCTTATTCTTAAAGTATTTTCACGTTGTGTCTTTTGTCGTGCGACAGATTTAAAAAAAAAAAAATTAAATTTAAATGTATACGAGTATAATTATATTGCATAAATCTTTCTACCGGCATTCATTTCACATTTAAATTTTTTTCTTCTTTTTATTTTGTAAATTTTCAATATATTTTTATTCAATTATAAATATCGACAAAAAAAGAAAAAAATATTCAAAATTTTTCAAATTGATTAAATTTTGATGTGAATTTTTTTTTGTTTGTTTGTTCGTATTTTAATTAAAGATACAATTTTTCCTTAATTTTTGTTAGAATATTTTTTGATTGGATAATTCATTTTGAAAGACAATAAACGAAAAGATTCAAAATTAATAAATAAAAATAATTAATTTTTATTTAAATTTACAAATTAAAAATATAAACAAAAAAAAGCTACAAAGAAAAAAGGAAAATTATGAAAATAAAGAATATAAATTATATTTGGTATGGCGTTAATGTATCTACATAATTTACTTTATATGTACCGAGTATATATTAACATATTACACAACATATAAATAACAACTAAAAATTCAATCTTCAGGTACATATATAAATAATTGTTGCATCCTTGAAAGATCAACTTATATAGACATCGTGTTTTACTGGTTTTTCTTTTATACCTACATATTTTCTTCTTCATTTGGGGAGAAAAAAAAACAACAACGACGGTAAGAGCAGAAGTTATAGCGCAAGGTTATTTATTTGCAAGAATATTATTGTAAAAAAAAAATATATAGAAAAGAAAAGAAGAAAGAAAAAACAGATTTCAACAAAATAGCAAAAAAAAAAAAAATAGAAAATAAATTGTAAAAAAGAATAATAATAATTTTAATCCTGGTGCATCTTAAAGATTAATTTTATTTTAGATTCTTTTATTTCATCAACTCACGACTTTAGGTTACTGACATTGATCATTAATTTTTTTTTTTACTTACATATATGTATGTAGTGTGAATATATTATGTGTTATGGTCAAGGTAAGGATAATATGTCTTTACCAAATAAGAAAAAAATATATATTATGTATATGAAAAAAAAAAAAGAGCCCAGAAAAACAGAAAATAATTTTAAAAAATATTTTTATATCAGGGCTGTATATATGTATGTATATACCTACAATATATTAGCGACAATAACTTTAAAAAAATATACATATACCTAGTATACGAGTATATGTACATACATATATGTATATCTATGATAAAAGACAAAGACAATCCATTCCTGGATTGCATTACATATCAAATTTTATTTGCATCAACTCGCGCTTTTGTATCCCTTTCCCTACATAATAATAAATAAGTACAAACATATAATATATATATAGTATATATTTATGTATTAACTGTCGTCTATATATGTACCATTGTAGGTACATACATACATATACCTAATGTGGTGTTCAATTCGCGAAAAAGCAAGTCTTTTGAACAACTTCTCAACTAATTAGTAACACCCAGTTGAATGTAATATGTGTGAATATAAAAAAAACTATATAAAATAAATTGCATATATGTACATAAGTACATACATACATACATATATAGAATTTATAGAAATGAGAAAAGTAAAATGAACAAAAAAATATAATGTAATATAATATAATGGAAAATTAGGCATGAAATTTGTGTTATAATCAAAAATAATTAAAAAAACAAAAAAAAAAAAAAACCAAAAAAAAAAAATGAAGAGACAAAGATTTTCTACATTATAAATTATGATTTAATATGCGATAAAAAATTAATGATGGAAAAAATCTCTGAAGTTGTTTCTTTTAATATTTTCATATACATATGTATGTACATACATTTATATAGAATATCTGTTGAATGCATAATACCTATATAAACTTGTATCTTTTTTTTATAATAATTCTTATTCATTGTGTTTGTATATTTTTATATTTTTAATTTTAACAGTGATATGCTTTTTTGTTTGTTTTTTTGTTGTTATTTTTTGTTCTTAAAGTTATAATTTTGTGATTACCATATAGAATGTCAAAAAAAAAATTTTCAAATTATATTTATGTAACAAAGATTTAAAATTAAACTGAAAAATTATTTTACATTTTACATTGATTTTTAAAAGGAATTTTTCTATTATAATTTATTTTTAAATTTTCGGTAAAACTTAATCAATTTTTTGACTTTAAGTAATATAATTAATAAACAAAGAGATTTGTAGTATGTAAATAAAAAAAAAAACTTTTAACAAAAAATATCTGTATATATAGACTGTATAGAGAAAGTATCTCTGTATCTTTAATAGACAATAATGTGACAAAAATCAAACTAAATATGCATGTCATCATTTTTTTTTTTTAAAACATAAGACCTATTTTTTGAAAAAAAAATATAAAAAAAGACATATGTTTTTATTTAAAAGATAGATTTGCATAATAGATTATTATTTGTGTTATGTTAAGTCGTAGGTAATAATTTAAAATTTATATTACATTTTGTTTTTTGTTTTTTTTTTTCTGATATTTTATTTATTTAGATTTTCTAAACTACAAAAAAAAAAAAAATGTAACTTTCATGTACCTAATTAAAAAAAAAAAAGAAAAAATAGAAAAAAGCTATATATGAAAAAATTCCAATGTCCATACTAAAGTATTTATTTTTGTAGCATAATCATTCATAAATTCAGATGAGTTATGATATGAACATAAACCTGAACAAAAATTCATTTAATTTGAAAATTTATTAGAAAATTAACTATAGTTTTGTTTTATGATCGGCACGTGACCATTTATTAAGTGTATATGTGTTCTTTAAAATCAAATAAACTAAGCCATTTTGTGTATAGATTTGGCCCCAATACCAATTTTATATCCTTTTTTTTTTTTTCTTCAAAATTAATTGTCCAATTGTTCATTTCAATGCATTCGAAATTTCTTATAAGAAACCTACTTTTTTTACTTTTCTATTTTGTTGTAGAAATTTTTTGAAATTTTTCAAGAAAAATCATTCATAAAATTTATAAGAAAAAAAAAATTTCATGCACAAATCAAATTATCATATATGTAGGTATATCTGAATCTGATGTTTAAGGGTAATTAACATATCAAGAGTTATTAGATAAAATGAAGTATATGTCATTTTTTTATTTTTCATTTTTCAAGATTTTTTATTTGCTAAAAAACATCTTTATTCGTTATATACACAGACGTGTGCTACATATTTACTTTGCAATTATACTTCAAAAGTTTTTAAGTAGATTTCTTATATTATTTATTTATTTATTTCTTTTTTTTTCCTTCGTAATAATATATTCCAAGTATTTGTACCTGTATTTTTCTTCTTTTTTTTTTAACTTTAAAATTATTTACTAATATTATTTGTGTGTACATATTATGTATATACGTTTGAAAAAAAAAAACTATATAGGTATGACGGTACTTTTTTTTCTTATTCTTTGAAACAAAAAATTAATAAATAACAAGATAAATAAAATAAAATAAATTTATGTAAATAATGAGTTCTTGTAAATAATGTATTATAAAAAAAAAAAAAAAATAATATTTACAAATTCTTAATAATATTGATAATTTTTTTCTCTTTACAAAGAAATATGTATGTACAAACACAAATATACATACCTACATAAATTTTTTTCTTTTCTTTTTTGTTTCTGAAGAAAAATAACATGTTAATTGAATAACAGTTTACAAAAGTTAAAAAAAAAAAAAAAAAAAAAGTAAAATAAATTTTCTAAAGAAATATTTGAATTTGTTGAAATTAAATTTCAATTTAAATCGGTATACAATATACATAGCTTGAAATATATACATATACATACATATACTTATGTACATAATTATACGAGTATGTAATTGGCCAATGTTAGCAAGTCAAACACAATCCTTTTTTTAAATTTTTATATGAAAGGACTTGTAAACTTTGAATTTCTTTACATGTATATATTTTCATATACGCGTATCTCAAGCTATGTATATGTATATTTCACCAATTTAAATACAATAAAAAACACTGGATTAGAAAATACATATGTATACATCAATAATTAAGATGCATACTTTTTTTTTAGGATTAGTATGCAAATAAAAAATTGACTTTTCTATCAATTTTACCGTATAAATTGTTGCCCTAGTTAACATATTCTAACCACAAAGGAGGTAATATAAGGTAATATAGGTTGATAATTTTATAAAGTCATTGTTCTAACCATTTAAAATTTATTTAATAGAAAATTATTTGAAAAATAACCTAAAATATTCTTACAGGAACATATTTTTTTAAAGGAAACAAAATATGTTAACATTTGTAATCTTAAAATTGATTCGGTTAGTTTTTATTTTCAATTAATTCGCGCCCTGTTACAAGGATCTTTTTGGTGTCATAAAGAATTTTTTATTGGAAGTGATTATTGAAAATACTCGTACAGAGCTGAAACTTTAAATGGATTCGGTCATAGAGTCGATTCGGAGATTTTCAAATCTGAAAGAGGATTCTCTAAAATAAAAACGTCTTAAAATAGAATCGAAATGTTAAAGAAAACCTTTTTTAGAAGATGAAAAATAGAAACATATTTTGTTTTATTTTTTTACATTAAATTAAATATTTTTCCGCAATATTAAAAATGTTTGAAATAATTTTTCAAAATATTTTTATTCAATTTAATATTATAAATCGGAAATTTTTCGATTAAATTTAAAAATAAACGCTGAATATATATGTATTTGAAATTAAATAAAATTAAAAATAATTAATTAATATAAATGACCAGAAATTACCGTAATTTGGAATTGTTTTATTTTTTTTTTTATTTTTTATTATTCATTCCATTTTATAATTTTAAGATGAAAATGATAATTTAATATTTAAAATTATCATTTCGTATAACATTTTTTTTATTTTTTATTTTTTTTTTTTTTGGATATAAATTTTAATTTTAAATATAATGTGAACCAATAAAAAATGCGTATATGTATGTATGTACAATGTACATATTCAGATTAAATTTGTACAATGTACATACGAGTATATATAAAGTGCACTTTACCTAAATATCGTAATATTTATATTATCTTTTGATCATTTTCATTTTAAGTAGTACCTATATATTCCTTTCCATTTTTGCGGCTTAAAAATTGCCATTTTATTTATTTTTTTTATTAAATCGAACGATATAAAAAAAAAAAAAAAAATTATGAAGAAAAATGTCACAAAAAATGCATTCAAGAAAGTGATCGTCCGATCATCCAATCAGAATTTCAAATAAAAATACATATATGTATGTACATATCTGATATAATATTATATTTAAAATAAAAATAAAAAACAAGAAAAATAAAAAACCGCAAAACAGTTGTCTTCAAGATGATAAAAGTAATAAAAAATAATATTAATAATATATGATTGAAAAAGGTACATACATTCATATGTGTCTTACATACGGGAATATCTTACATTGATTGTAAAAAAAAAAAAAAAATACATGTACATATGTACGTATGTATATATTGTGTATGTTCGTGTTTTTGAAAAAGATAAAATATTTAATTTTTAATTTTTATTATTATTATTTTTTGATTTTGTTTTTTTTTTTATTTTTATTTTTCTTATACTTTACTTATTAATTTCTTTAAAATGAAATTCTTTTAAAGTTAAAAGAAAAGAAAAATAACAAATTCACCTAAAAGTGTTGATAATATCGGCATCAATATTGATGATGATGATGATGATGACTTTTTGCTGGTTGATTATACACATATGAACTCTGCTGAAAATTCATATGTAAATATACTGTGTATGGATATAAGTATCTAATATACATATATGTATATACATTTATTGAATGCTTAAATCACGATATGAGACATATACCGCAAAGCAAAAACCACTTAAGGATTATCCGTTAAAAACTATATATAAGTACATACAATATATAGGTACATATACACAATTACATACACTCTCTATCACTTCCTCCCACAAAATATAGCTTCTTGATTCTTTTTAACAGTGTGTTTTATTATAAAAAAGAAAAAAAATATATAATCAAATATGTATAATAAAAAAATAAAAAAATAAGTATTCAAGCACAAACAAATTAAAAGAAAAGTTGTATGTTTGTATGTTTTTTTTTCTTCTTCTTTTAATATCATAAAAAAATTTTTTTCTTTATTAAATGACGGACAACTTACGAATACCATCAAAATAGAAGAATAAAAACAAGTAATTTTCATCTATCTCTTCAAATATCTTTAATTTCTTTCATCTTTTTATTTGAATTCCTTTTTTTTTTTTCTCATTTTGAAAACGTTTTCTTATAAAAGCCTTTCTTATTATTATTATCATCATCATCACGGTGTATAACAGCACAAAAGTTGACTTTAAGAAAGAAATAACAACAACAACAACAAAATTCAAATGCACCATTATCATCATCATCATCATCAACATTTTCATGTTGAATCATTTTCACTTATCATAGCTATCAAAAAAAGAAATTTTTTTTTTTTTTTGACCAATAATGTATGTATGTATGATGTGTGTACGTATACTTATAGGTGTATCGTGTACTACATAAATAACGATGATGATGATGAAGGTGATATGATCATCACAATAATAATGGTTTGAATGATGTTGTAGATGAAAATATGGTGTGTTATTGCTTCTGCTATATACATACATAGATATGATATTTTTGATGCTGCTGCTGCTGTTGCTGTTGTTGGTATTTGAATGAATTTTGATTAAAATTTAAAGAATTTATGCTAAGAAAAATAGAGAAGATATTTGAAAAAGATTTAAAAAAAAAAAAATAACAACGTGTTTTTTAACAAATTTTAAATTGTAAAACTTTTGAAGGTCGAAAAAGAAAAGGAAAAAATTCGATGATATGTTGTCGAATATTTTTCGTTTTTTGTAATTTGACCGTGTGCTGCTGATGATGATGATGCTGATAATAATTTTCAGTTAGTATCTGAATCTTTTAAATTAACAAACAATTTAGAAATAACAAATTTTCACTATATAAGTATGCCATTGTATTTATATTATATTAAATAGATGAAATAGATATTATAGAGAATATTAATTATGTTTCAGTAGTTAATTATTATTTTGAAACTTCAAAAAATTTTCTTGCATATTTTTTGTTTAAGAAATTATTATTTTCATACTTTTTCATAATGCTGAATTTTTTTTTTTTTACTGCTAAACTTTAATTTTTTTTTTTTTTTTTTAAATAGTTACAAACCATTTTTCCGTCAAAAGATGAAAAAAAAAAGTTATAGATTCTTCTTTTGTTTCATTTTTTTCTTCTTTTTTTTTAAAAAAAAAAAGTCTATTGTCATAGGAAAATATAATACATAGGTAAATCATATCTATGCTCCTCTATGGCATGAACTGTGTGTACCACTTCAAAAATCCAAATCCAATCGATGAATTATATTCTTTTCAGAAATTTTGTTTTATTTTATTATTATTATTTCTTTTTTTTTTCTTTCTTTTCTTGACATCGAAGCCTTTTTTCATCTTTTGTTACATATATAGAGAAAAAAAAAAACAACAACAAGAAAACAAAAAGAAAAAAGACTTTTAAGTATGAAGAACCTTTTCTTTTTATTTATTTTATTTTACTTTTTTTTTTGTTGTTCTTTTTTTTTTTTGATAAATGCTCTGCAAAAGACGCACCTTTTATTTTTCTGTACAGTTTAAATATTAAATGTAATATTGAACTGTTTGCTGAAGTTTAGATATATTTTTAATATATGAGTACATCAATATCAGGTAGATATGTACCTACAAAAAATTAAAAACAAAAAAAAAACATTTTTTTTAAGGAAAACTAAGTATACATACATATAAATTTTGTTGAAAACACAGAATACACCGATTAGAATTATTAAATAAGAGCCTATAAAGGAGCATCAATCGGTATTAGCACCACTCAGCTCAGCAGCAACATCGCATCCTCATCCTCATCATCATGATCATCGCATACACATGTACCAATTTTACATACATACAGAGCTCAACAACGTAAAAAAGTCAAAAAGCGATCAATTATAAAAATGTCAAAAGTTGAAATGATGAACGTTTTCGATTTGATTTTTGATCATCATTTTTATTTAAGTGTATGTTTTTTTTTATAGGTATCTGCTTTACAGCCCTAATATTTCGTTGTATCAGAAAGGATTCTGGGAAAATTTGTGTTTTTTTTTTTTCATTCTTTCTTTTTTAAGATACGAGAAAAAAATTTTGTATTGATTAAGAAATCTGATAAGAATTTATTGGATTGTTTTTTTTTTTTTTGTGGATTTCTTCATGAAAATTGATCCATTTAAAAATTAATCTTTTTTTATGAAATTTCTTTAAAAAGTTTCAAGAAAATTAAAAAGGACTTTTCGAAAAATAGAGTTGTTCCTCCAAAATTGATACAACATAAGTCATAATCTTTGAAGAAAAAAAAAAAATCAATTTTTGAATAATAAAAAATCTACAAAATCATTTATGGTTGGTTATTTGATACCATAATAAATTTTTTTTCTTTCTTTTCAAACAAAAATCACTTTTATTAATCTTTGCACAAAAGTGTTTTTAAGAGTTATTATTATTAAAATTTCGTCAAAGTTATAAATAAATAATTTTACGAAAATTCTAAACATATATGAACAGGGTGTGTATCTTATTTCTATTAATCAAAAATTAAAAAAAAAAAAAAAGACTTTGAGCCTTACTAATAGACGAATCTATTTTCGATTTTAATTTAGTTATAACTTAAAAAGCTTATTTTTTTGTGTTCAGAATTCAGATTATTTATCTGTAGAATTTTGATGGAAAAGTCCTGAAGCAAATGTAACAAAGTCTCATAAACATTTTTTACACACGCACATAGTATTATTGGCCAAAACCAGTCTAGTCTTCTTTCAGCTTCAACAACCGGTTTTTCCTCCCCACTTTTGGATAAAATGTGCGAGGTGTAGTACATTTTATCCAAAAGTGGGAAGAAAAAACCGGTTGTTGAAGCCGAAAGAAGACTAGTCTGGTTCTGGCCAATCAAAAGAAAAATTATAGAGTATTTCCATATCAGATATATTTACTGCCTTATTCTACATCAAGTCATAACTTGTGACCAGTCATAAGTCTATTCACCAAACTAGTTTTATGACCGTCATAGTCAAGTTATGACCATAAAATTCTTTTAACTGTTTTGCTGACCTATTAGCTTTGCTACTAGCATTTTGAACCCAACTTTGAACTTGATTATGACGGTTATAAACTAGTTTGGTGAATAGACTTATGACTGGTCACAAGTAATCTAACAATAAGTTGATTGATTAGAAATGAATGATGGATCTTATTCAAAAAGGACAACAATGTATGGACACTGGACTTCTGTTTGAAGTAAAACATTTTAAAATTGATAATGCTGAAAATTTGTACTGATGGTTTGACATGACGAAATTTTTGATTTCACACAGATTTTTTTTTATTGTATACCTACAATCTACATATATATCCTGGATTTTACTTTTAATAAGGCTATTTATTATGTTCTTCATTTAATTTTCAACAAAGAAAAATTTTTTTTCTTATCAACTTAAGGCGTGCGTTGAACCAGAATGATTAATGAAATTTCTTATAAAATCTTCTAGGCTAATTAAATATGATAATTTCTAACTTGTCACCCTGTATATATTTTTAATTCTTAAAAATTCTTATTATACATTTTATTACAGGTATATATGTATGTAGTATGTACATATTTATATTCACCCAATAAAGAATATATGTATATAAGTATGTAGTATAATTTAAGATCATGATTCTAGAGATTGAATGGTTTAAGATTTCATCATAGATTATAAAGAGTTATGATGGTTTTATTATTATTATGATTTTTTTTTTCATATTTTAAATAAGGTATCTTTTTATGAACATATGTACATACATATATAGGTACATTACATACATATATTTTTCATACCTTTAAAATATAATTCTTAAGTCTCCAAATTCCAATCGTTATAAGTTAATCTTTTCAATTCTTTCAGAACTTTTTTTTTTCACTTGTAATTTTTTTTTTAAATATAAAATTTCAATTTGAATATTGTGTTGAAAAAAAAAAAAGAAAACTTATTATAAGTTATATTTAACATTATTATGTGGTAGTGGTTCTGTAAAAATGTGGTATAAGGTATAAGAGTGATGCGGTTTTTGAAAAATTTTCATAGATTTTCCAACAATCTTTATTAACCCGTTCTTATGCTCTTTGCTGCTGACTATATGGTTACAACAGTGTTTTTTCTTTCTTTTTTTTTTGTTCTTGTTTTTTATGTGTTATACATACTCGTATGTAATATATAAAATATTTAGATTTTATTTAAAAAAAAAAAATAAGAAATACTATGGACATGTCATTGTACATCTACGAGTATGTAGAGTAAATTGTTTAAGTTATACATATTATTTTTAAAGTTAAGTTTTGTATTTGTGCAATAGAAAAACCATCATCATCATCATTAATTTAAAAAAGAAAAAAAAAAAAATACACAAATAAATAATAAAAGAACCGGTTTTAAGAATATTTTGTTTTAAAGTAAAAGTTATCTGTGTATATCACCTTTAAAAATATGTTATTTCTTTTATATCAGTGTGTATTTTCAAAAACATATATGTACGTACCTGAAAGGTAGACTTATCATATACATATGTTTAGACTGCTGCTATAGAGTATATTGCAATTTGATTACACACCTTGTATCTCTATGATAGAGATAATAATAAAACTAGAAACTGGACTAGCTAGAAATTTATATATATTTTTTGTTTCTTTTAACAACCAGTGTAACCATCATCGGAGTAACATAAAAGGTAGATTTTTGTAAAAAAAATATCAGTAGAAATTAATAAAAGTCTTACTAGAAAATTAATCTTACAAGAAAATTTGTTAACGATTTAAAAAACAAAACCTTCAACATTTAAATTTTGGTAAACGTTAAAATTTTACATATTCATCAGATACTGATTTATTATACCAAGATAATCATGTGATTTTGTATGAGATTTTAAAAGTCTAGAAATCACACTTTTATTTTAAGTTTAAAAATTGTAATTATTTTTTTATTAATATTTGTACGTCTCAAGTAAGATACCCAGATGGTATTCGAAAAACATGTGTTAATTACCACAGAAATAAAGGACCTTACACATAATTTATTACATAAATTTAAACGTGAATCTTTTAAAGGATTCATATAAATATAAAGTTAGTATGAAAACGCGTTAAAAAACCGTTTAAGTATATTAAATTACAAAATTTTAAAAATTTGAACAACGAAAATTTCAAATTTTAAAAACTTCAGAACTTTTATTAACTTAACGAAGATATTAAAATAAATTTTAAAATTTAAACCAACTACAACGGAAATTTCGTGAAAAAAGTTGAAGTTGAATTTTGTTGGTTTTATTCTTTTCAAATTGATGTTTCAGGTTCGAGCATTGGAACACAGTGGAGTTTTTGAGATGCTTTTTTGAGTAATGTGTGGATTGAAAGCTTTTTTCTCAATGGGGATATTTTATAGTATTATTTCGGAATTTCAACCAAATGGGATTTTTTATGTTGAGCTTATAGAAATTGGAAATTTTTAAATTTCAGTCGGGGCATTGTTCTGACTAAAAATTCTTTGGTTGAATTGTTGAAATTTTTATATTGTAATTATTTTTCCAGCTTTTTTTCCAATTTGAATTTAGTAAAAACTTCCGAGTATATTGTTTTTCCTGTTTCGGAAAATAAAATTTAAATTAAAATTGAAATTTGAAAAAAAAAAAAAAACAAAAAAACTTTTAAACCTTACAGGTTGTTGCTTTGAGCACTTTTTTTTTTTTTAAATTTCGTATTACATTCAACTAGAATTTAAATTTTTTGATTTTTTTTTTTCATATATAAGAAAATATTTTACCTATTTCAAAATTAATAATAGTTAATAAAATTTTATAAAATTTTCTCTAACTTTCATTTTCTTTTGTGTTTAGATTAATTCACAGAATAAAACATACATATGTACATATAATATTTTGGTATGTATATTCATAGTGTTAATTAGGGAATATGTGAATATTTTTAAACAAAAGGTTTTAAAAAAGTACTTTAAAAAAAATTATAATAAAAAGAATAACATTTTTTTTTTATGCATACATTATACTTTTGAGAAAATGCATACCCACGCAGATATTTTATACTTTTGTTTTTTTCAAAGATTTTAATTTTTGCTTTTTCCGTTTTAAACAACGGAAATTCATAGATAGTCTCATAGTAAAAAAAAAAATATACATTTTTATAGGTAATGTACTATTTATCCATGAACCTGAGTAAGTAAAAAACAACAATTTGTAGATACATTATAATATATTGTTGGAATAAAAAGGAGAAAAAAAAAAAATCATATTACTGTACATATAAGTATTTTCTTTTTGATGCGATTATATACCTTTACTTTACACCACTATACATGTACATCATTATTTTTATTCACATTTCATATAAGTTCAATGGAATTATTCATGTTTTGTTTTGCTTTTTTCTTTTAAAATGTAAATTAGGATATCATATCAAACTTACAAAAATTTCAATTCAAAAAAAAAAATAAATAAATAAATAAAAATAAAAAAAACATATGTACAAACATATGTAAATGTAAATCGAGGACCTTTGAATGGACACAGAAGATAACAAAACAAAACAAAATGAAAATCTGTCGGAAATCCGTATCTCAGACAAAGAGTAATTTATTTTGAAGGGCACTTACATTATTATAATGTGATGATTTTAATTCAAAAAAATTATTGTATTAAATGAATATTTTATTTTTAATTGATTCACAAACTCAGAAAAAAAGTAAAAGGCAAGAAAGAAATATGAAAATTGTAAATTGATCATTTTTTTTTCTTAAGTATATTGATAATGATTTGTTAATCCTCATGAGATAAATTTCAATTGTCGGTAGAAGGAACATTGTCCTTTTTATAAGTCATATACTCTTTAAAGTTCAAGAAAATAAGAAAAATAATCTTTGTCATTACGGATATGTTGTTTTTTTTTCATTTTCTTTTCATAATTATTTATTCAAAATCATGAAAAGAAAACTTTATAAATGTTTTCTTGAAATATTTTCATAAGTCATTAACCTTTTTCTGTCTTTTTTTTTCTCGTATAGATGTTAGAGAATCTAGAATAGCCCATATTCTTTTTTTTTTAAAAAAAAAGAACAAAAAAAAATAAATAACGTGTTATAAAAAACATTTTGATGTTGATGAGCAATAATTATCTTTAACTTTGATATCACATATATTAGCACTTCAATAACACTAATGTAACACGTTGATGATGATGATGATGATGCTGATGCTGATGATCAACGGACGGGGATAATGAAAATGAAAAAAAAAAACACAACATAAAATTCATTCAGACCTTTTGATTTGATTTTGATGTACATTTTTCTTTTTCTTTTAAAAACAATTCGTTTCAGTTAGCTAACAAGATTGTTGATCATCGAGGTGGGCCATTTTACTCCATTAAATTCATATGTAATTTGAAAAGGTAAGAAAATAAAATTAGTTCTATTTTTCAGAAAAAAAAAAAAAAAAAAAAGAATCAAATCAGTTTTTTATTAATCGAAATTAGGTCTTTGTAAAATGAGTTAAACTTTTGGTATCATCATATGAGTGCGTATAAAGAATCTTTTCGATAGATATTCCTCAATAAAGTTTTTTTTTTTTGATTTTTTCTAACTTTCTTTTAAAACTTGTGAAATTCCAGAATGAGATTTTGTGTTTTTGTTTTTCTTTTTAAATATAAATTAAATTTAACTACACCATGGTATCTATAATGTGAACAAAAATTTAAAGAATATACTATGTACATAATATATATGTAGTAGTAGAAAAAGGTATAAAATGAGCTTAAGAAAATTACTGAGGTGTTTTGAATGTTGAACATGCTCAAACACGCTATGATTAAATTTGTTATATTTCTTCTTCTTTTTCTGCTATAGTAGACATGTAAGGTAGACCATTAGATACAAAATTTTGATTTAATTTTATAAAAAAAAGCCCAAAAAAAAAAAACCTATCAATGGTTTTAAAATGGAAAAAAAAAGTCTGAAGAAGATATATTTTTTACCTTTATGAATGATAGAATAGGTACATATGCATATATGTACATACATACATGTATATCAGAAAATAAGCAATAAAAAAAGTGATCATTTTCAAATTTCTTATAAGATTACCTTTATAAAAAATTACCCATTTTTAATGAAATTATTTTTTCCTAAAAAGCAACATAAAAAGAAACATAAAAAAGGTATAAATAACAGAATACCAATACTAAAAAAAAAACCTTGGTTATAATATCACAATCATTTCAATATTGGTACTTCGTACATATTATAACCCATCTAGTAGACATATCTGACTGTTGTTGTATAAAATCGACGTGACTTGAATATAACATAAAATTTTCATATTATAAAATTAAAGGTAAAATAAATTCTTCTTAGACAAACAATAAAAAGGTATGCACGATTAAGATGGCTGTTTGTGATTGATATAATTGAAGCATATGTATATCCATTTACATATTGTACTATGATATATATAGGAATGTATACATATATCATAGGAATAGATTTAGAATATTCTTGCGTACCTTTTTAAAGATATACGTATACTCATATAAATTGTCAATTTATTTATAGATATACTTACAAAAAAAATTTAATATAAATAAAAAAAATTTTTTTAAATCGAATAAATATATTTTTCGTGAATAATCTGCTCTGAATTTTAATACCTGTTGTCTCTACTATATGATAATAATTTTAAGAATTTATGATCATAAAACAGGTGAGATTTTTGAATACATATACCTACATATTTTTTTTTCTGGTTTAAAAAAAATTTAAATAAAATATGAATTTAGAGTATTTCAAGAAAAATTATTGCGATTTAAAAATTTAAATTTTTCTTTTTTTTTTTTAAAAAAAAAACTATTTTTTTTTTTTTTATAAATTTTTCATTATATGTATTTCTTTTTCTTCTTCTTGCCTTTCTTGAATATTATGTATTTGTTTTTACATTTTAATTTAAAATCCATTTCATTATTTTTTATCTAAAAGTTCCCTCATTTTATTTTTCTCTTTTTTTTAAAAGAAAAAAAATATAATTTTTAATTTTTATAAAAAAATTCCCACGACTTCACCGAAAGATAAGAAGTGATAAGCGGCGCGGCGCAGTCACAAATCATTCTGCCAACATTTAAAAAAAAAAAAATAAATGAAAAAAAAAACAAAATATTATGGAGAAAGAAAAAAACCTATAATAAAACGAAAATATTGTAACACTCTTGTTTAGATCAACCACAGATTTTGCTTTTCTTTTCTTAACAGAATTTAAAAAAAAAAATCAAATACAAACCGCGTTAAAAAATGCATATACATATTTTATCCTTTATAATTTCACAACAGATGTTTCCATAACTGACAATGAGTATTCAAAATTATTTTCAAATACTTATGTATACTCGGTCTTTTAAGTAGTAAATTTTAGGATTTTAATTAAGAATTTTTTAAGGAATGGAGCCATAAAACGTAGAATTTGGATTGTTTCAACAAAAGCTAAATTTTTAATTGGGTCCTAACTTTCACTAAACAAAAAACAAATGATAATTTCGTTTTTTTGTTGTTTTTAATCCTATATGCTTTGAATATCAGCTAAAAAGTACCAGATCCGTTAATGAAATGTATCTGTTTATATTGTTATTTTTTTTTTATACGTATAATTCTGGTTGTGCATACAAAATATGCAATATTCCTTTCATTTTTCTTTATTTTTTTTTTTTTTTTAATTTTTCTAGTAATGCATATATGTACAATTAAAAATAATAATAAAAAGATTCAGTTGACTTTGAATGATCGTTTCAAGTATTAAAATATGATATAAAGAAAATTATTGTTATAAAAGACTTTTTTTTTTTTTTATTACGAAAAATAAGAAAAAACAAACAAGAAGATGAAATATAAGATAAACGGTACCTTTATCTTTTCCAACCCACCAATCATCCATCCTTTGACCATATGTTGTTTATATGTTTTTTTAAAAAAAAAAATTTATTTTGATTTTTTGTTGTTTTGTTTTTCAATGACTTGAATTCAAGTCCCGTCAAAAAAACAACATTGTTTTTGGAGCCTTAATATATTTTTTTCTTTTTCTTTTTCTGAAAGAGTTATTGTGTTTTAATGTGTGATATATTAAATGTTATATAAATAATAACCATTTGCTAACAAATTGTATCCCCTTTTAATAAAAATAATAACATAATAATAATAATTATTAAAAATGTAAGTATTTTTTGTTGTTGTTGTTGTCGTTGAATGCAACATGACACAATTATAATAATAAATTAAATTTTTTTAAATGAAAAACAACAAAAACACAACATAAATTTTTGTTTTTTAAAGGTCGTTCATATGTATACAGATGCTATAAAGACTTAAAGGGTTTAAATATTTTCTATGTTTATTATATTGAATGAATGTTTTTTTTTTTTATTCTTTCTTCGTATAATGACGCCAAAAGTCTAAGAAATCTAAATGCTTCCATATTATTACCATCATCATCATCATCATCATCATCATCATCTAAACATTAACAACATTGTTTCTTGTAATATTCATTTAAGAATTACATACATACAAAAATTTATAATTAAAATGAATTTGAATATTTTGTTTGCTGACAGATGCAAAAATTTGTTTCATACCAACAAAACAATTTTTTGTTATAATGAATGTTGTTTTTGTATTAAAATTATGTTAAGATATGTTGCAATCATGTGGTGTTTTAATATTTACATTAGAATGTTTTTTTTTTCTTTTCATTTATTTTGATTTATTTTTTATTTTGATTTACTAAAGAAAAATAATTAAATATACAATATGTTAGATGATTTTATTTAATTATAAAAATATTTAATGAATAATTTTTCTATATTTGTTGGTGTTTTTTAAAATGCAAAAGCAAGAGGAAAATTTTATGTGAATTTTTGTTAACAATATTTTCATGTAAGTATTATTAGACTTTCTTTGGATGGTAGCACTTTATTATTATTATTATTATATTTTTTTTTAATTTGATTTTATGGTTGGTGGGTGTGAGATTTTAATTCAGTATTAAAAAATGAATGTAAAATTTATTAGAAAACATAGAGTGTTTATGACTTGATATTTTCATCGGAAATCATCAAGATTAAGAGCAACATAATACGATCGATGAGGGCTAAATGAAAATTATATATACTTTTTTTTTTTAGAAAAAATAAAATTAATAAATTTCATAATTATAATTTGAATCTAGTGTTAGCTTTTTCTTTTGTCTAATATATTTGATTTATTAATTATTATACTATTTCACATAAATTCATAATTTCGTGAGAGAAAAAATAAAATTCATTCATTAAAAAAAGAAACCTCATAAATTTTATACAGATCTATACTAAATTTTCACCAATATGAGATGAATATTTTAATTATGATAATGAAGAATATCAAAATGATGATAATTATAATACATATGTGATATGTGAAATAAAAAAAAAATGAATCTACCTTCTGAATGTATCTTTGAAAAATATCGTTTTTTTTTTCTTCTCTAAGATGTTGATTTATTTTGTTTTTAAAAATTTTTCATTTTTCACTTTTACATTGAGATTGATATGTGGTTAATCTTTCAAAAATTTCAACATAATTTTAAAGAAAAAACAAAAAACATAATGCTAAAGAAGCTGATACATATAAGGGCAACAAAAAAAAAAAAAAAATTAAAGGCGAAGAAAAAAAAAACCATCATTTAATTGTTTCATATTTTATTAGATCAGAGCAAAGGTTAATCATAACTTAACACGCACCCATCGAATGCATTTTGTAAATGCACAAAAATATAAATAGCTATATCATGAAAAGAATTTGAAAAAAATTATGGATTCCATGAAAAAAAAAAATTCTTTTTTTTTTTTAAATATTTTCTTATTTTATTGTTTTAAATGAACGAAATTATTTTCATATGTATAGCTGATGAGGAAAATCTTAAATTTTCTTCCTATATAGCTACTTGTGTGTATTGGTTTTTTTTTTTCTTTTTTTTTTTGTTGCATAATATATAAGATTTATTTTCTTTTCTGAATGAATATATATTTTTGTAATTTATTTCAGAAGGTATAAAATACTTGAAACTGAATGGAAAATACGTGATTTTATTTTTATTTTTAAAATTATTACATATTGAACGTATATTTAATATACATATATGTACACATATTTTCAAATAAATATATACTTACATACTTACTTGAACATGCTCAATATATGATTCAATCATTATTACAAATAATTTTGGAAACCATAAATTATAAAATAATTTCATTCAATAATATCCGTATATATATTCCATATGTACATAAATTTACCAGTCTTATAATGTACATATAGAAAAATAACTAGGTATAATATTTTAAAAATAAAAATAAATCGCAAAAAGTTGATATGATTTTTCGTAGAACTATTAGTTCATATTTTTTTAAACTATATTATATAGTATCTATATATGTACCTACATACATATATGTAAATACAGTTTCCATATTTAATAGCATATCGCTTATTTTTTATTTGAATTTTGTTCTAATTTTAGTTTTAGTTAATTTAATTTTCATAATTTTTTCTTTTTATTTTTTAAATTTTCTAAGAATTGTTTTTAGCCTTTAACAAAATTCTATCTAGAAAAAAAAAAAAAATAACGAACAAATTTCCTTTTAAAATCATTATTAACAGTTTGGTATTTTTGCAAAAAAAAAAAATATATATAGAAATATTTTGATCATAAATTTAAGTAGAATAAATTTCATCCTTTGTAACACTTGACTGACTTTAAAAAAAATAATAATTATATCTTCAGTTTATGTTGTATACACAATCTAAGCAATAGATACATATAATGTAGTCAAAAAAAAAAAATATGTGCAACAAATATTTGTCTTATTTTTTTTTTTCATTTTTAAATTTTTTCTTGAACAATTTTAATCGGTTCAAAACCCATTATAAAGATCAAATTTCGTCCTTTTATCATTTAATATTGTATAATGTGAACTTTAAGTATTTTGTATCGATCTTTTTAAAATACACCAACTGTGTTCATTTGTCTTGTTAATGTTGATAATTTTTTTTTCTTATAGGTACTTTTTATACTAAACTGTTGTTCTTCATAAATTTCTTAATTTCAAATACTTACTACATGCCCAGTTTATATTGATTATCCTGTTCTTACCAGGATTTACTAAACGAATATATTCAACTTGAACTTTCATCATTTTTGATTTTATATAAATCCAAAATTCAGATGTTTTTTTTTTTTTTTGTATCGTAGATATATAAGATGTTTTTTGAGACCGGTTTTTAAAATTAAATTAAAAATTGTTTACTGGGGCCCTCTGGACGGTAGCAGAAAAAAATAATATTTGCGAATAAGATTTTAAATTCTGATGGGTATAGAAATACTGTGTGTGTTTGAACGTTTCGTTACTTGAATGAAAATCATATCAATTTTCTTATATAAAATACAAAAAAAAAAAATACACACACACATCATTATGAAATTAAAAAAGGACTATATAACAACAAAAACAACAGCTATACGAAAAAGAATATATATTGATTGGTCATGAAGTGAAAAATTGAGTCCAGTCGGTTGATTTTCTTCTTATTATTACTTTTTTTTTTCCTTATTGAAAGTACAAGCTGTTATCATCTTAAATTCTCTTAAGTATAGAGTGAGTATCACAGTACAGGCAGGTTAACAGATACTTTTTTTTTAATTTTTTTTTTTTTTTTCAATTTTAAAGAAAGAAAAAAATTTCACAGATGCAACGAAGATATTAAAAAAAAAAAAAACCTGCATCAGCAGAACAAAATGTATTTTTCACTTAGAACATGAGTATGTACTTTTTTTTTTTTTTTTTTTTTTTCAAAAAACAGCAAAATTTTATAAGATGACCTGGATATAATGACACCGTGTGAAATTTGAGCTGAAAAAAAAAATGCAGTAAAAATGTATTTGTGCCGATGTTATATGTGAGAAATGGGTATTATAAGTATGTATGTACATATGTATGCAGTAATAATTTATTACACATTATATTATTTCACCCACTATATATATTTACATATGTATGTATATTTATCTATACAATATGCATTACGTTTGTATGTGTGTATGCATGTACAGTACATGCATTTGAATATTATAAAAGCAATATGATATCTTCCTTGGATCTTGGAACTTTGATAGGCTCCAGATTTTGTTGTTGTTTTTTTTAAATTTTTTTTTTATATAAATATTTTTTCTTTTCTTTTGTTACCAGAGAAATACAATAAACTGTGGCAATCTAGCAATAAACTATACATTATACAGAGATGAAACCATATTTTTTTTTGTTTTCTTCTTCTTATGGATATTTCTTCCTTTATCTTTCTTTGAAAAAGTCTTCTTGTTTTTTAAAAACAAAAAGATAAAAAAAAAATAAATAAATAATAATGAGTTTCTGGGAGATAGTTGTTATGAATTATTATTACCATTTAACTTGAGCTGTACAACAGCAGCAGCATCAGCATCTTAGCAAAAGCAGTTAAAGAAGAAAACTCTTTATGGATAACTCTGTTAGAATTGAAGAAAAAAAAAAAAAAATAAGAAGAAAAAACTTTTCACATGTTTTTCTTTATCTTTGTGTGTGTATTTTTTTATTTTTTTTAAACTTTTTTTTATGTGGTTTGAAGTGCATTATTTATTTCTTTACATGATTGTTGTACTACTGATAATGATGATGATGTTATATTGTGTTGTTGTTCGATGTATTTTTTTTTTTTCTTTCTTAACATTAATAACTAACTATAAGAAATGGGTCGCGGGAAATTTATTTTTTTATATAATTTTTCGATTTCCCATCAATTCAAAAAAAAAAATAAATAAAAAAAAAAATAATAGAATAGGTAAATAAATAATCAAGATAGAAAATAAACTAAAAATCTATATGAATCAAGCAAAGAATAGCTATTTAGTATAGATAGATGCTACTGATGCTGTTACTAATATATTAAAATGTATATAATGTATCAATTAATATTATGAAAATTCATCTACATTATATAGTGCGGGAATCATTTCTCTTTTAGTCTTTTTTTTTTTTTTTGTAATTCTTCTTTTCTGACGTCATCAATTAAATTCAACCCCACATCATCAATCTATAATATATTAAATCGATGCTAAATATTCTTAAAATGTAGTTCACATATGTAAAAAAAAAAAAAAAAAAACCATTATGTACTTATGATTTCATATTCAAACATTATTAAAAGAAACAACAACAAAAAAAAAAACATGAATCATCTTCAAATGTTCAAACCAATCAATTTTTTATCAATTAATTAGAATCAATTGAGTTTGGTAAAAACCAAAGTAAATATAAAAATACAGAAATGGAAAAAAAAAGAAGAAGAATAAAACTTAAAAAATTCATATATGAGTACAATGTACATATATTAATTTACAAAATGTGTGTTTATATACGGTATATAAGATGTATCTTAAAGGAGGCGAACGACGCTACTATATGAACGCCAATTCCTTAACGACCACTATAAAATATTATATATACATACCATCACTAATAAAAATGAATTTAAATGGTTTTTTTCTTCTTATTTCTTCTAATTGTATATAAATCCCTCGAATCTTGATCATCTTGTAAAAGAATTGTTTTTTTTTTCTCTTCTGATGGTCAAATGGCAAATATATACGCATATATGTATGTAAGCATAATATTTAATAAAATATATATATTTTTAATATACATCAGATATTTATATAATATGTATACGCGTGGCGCTACCCGTATATATAGTAAAATAAAATTAAAGAATACTATACATACATATATATATATATACATTTATAAGTACATATTATTATTTTGAAATCACAAATAGACAAATATAAAGTATATTGTATATGGTTAGTCCATATAATCATTGATGCAACATATATATATTTTTAATATTAAATTTATATTGAATATGATGCTGTTGAATGCTGTATCTGGGGGTTATTATAAATAAGGAACCAAATTAAAAACCTAACCTCAATAAAATTCTCACATCATCTTCATCAACACTCATGACAATTATAACTACAATTTTACAATCGTTAATAATGTTATGTATATGTATGTTAGTACATTGAAAATAAAACAGAGAATATTTCAAGGGGTCACGGGATTTCTTAATTTTTTTCTACATACATATATACATATATATATATGTATATTTCTCTTCTTTCAAATGACTAAAAAATTCCAACTTAAATTTAATAATAATGCTATGTCTGTTAATACAAAAAAATGATAACTATCAAACACAAGAATGTATGTCTTAAAAATAAATATGTATAGTATTTTTCTTCCATAGAATGAACAATAAATTTTTTTTTTGTTTTTTCAAAACGCATCACCAAAACAAAGTTCGGTATTCAACCAACTCTTAACTCTTCTTTTATATTCTCAAGAAATAGAATACAGTAAAAAAAAAAAAAAAACTTTAATTATTGTTAATTGGGATTAACGCGAACACGCGTTCAAGTATTACATTTTTATTTTTTTATATTTTTTGTTTGTTTTATAAATATAGATACTCTGTGTGTTTCAATTTATGTCTATAATAGGTATTATATGAGGTTATATTATCTATAAGTACAAATTTATTACACAGACCGCAAATAGAATAAAATTTAGATATCAATTGTTTCTTAAGAAAAAAAAATATACATATATTCGAACACACGCACGAGAAACCAAAAAAAAAAAAAAAAAAAAAATTTAATTTTATTGCAAAATTCGATATATGTATATGTATTTTTAAATTTTTATGAATTGCATAAAATTATGTGAATTATGCGTTTTTTATCAAAAATTCTTGCATTAATAAATCATATAAATATTTATTGCATCGATGGAAAATTTAATATGTTACAAAAACAAAATAAAATTATAAAAAAATAAAAGCACATATTATTTTGCAAAATATTGTTAATAATTTTCAATTAATTAAAGAAGAAAAAAAAAAAAAAAGAATACATATATGCAGTATTATAATTGAAGCATAATATTCAACACAGGATGATTCGAATGATTTTCTTCTTAGGAATTTACTTGGTTGTTGATTTTTGATATTACTTATCAGAATCTTTAATGAAATTGGAAAAAAAATTTTTTGCTAGAACTTTATCAAGAAATTAATAAAGTTTTTATGAAAAAGTTAGAACCTCTTTAAAATGAGCGCTATGAAGAATAACCTTAACATTGACATTAATTGTCAATAATTATTTTTTAAATTACATATCTCACTTTTAAATTTACAATTTTTTTGCTTCTTATGCTTTATTCTTCAATTTTAAAACTCTCTCACTCTCTCTCCTTCATTCTTTAAGTTTTCCCATTTATATATATATATAACGATAATTTTCTTCTTTTTTTTTTTAAATACAGGTGTTCTTAGCTTGTTATCAGACATTATCTGTACTAACACCCTGTGTATATAAAGTTTTTTTTTTTTGGTAGAGAAAAATAAATAAAAAAAATACAATAAATACCTGTAAAAAATTCAATAATATAATTCTATAAAAAAAAAGATGAATTAAAAAATTCACATATTAAAATAAATTACATATAGTATCTATACATATGTATGTACGTACGTAATACATATGTATGTATGTGTATATGTATGAAGTATAGATTCATATTATTTGTACATGGATTCATTGCATAAGTATATACATATATTTTCTTGAGCCGGTTTGGTTTCCTGTCATTGAAGAAATAAACTAAGAAGAAGAATTCAAAAAAAAAAAACTACTATCTTAAATGTAAAAATACAGTTGAAGAACATTCCAAAATTAATAAAATTTATATGTAATATATTTATTTTGTATACCTATAGTGAAAAAAAAAAAAACTTGACCATCACCATCAGTAACTACATATTTATATGAAGAAGAGCATCATAAAAAAACAACAAAAAAATACTTTTTTTTTTTCCATAAAAAAAGATACATCTATACATGCATAAAACTGGTCAACTTTATTGTGCACCATTAATGGCAATCATCAGGAGTCTCGTTTGTAGGGTTTACTTTTTTGTTCTTTTATTTTTATTTTATGAAATATCTTTTAAAAGAGATCTTATTCTGATGATCATCGTAAATATATGCATTTCAATTAAAATTATCTTCGCTTTTTAATGATAAAAAAAAAAAAAAATGAATGTTGTTGTTTATTGTGTATGTGTGTGTGTGTGTGGATTTTTTCAAAAATTTAGAATATAGTTTTGTGAATTTTCAAAAATAAAATGATCCTGCGCTGCTGTCAGTAATTATTTACTGTGAATGAATTTTTTATTTTATAATTAGCATCAATTTGATTGTCATTATCATTATTGTTAATTAAGAATTGTTTTTTTTTATTTTTTTTTATTATTATTTGATAAAATAAATTTTGTTGATTTTTCATATTAATTGAGAATTTTTTTCTTGATTGTAAAATAAAGGATTTTTGTTTTTTTGAATAAGAAAATTTTAATAATAAAAATAATTTATGAATATTCTGTTAATTTTTTTTTTTTTTTTAAATTTAATTAATACAATTCACAGTACGTGTCATTGTAAATTTATAATTTTGTTGAAAAATTGATATAAAAAAAAAAAAAACAGATTAATTGCATAGCAACAAAAGAATGAAAAGCAAAAATTATTTTTTCTAATTTATTTTTTTTTTTCGCTGATTGCAAATAATTTTTTATTATTCGATAATACATATATTTGCACATTTTGTTACATTGAACTTTGAAATTTTCCAATTTAAAATTCAATCAGGAAAAATAGCATATATAGCTATCGAATCAAATTAAGCTTATTCAACAATGCCTTTAGGTAATAATATTTGAAATGATATCGAGAAAATATAGTGAAGTAGACAAATATGTAAGTAAATATTTGAAAAAAATATGTTTAAACTTACATTCTTGAAACGTGATTTACTTACATTTTATATGATATTATTAAAATAAATATAAGTCGAAGTTATTTTATTTATTTATTTTAAATAAATAAATGGAGACAGTTCAAAGTTTGTGCTTTATTTGGAGTTTTCAAATACGCTTTATAACTGATAATTTGTATTAACAAAGAAAATTGGAAATTGAATTTTAATTGGAATTATTTAATTGCTAACAAGATGATAACAAATCAGTACAAAGTACTGTCCTGTATTTAAAAAATATATACATTAAAAGGGTGCACCATGCAGGATGCTATAAATTTTAAAAATTATCACGTATATTAAAATTGTATATAACTTTGTTTTAAATTTTTCTAAATTTGACTGTTTTTGCTCTTAAAAAACTGTCCATACGCATCCTCTCTTATGAAACGTTAAACGTTTTGATTTTCCCAGGACTAATATACATTTTAATCTTCATAATTTTGTGTCCTTTGTCAAGATCTATTTACAAAGTTAAAAATATTTTTTTTACGAGATCTTCAAAAAATTTCATAAAATGAAAGCCAATATAGTAAAATTTTCCATCCAAGAATTATTTTTTTTTTTTCTTTTTCATTTTCAATTTCTTTTAAAATAAAAAATTAATTAATTTTATTA
Organism: Bombylius major; assembly: GCA_932526495.1. Lineage (NCBI taxonomy): Eukaryota > Metazoa > Arthropoda > Insecta > Diptera > Bombyliidae > Bombylius > Bombylius major. The sequence goes on from OW052046.1 coordinate 38,110,589, forward strand.
CTTTTATAGTATTTGTTCACATAGTACCTATATGAAATATTATTTTTTTCTTTTTTACGGCTTTTTTTTTTTCTCTTTAAAGATACAAAAAGAAAAAAAAGAAAAATCATATAATCTGAAACATCTTCAAATTTCAAAGAAGACATAGCTACATATATTTTTATTTCGATTCTTGACCCATTATATTGATAATACCGTCGAGTACTTATTTTGCGGTTGGTTGATTTTTAACGACTTTAATGTATACACAGAAAAAAAGGAAAAAATTAAAAAAAAAAAAAATACATATGTATTCTAAAAATAAAAAAAATTTAAAAAAAAACATACAACAATTCAATATTAATAGTTACACGGCGCTTTTAAAATTCTTGGTTAAAGACGATCCACAAAATACGAATAAAAAAAATTGTTTTTTTTTTTTCTCAATTTTTTATTCATACACGATATCATCGAGCATATATTGATGGTATGGATGAATGAATGGGGTATTTGGTCGGTTTAATTTTATTTGTATACATATACATATGTATATAAAATGCTTTTGCATTGTGTATGGAACCCAGTAATAAGGTTCAAATGGGTTGGGTGAATTTGATTTTTATTAATAGTTGTATTTTTTTTTTTTTGGTTTTTAAAATTCATATGAATTATCGTTTTCTTCAAATTTTCTATAAAATAAATTATAATTTTATTCCACCATTTTTTTTTCTTTATTTGCCCTCATATTTTAGTTAAATTTTTAATCAAAAAAAAAAAAAAAAAATAAATAATAATTCAATTAAGTATTTATGAGTAATTTGGCGTTTATTTGGGGATTTTTTTATTATTATGTATTATTTTTTTTTTCCAAATAAATTACAAATTATTTCTTACAAAAATCATAAAAAATAAAATAATATCTTTTTGTATAAAAATTGCAAAAATAAACTTCTCATCATAAATTTAGAAATATCGTTTAATTCAGGTGTGTTTTATAAGTGACATTATCATCTTTATCGCTTTTGAAAAAAAAAAAATACTTGTTATTTTTTGTTTTTATTTCTAAAAACCACACCAAAATGTATTTTTTTTTATTGATTTTATAAATTTTCTTAGAATTTCTTCAAGTGTTTTGTATTTTATTGAACAGTTTTTTTTAAAATCTTTTATTGTATATACATATACATATGGTCATATATAAAGGGTGTTCAGACGAATATTCAGAAAATGAAACCATAAACAAGACTAGCCAAAATTAATCTAGGACACCATTTGTATAAAGTGAAAAATTTGATTATATATTTTCGGTTATCTTATCAAATGGATTTTATGTGAAATTTAAAAAATATAATCTTTTAATTTTTTGATACGTCTAATAGGAAATTTTATTTTTGCAAAATAATAAAAAAAAAAAAACAAATACATATATGCATGTAGATATTAATTTATGATACAAAATAAGACATAATTATCGTGAAAAAAAAAAATTATTTTTTTCTTTAATTTTCATGGATAATAATTTAAAGTAAATTAAAATATCATATAAAAGATTCTTAATACATAATACATGACACATATTGTTGACTTGCATGCACATGCAAAATAATTAAAACGAAAAAGAAACCATCATTAACAGGTGAATCTTTTAACATCTCAATTTTATGTTGTGGATCCCATTGATTGTGCACTGCTGTGAACATGTATTATACATTATTTATAATATTTTTTTTTTCTTCTTATACATTTCACATTATGATTAAAAGACAGATAAAAATATGTACTCGTATATATGAGTATTTTTCATATATATGTAATATAAAAATAATATGTTTTGAGGCGCCGTAATTAAATATACATATACTAAAACATGCGACATTCAAAATACATATATAATGATAGAATTGTTGATGTTGTTTTATGACACGATGTGATGTTCTATTTAGAAAAATATTGTTTAATAACACATCATAATGAGAACGTCCTATTTATTTGAAAAACATGAGATAAAATAGGTCGACGAACCATAAACAAATTAACAGTGCTTTACATATGATTTTTAAATTTGAAAAATAAAAAAAATAATAAAAACAAGAAGAAAAATAAGAAAGGTGGGTATGTAAACGTAAACAATAATAAAATATGAAGTATGTATTTCAGATTAAACACCTTTGTAGTATCTATATCTTCTTCCTTAACACCTTGGTGCGAAAAATTTGTTTATGTTTTTTTTTCTTCTTTCTTCTGCATAATTCATAACATACCTACATAATTTGTTTGAAAATGTTTTGTATATTCGGAAAAATTTCTCACAGAAAAGGACTTTTTGATGAATTGAATTAGTAGGTTAATAGATAGATTTTCTTTTTTTTTTTTCTAGGACCCATCCACTTTACAATTACAAATTAAAATTTTTAATTACACAAGGTGATAATTTTTATTACACAAAATAAATTGCAGAAATGCTAGTTTAGTCTACCTTATCGTGGCCGACATTTCATTACCTTCTACCACCCATGCGGCATTAATACAATATTTTGATGTCACAACTAAAATTTGAATAATAATAACAATCATAAAAAAAAGTTCTAAAAGAATTTAGAAAAAAAAAAACATTAAAATTCAATGTAAATAATTATGTAAAACAAAATAATTAATAATTAAAAAATAAAACAATTGTATTTAGCACCATGACATAATTTTAACATTTTATAAAATGGAATTATTTAAAAGTATATTTAGAGAGCGAATAAAACAAATAAATAAAATGTATGGATGACTAACTATTGGTATTTATTATCTATAGACAAATATATGTACAATATGTATATACATTTTTGTTGTTTTTTCTTACAAATTAAAAAGATGCTAGTTTAAAAATAGAAACAATTTTTTTTTCCCAACTACAATAAAATTATTAATTAGAAAATATGTACGAGTGTATATATATTTTTCTCTCTATTATTATTATTATTATTTCAACTGGAATATTTTCGCAGTTTTAAAAATATGCAAAAAGTCACAGAGTTCGATTACGTTATTATAATATGTAAGTTATATATGCAGGGTAGGGTGTTAATGAAATTTGTGTAAAAGAAAAAAAATTTAATAAATGAATCCCAGAAGAAAAAAAAATATTTTTTAAGAAAAATCGTCAAGAACATTTTTTTAGAATATTTTTTAAAAAAATCTAATTTTTCATTTTTCTCTTCGAAGAATATTTGAAGTTTTCGTTGAAGATTTATTCTTGAGTTTGTTTGAATGCCCTGAATCAAAAAAAAAAAAAAAGCAATATTGGGTGTCTAATAAGGCAACCTTATAATACTAAAATATAATAATGTACTTACATGCAATTCATATTTATTATTGAAATACACAGATCATAATGATAATAATAATATTTCTATAGTGTATGAGAAACTGTTAAAAGTATCTTTGAGTAAAATAAATACATATAACTTTTTTTTTGTCTGTATTAATAAAATGTTAAGTTTGACAGTTAAATAATGCGAATAAATTTTTCAAATTAAAAAAAAAAAAAGATACCTATTTATTTTCATAGAAAAAAAATTAAGTATCTACAGTTTTTTATCTTGATTTATTACTATATTGTTTATCTATTTTGTGTTTTTTTTTAAATCTTAACAACAACAAAATTAATTTATATAAATTTTAATGATGATAGCACAAGGATAAAATAAATTTAAATATAGGTGCTCTATACAAACATTATAGAAAAAAAAAATAAATAAATAAATAAGGTCGCAAAATTATACAATTACATTTTTTTTTTAAATAACGAGAAATAGAAAATAAAATGAAATAAATTCGAAGATACTTTTTCGCAAAATTATATTAATTTTATCTTTAAATTTATTATTTCCTAGTTTTTTTTTTTGCACGTAAATTGTTAGAAAATTAATGAAAATGTATATTTTATTTCTAACGAAGATTTTAGCAGTTTTAAGGTTTTAAAAATATAAATAAACCAAAAAAAAAAAATTTCAAATATTCTTTTACAAGATCGAAAGTGACATTTTTGCAATATCTGACTTTTAAAAATTTAAATTATCTTTAATAATTTTTTTTTTATAAAAGTGAAATGTGCAAGAATATTGAAACTATAATAATGATACCTATTTTGATTGTTGAACCGGAAATTTTTATTGATAAATTTTATTATAATCGAGAAAAACTGATCATTTTCGAAATGTTTTTCTTTTCATTAAGAATTAGAATAGAAATTTGTCGTTTATGTATAACGCCAAAAGGTGTACACTACAATTTTATAAATCTCTAATCGAATTGATTGGTCAATATAATAATTTTAAAAGTGTATATACGATCGATTTTTAAATTGCTTCAAGCAATATTCATATTAGATATCTATAGAATATTTTCATGTAATACATATTTATGAAATGATCTTGAATATATCTTGTATATGATGAAAGATTGAGGTAATGATGATATAATATTAATGGAAAATTATAAAATGTCGAAGAATTCAGAATATCTTTTATTATAAAAGATATTATAAAAGTATCTATAGTAGAGGAATAATCTATAATACTAATCAATTTGCATCATTTAAAAATGATTGACATCCGGTATCGATTATAAAACTAAAATCATAAAAACAATTTTGAAAATAAGTTGTAATATCATAAATAATACAATCTTTTGTATTACAATTACTGCACAATTGCACTTGTTTGCATCTTTATACGATTATATGTATGTATATACGAGTACATATTATGTTCTTTATAATGATTATGTTGAATCGTTGAGATTAAGATATGTGTGGTACATTATATATAAAGTAGATGTCTATACATTATGTATGTATACATATGTACATAATTTTGAAAGCAATTAATTCATCAATCAACACACTTATTGCGACAATTCTGTTTATGTGTCTAATCTACCAGTCATAATAATTGAAATAAGAAAAAAAAAAAAAGAAGTAATAATGAGTTTAGAAAAATGATCTTAATTTTTATATTACTCCAAGAATTATATATGTATGAATGTATAATTGTGCATAATATAACATACAATATATTCAAGGGGTGATATTATGTTATTAAACGAATGAAATAATTTATTCTTGCGTGATGCAAAAAATTCCAATGAAACCATCAAAAGATTCTATATGACGTATAGAAGTAGGTTCGAACGAACGAAAAATTATTGAAAAGTGATCTATATAGGTATAGATAAAAAACTATATTGATATTGAAATATGTATCACTTCTTCGATGTCATTGGAACATTCAACATTGCGTGAAAACCTAGAACAAAAAAAAACACAACAAGAGATTCAGATAAACACGTGTGTAATGAATATAAATGACAAAAATAAAATAAAAACATAAACAAAAACACCCTGTATGTGTATATGTATATGCGAAGAGACACTATCACATCACCTTATCAATATAATAATCGATGAAGTTTTTAAAATCTCGCGGTTTTTCCACTTCAATTTAAAATCAAATCATAAATGTACATATATATTATATACATACAATGTATCCGTTATTAAAAATCTATATAAAACTTGTTTTTCATTATAAATACGTATCAACCTGTTTGACAAAAAAAAAAAATAAAAATAAATGTATCTTTATACCTATTTATATTCATTATATATTTACCTGTTCATAGCCTGAGAGCTAAATTTTCTTTTTACAATAACTGAATTAGTTATAAAAATAATTATTTATAACTTGATAGCCTTCTAGTACTATACATATGTTTTCTATTACTTTTTTTTAATTTTTTTATTTATTTAAAAAAAAAAAAAAATAACAATAATAAAAATAAAGTGTTTTTAGTAGAATTTTAAATTATAATAAAAGCCTTTTAGAATTTTTACTTGGTCTTCTTAAAAATGAAAATATTTAAATTTTTAGTATAAAATGAAATTGGATGAAATTGTTTTTCTTTTTCTTCTTCTTCTTCTTCTTTATTATCACCATCAATGTCTTTGAGATTTAATTATAAGTTGCATTAAAAACTTTGTTAATATGTATGTTGAAAATAAAAAAAAAATGAGAAAGAAAGAATGAAGATAACAAATGTTATTACATACTTCTTATGCTGAAATTACATATTATAAATATCTAAGTTAGTTACGTATGTATAACAAACTATAACAAAACTTTATAACTACATATTTTATTATGCATATGTGATTTTATTTAAAAAAAAAATAAATAAAAAATACTGTAGATACTACTGATCTGATTGACTGTATAGTATGTAATGTGTGTAGTGTATATATAATGGGCATTGCTGCTATTGCTGATGTTAGGTACTTCTTGTTATGCATAACTTCATTTATTATTCTATACAGATAACAAACTTGTAAGTTTAACAAAATTGCAGCCAGGTTGACGAGAGAGTTATTTTTTTTTTCTTTTTTTTTTTGTTTAATTTTATTTATTTATTTATTATTTTTTTTTTTTTTTTTTTTAAATTACAACCCATCCCACGATAGATTTCAATTGGATTGGATGATATCGTCGTCATAAGTAGGTATATATGTACATATATACAACAGTTCAATTTTTTTTTAATTTTTCTATTTCATATACATATGTAAGTACCTATATCTTTGAAGTTTTTCATAGAAATCTTTTAGAAAAGATAATAAATACTAACGATAAAAATATACAAAAAAAAAAAAAAAAAAAAAAAAACAAACAAACAACAAGGAATTAGAAAAATAATAAAAAAAAGATGGACGCCATTTAGTTTGACCAATAACTCGATCGTTTGTCATTGTGTGTGCAGTTCTTAAAGTTAAATATGTTTAAAAATATATTATTTAAGAAGAAGAAGAAAAAAAAAGATATATGTATAACAATAAAAAAGATTGTTTCGCAATGAAGTACTAAATATAATATTAAAATCAAAAATAAAAAAATGTATACATAGAATATCAAGGAAAAAAAATCTTTTTTATTTTTTCAATTAAATAAAAAGAAAATATGTCAACGCCAGCCAGTTGATTTACATTCATAGGTAGTTTGTTTTTTTTTTTTTTGTCATATAAATTGATGATATACATAAAAATATAAAATATGTATATTATATACATACATACATATTATTTTTTAAAACAAAAAGTATTAACAACTAAAAAAACAAAATTATTCATATTAAATACAAAACATGTAACGAGTATTATAATAGTTATATTATTATTTTTTATTACTGTTGATTTTTTTTTCTTCATTTATTTCATTTCAATTTCGGTTATGGTTGATGTCTTTTATAACATTGTCTACAAAATTTTTAATAAAATAAATATTAGCAGCAACAACAACAAAAAACATGTACATACTACATTTACATACCTATAAAAAAAATAAAATTTCTATATATTTGAATTTATTCTGTGATTATGATTATTTTTATTGCTGAATTTTATTTAATTCATTTTTATTTTTGTTTTTTAGAAATTTTTTTATTTTTAATTTATTTTATATACATATTATTTTGTTTTTTTTTTTTTTTTGTGTGTGTGTGAAATTTATTACCTATGTCAGGTATGCAAATCACAGAATGCGATGCTTCTGTTATTAGATACTCATATGTATGTTGTTAAAATGCTTCTGTTTTATTTTTTCAGTTTTACTTGTTTTAAATCATTATTCCAAGTGAAGGAGTTCATATTAAATTTAATGAGTGTTGTACTTTATAATGCGTATTTACATATGTTATTTTGTGATGACCGTTTTTTTTAATTTTTTTTTATTAAAATGAATATAATATAGGAAAAAAACAAAAGAATACATACATCTTTTTTTTTTAAATGAAATTTTTCATTATTATACATATAAACTGAAATTTGAATTTAATATTGGTTTTTTTTTTTAAATTTTATATATCAATTTTATAACTGAATGGTTAATCATTAAAAAAAATATATAAACAATTAAAAATTCAAAATTTTAATTTAACAAAAACAATAAATTAAAAATAATAATTTAAAAAATTGTTTTCTAACACATTCAAAACTACAAAAGATACATTTTTTTTAAGACTTTAAAGAAGAGATTTTAGACAAAATTATTAAACCATAAATGAGGAAAAATTCAGACTGATTTCATCTTTATGTATCTGTATCTATGCTCCTACTTTTCGAGATATTATTTAAAAAGAAAAAAAAAAAAACGAATCAATCTGAACCCTATTACGAGGTGAGATCATTTTTCTTTTTTCAGATAATTTGTGGTTTACAATTCATGCAAAACTATAGGTGTATGTATCTGACAGTATCTATTCAAAAAATCTAATTCTAATTTCATATTACCTATATTTTCTTCTGTAAAAATCTTAATATATATATGTATATATATACGAGTATATGTATGTACATACATATATGTGCTTATCTTTAATCGATTTATGTGACGGTCACACATTTATTCCCTTTTATCTATTTAAATATGCAGTACACTCTTAATAATGATGATGTTAAAATGCACGAAAGGAAATGCAATTATGTACATTATTTTCTAAGAATATTTTTGTATAATCATCTTTCAATATCTTCCGGATATATTTTTTTCTTTCTAAGTAGACTTAGATGTTTTTTTTTCCTTTTAAATTTTTTTGTTTTTTATAAATTTAATTTACAAATGTATAACATACTCGTACATATGTACATAATATAACATATCAAGGAAATTATCTTGAATATCACGAGATGCAATATAATAATCATCATGTTAACATTATCTACACATTAGTATAAAATTTAAAAATAGATAGATAAAAATTAGAAAAATATTATAGAATTATTGTTTGATAATTATTTGTTTGTTCAAGAACAAAACCAAAAAATTGAGGATTGAGAGAAAGGAAAAAGAGAAAAAACAAAATTAAAAAATGAATAAAGAAAAAAAATCCGGATATACATATATTATGTAATAACTATTAACGAATGCATTATGTGAAAACTTGAAAGATAAATACATACATTATCTGGATATATGTATATGTATGTATGTACATATTTAGTTATTATTTTATTACGTTATTTCTAAGGAGAATATTAGAATAATTTGAATTTTTTTATTTTTTTTATTTAAAATTCAATCACGCATAACATAGCCTTTTATAATTCATTTTTTTTCTTTTTTTCTAAATCAACATAACAAACATTTAAATATAAGGGTTAAAAAAGAGTTAAATATCCTTTTAATATTACGGGTCCTTATGATTCATTATTATTATAATTTTATTCTTATTTTTCATAATTCAATATAAGACCGGAAGGATGTGTTTTGTCAGTTATTTTAGTTTTAAGGGTGAACAATTTTTTAAAAACTTCCATCTGATGGTTTGAAAAAAAAAAAAAAAAAAAAAAAAAGGATGGTTTATCTTTTTCACATGAAACAAATCGCAATTTATAAAATATTAAAAATAATTGCAAAATATCCTTAAAAAAAAAGGTTATTGATCTGTATTTCAAAATCTGAATTTCTTGTACAACATACATATAAGTTTTAAATTTTAAGATATTGTGTGTATTTTTAGTTGTAAAATATTCAATCTGGAATCAATCATAAAATTCACATAATTAATACATTTTAAATCTAATCACTATAATTATCATCTATACATCGTATTTCATGGTTCCATAAGCATTAGGTTATAAGATTAAAGAAAAATAACATAAAATTATGATGATGATGATGATGATGATGATGATAATGTTAAGACGATCGATGATGTGTATGCTTGATTTTTTCAATAATACTTTACAAATCCATGGAAAATATATACATATGTATATCTAAATATATGAAAGGGTGTTCATCTTACTTAAAGTATATTTTTATCATAAATATGTAGAAGATATAATTTTGAATTCTTTTCAAGGAAAATACTTTTAATCATCAATATTTTTTTTTTCTCTCTTTAAAATTGAATTATTTATTTTAAACTTAAAATTTTAAGGCATATAGGGATTTTAAAAGGATAAAAAATTAAAGTTATAATACAATAGAATAAAAATATATGAATGAAAACCCTGCATTGATCATATTATACTCAATATGTACATATATGAAATTTATGATTTGATCATTTTTTCTTGAAATTTTTCAATTTACTAAACAACATTTCAACACACAGTTGTAATTTGTTTTTTCTTCTCCAATACACAAGTTTTTGTTAATTTATTTTTCTAAAAAATTGAAAAAAAATATTGTTAGGTACTTATTTGAAATAAAAAATGTTGTGTTGTTGTTTGTTTTTTGTTTTGTCTCTTGATAATGATAATTATGATGATAATTATAAGCGATGAAAATCTTAATATTCAACAAAATGTAATAAAAAAACATTAATTCAATTGTCCTATACACACAATATTTTTTTTCTTCATTTATGTGATTTTAGATGTGTTTTTTTGTTTTTTGACTCTCTAAAAAGATAAATTTAATATTATGGGAAAAAAAGTTTTTTTTTTTAATGATATTTATAATAATAACAACAACAACAACCATACATCGTAAATCTAAAGTGGTGGTTGTAGATTGTTTTGTGTTTTAAATCTAATGGTATATATTACTTATGTACATACATATATTCACTTTGATCCGAATTTCTTTTTTTCTCTTCTATTTTAACAAGTTTTCTTTTTCCTTTTAGATACATACATATGTGTACATATACATACTATGTACATTTTTTTTTAACGATTGCATACTTAATTTTCTCATCTTCCTGACAAAATATATACATTTTGTTGTTTGTGTGCATGAATGTATATATTTTTATTTTGTATCTTTACCGGAGAGTACTATAATTTATATGTAACGTATATATACGTATGATTAGATATAAAGAGGAATGTATCAAAAAGGTTTTTAAAAAATTGTATGTATGTATGTATGTAAGTATGAAGTAAAAATGATATAAAAAAAAAATGTTAAAGAAAAAGAGAAGATTAAGAAAAGAGTGGCATTCTCATCATCATCACATTTTGATTTGATGCATCTTCATCTTTTTTATATAGTTGCATCATATCAAAATCATCATACATACATATATACCTTATATATACATTTATGTATGTATACAAACGCATAATATAATATATATTTTTATTTTAAAATCTAGACATACTGTCTTTTATAATATTGTGTTGTGTAGTATGTATATATAAATTAATGTTGTCTTTGTTGATTTCATCATTTTATAATGATCTTCTTCACTAGCATGGAACACATTGATATCCTCTTACGTTTTTTGTTTTTTTTTGTATGTATTTTTTTATTTTCATTTTTATTTCCTATAATATTTTCTTTATGGTAAATTGTATGTGCCATCTTCAATAGTTGCGTTGTTCTTTCAAGAAGAATTTTTGTAATTATAATGTTGTTGTTGTTATTTATTATTATTATTATTTTTTTTTTTTTTAAAAAAAAAAGTAATTCTCGATGAACGCGATCAGGCAAGAAAAATGAATTTCAACGAACATCCTGTAATTTGATCAAAAACTAATTTTCTAAAGAAAAGAAGAAAAAAAAAACATTCATTTTTTTTTTAAAAAGTTTTGTGCGTATACTACAGAAAAAGTATAAGCATACATACTTAAAAAAAAAAGATATAAAAATGAAATATGATAAACATGAAAAAGAGGGATAGGATGACTCAAACGAAAAGAGCACCTTTTTTTTTTCCTAAATAAAATATTTTAAAGGAAATTATACACAAAACGCCAAGTGTTTTCCTTTTAATAAAATCGCATTTTTTTTCCCGATTTCTTAGTGTTTTTTTTTTCCTTTTGGACTTTTTTTTTTTGTAAAAAAAAATGGTTTCAAAAGAAATCCTATTGAACATGAACAAAAAAAGAGAAGAAAAATAAAAATACAATATTGGAAGAAAATTTAAGTTATATCTTGAGTTAAAAATGTAATAAATTTTGGATAATATTCAATTTAATTTCTTCTGAACAGGTGGATTAATTTTTTTTTTTTTTGAATTTTTTAAAGACCAGATAAAATTTTGTAAAATGCAAACATTTAAATATTTTCCAATATCACGTGCATAAAAATAATTTAGATATGATATCAAAAAAAAAATGACTATGTGCAATTTGTTAATTGATTTTTGATTTTTCTTTTTTTTTTTTACAAATTGAATGTCCACTCTACAACAACAACAACAACAACATATGTGCATAATTTAATTGACCATGATATATGTATGTTCGTACAATGAGTTTGAATTTGTTAAAAAAGAACAATATGTAATTTAAAAACAAACAAAAATGTTTTGTTTTTTTAAATAAAATTTCTTTTTATTTTTTTTTATCTTATCATTATCATTATTTTTTGTTGTTGTTGTTGTTGTTTTTGTTAAGATAAAATATTTGCCGTAAATATATAAAAACATGTACATCCTTTAAAGTACATTAAAAACAAAAATAATAATAATAATAATAATTTCTGGTAACGGACAAATCTGTAAAACCAGTTAAAAAGCTGTTTTTCACTTGAAATCATAATACGTAAAGTTTGAAAATAATACATATATATGTATCCCTGACTAACCCTACCATATGTGAGATTGGTGGTTATATATTTTGACCTTTTACAGATTATCATCATCATCATCAACATCATCGTCAAAGAGTTGTCTTTCAAATAATATTAAAAGATGGTAAAATACAGGTGAGTATAAAGTAAGTATCTACATATGTATGTACATATGTATATATGTATCTATATAAAATATCATATCATATAAGAAAAGAGCTTTTACTTTATGCTGTTAACAATGTTTTTTTTTTTTTTTATATAGAAATCAAATATGAAGCTGATATTATTTTAAAATAAAACCTGGGACCTGGATATAACCAAACATGAAACAGATTATTATATCCAATTCTATCATCATCATTATCATGAAGATTGTAAGTAAAATTTGCTTCTGTATACATATATTGTTGTTTGGTATTGAGTACCTATTTTTTTTTTTTTAACTGCGTGCATTTTGATATTTTATTGAAAGCATTCTTTAAGACATAATGATTGCAAACTTCCATGTGAGATCTCATCAAAAGATTATATGCGTGTATAAACAACATATAAAACGGGCAAAGACCATATTTGATCATCATCATCATCATCATCGTCAGATATCGATGGAAAATTGGATATGGGAATAAACTGGACAGACTTGATGTATATGCGTATTCCATAAATGGTGTGTAATGAAATACAAATGAAAAGTAAGAAAAAATAAAATAAATAAATATATAAAAGAAAGAACTTACATATATTTATTTTACTTTTTTTTTTTTTTCGTATAAAAATCATGTTTACTATTAAAAATGCACTTTAGTATTTAGCATGATGCTCTGATGTTATTTTTGTAAATACATAAAATGTATTTTGTTGAAGAGAAAGATATTAAAAAAAAGAAAAAAAATTGTTTAAAACAAATAAGAAATTTAAATTTCATATCATTCGGGTTAAAGATTCAATTAAGAGTATACATATACGAGTATATACATATATACATAGATTAAATTTCTTTTTACATACCAAAATGTACTTAAAATTAACTAAAAATGTAAGAGAACGTTCTTAAAAAAGGGGTGTCTCAAGAACAACTTTATATAAGTAATATACAAAGGGTTTATATCGGGAAATTGCATATACGTATGTATACTAATAAGTAATATGTATATATCTTTTATAATATATATAGGTAATACATATAAGGGTAGAAATTATTTTTACTAAAAGTACTTTAGTTTAAATATTCAAAGGGGGGAAAAAATAAACAATAAAAGAACATCATCTCGAATAATATTTTTTAACATTTCTTTTTTTAGATACATCTGTACAAGTATAATATCTATTGAAAATCTAGAGTAAAGGTAATACTTATCCTCTTACAAGAAGGTATCAATTTTCATTAATTTGTTTTTAGGCGGTATATATTCTTTATTTTTCAAGGATTATGCATCAATTTAAGAGAAAATCCATATCCTTTATACGATATGTAAAACTGTATGTATGTATATAATTGGTGATAGTATTTATTGTAGAATATTATTGTCCTTGATTCGATGGTTTATGATGTATCGACGCGACGACGTCTTCTTCAATATAATTTGAGTGTTTTTTTTTTTTTTTCAAAAGGATATTGCAAATAAAATTGAAAATTTTCAAGGTAAATTTTAATAAAGTACGTTTATGGTATACCTCTACAATCATATTTTTTAATAATAATAATAAAAAAAAGAAATTACCACGCATCCTTATATTAAGGATGTTTTTTTTTTATTTATTACCATTTCTATTTTCTTTTTAATGGATTTGCATTTGAAAAAGTTAAAAAAAAAAACATGCATTCATTTTATTATTCATAATTTTATAAAAATAATATAAAAAAAATTGTATTATAGGGACAATATAAAAAAAAAACACATACAAATGCATAAAAAAAACGTATATTGTCGTGTCTAAGTGTTATGTGTATTTTTGTTTTTTAAGTGAATTGTTTTTGTTTTTTCTTCCTTAATAATTTTTCTTTTAAAAAAGGGAAACAGAAATTTGAACGGAAGTAGTAATAAATCAGAGTAAAATTTTTAAATATTAAAAATGACATCTGCTACAGTATGTCCTCGGAAACAGAAGTTACATAAATATTATATACATACATATATGTAATAAACCAGGATTAAAAGTGTTTTATTGCATCATTATGATGATATAGTGGATGCATTGATTTTAATCGATTGAATTTTCTTTTCTTTTTTTCGCTTCTTTATCAATTTTTGTTATCATTCAATTTTATTTTTGTTTTCTTCATCGTTTTGATATTATGTTGTCAAGCTTTAAGCAATAACCTCATGGTTTCTTTGCAATAACCGCAGTTTTTTGTTTTTTTGTTTTTGTGTTTTTAATGTCATAAAAACAAAGAAAAATTTTAATTTCCATAAAATTGTGAAATAATAAATTTCCCATCTCACGGTTTTGGTTTGATTGTATTTTATATATAGGTACATATGTATGTATGTACATATACATATAGGTATTCGCGTATATATTGAATGAAAAACAATCTGTTATTATATATGTAAAATATGTGTAGTACATATTAATTTTCATTATATACACGCTAGATTTGTATAATATTTTTGTTTAATTTTTTTTTAGTATGTAATTCGTAAAATGTACACATGTATAAAGTATCTGCTACTGTACGTATATATATCAGGTAAGTTCATATAGGTATGTGTTAAATGCGGTTGCATGAAACGTTTTTTTTTTTTGCTTTTTATTCTTTTTTCATATAATAGCATTGAACCATGGAAAGAAGCATATGGTGGTGGGTGAAAGCATTTTATAGAATCTGCAATATCATATGATCATCTTCAGCATCAACAAATTTTCAACGGGACTTAAACCGCAAAAAATAAAAAAATAAAAACCTTTTAATAGATTTCTTTAAGAATTTATCGTAATGTGTGTAGTAGAAGTATCTATAAAAAGGAGTAACAACGGCAGCATTCAGATACAGACACCAAAGACAATTGAAATTAAAAACAAAAACAACAAAAAAAATCAAAGAACTATCAGTTTAAGAAGGGGGGTCTTGGCCTTAGTAATTTTGTTTTAAATACTTATAGCAATGGTATCACATATATACGTTTATTATATGAAGATTTTGATCTAAGACAAGAGAGATGTAAAATAATAATATATAAAATCAACTTGGCTTCATTTTTTAAAAAGAAAAATAAAAATATTTTCTGTGTCAAAATGTTACATACTAGCATACAATCAACTAAATGTAATCGGTCATGCGTGCCCTCTTATGTTTACATTTTTATTTAACATTACATATTACTTCTTTCTATATCTGTTTAATTTTAATTTCTCTTCTCCTGGGCTTATATACGTATAACTAAATATATTAAATGTATATAAAGTATGTATGTAAATAAAAACAATAACAAAAAAAAAACAGTTTTTATTTATTATTATTACTACATCGGCAATTCATATAATATATATACATAAATGTATGTTGTATGTATAGTAGCATTTTAAAATAGCATATAATAGCAATATTCTATTTTATAGTTTTAGAAGTTAACTTTTGTTTCGCTTGGGTGGTATTTTATTGCTTCTGGGTACAAGAAATTTTACTAAATGAAAAAAAAAAAAAAATTATTGTTAGCTATACCCAAAGAGTTAAAAGAAAATTTAAATTAATAACTCAAACTAATACAACTAATGTAGAATTTATACCGTAAAATTATAAACAATAGGCCCTCTATCTATATATTTTCATACATGCCTACATGCATATATGCTATATACACATATATTCGTACATACACATTAGATATGTTAAACAATTCAAAAGTGAAAAAAGAAAAAAATTTGAAGTATAAACGCACCCTTTATGTAAATATGTATTTCATATAACAGGTTGCTGTACATACATACATATATTATATATATTTTTTTTTAGAAAAATTACATTCCCATAGAAGATAATCCTTATAAGTATAATTTTGATTCAGTATTTACGTAGGTAAATCATCATGAATTTTATTATTTAAAAAATCAAGGTGTCATATGTAAATAAAAAAAGAAAATAATGCTTTTATAGTTCTGCGTCATCATTATACTACCTGGGAAATAAATAAATATATACGTACATATATGTATGTATATAAACTAATCTGATTAATGTCTTTCTAATGTGAACGAAACTCTTTCTCTTCTCCTTATCGCATGTGTGTTCTTCAATATAACTACAATTTAATATTTCTGTTGTGTTATTATTTTCATTTAGGATTCTTTAGTTATATGCACAATATAAAATATCATTTTTTTTTTCTTGTATCTATTTACATAGAAATTTATTAAATTATAGTGACAAAGTATCTTTAATGAAAAATTAATTTTTTATGAAAAAAAAAAAAAAAAAGAAAAGAGAAAGAAAAAATAAAATCGAGCATATATATTAAATCATTTTTGTTCATAGAAAAAACATTTTGATTCGTCCAGACGAGACGATATGATATACTTATATGTAATTTTTGTATGTACATCATACATATGTATATTGTGATTTGTAGTTATCATGATCATATAATAAATCATCATAAAAATATGTACAGAAAAAGTGTATGTATATGTATGTACACATTAAATTATTATTATCTTTCTTAAACGTAGTTCGATTGTCGCCGTTTAATACTGTCAATTCATTAAAAAAATAAATAAATAAAAGTCACATAAAAACTAACCAAAAAGATATTTTCTCACTTTCTTTACTTATATCTTATATCTTGTACGTATGATGTATATTATTATTTTTATCAAATTCAATAGATGCATCATACATACATATGTATGTATACATATTATGTATATATAAAATTGGCTAGTTGATTTCATATTTGTCACAATTTTATAAAAATTAGCAACGAATCCAGTCGAGAATTTCAATTGATAATAAAAAGGCGGTCGTACCAGATGTCAAAATGATCTTCATATCTTTTTTAATTTCTCATATATTAGTTGAAATAATAAAAAGATCTTTCTTTAAATATTATGTATCACAATTTTTTTCTTTTTTTATTTTATTGTACTTATAAAAGATACTTGTTGTATATGTATTTACATGTGAAATATGTATTCAATGTTTTTTTTTTTTTTTTTAAATTCAAAATCAAATATTTTGAAAAATTTTCACATGTGAAAAGTACTTTTTTGTTGTTGTTGTTGTTGTTATTTGTCTTCTAAAAACATTGATTTTTTTTTAAATATTTGTTTCTTAACAAAATGAACTGTATTTCCACAGGCAATAATTATTTTATGATTCTTTTAAAAATTTTGAAGAGGTATTTATATTTATTTACCTCTTGGTAAAACATTGAGAAAAAAAAATTGGTAGTACTTATGGTAAGGTATGGTATTTACTTAAATGACATCAAATGTACTTAAGACAGATCCTTTTTTTTTTTTTTTTTGAAGGACTATTTGGTAAACTATATTATAAAAAATTAAAACGTCTTTCAATTAAATAACATGTTCTTTTTAAGGATACAAGGTACTTGAAAAAGAAAAAAAATAAGACTTAGGTAGAATGAAAAAGTTAAAAATCTATTTAGATTTAAAGACGTCGTTATGATCTTTTACTTTCGACATAATTGTTTTAAGGATACCATATTAATATTTGAGGAGCTGCTGAACTCAGAGACAGGTTCATAAAACATTTTATTGTAGCGAAGCTACGTAAATGTTTTTTTTTTGCTTCCACTGAGTAATTGAACATATGAAATAATAAATATTTTTATCAGTTATGGAAATTATCAGTTAATTTTCTTTTTTTTTTTGCTTTTTAAAAACAAGGACATTTTTTTGTATAGAAATATTTTTTCCATTTGTAAAATAAAATATTCAAATGTATTTCCTGTGACACTTTATTTCCTGTTTTTTTAATTTTTTTTTTCATTTTATAATTATTGATATTTTTTTTTTAAATCTAGAATGTACTGTTTTTTAAGGAAACGGAAAGAAATATTCAAAATAAACCAGATGTCATTTTTTTCTAAATTTCCAAAAGAAAAATTAAGTTTATGTAAAATCTATTTTTTTATAGATAGGTACCTACATATTACACATGCTGAGAAAAGTAGAATTTTTTTTTCCAACTAAAACTAATCAATTTTTATTTTATAGTCAATATACTTATTAAGGATATGAGAGTTTGAATGCACATACGACGTTTTTCAACGCAACATTTGTATCAAAAATCACAAGAAAAAAAACCAAGGATAATCTATTATTATAATTCAAAATCTTCAAAAAAAAAAAAAATTAAATTTCCCACAATCCTGACAAAAAGATCTTTGTTATGCAATCTGTTGTTTGTATACAAATAAAAAAATAATACATAATTATATAATCTGACATGGTATACTATATGGGCAGATTTCAATTGATTAGAATCAGAAAAAATTAAGAAAAAAAAAAAAAAAATTCGATACAACTAATAATGCAAAATATCTAACAGATCTTCTTGCTTTTGAACATTTCAAGTTTTCATTTCTTCTTTTTCATTTTATTATTATTATTTCTTTTTTTTCTTCTTTTTTTTTCTTGAAATACAGGTGAGATTATAATTACAACACATTTTCTAATAACAATAAAAAAAAAAAATCAAAACCAATGAAAATTGATATAGAAATACAACAGCGCTATAAGCAACTGGTGATTTGCCATCAGGATATCTTTACAATCTCTTTTAAAGAGCGTAAAAGTAACAACAACAAAAAACACACACACATAGAAATATATAGGAATGCACAACCTGTATTATTCAAAATTGAATGCTGGTGTACTATTCTTACCTGTTCAGATGGATGGTTCATTTCATATATTATCACTGTGTGATAAAAAAAATAAGGTTCAACAGAAATTTTTAGATAAAAAGAAATAAAAGAATGAAAATAAAAAATTTCCTCTTTTCATTCATTCTAATATGAAATTTTGCACAAAAAGTATAATGTTCTTCATTCATTCATTCGTTTTTTTTTCTTTTCCTTTTGATAACCTGATTTTATTTTTCTCTAGAGGCAATATATGGGATGCCAAAGTTGTTGTTTTCTTTACCATTTTTGAATAAAATGAGTTTTTTAATTTGACAAAAAAATAAAATTGAAGAAAAAAAATTCTTTATAGAATTTAAGAAAAAAATTTGAAGAGTTGACATAAGTTAGATTTCTTTTCAGGTTTTTTTTTCTTTTTTTGAAAGCTAGAAATATGTATGATTAGAAATCATAGAACTATAGAACTGAATAACGAAAAAAAAAAAACATGAAAAATATAACGAATTTCAAATTTCATTAATTAAGTCAAAATTTATTATTAAAATTTCTCACGAAGACGGTTAGATCGTTCGATTTTTGTTAATTTTTGCGTCATTAAAACAAAAAAGAAAAATTGATTTGTAAAAAAAAAATGGATGGAAAAATAATAAAGAAAAAAAAGATTATTAAAAATTAAAATAATTAATGTCCTATATAAATTGACGTGTCCTTTCAAAACACAATACACTATATATAATATGTATTGCATTATTTATATTTAAAATGTTCACCAGAAATAAAAAAAAAAAACCTGTTTCATTGAAATCTTTTGATATAATTTTAATATGGTGGAAAAGATAACAACAAAAAGGAATCAAAGAAGAAAAAGAAGAAAAAAACAATATTAAAGATGAAAGCATAAACAAATAAACAATTTTTTTTTTCAATTGAAGGGTTTTATCACATGGTTTTTTTTTTTGTTTTTTTTATTTATAAATTTTTTAACTCTTTTATTTTTAATCGAAAAAACAACACACACACACACATACATTCAATGAAAGAGATTCAACAAATTTTAATGAAATTCACAACAAAAATCCTTAAAGAAGCTGAATAAATTGCAAAGTAGCGTGTCAAGTTTCATTTGATGTTTTTTTATTTATTTATTTATATTTACTCTTTTTCTTCTTTGAATTCAAGCTATACATACATATACATAATCATTATAAAGGTAGATATTATGTAGATATTGTATGCGAAAACATGAGTTTAAAAAAGTACGACTTTTTTTGTTTGTCTTTTATACGAAAAAAAAAGTTGTGTGGGCGAACTTGAAGACGTTTTTTTTTTTTTTTTGTCGTGTAACGTGTTATATAGAAACAATATACATAATATGTATACATATTTTAGAGAACTTCTATCTCAATAAATTTTGCAACGCAAGCACCATGAAAAAACAAAAAAAGATTACTTAAGAAATTTTTATTTTAATGTTTTATGATAGTTGTATAATCCTAATTATAATAATAATAAAAAAAAACACACACATTTTCTACATGAAAATAAATATCTTTAGTAAAAATTAATATAGGTACATATTATATATACATACTTATGTGCATAAAAAAAATGTATGTAATACGAATTATAGGTATATACTTTGTACCTATATGTGTACATATACATATATACAACATATGTACATAAATATGTATGTGATTTTTGTCAATTTGTATTTGTGTTAAATATATATATATGTATCTCGTTCAACACACGTTTTTTTTACCGTATGTAACATATATAACAGAGAAACAAACAAAAAAAAGCTCTTTTTTTTTACTTATAAAAAAAACGAATGAAAAACCTCACCTGTTCCATCATTAAATTCTGTTGAAAATGATTTTTCTGTGTATTGTTTTTTTTTAAACAAAAAAATTTTTTTTTCTTTCTTTCTTATTTTAAATTTAATTCTTCATAAATTGGCAAATAATAATTTACCTGAAGTTTACTATACAATTGTATTGTGTTAGAGCTGCGGCTGACTGATTAGATTGTTATGTATTAAGCATAAAATATAATAATATGTACTTATAATAGTAAAACAGAGATAAAAAAAAAAAAAGAATAAAATTAAAAAATAATAATAAGATTGTTTATTGTTGTTGTTGTTGTTGAATAAGTGTTATATAGCACTTTTAAGTTTTACTATTACTTATTAAATGGAAATTTTTTTTTTTTTCGTAATTATTACACATATAGCGACCGGTTAAGTGATTTGAATTTTATTGTGTATTACACTTGTATAAATTGAAAAAAAATAGGTATTATTATTTTTTCTCAATATAAAATCGCAAGCAATTCTATAGCCAGTAGATTTTTAACAGATTTTCTATAACCTCTTAACCTCTTATTAAGAAAATTAATAAATAATTTCATTAAAAAAAAAATCTGTTAGTATTTATAGATCAAATAAATCTATTCTAAAAATGTACACCTCAACAATCACCTGAGAAAACTAAGTAAAACTGAATTTGAAAATTTTCGCCTTGCTGTGAAAGAAATTGCAAAATATGTATGTCACTTTATACAGCTAGGTTTTGCATTTCTTGTTGACATAGGTATATCAGGCAGATCTCTATAGCCTAAAAAAAAACAATTCCTAGCTTTTGCATATACGAATAGGTACATACAAATGTCCAAGGATCCTGCTTTTTAGTCGCTGTGAGGTGAGGTTGAAGCACCTTACAATATTTTACAAAAATTATGCAGCTTAAATTTTAAAATACTTTCAAGTTTTTTGTTCTTTGTTTTTGAAATTTTGATCGTTAATTTTATTTTACTAAGTCATGTTCTAAGAACACAATTAAGCATACAATCAAAATAATAAAATTATTAAAATTATTGGTGATACTTCAAATTAATTGTTTCCTTAATCTTTGGTTTTAACAATACTATCTATATTCAATCGATATAGTGAAGGGGGGGGGTTTTTTTTTTTTTTTAATGTTGAATTCCGCGTAATTCAATTTAATTTTAAATGTTTTTATTAAGGTTTTTTAATTTTTACTTTTAAAATCACATTTATACCAATTCCATTGTCTGTTTTGTTCTCATTTTAATAAATCAAACATCAATTACAAATTTTTCAAGGTAAACCTTGTATATTTAGTGAGAAAATCACTCTAAAACTTGTTTGTTTATAATATTTCATCGATTTTGTTGTTCAAAGAGATATGATTTGAGAAAAAAACAAATTTTTTTTTTTGTTTTTTGAATTCTCATTATTATTGAACTTGAAGTAGTATAGAAATTAATTATTGGAAGAAAAAAAATACCCAATACATATTTAATGGTGTATGTATTTAAATTTCCGAATTCCAATTTAATTGAACGTTAAACTTATAGCATACATATTATATATTTTTTTAATGAAGTTGTGTTTATTTAAATTAGATTTTTGTTAAAGGATTTTAAAAAAAAAGAAAAAAAAAACAAAGACCAAAATGTGTGTTTTTTTAAGCCTTGGGAAATCTTTGGCTTTTGTTTGAAATTTTAAAACTTGAATTAAAGAAAAAATATCTTTTTTTTTTTTAATTTTAAATTTATTTTTATTGCAATTCTTTCTATTTCTTAGAATACAATACTATCAAAAGTGTAATAACCGTTATTTAAATTTAATACTTTTTTTTTCTTTCTCATCATGAATAAATTTTTATTTTGTTAAAACTCCTTTTTTATTTCTTGTTACTTGGCAAAATCGAATACATACATAAAATGTGCTTACACACATTTTGTGCAGAATATTGTACGTGTTTTGAATAAATTGCAACAATGAATTAAAAGTTCATTAAATTCTGTTTGAAATTCACCAATCAATTTATTTTCAATCGTGTCATAATTTCATATATGAAATTTTATTTAAAACTTTTTTTTTGTTATGAAAGATTCATTTTTTTTTTTTAATATTAAAACTCTTTAATTTTGGCTATATTAGATTATATTATAGATTAAAGAACCAGCCACCAGAGGTGGGATTTTATTCCCTTGTTACTGCGACCCGTTTGGATCTTTTGTAATACCCTACTGCTGGATTTGACCTATAGTTTTAGGGCCTTCCGGTGTTAAGTATATTTGGTCCATATGCTCAAGCCTAGGACGTATTATGATTTTACACCGGCACAAGATGTGCTCTGAGGTTTCTGCTTCCTCTTCACAGAATCTGCATTCCCATCTTTATTACATGGTATCTTAGAGGACAGTGTCCAGTAAAAAGTCCCACAAATGTCCTTAGTTCATTTTTTGGAAGTTTTAGCAATTTCAGCGCCTTGCCCTTGTTAGTTGATTTTGGCTAAAAAATATGTATATCTCTTTTAATATACTGGGCAAAAATTTTGCAAATTCTTCAAAGATTTTTTAAATTATTTATCTTTTTGTTTTAAATGCATGTAAGTTATTTACTTATTATTTTTTCTTCTACTTGTTGATAAGAAATAGGTATACATACTATTTACTCGTATATTCTCACTAGGTAAAAAATAAAAAACTTCAAACGTAATTGTTATATGATATAATATAAATACTTTAGATAAAAAAGTATCTTTGTAGTTCGTATTTGTAAGTGGGTGACTAATCAGTTTTTTTTTTTTTTTTTCATTTTTAAATAACAAAAAAAATATATATACACAATTACAGGCATCAGTACAAAAGTATTTAATTATCTGAAGTTACACTGTAATTGTGCCTTCAGAAAAGTAATACAAAATATTTTAAAGCAATTCGATATACCGTACATACTTGAAAAAAAAAAATGTATGTACAGGGTGTGCTAGGATTTTTAGATTTTTCAAATACTTTAGAATTTAATAAAGTTAACAAGTTGATAATTTGAAGTTACTTTAACTTCAGACTTAAAAATTTATAAGACAAACAAAAGAAAGAGTAGATATAGGTACTTTAATTTAGTTCTTATTCATAATGTTTAATTTAAAATAATCAAATTTAAAAAAAAAAACATATACATTTTAAAATGTGATTTTATTGAGCACAAATAATGTGAATTGCTTTTCCAATCATTCTTGGCACAATAGTCACATGATTTGCCATTGTAGATATTATTATAGTTCAATTGAACTTCAGTTTTTGTTTAATAGTTTTTATTTTCTACTATATAGGTACATACCTACTTGAAACACTATGTACTTTGTACCTATAATTTATAATGTAAGGAATATTACAATATATATAAAAAAAAATTATATAGCGTATAAGTAATGTAAATAATCAGCAAATATTATTATTGTTTTTTTTTTTAAGTTTAGATTTTTTTTTATTATTGTATTTTATCAAAGTAATATTTTCTATACATATAAAATGATACTTAATAGCTTTATTAAGAAGCAATTAATTTTATGTATAAATACATGATAGTAAAAAAAAATTCTCATAATACATAACGTATATGTAACGTATGTATACCATATATTGTTTATTATTATTATTATTTGTTTTATTCCACAAAATAGTGATAAATAAACTATTAAAATAAACCACATAGTGTAATAAAAAGTAAAATAACATTTTTCATGTATCTATTGTAGATTTTTAATAATAATTACTAAAATAATGATGATCTAGTTAATTATTTAAGTATTATACAATTATGTATATATCAAATTCTGAAATTAACACCTCGTTTTATATTTTCTTAATATGTACAAATATATAGATTTTTTTTCGTTTGCAAATAATTAAAAAATGTGTCATATTTTCAATAATAATAATATTGAAGAAAGAAAAAAAAAATGAATAATATTACTGAAATACATATGTTTAAAAAATGAAATGAATTTAATATACGATATTTACAAATAATAAAAATGTTTTAGATACTTTTTTTTTTTGAATTTATTTTTTATCATATTCGCACATATTTGAAATGTGAAAAACAACAACAAAAAATTTGTTTTATGAGTAAGAGAATTTCTTGATTAATAAAATATGTACATATGTACTTACTATATTATTTATGGCGTAACATGCACATATGTGATGATATTAAAATGTACCATTTTAATTGACATACATAATTTTTAATGCATTTATAATGTCATTGTCATCATCATCATCATCATAATCATCATCATCGCCATCATCAATCACATGTATACATATACACATATATGTATATATGTATAACAATAAATTTCGAAATAAGAAAAATTAAATTTCGAGATTTCAATTAAAAATAATTTTTTTTTTTTTTTTAATTTCAAGTAGTTTTCACTTTTCATCATCATCATCACCAATTTGTCATTAATACTTTATTAGCACATTTTTTTCACGTGTGTTTTAATCGATTTTTCATGTATGTATACATATGCAAAATTGATGCTGATGCTTGCTGATCATATAAGAATAATTTTATTCACGAATCAATCATAATTATACATATTAATTATCAATGTATACACGATTTACGTTTTAAGATTGCGGTTTTTTTTTTTTTTTTTTTTTTTTTTTTTTGTGAAAGCACAGCAATTTGAGAAAATATCATAAAATTTGGTATAAGAAGAAAAACATATATAAGAGTACATACGAGTATATGTATATGTACATATGTATAAATTATGATGTGTTGATTTTTCAAGTATCAATTCATATTATGATGAAATATACAATTATACATTAAAAATTATAAAATTCATAGATTCCAAGTCTAGATAATAAAATTATTATAAATTGAAAATTATATTTGAAAAATCATAATTCATAAATTTGAAAAAAAAAAAAAAAAAGGGAAAAAAAAGAATTTTTATAAATTATTTAAAACGTAAACCAAATTAAAAATAATTAATTAATTAATTTTTTTTTTTTGCTTTAATAAAATTGAAAATGTAAAAATTGTCGATAATAATTTTCTAGATTGATTTTTTTTTTCATTCAACAAAATTTTGTTAAAGTTTTCTTTTGTTGTGCATGTTCTTCTATTCTGTTTTTTTCTTGTTTTTCCAATGAAAATTTTTATACAGACACATTAAAATAAAATTCTACGAAGTATTTTAATTGAAAAGATTTTTTTCATCTTAATTTGAATGATGAAAAAACAAATATGTACATAACAAAAAAAAAAAAGAAAAGAAAAAAAAAACAACATTGATTGATATTTTATTCTCAAGGAGAAGATGAAAAATATTGCAATAAATACAACAACAAAAACGAATAAGAAGAATAAGAAGAAAAAACAATCAATTGAAAATTATTATTAATTGATGCTCAAATTGAATCATATACAAAAATAATTCTGTTTAAAATGTGCGTGAATGTGTTAGTGCGTTTTTGATCTAGCTGCTTTGTGCGAATATACTATGTTTTTGAAACATATTAAGAAGAGTTTTTAATTAAAAGTGATGGAATTTTTAATAATATAAATGATAATCAATTTTACTACTATGTAATTCTGATTTATATTATGTACAATCTGTTAAATAATTGTGTGTACATATATCATTTTCATTTATGTTTTATAGGTTTTATTCTTTCTGCTATAGATAAAATCTTAAGAATTTTTTCGATTCTATGGAAAAAAGGACGCCTTTCTAAAACAAAAAAATGTTATCAGGTTTGTTTTATATAGTACACTTATACATATTGTCGATTCTATTGGTAAATTTGATGTGAAATGAAAGAAAGGTTTTGAAAAAGATTCAATTTCATATGAAATTAGACCTTAACAGTTCACAAAATTTCAAATCTTTCAGATTATTTTTCTACCAAAAACAAAAAAAAAAAAAAAGGTTGCGAGATAACGAAATGTGATATATTTAAAAATAAAATACATAATATACTATATGTATATATCCTGAAATGATAAACTATAAATTTATATTTTCTAAGTATGAAAACATGTTCATTGTTTTTGGCGGAAATGTTTTTTTTTTTTGTTTAAGGACGAAAAAAAAACGATAAGAAAATTCCAGACAAGGCTTATACAGGGTATTTTTATTATGCAGAAAAAGAATACTCAATTGATTCTGCGTTGATTTGCAATCTTCATTTTTTACGAAAAAAGCATAGTTTTCGATGCAGAATCAATTGAGCATTGTTTTTCTGCAATTAAAAATTGGAGTTAATTTAAGCCTATTTTTAGCAAAGCAGGATTAAACACAAAAAATGCGTAAAAATTCACAAAATTTTGATTTTAAGGGCGTATATCTTTTTAAAAGTTAGAAATAGGAAAACAATTAAGGCATCGTTAAAAAGAACAAAGGGTTCTCTAAATTTCCTCTTGATTTAAAGTGACTCTAGAGTGCCCCTGCAAAAAGTTATGAGATACATCGTGAAATAAGAGCAAAAAAATTTCAACACCCTTTAACGGCCAAATGGTTGAGATTTCCTTCCCCCCTCCGATACGATTTTTTGTTTGTCTCGATGAGCCCTATCTATGGTATCCTTTTGGTCGGTGATAACGGAAACACCCTGTATATACAGAAAATTATTTAAAATATAGGAATTCATTGAAAAGTAGAATGCGTAAATTACAAAAAAAAATTTTGTTGATTGGGATCATGATTATAGAGAAAACAAAAGTTATAGTCATAAAAATTTCAATATTTTAGTCCTTTTTTTTTTGAGAGTACTATATATGTACATATTTCAAAAATCTCAGTTAATTTATACAAAATTTTTGTTTGTTGTATATTTCTTACCTTTCATATCATTATGCTCTAAATATCCGTACGAATATCCTTGTGTTATGAATGATGCTAATATTATAATCCATATAAAAATGAAATTCCGTAATTTCCAGTAATCCATCATCGTTGTTTTATTGATTCTATTATCAAGCATGTTTTTATATTCGCTAAAATCTTTAATAAGCCACACACGCACACACTTTTTCACTTATGAATTGCACTTTTTTAAAAACACAAAATTACTTATAAATCCATAATTACATGAATTTTAAAAATAAATCAATTATCATAATTTTTTTTTTGTTTTTTTGTTTTCTATTTTATGCAACAAAACATAATTTATTCAAACAATGTAATCCTTATTTTAATTGAGAAAATAACGTAACAAATGAGTGAAATCATATTTTTTTTTTCTTCAATTATTTTCTATTTAAATTTAAAAAAAAAAAAGGATGTTTCATGAATGTTTATGTTAAATTTTCTGGATTTTTGTTCTAGAGAGTATGTGCCAAGATTCAAATATGTAATTGGTGATATAGATGTGCAATATATGGATTCAAAATATCCTATATGAGCATCAGAGATACAAATAAGGATATTCAAGAATGTTTTAAATAATGCATGCAAGTTAAATAATATTTAGGTATATTTTTAATTGAAAAAAGTAATATATGTATGTACATACTTAATAATTAAACACATAAATACGTTTCGATATTTATTTAGTTTTTATGAGTCTTCAATATGAAAAAATCTTTTTTTTTTTTTTTTTTTAATTTTTCAATAATTAAACAAAATTCTCAGTACACATTCGATTTATGAAATTTTAAATTTATTCAACGAAACATAAAAAAAAAAAAACAAAATAGTATTTATCTTCTATTGTTTTAATATTTACTTTTCACTATTTTAAACAGAAAACTTTTTCTTTTGTTTTTTTTTTCTTCTAATTTTTCTCTACTTTCTACACAGAAAAAAAAAAAAAAAAATAAAACATATCAAACACAATCACGAATATGATAAAATTTTACAATAGACAAAAAAAAAAGATAATATTTTTCTTTTTCACCTGGTTAAAGGTGACGCACAATATTTTTCACACGGTAGAATGAACAGATATTTGACTTGTTATTGTATAGAGTACATTTAATTATATTTTTTTTCTTAGAATTTATTTTTTTAAAAAGTAATTATTAAAAAAAAATTAACATAAATTTAAAATTAGAAAAAAAAAAAAAACACAATAAAGTTTATTGTAAATTTTCATTTATATTTATTTTATATTAGAACAAAAATACCAATAATAAAACAAATTTAAAAAAATATATTAGAAAAATTTAAAAAAAAAAAAAAAGATACAAAGATGTTCACATTTCAACGGTCTATTTACGAATGCTCTCAACTGTTTACAAATTTGTTGATTGTATAGCGATGTTTGTACAGTAGTTTACTGGTTTTACTGTAGTGAAAAAAAAATAATAATAATTTGTATCTAAAAGCTTTTCATATGGAAAAACTATGATAAATTTGTAATATCGGTTGAATTGTTGAATATTCAACAACAATTTTATTTTTTCAATAAATTTGATAATTTTAATTCAACAATTTCCTTTCAAGATCATATAAAAAAACACGATCATTTAATATGAAAATTTCCCTAATTTTATACATTATTGTGGAATCAAAGCTAAAATTAGTTTAGTTTATAACAAAAAGTATTCAAGACAATTGTATAAGCCAACGGGTTTCTGTCAAGAATATAACGAAATAAAAATTTATGAGTACAACCGCAAAGAGAATACGATTATTTAACGAAAAATTAATTTATTTTTCATGTCTTTCATCAAATC
This sequence comes from Bombylius major, assembly GCA_932526495.1. Classification (NCBI taxonomy): domain Eukaryota; kingdom Metazoa; phylum Arthropoda; class Insecta; order Diptera; family Bombyliidae; genus Bombylius; species Bombylius major. Next base: position 38,140,486 of record OW052046.1, read on the forward strand.
CAGTAAATTTTAATTGCTCTTAATAAAACTTCGTCTTACACACAACAAAATTTAAAAAAATGAGTCATAAAATAAAATGCTTTAAAGGAATCCACTTCACTATTGAACTACACTACTCCTACACTACAGCTAACTGAGTGTTTTCCGATTTCAACACCCATGCTGAGGTAATATTTAACCAGGGCTTCACCTTGATTTTTATTACAACTCATTGGATTAATTTTTTGAAATTATTATTTAAAAAAAAACAACAACAAATTAACATTACGGAAACATACTTTTTGGAAAGGACCAAAATATCTATAAAAAGAATACCCTGCAGAAATTTAAAACTATTCGCATCACAAAAGAGTCCAAAGATATTCAAATTTGAAATCTGATTTACGACGAAAATGCGACAAAATTGATTTGAGTGTTAATGTTGTATGAATGTGTCTTAAAATTAGTGACAGAATTTGCACTTATCCATTTTAATTTTTATAAAAGGGACATGATTTTTTCCTTGTAATATTAAAAAAAATATTTTTCATGATTTTAAAAAGTAAAAACTAAAAAATAACATTTTTTGCTATATCTCAAACTTTAGTCGGTTTTAGATTGGAACTCAGAAGGTCCTGAATGATCATATTCTCATATATCTTTTCTCTTGATATTCTAAATACTTCACAAGCAAGGAAAATTTTCAATCTCTCAAGAAACTGTAACATTTTTCTTAAATTTGTTCGAAGAGGACTTTCTCATATTTATTTTTACATGAAAGTCAAAGTGGTCTCAAAATGAAGAGCAGAATCTCTACGAGTATGATTTTAAATAAAATATGAGCTGTAAGCTGTTTTATTATTTTCTATTATTTTCTGCTTAATTCCTACCGGCACTGGTGTAAAATATGTGTTTCTGTTGTTGTTGTTGTTGTTGTTGTTGGACAAAGCCGTTATTTAGAACAAAGATAAAAATAAAAAAGATTTATTTTTTTTTTCTCGTCTATTTCTTTTATTATGATTTTTTTCCTTTTTATAATTTTTTAAAATTTCATTATAAAATATTTTTTCCAAGTATGTTTTCTCCATAATTTTAAGTAAAGTTTGTTTCTTATTATAAAAAAAAAAATTAAGTTTCTGATGAAATTTTCATAAATCATTTTTTCACATAACCTATTACAAAGAAAACAATATACATATACCCCCGATATCCCCAAATCCAAAATCCCCAAATTCGAAATCCCAAAATCCAAAATCCTAAAAACAAAATCACAAAATCCAAAATCCCAATGGACAAAATCCCAAAAAAAATCCCAAGAATCAGAATCTTCTGCGTCGCGCAGATGAAATTTTATTTGCTGCATGTTTCACTCTTAGCGTTGCGCTTATAAATAAATAAGCAAAGAATAAATGTTATGAATGGAGAGGTATGAAAATTTTTTAAAGGAGTAATAACATTTTATTGAGGTATATATTACATTTATTCACTTTGTTTTAAACTCATTCATATATGAGCCTTTTTATCCTAGCAAAAAAAAAAATTCATTTTTTTCCCAAATGAACGATAAGTACCACATGCGTATTTTATTAATAATTAAATTATGTTTTGTTGTTCTATTTATTTTCGAATACTTTATTCTTAAAAAATATATGTAAAACATAATAATTCTTTCAAAAGGAGAAAAAAGATATTCTTCTTTACTTATTTTATATTTTTAGTCTAAATTTGTTCTGCAGCTCAATATATTTTTTGGGATTTTGAATTTTGAAATTATGATTTTTGAGATTACATATTTGGGGATTTTGTCGAAAAAAATTTTTGGGATTTTGGATTTTGGGATTTCGGAGGGTTCCCTACATGCATACGAGTACCTATGTATTTATGCATTTCCAATTTAAAATTCAGTAATAAATTCATTTTGAATTATGTTTAATTTCATAATATATTAATTGTCTTTTTTTTTTTTTTTTTTTGAAACTACTCTGTAGCCTCTCTTCGTCTTTTTTTTATATTTTTTCTGTTCATTTTTATAATATTACTTTTCACCTTGATTTTTAACATTTTTAATTATATTCAAGTACCTATATACATACATATTTATCATTCGTAAAGATAATGAAAAAAAAAAAAAATTAAAATTAAGCATAATTTTTCAAATTACATATTAACAAAATATTTTATTCAAAAGATTATGTACTTCCTTTACTATACATTCTTCGTTTCTTTTAAACAAGATAAAAAAGAAAAAATGACTAAAAATCTAATTTCAATCTTAATCGAAACAAAATATATAATTTTTTTTGTTTTTTTTGTTTTTGTATTTCGTTCTTTTCGTTTCTTAATTTTTTTTTATTTTTCTTTGTTATACGCTTGAATTTTTACAAAAATATATACAAAATTTTTATTGTTTATTTCTACTTACAAAAGAAAGGCTTTTTTTTTTGTTTTTGCATTACAGAAAATTGAGTCGTTCATAAGCTAAAAGTTACATAAATTTCATTTTTGTTGATTGGTGTGTGTGTGTGTGTATATATATGTCTTGAACTTCCTATATATTTTAAAATAAATTTTTTTCCTAATAATTTCCTTCTAATAGCACTAAATTGCAAATGTTTTTTTTTTTCATATCCTTCTTTGTTTTCTTCTTTCTTGAAATTCTATAAATTTTCTTAGAATTTTTCTTGATGAATTTCATTCTAACAAATGAACGGCTCAATTATTATATTTTACTAAAACATTAATTACAATTTATTAATTATTACTATTATCCATATATTATTTTTTTTTACTTTTCTGAATCGAAATTCATATCATAATTCATTTTTCAGGTTTTTCTAAGCGATTTTATTCTAATTTAAAAAAAAAAAACTAATATAATGAGTATTATCCTTTTTTTTTTTTGTTTTTAAATTCTATGAAAAATCATTTGTTCTTCCTTTTTTTTTTTTTTTTGTCTCTAAGTTTTATCCTATTCTATGGAATTATATTTTAAAATTAATTTCATATTATGTACATACAAACATTATTTCACAATAATAAAAAAAATCACAAATATTTAGCTTAAATGAAATTTATTATAAATCTTCATTATTCGGTTCCTCTTTAAATTAGAACCGAATAACAAGAAGCATAATTTAAAAGAAAAAAAAAACGTAATTTTTCATGGTTCATGAGGAACAAAGTATTTAAAAATTATCTCAAAAATTGCTACTTTTTTTTTTTTTTTTTTTTTTTTTTGTCAAATAAATAAGGACCCTAAAACATTTTATTATAAAAATTATTTTTGGTCCTATTTTGTTTTTGATTGTTTTTTTTTATTTTCTAAAATTAAAATTATTATTTTTGTTTTTTGTGGTGTTTTCATAATTTGCACTACGTCAGAATAATTATTAATTAATCTCATTTAATTTCTTTTTTTTTTGTTGTTTTCATCACGAAAATTTGTATATAATAATATTTCACATTAGTTTGTCTTTTTTTCTTCTTTTTTTTTTTTTTAAATATAAATTATACTAATTAATCGTTGGATCACTAAAATGTGATAAAGCATTTTTTTTTTAATTAAATTTTTTTATTTATGCATACGAAATGCTTCCAATATATATTGAGATAGATTTACAAATTATACAATATACACATACAAACAAAATACAATACAGTATAAGATTTTTTATTTGTTTGTTTTTTTTTCCTTTTTTCTTCGGCATTCATGGTGCATATTATACAAATTTAATAACTAATTATTTATTCATTTTTTTTTTTTTAAAGATAAATCAAATAAACAAACAGAATCATTTTCCATTAAAATAAAGGTTTTTTTTTTATTATTTTTATTTTGAACATGAACATTTTTTTTTTGTATTTTTTTTTTTTTTTGTTGCTTGAAATTAATATTGAAAATTTTGTAAAACAACATACATATTTATCTATATAATCATTATTCAATACATACTATTTAAATTTACTCGATTTTTAATTACATAATATACAATGTATATATATATATATATTTCTTTAAATTTCCAAATACATAATAATTATTTAAAATATTGAATAAGATAGATTGTTATCGTTTAGGCTTTCATTTTTTTTTTTGTTTTTTTCAATAATCTAAATGTCCTGTTGTTGTTGTTGTTGTTTTATTTTATTGTTGTAAAATGTAAAATATTAAAAAATATGTAAAAAGGAAAAAGTTGCAAATAAATTTCTTAACAAATTTTTAATTTATGACGATTCACGAGAAGTATTATCTTCAGTTAGACTGAGATTACTTTCAGCATATTCATTAAAATTGAATTCACATTCACTTGTGAATCGAGTACTCAATAATGATTCGGCATCTTCATCCATACTTCGAACTCGATATGTTATACCATCACCAAAGCTAAATAAATTTTTTATAATATTTTTTTGTTTTGATTTTTTTTTTTTTAAGCAAAAGTTCAATACATCTCGATTCTCGACAATTTTTAGTCTTTTTTGTTTCAATTGATACTACTGTACCTATATTAAAAATGTGATGTAAGATAGTGTATGTACCACCCAACAGAGAAGTTAAATTTATTTGAGACATATGAAACTTTTGCCAATTTTTATAAGTTTTCTTATATAATATAGGAATAATTATGTAAATTTGTTTCATTTTATATGTATATGTACATATGTACAATTTTTTATGATTTATCTTTTTTTTTTTTGGGTTTTTAAAAATTTTTTTTTTAAAAAAAATAATCAATTTCAAATGAATTATAATAATCATTCTAATATTGTATGTTCGTTGTGTATTTTTTTGTTTGTTTCTATAAATAGTTTTAAACTAATAATAGCATTCTAAATGAAATAAATATGTACAATTAAGAAGAAGTAAAAAAAAAATAGAACAAAATAAGGAAAATTTAAATAAAATACAAAATCAATTTGCAAAATGAAATATAAAAAAAAAAATAATTCTACTAAAAAAAAAAATAAAAATTCAAATTCAAATAAAATGTTAGTTTTTAACGAAACTAAATTTAAAAAAAATTTTTCAAAGCATAATTTAATCTAGAAAATTTACAAAATACTTTTTTTTATTCTTAATAAACTAGCAATTTTTTAATAAATAAATAAATAAAATTGAAAAATATAGCTAGTTTTTGTCCTTCCTTTTCAATTTAAATTCAAATTATCTTAAATGTTAAACAACATGAGTGGATATTTTAAAAATTTACTTTTCAACACTCGAGATAAACTGCAAATCAACTCAAATGAGAAATTTTTCTAATTTGTAAAAATGAGAACGACAAAAACAATAAGAATAAGAATATTGAAAAGATGGTAGAGAATTAATAAAAACCATATTTGTATTTTATGTAGATTATTTTCAATTTTTTTTTTTTTTTATAGACGAAAAAATAAAATCTGTAAAAAAAGGGGAATTCAAATATTGGAACCATCATGATTGTTTTTATTTATTTATTTATTTTTTTTTTTTTTTTTTTTTTTTTCAAAAAATTAGATGAAGATCAGAATTGGAAAACACCTGAATTGAAATTGCTCTCGTTTCAATAAAATTTACCTGAGAAAAATTCAACCATATATAATTTCCAAAGAAAAAAAAAACCAAACCAAACCAACATACCGTCGCTGTTCTGTAAAAAGTCACTAAGTCACAATTTGGATAAATTGAGTTTTTTACACCATTTTTTTCGAAATCTTCATAAAAATATTGTAACAAAACTCACTAAGTCCTATACATCATTATCAAAACGGCGCTTTTAGTGCTAATTGGGTCTTTCGAAAGATTTCGAGGTCCGCCACGTCAACCAATCTATACATAATAAATATATGAAGTTATAAAAAATTAAAAATCACTATGTCAAATTTTTAAAGATTTTTTATCAGTGAAATTCAAAAAAAAAAATGTTATCATTGTCGATGAAAAATCACTTAGTCCAATTATCCTTCTGTAGACTATTAAAATAATAATTACAGTTTTTCAATAATTCAGTTGTAATACTATAAATCACTTAATTGCCTAGTTCAGCGAAGTTATATTCTTTAAAAATTTGGACATCGATTATTAACTTTTAACGTCATTATCTCAAAACTGATATTTAGGACTTAGTGACTTTTCACAGAATGGCGACGATATTTAAGTTGTAATTCTTTACGACGATTCAATAACTGTACAAATACGTATTAAACATAGGTATACGTGTTTTTTTTGTGCATATTTCGATATTGGAAAAATAATTTTATAAATTAAGAGACTATTATTGCAATTTATTGGTAGATTTTTATAGAAAAGGTAAGTTAAAGAATGAAAATTAATAATAAGATTTAAAGAAGAATATTACAAAGTTCCATAAATTTTTCAAGAAAAAAAAAAAAAAACAGAAATAATTTAAAACTTAACAAAAGAAAAGAAAGAAAACAAAAAAAAATTAATTACATACATGAAATTTAAATTAAATTAGAAATAAAAATTTTAATCAGCTATATTATCTAAACAGGGATTATTAATTATGTATAGGGAAATAAATGAATGATATTTCAATAATGAAATTTGGCAAATTAAATACAAAAATTTTATTTTAAATTTTATTATTATTATTTTGTTTTTTATTTTTTTCAAATTTTTTTTATTTTTTTATTGTATTTCTTTCTAATTTTTATATGTAATCTACTTCATAACAAAATAATTTGTAAAATTGAAAAAAAAAAAAAAAAAAAAAAATTATGTATAGATAATATATATTTAGAAATTTTCAACATATTTGTTTTTTTTTATTTATTTTTTATTGTTGTTTTTATAAAATATATATTTATGTATTCATATTTGCTAAAAATTATTTATCTCATCTCAACAAATCTAATGAAAATTATTTTATTAATTTTTAATTATATTTGCATTTAGAATTTTTTTTTATTAAAGAAAAAAAAAAAAAATATGTAATATTAAATTTATTAACAATAAATGTACATTATAGTGTATATGGGGAAAAAAAATCAAAAGTACATACACATACATAATATCTAAAATCTCTTTAAAAAAATATTAATTATTATTTTTTATTTTTTACATAATATAGAAAATTTATATTTTATTGCTTTATTTTTATTTTTTTTTTTTTAAATATATTTTGTTCTGAAGAAGCCATTACAAAAATTAATTAACAATTACAACTTTAATGCGGCATTCCGGAACAATCTTTTATCTATGTAATATTATCATTTTGATATTTTGCAAATTTAAAGACAGATTAATGTAAAGGTTAAATAAAGGATAATATTTGTTTCAAAATTCAACGTTATTGAATACCATACCATATTTTATGATGAATCTATATTTAGTTGCAGATTGTGTTTATTATTAATACATATTTTGTTCCGGTGATTATTTTTTATTGAAACACCGAAATGAGGTTTTGTTTGAAAAGGCTGTGCAACCTTGTTGAATTTTGAAACGAGCGTATAATTTTTTTTTTCTTTAATGAATTTTTTAATTTTATTTCTATTAATGAAGTAGGTACCTGAGAGAAGACCATTCAAAATGAATATGAATTTGAAAAAACCTATTATAGAAAGAAAGGTGAGGATATTTTGGAGGGTTGAAAGGGGAGGGGGTTGTTGTTGATTAAATGATTATGAATATTATAATCCTTGAAATTTGCAAAATATACATACATATATGTACATAATATGTGGAAAGTTTTTAGATCGTGTCGGAGTATTGGAAATGACTCAATTACCATTTTATCATATAATAAAATCTAATATGTGCAACACAGAAGTATTTTTTTTTTTATATCATACACCGAATTATACAAAATATACTTATATATACTATATAACATTTAATAAGCATTTTTAATTTTAGGCATATATCATTTATGAAATTATAATGAAACAGAAAAATTAAGTATGTATTTAAAAAATAAACCTTAGTATTTAATTTAGAGAAGACGAAGAAGAAAAAAAAAATTCGTTTTACACATTTAGATTTTTTTTTTTTTTTTTTTTTTTATAAAATATTTTCACAGTTTATAAAAATTTTAAGTAATATTTAATATATTTTATTTATATGTACTTTTTAAAAAATTCGTTTCACATGATATTTTATACTTAAATCATTAAACAGACTTTTCTTTTAATTCTTGTTTTCATTTAATTTTTTATACGAAATTTTCAAAAGAAACAAAAAAAAATTGTATTTAAAAAAATTTAAAAAAAAAAAACGTGTCTTAAAAAAAAAGTTTGCATTTTTTTTTTTTTGAATTGAAAATAAAATTCGTGTCGTGTCATATAAATTCGAAAAACAAAAATCTATTTTTTAATATTTTCAGCATTTAGATATTTTAGGTAAATGAAAATAATAAAAAAAAAAAAAAATAGAATGTTGCATAAAAAAAAAAATCATTTTATGCATTTTATAAATTCTTGGAAATTATTTAATTTAAAAGAAAATTCAAATTATAATTGTAAAAAAAAAAAAAATAATAATTGATTATCAATTTTGAGTTTATTATTTGAAAATAATAATAAAAAAAAAAAATTATAAAACTTGTATGATGTTTTTACCTTCCATTAATCTAGAATAAAATGAAAAAAAATTACAAAAGAAAAGAAAAAGAAGAACAAAAACCATTTAGAATATCATGCATGCAATTTTTAATTATTATGTACGAGTCAATATTTTTATTGTTATTAGGCACATGATAGTGACATTTATTTAGCAAAGGAATTACAATCCAATAAAAATGACATTTGAACATTATATCAGTTATTTTTTTTTTAAAGTAATTTATCAAAATTTTACATTTTACTTCAATCAATAATTCGAGAAAAATAAAAAAAAAAAATTATTGAAACCTTTTACATTAAAATTAAGAATATTTTTTCTTAGAAGCTTTAAAAAAAAGTGTAAAAAAAAACTTTAAATTATTTTTGTAAAAAAGTATAGATTGCATTGAATCACCATCATCAGATTCATATTTTGATCTGATATGTAAATTGAAAGTTTCATAGAAAAAAATTAATATATTACGTTTGAATTTGTCAGTATTATTGATATTATTAACTAAACATATTTATAAATATGAAAAAAAAAAAAAAAAAGAAAAACTTATCTTTTTGTTCGAAATTGAATTGAATTTGTCACTTAGGGTCTGTGCTTATTTGGTTAAAATTTTGACAAATGGATGAACGAATAAAATTTGTCATATAATGAATATAATTTATTAAAATAAAAGTCCTTTGGATACTTTTTTTAAAATGTTTTTAAAAATAATATAATTCAACAACATACATATAGTATTATGAGGTTTAAAAGTATGTATGTATTTCAACAGTAACTTCTTGAAACTTATTGATATCGGAAGACAATTCCAGAATTCGACGACTTGAACAAAATACTTATTGCAAGTCTTATGTTTTTTAAAAAAATTAAATTCATAGTTTTCAACTTTTGAAGGCAACGCAAAAGACAAAGTCTTATTAAATTTTAAGCCTTTATTTTTTAAAATGCTTTTACATATTAAAAGTATTTTTTTTTATACTTTATATTTCTCAGAAGTACATTTTGGTTTCCATTTCTTTAAGGTTCATCCAATAAAATTCAGGCTGTATTATTAGTTATTCGATAAAACGTTAAAAATAATTAACTTTTAATTACTTATCAACTTCTGCAAATACTTAAAAGACATACAAGTCAGGTATGGATGTTTTTTTTTTGTGTGACATTTTATAATTCTGTATGAATTGAGATCGGCGACACGGTTAGTGCTATTTGGGTCTTCGGAAATAATCCAAAGAACCGTCACGTCAACCAACCAACCATGAATTGAGATATTTTGAGAATTTAATTTCATTTTTAATTGTAAAAAATTTGATACGTGTCCCCAGTACTTAGGTAAAAAATTTTGACATATGTATTTCAATTCACCACAAGAAAAATCAAAATTCTACAGAATTTTTTAACCAATTAGCACAGGACCTCTTAGTTAAAACAATTTTAATTGAGCTTTTTTTTTTTTGTAAAATAAGTAACAAAGTATAAAATTTTATATGTATTCATAGAATTATAAAATCAATGTAAATTTACATAATAAATTTATCATAAAAATATATATGTATATTGATTTTTTTAAATTGAATTTCCTTAAATTTTATCCGAGCATTTTTGTTTTGAAGATAAACTTAATTATTTAAAAAAATAACAAGAAAAAAAATAGCATTTTGTAGTATGTACTACACAACAGGCACATATTACAAGCAACAGCACATTTTACAAATGAAAAAAAAAAAATAAAAAGTTTGAAAAATAAAAAATAATTAAAGCATACAAAATGAAGAACATAGAATAAGAAAATTTTAATACAATTATAGTTAAAATAACGATAATTAAAAATTATTTGTTTTTTTTTTTTTTAAATTGTCCTTTCTGGCGTAATTATTAAGTATGTGCTTATATTGTGTTTTGTCCTGTTTTTTTTTTTTTTTTTCTAAATTTCTAATAAAACAACAATTCGTATCGAAATATTCTTATTCTAAAGCCTTCATATAATGTCTTATTATTTGTTGCATTTTTTTTTTAAAATCTTATATTAAAAAACTTCATGAAAAAAAAAAATAATAATGATATATTAGAAACAGTTAAAAAGCATAATATGTATATGTATTAATTTTTTTTTTAAACATTAACAATATGAGTGTCATTATCTTTTTTATCAATTAAACTAAATGTTGGTATTGTAATAGCATTATTATCAATTATTTTTTGTGGTGTTGCCCATGCAGCAGCAACATCAATATTATTTTTTGTATTCATATTTAAATTATTATAATTATTTAATTGTTGTTGTTGATGTATTATATTATGTTCTTGATGTTGCTGATGATGTAATTGTGATTGTTGTGGCTGTTGTTGCTGTTGTGATATTGTATCGCTAGCATTATTAGAATGATTATTTATTAATAAGATATTTGAATTTGTTATTGAATTAAAATTAATTACAGTATTATTATCATTATCATTATCATTATTAATATGAACAGAATTATTTAAAAATTTATCTGTTGATTCATCTAACCTTGTTGGCGTTTCGCCCATTGATTCATAAGAAGTAAATTGATGTTGAGTTTGCATTGGATACCTGATACCGTCACCACGGCTAAAAACGAAAATTTAATTTTGTTTTTGTTTCTTTGTTTTTGCTTTTTTTTTTTTTTGTTTTTTTTTTCAATTATAATAATAAATATAAAAATAAAAATAATAATATACTAAAAAAATAAAAAAACATAAATTAATTAAAAAATAATGAAAACTTTTAATAATGAAAAAAAAAAATAAACAATTGTAATTTAATAAAAATATGAAAATTCCATAGAAAATCTTAGTTAATCATAATCAACTTTCTGGATGGCTACTTCAGGCTATTTAAAAATAAAAATAAAAAAAACCGTTCACATTCTTATGTCAAGAAGAAAAATTCAAAGGAAAATTAAATTTTAAACAATTCTAATTTTATTGAAATTGAAAACCGTTTAAACATTAGTTGTTTTCGATTTAGCATTTTCAAGTACTTGCGAGTACTAAAAATGTTTCTAAAATAAATTGTTAAATCGAACGACACAAAAATTATGCGTAACGACTTGCATCTACTTGAAAAATTTCACATGAATAGCTGCGAATAAATGATTTAGTACAGACTTTTACGTTATTTACTCGCAAGTACTTGAAAATGCTAAATCGAAATCAGCTATTACAAATCTTAAATAAAAATTTGATTCTATAACACTTCTTAAGAAGAAAAGTATAAAGTTTATATTCTCAAATTGTTTAATTTTCCCAAAAATTATTTACTGTACTTTCGATATAACAATAATTTGATATTTTGTTTTTAATTTCTTATAGTTGAAGTCATCATCCAGAAATTTTAACTGATTTTATATGGAATTTATACTATATATAGATATATTCTTTTTTTTTTTTTCTTGTTTTTGTATGGTTTACATTAAAAGTGCGTTAGTCATTTTATTTAATAAATAATAATATAAACAAATTAATATTAATGAAGTCAATATCCTTTTTGAAATATCACATTTAACATATAATCTTTTTTTTTTTAATTTATGTATACATTTGAATATTATAGAGAAAAAAAAAATAATTAAAATATATATTTAAAAAAAAAATATATCCATAAAAATGAGATAGAAAAAAACATTTTTAATTATTATTTCTATTGATTGTTTTTAATTTGCCAAATTATTAATTATTTATAATAATACCATGCCATGTAAAAATGTATATATGTATATTAGGAGTATTTATTATTTTATTAATTTTTATTAGCAAGCAGTTAAATCAGTAAATGTGATTTTTTTAAATTTTACATAATATATGAAAAAGTGATTATATTTTCTTAATGAACTTAAATATAATATATTGAATGTGATAAAATTTTTCAATTCTAACTATATTAAAAAATTTACTTACCTTGTATAAACTGGTATTAACCATAATTTCCAATTATCACCAAATACTTCTTGAAAATTTGCATATTTTCCTATATTATAACCATTTTTATCTTGACCTCCAACTCTAAATATTGGTGCTCTAAAGGCCTCTGTGAATATTTTAAATATAAATTTTAATTAAAAACATAATTATCAATGAATTATATACAAATGATAACAATAATAACTAATTATGTATTTTATATACATAAATTTTAATGATAATTACCTAAAGTTGTTCTATTTAAAACGACTAAGTATAGATGATATCCAAATAAACTGACCAAACTGATTGCAAACATCACAGATAGAAAAAAAAGAAATAAAATATGAAATTTTCCCATTCCACCATTAAGTTGTCCCTAATTAAATAAAAAATTATAGAAAAAGAAAAATCAATTTAATATTAGTTACAATTCAATAGAGATATTTTTGATTGACAAAAAAAAAAAAAAAAAAAAAAAAAAAACTAAATATGTAATAATTTACAAAATAAAATTTACCTCCCAAAATTTTATAAAATATTCAAGTGATGTTAAAGCTACATATATACAATATGAAAGAGAATATCCTAGGAATAATACAAAATATTTGTAATTTGTAAAATTGACACAATTATTCACCCAGGGGCAGTGATGATCCATTTTAAGAACACATGTTCCACATACACTGCAATGATGAGCTCTATCTGGTTTTATTAATTTACATTTATCACAAAAACGTACTGCTCCGTTAATTGTTCTAAAATAATTAAAATTGTAGAAGATTTATAACATGTATTTCATTATATTTTATTTTTAATATTACCTATTTTGAACAGGAAGATCTTTTGCGAAATTATCTAGGATACGTTTTTGTTGATCTAATGATTCTGCGGTATCAACCCTTTCAAGCTCACTAGGCGGTACACGCCACTAAAAGATAAAAATAAATGAATAAATTTTACAAAATTTATGATTCTTTAAGACAATTTATGCATATTTATCAATTTAGTTTTTAATATTTTCAAGTATCAAAGCGTCTGATCATTAGAACAAATCTTTTGTATTTTCTTGACTGAGCTTCGTCACCTCGATTGGGATTTGTGAGTTTCGACGGATAGGAAAGTGTTTGGACGTTTGGAGGAATATTATTAGTACATTGGCAAAATATGTTCGAAAAATCGGAATTCAGTATCGAAGGCGTTTAATTTAAAAAATGTTTTATTGTGATATTTTAAAAATTAAAATATTGTGCACATTTCACATAAAAATGATAAATTTTTTTTCGTAGTATGCATTTCTCTTCTAAAATCGACCAATCTTGACAATTAATTAATATTAGGAAGCAACAAATTAATATAAATTGATAAAATATGTTGTGAACTGTAATTTTTTTTTATTTTTTCAAATTTATGAAATATCTCTTACCCTTGAAGGAACTTTTCCCGTAGGAGTGAAAATCGTATTCCAATATGACCAAAAGAACAGGATACATATTATATGATAAAATATAAGTAGAATGATTTTTTCGAATAAGCTATCAATTGATACTATAAATATGGAAGAAGAAGAAGAAGTGTTTTTAACATAAATACATTAAAATTATGAAATTTATATTTTAAATAAAATACATAATTAATACTTACAAATGCATAATTGAATGACATAGGCATAGTATGACCATACTATTATTGAAACAATGAGTAAAACAGGAACCCATTTAAGAGTACGCATACAGCACGCACATAGTGCATTATTTTGTCTATTGTTATTACCCATATATATTTTATATTATAACTAAAAATTCTCTTTAAAAATGAAAAATAAAAACTTAATATTGTTCTATTATTTTGTGTTACGATAAAATAAAATCACTTTTAACTTGAATAAACGCAAGTTAAAACAATCCTTTTCATTTTATAAATTCCTCTTTTTTAGGATAAACTAAAAAGTTAAAACTTCTATTGCAATTAGTAAATTGAACTAAAATTGACAATGGCACTCGGAACACTGATTTTTGACAACTATAATTATTAATTAAGCAAATGTATAAAGTGCAGTGCATTCAAACATTAGAAAAAGGGTTCAGTGAGTTTAATTTGTTGCCTTGTTTTAGCATTTTCACACTTGGTGGTTAAACCGGTTTTTTTGCGTTGGTGTTAACATATAATTTTTTTCCAACTTAATATAATAAGAATAATGTAAAATAGTTTTAAATTCACAGTTGTAATAAAATTGGTGGTACCATTTTTAGTCTTCAGATGTAATTTGAACTGTTGTATTCTTAGAGGCTGATAAGCCGGTTTGCGGAAATTTTTATAACCAAACCACCCAATGTGTTCATGCTCTACGAAATGACTTGACAGTAAGTTGACGTTAAGTTTCTTGAGTATTTCCAAGTTTGATTTTTTTTAAGAGTATTGTAGATTTCAGTGCTGCCACGATACCACGATGGTAGCTTGCGCACTATAAGTATTAAGTAGTGCTTTTTTAAGATAATAAGTGCGTTCGAATCACACGATTTATCTGATATTATCAGTTCGGTTCTGATTTAAAATAAGCGAAGCTTCAAATCGTACAAATTGATATTAAACTGAAAAATTTGGATGACTGGAACGTCAAAAATATAAGCTAGCTGATTTTTGACTGTCAGTTGAAGTTTCGAGTTCTTTTATGTACATAGATAGTTGATTTTTAGTGAAAAACTTAATTAAATTTAGTGAGTAAGTACTTCTACTTCATATTCCATCTTGACAATTTAGAATTCATAAACAGTCAACTTTTTAAACATGTCTTCTTCTTTTTTGATTAGTTCCACACAGCAACTGAACCAAAAAAATTTTTATCACTTTTTTCACTTTAAGATTAGTTAAAAGCTAGCGACATCTACTGAAAAGAATGGAAAACTAGGTGAGTGGAACATATGTAGAACAAATGTGGAACTGTGGAACTGATAATTATCAGATAAATCGTGTGATTCGAACGCACTTAATATTCTAACTAGTGTATGTTATGTTATAAAATACAAAAAAGAAAATGAATTGTCTACTTTAACTAAAAAAATTTAAATAATAATCTACGTTAAACATAGAGCAACGCATAATAATAGCTACTTTCGATTTACCATTTTCAAGTACTTGCGAGTAGATAAGGTAAAAGTCTGTGCTAAATCATCTCAAAAACCTTAACGCAATTTACCACACAATAAAAATTATTTTTAGGTTTTGATAACTGTCAAAATTTTTGTGTCGTTCGATTTATCAATTTATCCGACATATGTATTTTAGTACTCACAAGTCGCAAGAACTTGAAAATGATAAATCGAAAGCAGCTAATATGTACATAATACATATTAAATAAAGAGAAATTGTGCTTCTAGCAACAAGATTCATATAAGTATCACAAAAGAAATCGCAAAAATAAAAAACTGATGACCAGACACGACACCACGTAAGTGTAGAAGAGAAAAAATTAATTTTATCATAGGATAAGATGGACTTTTGCTTACAATAATGTTGTGAAGAAAAAAAATGGATCTAAATTTTAAAAAAAGTTTTAAAGAACGGCCTATAATTGGCCCAAACCAAACCAATCTTCTTTCAGCTTCAATAACCGGTTTTTTATTTAGAGAGAAAGCGAATTGTGGTACATTTTATCCAAAAGTGGGGTTAAAAAACTGGTTGTTGAAGCTGAAAGAAGACTGGTTTGGTTTGGGCCATTGTTCATAGTACGAGTTTATGCCTGATTCGCTTTTAATACGGATTTTGGGTTACTCCCAATTATTTGTGGTATAAACTCGATAATTCGGATTTTGGCTTAAGCCCAATTTATTTGTGTTTAATCCCAATTTTTTTATATGTATGTGTGAGGTAAAATGCAATATGGCGGATTCTAATTTTTATGGTGAAAGTGAAGCTGTCACATTCTTCTTCTATTTTTTATGTGGAAGAAGAATAATATGTATACTATAAGTGTATAAAAATATCAACATTTGCATGTACTTTTTTAATCCCAATATTACCGTTTCTACGCTACTTCCAATTTAATCAAAATCCGTATTATTTTTGTGCCGTATAAACTCTATAATACAGTCCTAAATCCTATCCTAATCCTAACTCCTATAAATAGAAATATCGAAAGGTACGAAAAAATCGATTTAAAATCGATACTTTTTTCCGAATGTTTTTATCACTAATTATTATTACCTAATTATTTGACAGCTGAGCTAATTATGTAAATTCAATATATTCAAATTCAGCATTTCAGCACATAGAATCAGTCAGTTGCGGCCATATTTGTTTCGGCCGTTCGATTCGTAAATCGTAAATTTATATTGTAAAGATAGTAATTATTTGAAATTTCACTTAAATTTGCATAAAAACTTAGTTGAAAAATTCTTATACTTGTAAAATAATGTATTTTAATTGTTAAAAGTGATTTAATTAAATCTAAAATTTTTGAACACAAGAAAAAAAAATTTTTTTTTGCAAGAAGAAAAGGTTGCCCATCTATTCTAAAATATAATCGTCGTATTTGAGTTTGAGTTAAAACTTTTTTTCTCAAGAGAAAAAAAAAAGGATAAATTTATCGACCCCGAAAAAAGGCTTTGATTATATGCACTGAAAAATTATATACATAGGTAGTATGTTTTTAAATTCATAAAACATATTTTGAAAAAAAAAAAAAGAAATTTCCAAATTAAATGATTTATACAGGAAGCCTGTTGATTCTGGTAATCTTTTTTTGAGTGGATCACAATCAGTCATAAATTTTACTACACTTAATTTAATCAAGTGACAAAAAAGAAAAAAAAAGTTAAAAGAAGTGAGATATCAATTAATAAAGAAATTCATAAAGTGAAGTGTATGTACATTATCATCAGTGAAAGAATTTATAAAAAGTTTTAAAGATAACTTTTTTTTTTTTGTTCCAATACAAAAAAATTGATTATATAGGAATTACAAGAAAGATAAAATAAGTAAGTGTCATGTTAAACCCCAACTCTATCTAAAAATTCATTAAAATTTGTCTAGCTGGATACCTGCTTTATCTTGTATCTATTGTATTATGTACAAGATATAAAAATTAATGATAAAACTTATATTTTTGATTATTAAATAATTTTTTATAGTCATGCACGTAATTGATGAATATAGATCATTGATTTTTTCTATTTTTTTTTTTTTTTTTTTGTCTATTTATACACAAAGAAAACAGGAAAAATAATGTAAAAATTATTGAAATCCAATAGTTGCCACCACTATATGACCTTAGCCAAAATATATGTACATTATATCGTATCATAGTTACCTATATAATACCTGACATTCTGAATCTGTTTCTGTGGGAATATGCATATTTACATCATCATCATCATCGTCATAATATGTAACTATGAGTATAACAAATTTCTATTTGCTATGGTTTTCTTTTTTTTTTTTTTTAAATTTTTTATTGGTACAATATGACAAACTATTGAATATACCTATATGGTATACATATATGATGTTATTGATGTCAATGTATACGTATTGTAAATTAAATTTTCAGGTGCATATAAGATTGTAAATTGTGTCAATTACATTCAAAAGACTCCTTTTCTATCTATATATACATATATGTGCATATATTTTTATATGCAAATGGTATACCTATGTTTTTTTTTTTTCATATTTATTCCGTCAATAAAAATATTGTTTGCAGTTATAAAAATGTTAGAAATATATGTATGAAGAAAAAAAAGTAATGTAGATTTTTTTTTCTTTCTTTTATTGAATTATAACATATCCTTTTAAAAGTACATGTATGTACTACCTATATTGTATATGGACTAAATTTGTAGATATGTATTTCTTGTGATAAAATAACAGGAAGCAATATTACCTATTTGTTGATTTTTTTTTTCTTTCTTCATTTTATTAGAATATTCAATTACTGATGTTAAAAATTTAATTTAATTTAAAAGTGAAGTAGGTATTTAAAAAAAATATATGTATATAGGTATATAAAATGAAAAAAAAAAAAAGGAAAATGTTTATTAAGAAAAATAAAATTAAAATACAAAATCATTCACAAGTGTAAAGAACATTTTCTAAAAAAAAATTAGGTAAGTAGATAGAAAAAGAAAAAATTAATAAAAAAAAAATCTTTAGAGATATTTTTAGTTTGTTTGTTTTTTAATAGTTTCAAAGATTTTTATTTACATATATATAAGTACCTATGTACATATATAGATATATAGGTATACAGGTATATACATATATGTATATTTTATTTTATAAATTTGAAAACAAAATAATATTTTAAATATAGAATGTTTTTTTTTTTTTTTTAAATCGTAAAATTTTTATAGCGAATTTTATGTTATATACCTATATACCTACTTAATAACTTATTACTTTTGGTTTTTATGTGTATTTCAGATATTATCTAAGTTTATAGCACATAAAATATACCTATATATATATTTTTATATTATTCTTTAGAAGGTTAGTGATTCTACATGTTTTACAATAATTAAAAATAAAAATTAGAAAAAAAAAAAAGAAATAAAAAGAAAAAAAAAAAACATAGGTATGTATGTCATTAATAGTTAATAAATTAAAAAAATAAAAAATAAAGATTACTTTTAAAATTGGAAAAAAAATTAACAATACAATTTCATTTTCAAGATGAATAAGTATAACTAAAATGTCTTATGATGATCGTCTTTGGCTATTAAAATAGATATTACCTATTTTATGATTGATAGAAACATTTTATACTTAAGTATTCTCTATTTTATTTCATAATTTCATTTCACTATAGAGTGGACATGTAAAACATTAAATTCAAGTTAAGTATTTTTCACATAAAATCAGTTTATTATCAGTAAACAGTATTTTCAATGTACTTACAACAACTTAATTTGAATATTGATTTATTTTAATTATTCACCTCAGAGATAATTAAATTGGCAAAAAAAAAAATAAAAATAAATAACCTTCCAGTCTCACATAGTAAAATATTTTTTAAAAATTTATTAAATCATTAAGTAAAGGATTAAGTGATAAAAAGCACATACCTACTTAATGTATTCAAATAGGCACACATGAGTAAAATTTTTAATTGAAAAAAAAAAAAGATACGTGCGGTATAAAATACAATTTCAAATATATATTTTATTTCTTATAAGCACGTCATAACATAAAAAAAATATTTATTTTTTGATAATGCATAATTAGATACTTAGGTACTTTTTGTTTTTTTTTGTTAAAAACTGTTTTAGTTTGAACATGTACCTACCTAAATATATCTATTTGTCTTATTAAGTAAGTATTTAGTAAATATTCATTCAAATACAATCATTATTTTTGTTATAATTTAATTTTAGTTTGTTTTTAAATACATATACCTACATTTATATGTATGAAATTTATTGAGTAACATGTGTGTTATATCATGTGACATAACCATTACAATATCAAACAGGCATCTGGTTTTTCTTTTTGAACGTGACAATCTGTTGATATACATAATGATCAACATTCAAAAATATTGAAAAAAAATAAAAATAAAATGAATGAAATATCTTTTGAAGATTGAAATTTTCTGTTGTATTGAATTTTATAAATTATAATCAAAAATATTTCAGACTTAGTTATTAGTTAATGTTAAGAAGTTTTATCATCTTGTTGAAGTATTTAGACAATATAGTCAGAGAAACTTTGTTGTCCTCTTGTGTATTTTTATTCTGATTTAATATTAAAAATTTGAAAAAAAAAAAAAAAAAAAACTAAATTATTAATAGTTATTTTTTTAATTTTTAATAGATTCATAAAAATAAAAGAAAAAAGAAAAAAAAAAACAAACAAAAAAATGTCGAGTCAACAACAATCAAAACGTATACAAGTTCCCGATATATTACGTGATGCACTTTTAGAATTTTCAATTGCATATCTTCTTGAACAGCCTGGTGATGTAATTGATTATGCAGTTGATTATTTTACAAAATTACAACAAAATCGAAATCAACCAGATGTTAAACGTGAAGAATTACCATCTCCAGATGATGAAAGTGTTATTTCACAGGATGAAGGTTTGTTATTACATACATACTTTTTTTTCTAAATACATAAATTATACAGTTTTTCATTAATTATTATTAAATATTTTAATATTACAATAATTTTAATTAATTTTTTTTTTCATCGTGTTAGAACCTGCACCACGATTTTCATCTGTTCGTCGTAAATCAGTATTTGCAGAAGCATATGATCCAGAAAAGGATGCAGATGATGATGAAGGTTTATTAAAAATAACACCAAAAACTGATGAGCAAAGAGCACGTCTTGCTGAAGCCGTTAAAAATATACTCTTATTTAGAGCTTTAGATGGAGATCAAGTAAAAAAAAAATTAATTTAAAAAAAATAAAATAGGTACATGAATAAATAATAAATGTGAATATTGTTTTTTTTTTTTTTTTTTTTTTCTTGAACATTAAAGATGAATCAAGTATTAAATGCCATGTTTGAAAAAACTGTTCATCCTTTAGAATATATTATTCGACAAGGAGATGATGGAGATAATTTTTATGTAATTGAATCGTAAGTCATAATTAAAGTCTTTAAATATTATTTAAGTATTATTTACATATTTATTTGTTTATTCATTAAAAATCATAGGGGAAAATATAAAGCATGTGTAAATGAACAACACATTCATACATATGATAATTGCGGAAGTTTTGGTGAACTTGCTTTACTTTATAATATGCCTCGGTAAATTAAGATAATTTATTCATATTGTAAAGTTATAAATCTTGTGTTATGTATTTTAATTAGAGCTGCAACAATACAAGCTGAAACGGATGGAAGACTTTGGGCAATGGATCGACATACTTTTAGACGTATACTATTAAAATCAGCATTTAAAAAACGAAAAATGTATGAAACACTGCTGGACAGTGTACCAATGTTAAAAGCTTTACAGGTAAAAAAAAAAAAATTATGTAGTTTAAATTTTAATTATTATTTCATTTTATTTATTTATTTTTTTTTTTTTCAGAATTATGAACGTATGAATTTGGCAGATGCTCTTATTTCAAAAACATTTAATAAAGATGACAAAATTATTAAACAAGGTAAATTTCAAATTTAAATCGATTAAAATACTTTTTAATATATTTATGTACAGTTATATTTATTTTATTATAATTTTGGTTTTTCTATTTGTTTTATTAAAAGGTGATGTTGCTGATGGTATGTATTTTATTGAAGATGGTCAAGTATCAATTAAAATTGAAGAAGGTAAAGATATTGTTGAGGTAGCAACATTAGGAAAGGGTGAATATTTTGGTGAACTAGCATTAGTTACGCATAAACCAAGAGCTGCATCAGCATATGCTTTATCTGATACAGTTAAAGTCGCATGTAAGTATGAATTTAAAGAAAAAAGAAAACAACTTTAGTTTAGATTAGATTTTAGGATCTTTAGCAGAAAGTCGTACTTAGTTTTTGCTATTTTTTTTTTTTGTGTTTAATTGAGTGCGTGTTTTATTTGTTTCTGGGATTTATTTAATTTTAAAATATAAATAATGTTTTGCATGATTTCTTTCTTTCTTACTTTTTTTTTAAAAAAAAAATGTTTTTATTGTTTTTTCTTTCTATTTCTTTTATTTTTTTCTTATTTTGTTTTACTAAAATTTAGTTTTAGATACTGGATCATTTGAGTTGCTATTGGGCAAATGTACTGATTTAATTAAACGCGGAATCCATTCATATGTTTATTTAGATGAAGATTTTGATTTAAATATTTTTATTAATAAATATTAATTATTTTTGTTGTTTGTTTGATATTTTATTTGTTTTAAAATAAATTATAACGAATTTTATTATAAAAAAGTCTAAGTGCAAATCATATTTAAAATTAAAAGCTCATGTTTTATATTTATTTATTATTTTTTAAACAAATTTTTTATACGATTAATTTAAATCGTGAAAAATAAGTATTAAAACTAAATTTATTCAAAATACTAAAATTTTATTGAAAATAACTTTATTTTTTAAAAAAGAAATTAATATTGATAATATTTAAGTATTATTTTTATATACATATTACATTTATTTTATTGTAGTTTAGATTGATTGTGGTAATGTTGAATTATTGTTAAGAATGAATTTGGAAATTGAGATTTAACAAAATTTTACGTTGAAAGAAGTAGTTTTTATTTGAAATGCTTTTTAAAAAGTAAAATGTAGAATTTTAATGTTTTTCTGCTTTAATTTTGCTTATTTAAAAGTTGAGAATATAATAAAATTATTAATAAGTTTTAAAAAAAAAAATTCATGTACTAATTTATAACATATAATTTGTAATAGCTTTGATTTGTGCTTTAATTAGATAGTATTAACAAAAAAATAAATAAATAATCAGTATTTCTAAATAATTTTGAAAAAAAACTAATATGTTTTATATATGGGATGTCTGGTTACAAATTTTATATAGCCTTTCTTTACCATGGATCAGTTTCGTGTAGAAATCATTATCGTTTAGCTCTTTGTGTTGTTAAATAAAACACCTTGTAAACTTTTTGCTGTGAACTCTTATTATCTTACGGGTTTTTTTAGTATAATGTTATAAGAGACTGTCTGTCATTTTAACTCAGTTAATAAAATTCAGTTCCGAGTTTGAAGTTGAAGTACCCTGTTTTCAGAAATAATTGTTGATGATCAGTTCTGTAAAAGTGTGTTTGGGCTATATAAAAATTGTAATCGTGACACCCTGTATTATTATTGCATATTATTGTAATTTTTTTTTTTTTCCAATAAATATTTATTTTATTAAATTTGTATTGATTTTTTGTTCTTTTATTTCTATTTCTAATTCTTAACTAATGATTTATTAGTCTATGTCTATGCATGCATTGCGAAAAAAAAAATTATTAAAAAAAAAGTAAAAAAAAAAAAAAACCAAATTAATAAATTAAATTACAGTTCTTGATGTTGAGGCCTTCGAACGTTTATTGGGTCCATGTATGGATATTATGAAGCGCAACATTGATGACTATGAGTGTCAATTAATAAAAATATTTGGAAGCAAAAATAATATTACAGAAACACGGTAAAAAGTCTGATTTAAAACAAAAAATAATAAAAATTAAAATAAAATAAAAATAAATATATAAAAAAGGAAACAACTTTTTCACTAAAACAATTTTATTATTATTATTATTATATTTAATAGAAATTTAAAAAAATATACACACAAGTGTGTATAATAAAAGGAAAGAAAATAAAGAATAAAAGGAAAACTAAATAAAATTTAAAAAAAGAGGGAATGAGAAAATATTTATGGAAAAAAATTGACTATTAAAATCATTTTTAGGCAAAATTTAAAGATTTAAAAAATAAAAAATATATACATATATGAAAATTATACATATATACAAAATAATTGGAATAAGAAAAAATTTAAAAAAAAAATTGTTAATTTAAGGACAAAAAAAAAAAAACAAAAAAACAAACAACAACAACACAAGCACATTTAAATAAAATTAAGTAATCAACTAACAAAAATATTTAAAAAAAAACACTCTAAAAAAGATTTAAATACATGAAAATATTTCTGGCAAATATAAAAAAAAAGTTATTGTAGAGTAGATGATAAAGGATAATTGGTGTTTTCATCATATATAACAAAAAATAAAATAAATAAATAAATAAGATTACAAAATAATGATTTATGAAAGAAAAAGACAGAAAATAAAGGATTTAATAATTAATTAATTATTAAAAATTAAAACAAGTTTGAGAAAAGAAGAAAAAGAAAAAAAAAGAAAATAAAACTGAGAAATAATTTTTTTTTTTAAATTTTAAATTAATTTATTATATATTTTTTATTTCTAATATTATTATTTAATAGCTAAAACAATATTATGATAAAATAAATGGAAAAGAGAGAGATAGTAAACTTGCAATTTCGAAAATTAGTAAGAACAAACAAAAAAAAAACATATTATAATATACATATATACATATATATATATATAATATATTTCTAATTAATTATTTATGTGTAATTCTTTTCGTGCTGTTGTAATGGTGTTTAAATAGGAAATAATTACATTTCAAATAGGAAAATTTAAAGGACAAAAAATAAAAAAAAATAAAACTAAAGAGAAAGAAAAAAAAAAGTAGATAAAATAAAATGATTGACTCATGACAACAAGTAATAGTTTTCGAAAAAAAAAAAAAAATAAATAAATAATTATTTAATGAAAAACTGTTACATACAACAACAACAACAAAATAAATAAATAAATACATACGTGATTTAATTTTAATAGTAACAAAAATAAATCATACGTGCTCGATAAATCGTTTATAAATTTAAATTCGAAAAGTGCATAATATAATATAATTATAAGAAAAATGCATATTTTAAGCGTGTTTTAATACATACAATATTTATTCTAATTATTTAACATGAATCAATCAATTAAACAAATCAATATTTAAAAAAAAAAAACTACGAAAGAGCTTTTTAGGTGAAACTTAGAGTTTTATGATTATTCTAATTTTTATTAATGTTAATTTATATTTATGTATATATACAGTGTGTGTCCGTTTACAAGTTCTATAACAAGCCTTATACCATCGATTGATCTCGTAGAGACAAAAAAAAAAAAAAAATTTGTGTGTGGGGTTAAGAGGCTTTCATAATTATCAGACATCAACCTGTAAATTTCTACTGGTGGCCCCATTTTACAACGTTTCTTCTTTTTTACAAAGCTATAGAGAACCTCATTTTTTTTCTTCAAAATTATCCTAAATGGCTACCTAAATATAACAGTTCTGAAAATACATATATTATATGTAATGGACATTTTTGTTAATTGAGTGCTTTTACTTGCTTAACTTTTCACTTTAACTATCAATATCACTTTTTCATCTTAAAATCACATAACTCACTGTTCATTTATTATATCAGGAAATCAAGTATAAAATAAACAAGATATAAATCAAATAATGCTAACGCATAATGTCTCGAAAATTAACAGTAATTAAGTAATTATCA
This sequence comes from Bombylius major, assembly GCA_932526495.1. Classification (NCBI taxonomy): domain Eukaryota; kingdom Metazoa; phylum Arthropoda; class Insecta; order Diptera; family Bombyliidae; genus Bombylius; species Bombylius major. Next base: position 38,166,004 of record OW052046.1, read on the forward strand.
AAGCGTTGTAAACGTTCGGAGAAGAAAAAAAAACGAGTCGAACTCTGTTTACAACACGTCTTCTGGTAAGCCTTAACAATAATCTTATCATTGAATGCCACACGAGTATACACAGTTAAATTATCATATCAAGATTTAATTTTGATTTTCTCAAGATTATATTATAAGTACAGGCTTCTATATAGTATTTGTACCATTGATTAATTGATTAAAGATAATACATTTAATATGATATAAGAATTTTTCTTATGTACAAATATAAAGCAAAATTTTAACTTTATTGAATGAATGTCGAATTTTGTTCTATTGTTTGTTCGGTAGAAAGATCCTTTTTTTTATGTATCTATCTAGATAATAATTATCACTCAATTGAATATATGTATGTACATTATTAATTTTGTCAACTTTGGTGTATGTATTCAATTTAAATCTTAGTATGAAAATTTTGCTAGTTTATGACTCAAATTCGTGTATAAAAACATAATAGAATTTATTATAACAATAGAAATAATTTCATAGTAAATAATCGTAAAATATATCTGAACTACAAAAATTCGAAAATGAAATAAATTAAAAAAAATTGTAACATTCATGGTAAAATTTAAAAAATAAATAAATAAATAACTACGTCTCAAATGATAGATCTATTTACTATAGATGACGAAAAAGTAATTTTGAAAATAAAAAATAAAAAAACAAAAAAATAAAAATAAATAAAAACGGTTACAATCATAACACAAACATCCAACAATTATGTATTTTTTGTTTTTTCGGAGATAATATCTCACATTTAGTAATTTTTTTGTTTTCACTTAAAAATCAATCGTATGATGTTTCCAATAACTATTTAAATGAATGCCTCACAAGCCAAATCGATTAACTCAATTTTTGAGGTTTTTTTTTTAAAGTTTTAGGTTCCAGAACTCGATTAATTCTTAGTTTTTCCATATTCGAAATACATAATTTGATGTGTTTATAAGACGTTAAACTACTAAATTACAGCCATCGAACAATTGGGGCGTCAGCATCAGCGTAGCGCCGAGAGTTCGCACAATTGAAGCGACAGAAATGTCAATGCTGTCAAAAAATGCTTCATGAAATACATATAATAGATACAATAGTCACTGATGCTAACGCCCCAATTGTGCGATGCATTTTACAAATATTTTTTCGATCTTTAACCTAATGGAGTTAATCGATTTGGCAAGTGAGAGACATCCATATCATGAAGCATCATTTATGTAGGATTTTAGATAAATAAAATTCATTGAGTTTATTTTCGTTTTTTTTTTTTTTAAACGTATGTTTAAATTTATGTTTTCTTTTAAAAACTTTTCTAAAATCAGTTTTAAAATAATTTTTTATTTCAATTATTTATTTATTTATTTTTTTTAAACGTTAATCATTAAATTGTTATAAAATTAATCGAGACTGCGTTGTATTAAGAATATTTTTGAATAATTCAAGTTTTTGCTGTTAAATTGAATTGAAAAAAAAAATAATAATAATAATAAAAACTAATAAAGAGAAAGAAGTAAATCAAATATAGATAAATGAATTAAATTGAATTTGATAAAATAGAGAGATAATGGAACATAATTAAATAAATTTGAAAAAAAAAAAAAGAGAAAAAAAGGAAATAACAAAATATGTATTAAACAAATTTTAATTAAATTAAATATTTATTTTTCAATTTTACATATTGTATATGTATGTATATATACTTATATATGTATATATAAGATAAAATTTATTTTATTATTAATTATTAATTATTTATATAGATACTACTATGTTAATTTGACTGGCCATACGCTGTGCTTTAATATTAAATTATATAAATCAAGGTTACTTAAAAAAAAACAAAAAACAAAACAAAACAACAGGAAAAATACACATTATAAAATAAAATACTACGTTATTGTCGTCGTCGATAAGATTAAAAATCAATCAAGAAATAATTTTTGAAAAATATCAATTCAATTAAAATATTTCAAAACAAAGTGATTCAAATTATTATTAATTTTTTTTTGTTTTTTTTGTTTTACTTCATTTTCGATGCCAGTGAGAATTATTCTATTCTACAATTTTTATTTTTTTATTTTTATTTATTAAAATTACGGTAAAATTCCCCTTAATTCGAAATAAATTCGATGGCAGCTATACCGTTATGATAAATTAAAAGGATTTTATTTATAAAAATGATTAAATAACATGTTAATTATCGATTTTGATTATGTTTGAATACTGTTTTTTTTTTTTTTTTATTCAAATAAAAAATACTTTTTTTGTGCCATTTTAATTTTGAAAAACGATTTTATCATAAATTTCGAAATTTATTTAATTTTTTTGGTTTTAAGAATTAACAGTTTTGAGAATGTTCCGTCAATATAATATAATATGAACATTTTGTTTTGAAAATAAGAAAAAAAAAAACAAGCACAAAATAACTAAATAAAACTTATTACAATAGTACTTGATACATACTTATATATCAAGAAATTTGCAATTTTTTTTCAATAATTTTAATTTTTTTTTTTTTTATTATTAGAATTTAAATTAAAAGTTACTAATTATGAATTTTTAATAATAGGTGCTTTCTTTATAACTAAAAAAAATTATGTTTAATTAATTATTTAAATCAAGTACAATTTTTTTTTAGTAGATTTATTTTTTTTTTTTTTAAATTAATATTTATTATTAATTTTGTGTTTTTTTAGGAAATTTATTGCATTTTTTGTCAGAGCTCAAAGTATAAAAATAAAAATAAAATAAATAAATAAATAAGAAAATTCAATAAAATATTAGAGAGGTAAAACAAAACAAATAAAAAAAAAAAAATGCACAAAATTAACTGTTGTTTATTTATGCCATTCTGTTTTTTACTTTTTTTTTTTTTTTTAAATTTTTATCCTTATGTAAATAAAGTGTTTAAATTAATTTATGTTGTGTCAATTTATAATTTAATTTGATAAAATAGTTTAAAAACAGTGTTTCTGTTGTTGTATTACTATTATTTTTGTATTTTATTTTATTTATCAAAAAAAACAAAAAAAAAACAACTAAAAAAACAAAAACAAAAAATTATATAAATATAAATATACATACATACATGCATATATATTTATTTATATTATAGATGTAAATTTTATTATAGATAAAATCTAATTTATATTTTAACATATTCATGCACATATTAAAAAAAAAAAAAATATAATATAAAAATATGATGATTGATAAAATTTCATTGAAAAAAAAAAAAAAAAAAACAAAAAATAGGAAATCAATGAAAAAATTTGATTTGTTCGATAAAATGATAAAATTGAAAGTCAGAATGAACTATTATTATTATTCAAATTTGTACTACTGGATCAACAAGTGATCTTGTTTCCTTTTATCACCCGACAGAGTAGTTAAAACTAATCATAGTGGCAATAAATTTGTTTTTTTGTTTTTTTGTTAGTGCCACTTTAATAAATTCTTCATAAATAAAATCACTATTAAAAATCATGAATGTGTCTATAAGTAATAATAATGATTAACAAAGGAATATAGTACATTTTGGCTTTCAATTAATTTAAAATAATAAAAAAAAAATAAATAATAAAAAAAACAAGTATAAATAATTAATTATGAAAGAGAGATAATTTTAATCATCGTAAAATATCATATAATTAAAATCTATAATTAGTTAAGCAAAATTTATAAATTGTAAAAATAATTAAGAAAGAGTGTTTTTTTTCTTTTTTATTTTCTTCTGTTTTACAGAGTGATTTTGTATTAATTTTAAATGAATAATGTTGATGATATTTTTATTTTATTCTAATTATCTATTTTTTTTTTTTTTTAATAATTTTTTTTTTGGTTTTTAATTGGTAAATTAATACCAGAATTTTGTTACTTTCAAAATATAGAATTTATCATTTACTGCCGCCTATAGGAGAGAATTACTTTAAGATATAAATCCAAATGACAAAAAAGTGTACCTTCGAAAATTTCAAATGATCTCGTCAATTGATGTAATTTAACAACTCTAAAATTATAAAAGCAGAATTAATCAATTGACTGACGATCATTTAATATTACCGAAAATGTACGAATTTTCTAGATGAATTTTTTTTTTTTAGAAAGCATAATTTTATTGCTGCCAGTGTAGAATTCAAAAAATAATAATTAATTCAATGTATAAATAAGAAAAATCGTATTAATGTTGGATAGTAAAATATCGATACAATTTAAAGGAACTGTTGTATTTAATAAGCCATCATTCTAAAAACTAAAATATACAACAACAACAACAAAAAAGAAACGTATTAAAAAGGCAAAAATTTACACAACAACAAAAAAACTATCTGAAGACTCTTTTTGAATACAACCATTCTAAAAGAATTACAAAGTTCGAAGTTTATATACAAGTAATGTATTTTTAGTAATGTTATTTAACAAGTATGAAAACTCTGATGTCTGCTATTTATTTATTAGCCAACAATGTTATAACACAAACTTAAGGTACAGAATTTACACCCCTATAGGTCTATATAAGGGCTAACTGATAGAAAATATCTTAAGTATAAAATATATTAGGATGAAGCCCATAGAATGGTTGTGTGAACGGATATAGGGAATTCCACACAAATTGACCATTTTTGCTACTTATCAGTAGAAACTCGTTTCTTTGTCACGCCCGTTACATTTCTTTTTTTTTTTAATTATGAAAAAAGATGTTGTATTGTTCCTCGTCAAATTTTTCCAAAAGATTCTTTCAAGTGTTCTACAGTATAATTAAAAATAATTTTTGGAATTGTTCATATGAAAATTTTAGGATATTCAGTAAAATAAACGGAAATCCGTGAAATTCGAAATCGTCAGCGTCACACCCGTTACTCTACTAAAATGACGATTCTGATTAGAAATATTTGAAGTTTTCTGTTTTATCGTAACCGTTGTTTGCTTTCACCAGAAAGCATATTAAGAACATATAAGTATAATCAGAATAATGCAATTGCTGTACGAGTTTTTCAATATTTAAGAGTCAGGATGTCACATCCGTTACAAATGGAATTCCCTATATGTATGTATGTGATTTTACCCTATATATGGAATTAATTATTTTTTCTGTCTAATAGAAAATTGAAATTAGATAGTTTGTTTGTGTAAATTTTCGCTTTTATTGAATTTTTTAAAAATACATATCTTTAAAAAAAAAGTATTTAAAATGCAATACATAATGTATTATTTTCTTTTCTGGTACAATTATTATTTTTATTTAACTCAATTGAGAAAATTTTTTTTTTACAAACATGAATCTGTGATCAATATGAATTTATTTATTTTTATTTTTTTTTATTTTTTCAATTATTTATCAATATCAAAACGTTATTCATTTAAGTATTTAATAAATTTTAATGCATTATACACTCTGTCTTTTTTATTTTTTTTTCCTAATTATTGTTATTTTTATTACCTATTATTAATATAAAAATTTTGTTTGTTTTACTTTATTTTTTTTTTCTAATTAATATTATGATTAATCATATAAATAATAATATGTATTTAAATATTTACAATTTATTAATGTTCGTCCAGTTTTAAGTGAGAATTATAATATTTTTTTTCATGTTTTTTTTTTTTTTAATTTTTATTTTTGTTAAATTAAATTATTTCTTTACTTTTATTGAGAGTATTTTGTTGTTCAAAACTTTCTTTTTTTTTTTTTTTGTATTTTAATTAAATGTATTTATTTTATTTAAATTAATAGAAAACAAAATATATAAATATATATTTCAATTGAAATTTGATTTTATTTATTTATTTATATTTTTTAATATATAGAAACTGTTATATGTGTACATACATATGTGTAGTATATACATGTGTACATATTTATTTTCATTTTTTATTTTTGTATTTTTTTTTTTTTTTCAATTCCTGGAATTTGGTTTTGTTTATTTTTTTCTCGTTTTATCTAATATTATTCATATATTAAAATATTTATTGAAGATGAAAAAAAAAAAAAAGAATGATTATTTCAAGCAATAATATATTTTAAAAAAAAAGCAAAAATAATATTAATAATTTCTAAAATACAAGAATAAATAAAAAAGAAAATATTATTAAAATGGTATTTGTAAAAAAAAAAAAAAAAAAAAAGAATAAAATTTACTAAAAATTTTATGTGTCTATTTTATCTGGCTTTACAAAGAAGAAGAAGAAATAGAAAAGAAAAAAATAAACTAAAAATCTTTTTATTTATTTTTTATTTAAAATACATAATGCACACTTAGACAATCAATTGATTAAAATTATAATACTATGGAGAGCAAAGCGATTTTAATTCGAAAATGAAGAAAAAAAAAAAGTATAAGAGGTTAATGTAATATTATAAACAAGAAAATCCCATGAAAAACAAACAAAAAAAAATACAAAATAAATAAAATATAGAATTTATATAGGCTAAAAAAAAAAATAAAATAAAATAAATATATGTATAAGCACTTTTTAGTTTTCTAATATTAAAGGAAAATAAATATTTTTTTTCCGTTTATGTTGGCTCGCTGTCTATCGTTCAAATTACAATAAATAAAAACAAAATATATAAATATATCTATTAAAAAAAATAAATAAAATTAAAATAAAACATATTAAGTGAGGTTGCAATGTCTTTTTCCATTTAATTGATATTCTTAACTTTTTTTTTTTTTGCTATTTTTTGCTATGAGATTTTTTTTTTTTTTTCAATTAAATCATAACATTATGCTAATGAGAATTTTTTAATATTTCGTCGTATTGAAAAAAATATATACAATGTATATTTAAAAAATTACTAAATTAAATTACTTAATTAATTGTTTTGTCAATAAACGATGAAAATCGATAGAAAAAATAATCATAATGATAGATACATTTCAATATAATTTCGGAAAAAATTCGAAAATTGATCATGATAGCTACCATAATAATTACCAAAAGTAAATTTACCATATTCGATAATTCACCAAAATTATCAAAAGTAACCAAACAAACAGTTACATTTTCGTTAAAGTTTATATTACCACAGTTATCAAATTTCTTCAATGGTTGATTTGATTAATTATTTACCATATTGGTTAGTTTACCATTATGGTAACACCACCAAAATGATACTTACCTACGGTGAATTTTCGAATTTATCCTTCAATATAAATAATTCATTACTAAATTCTCAGGAATACATTAAAATTGATGGAATAAAACTGAAATAAAAAAACAATTTTTTTCTTTTTTATGTTTTTAAAGAAGTTAAAGATGATAGAAAAGAGAAAAAAAAAATGTATATTTTAATGCATTTATGCTTAAAGTTGCATTTAAATTAAAATTTTTTTTAATTAGATTCATTTTTATACGGTGAAAAAAAAAACATAAACTACAAAAATTAGTAGAAAAATCAAATAAAATATTAAAAAATACATACATAGGTACATTTTACTACGATTTGTTGTACATGTGATTTAATAATGACTGAAAAAATAATATAATCATGATTTATAGTAAGAAATTAATTTATCAAATAATTGTCATTATGAAAAAAAAAGTATATTAAAAGTTTTCACATGAATAAAAATGACAGCAAATGAAAGATACATAGATATTATTTCAAATTTTTAATATGACGTGGCAAGACTTTGAATAATAATTAATCCATCATGTGAATACATTTCATTATGGAATAAATAAGAGTTCCTCAAGAATGAAAGGAATTAAAAAAATTTCTCTTAAAAAAAAAAAAATTAAATTCATAAATAAATGTGCAAATTTTGCGATAATTTGAAGAAAAAAAAAAACAAATAAAATTTATTTTCAAAAAATTCAAAAAGTAGAAAAAACTTTAAAAAACCAACATCTTTAAAAAGACAAAGACTGATTTTTAATATTTTGTTTCCTTTGTTTTATCCTTTCTTTTTTTTAGTTTTATTACAAAAAAAAAAAAAAAAAGAAAAAAAAATCAACAAAAACAAATCGAAATATCATTTAAAAATAAAACATGATATACGCTGAATTCCTAAATGTCTACATATTTGATTTGCATTGTGATTGTAATATGACAGTTATGTTACATTGATACTGAGAAAAATTAATGTTGCGTAGTAGCATAATAATTTACGATGCACAAGTTGCTTGATTTTTTTATCTTTGTCAAAAGATCATAGTTGAGTTTTGAAACGAGATTAGGAGAATAATTCAAAAACATCAAATGATCTGCAATTGTAAGTATTCAGCTTCAGCTGGTTTAGTACGCTGAATATTTGCAAATGACGATCATTTGATGTTTTTGAATTCTCCAATTCTGGTTGATGTTTTGAAACTTTTTACCAAATCCAATCTATAATAAGCTGTGACACTGATGACGTGTTTTCTTAATTTTTCGCCACCTTGGGCTTTGCTTTTGACATTGTATAAAGACGATCATAAGACTTTTACGAATTCAGCCATACTATTAATATACATTGCAAACTACATAATATTAATTTGAGCTTATTTAAAAATACTAATTAAAAAAAAAAAAACATACATACATATAAGACCAAAAAGAAAAAACCAATTATCTACAAAACATACATATTTTGATGAATAAAATTAAAAAAAAAAAAAAATTTATCATAGATAAACGATTAATATTAAAGAAAAAATTAATTCTAAAAAATATATTTAGGTAAGAATAAAATTTAACTAAAAAACAAAAAGTAAGTAAATAAATACACATAAAAAAAACAAAATTATTTTTATTAATTTAATCAATCAATATTATTATTTTCTATTCAACATATCAATAGGGTAAAATAATTATGTCCTATTAAGGATTTTGTTCTCTTTAGTTATGGTTTTTCGTAGAATTTTTTTATTTTTAACTTTTTTTTTTCTAATTAACGACTATCGTTGTACTTAAAAAGGATTAGAGAAAGAGTTTCAGTTACTTCTTTGCAATATAAAAACAGATATATATGATACATATACATACATACTATGTATATGTGGGTAGTATTACAATAATATTCAAAAGGATTTATATTTTTCATCAAAAAAACAAAAAAAAAGCATAATAGCTAGATAAATTTTCGAACTTTTAAAAGGTTCATAAAAAAAAAACAAAAATATTCAAATAAACCGCCTTATCTTCATTTCTGAATGTAAATTCTGATTTACAATTTTTTTTTTTTAAATAAAATATTGTTCGAAATTCGAAAATGAAATTCTTCCACAAGAACATTTTACAGCAATAATTAATGTAAAATACAAAACCAAAACCAAAAAAAAAACACTAAGTGCTGATTATCACAATAATATTTTTTTAAATCAATGAAAAAAAAAAAAAGAAGAAATGTGAAAAGGATTTTTCCAAAATTATATATTTACTTTAATAAATCCTTATAATTGTAATTTGATTATTGGAAAAATTAGTGTTAATTACTTTTCAGTATAAAATTTATTTTATGATTTTATGGTTTTTGTTTGTCCTTTTATTTTATTTTTTTGCTTATTTTTACTATTTTTTTTTTTTTTGGAGTCCTTTTTTGTGTATAATGTAAGAATTAAACAACAAGAATCACATTCAATATTATTATTTGTAATTATTTCTTAAATTTTTCTTAAATTTTAATCTCTTTGGTCACATACAAGATAAGAAAGCGAAAATAATACTTTTAACTATATGCTGAAAAATTATTAATCTTTATATAAAAATGTTCAGATTTTCTGGTACATTTTAGCATATCGATCAGATATACGTAGCGTGCACGCGTTTACTATATTTTAATAATTATGCATTATTCTAGTGATGTTGCTTATTATTGTAATTTCACAACGTTCAGCATAGTTTAGCAATGAATTACTTATGCTTTATGAAAATTTCTTTTAATCACCGAACTTAAACTTGGCTTAGAAAAGTTTTAGAATATTTTGGCATTTTCACGCTTTCTATTTGTATATGTGACTTTATAGGCTTGTAAACATTGACCAGAATAATTCGAATCTAAATAATGTAGAATAATTAGTAAAGCTCATCTATGAGAAATTTCAGTATGTCATTGGAAATGACAAAATAAGTAAAAAAGTAGGTATACCAAAAAAAATCAGATAAATGCAAGTTTGTATACACAGTTCATCTATTATGCTAATAATGACTAAACTTTCAGTTATTTCTCAATCAAATTTCATTCAAATACAAATTATTCTGGTCGATTTTTATAATTCCTGATTAAAATAAAAAAAAAAAAAAAGGAGAAAAAACCGAAATCAAGAATGGTGTATTAATGCAAAAAAAAAAAAAATGTTATTAAAGAAGAAAAACAAATATTTTTACAAAATTTGAAATATTGAAAAAGAAAAATTAAATGTGTTTATGTACTTTTTTTTTTTTTTTAGAAAAACAAAAAAAAAAACTTTCTGAATACATAAAATCAAAAATGGTTGTAAATTTTGTTTAAAAAAAAAATTAAATAAAAAAAAGGCGAGTTTAAAAGTAAAAAAAATTAGAAAAAGAAAAAAAAGAAAATGGAATTGATGAGCTGTAAAATGTATATTTTGAAAATTAAAATGAAAATCGAAAAGGTAGATAAAAAAAATTTACAAAAAAAAAAAAGGAGAACAGAAGTTAATAAAATATGCAAATAAAAAAAAAGAATTATTAAAATATATTGTTATTTTCAATTAATTGTGAATTAAATAAAATTATATTTAAAAAAAAAAAAAATTTGTTTTTAGAAAATTATAAAAATCACAGTACCGGTAACAAAAAAAAACTTAGACAAATATAAAATTAAAAATATAAAAATTTTCATTTCAATTAATTTAAAAAAAAAAATAAATTAAAAGTATTTAGATGACAAAAAAAAAAAAAAGAAGAAAAATCACATTAAAATGCGAAATAATAAAATCTAGATTTTGAAATTTAAACAAAAATAAAATAAAATAAATAAAAATAAAGATAACTACCACAAAATAAAACAAACATATAAGAATAGAATAGTTCGATATAATTTTTAAGCATAAGTGTTCGTAAATAGTCAAAAATAAAATAAAAAATAAAAATGTTACACTTAATAATGTAACCATAACATTCATGTTGACTCTATCATGCTAAATAAAATAAAAAAAAAAAAAATTTTGTGTAAAAAAAAAAATTTGAGTATGGTGTTTTTCCTTGATAAAATAACCCTTTAAGTACTTAATTATTTTTTATTTTCGTATTTCCAATAACATCCTAATTTGAATTAATTCAATTTTTTTCTTTAACATCAAATTTTCAAAACAATCTTGAAAAATCAACCCATGATTTTTAACTGAAGTTGACTTCCGAACGTTAACGCTGGTTAAAATTTTCTCAAATTGTGAAACATCCTATTTATCTCATCTCTTTCACCTTCTTATAATCTTAAGAAATTCATCAAATGTGGTATATGTAGAGGTTAGCATGTCCCTTATTTTTCAACTTTCAGATTCTCAGTGTCTTGCCCCTTCTACTGCGACCCCTCTTATTTTTGCACTTCACTTTAAATTAATCGTAAACTTAAATGTTTCTGAAAAAGTGGGAATGACGAGAAAAACACTCTGCAAAAATTTCAAGGTTTTCGGATAACGAAATCCTGAGATATTCAAATTTGAAATCTAATTTTTGACGAAAACGTGCTAACATAGATCGGATCATGAACTTATATTTTTAGTACATTTTCTTAGGTAAAAAGAACCCTTTTGCGGCAAAGATAAATGATTTTCTAGAGCTTTTAAATTTTGAGGTTTTTTTCACATCGTCAAGTACAAAAAATTTATTGGTGAGAGGTTGGTTTAGAAAATTTTTTATTTGCTGTACATGATAAGGGACAGTCTAATAGGTACATATGTACATCCTTAACTTCCCCCATTCATTTTTCATTTTAATGTGCTAGCGCTGTTTCATATTAAAAATTCATCAAAGACATGATATCCTTATATGTATTTTGTGACTTATTGACTGGTAAGGTAAGGATCCTGTGATTACACACAAAAATAATTAAAATAAATGTTAATATGTAATTCCAAGTTTTTATAGTTTAGATTTTTAATAAAAAAGGACTTCTGAAGAATAACAGCTTATGTAACCATAGCTTTTTTTTTATTTTTTTTTTTTTTCAAAATAATTCAAAAGCAAAGTCACAAATTGAAGAAAAACAGAATTTAAAAAAAAAAATATTTAAAAAAAAAAATTATCAAAAAAAATTGTTGTTATTGTAAATAAAAGATATATAAGAAAGGGAGTATAATAAATCAAGACAATTCTAATAAAAAAATACAACGTGGGCATTAAATTTCGAAAAAAATAAAATAAAAGCAAAACACATGGTTTATTTCTTTACCATAATAATTTAAAAAAAAACAACAACAACAACAACAACTTTTTTTATTATCTTGTACAAAAAAATTTTTATCATTTATCAGATAATAAGTAATTTAATAAAACGTAATGTGTGTGCGATAATAGCCAATTTTTAAATTTAAAAAAAAAAAAAATGAAAAATATGTTTAAGATAATATTCTGTTGAATTTTGTTTTTAAAAAATTTGTATGACTTATAAACACGTCATTTTACCTGAATTTACCTTCAATAAAACATTAGGCATTCTTAATCATATAATGATATCATAATATTGATAACAATTATTTATTTTTATTTTTATAAACGACTTATTCAAAGAAAAAAAAAAAAAGCAAAAGAAAAGAGAAACAAATATGTATTTTTTTTTAATGTTTTATAAGTCGTTTGGTTGTTTTTGTTCTTTGAAATAATTTTAAAATTAAAAGAACACTAATTCAAATAAAAGTGATGCATGTATAATATTTTTTTTTTCTTTGAGAAGAGTATCAATTCAATTTCCCTATATAATTTGAAATTTTATGTAGGGAAGAATACCCAGTAATGAGCCCCCTTAAGGAAAATTTTTGACTTTTTCCTTAAAAACCACGGTTATAAAGTATTTGATAAATAATTCCAACCAAGAGCAAAATAAACTTTCTGAAGGGTCTAGATTTGAAATTTAACAAAAAAAAAAAATTAAGAAAATAACTCAAAATTCGTAAAGATAAGTAACGAGCCCCCTTTTCACCATGTAACGAGCCCCTGAAAAAAGCCAGTAACGAGCCCTTTATTTTGAACTGAATTAAAAGGATTTTTTCTCAAATTTTAATATAAAAAATATTTTTTATTGCTTTTATACATAAGTAAGTATGTATATAAATTAAATATAAAAAAAAAAATAGATGTATTTACTTGTATTTACTATTATGTAACTGATATAACTATTTATCTAATAAGTTTTTATTTTCTTTATTTTCTTCTTTTTCTCTATTTTTTTTTCCATTTTTTAAATATTTTAAAATATTTTGTTTGGTAGGTACGTGTAATTTTAGAGAATTGAAATATCCAAATGGGTTGCAAAATAAACCAAAAATTTAAATTATTTTTATTTAAAAATGTTACATTTATATTAAAATATAAAGTAGGTGAGTATTTAAATACACAACAAATTGAATTATTGCTTTTTTCTTTAAGGGCTCGTTACTGGTACTTTGGTTTTTTTGAATTGTAGCCAGTAATGAGCCCTATATGCTCGTTACTGAATTTCAAATACAATATTTGAGCCATGTAACGAGCCGTGCCAAAAATAAAATATTTTAAAAATAAAAGCGGTATAAAGTGCTAGAAATTAAATTTTAACTAGTTTAAAATGTAATTTCAAAAAAATTAGCTATATTTATCGCTTTTTTTAGTAAAATATAAAGAAAATAAAAATTCATCTTCTTAACGAAAACGTTAAAAAAAATGCCATTTTTGGTATCACTTTACATTTATTAGAATTATATTTAAAATAAGAAATTTTAATGATAATCCACCCACGCATTGCAAGGATAACCATTTTTTCTAAATATATAGCAAATATTCATCTGTATTTTTATTAAAATGACTTAGTTATAGAATAAAATAAATCCAACGGCTTGTTACTGATGGCGGAGGGCTCGTTACTGGGTATTTTCCCCTAGTAAATATTCACCTGTATTTTTATAAAAATACCTTAGTTATAGAATAAAATAAATCCAACGGCTTGTTACTGATGGCGGAGGGCTCGTTACTGGGTATTTTCCCCTACTCTTTTTTTTCTCTTCAGAATAATTGTTTCTTTTTAATTGAATTGTTGTTGGTTTTATTCATAGATAAATCACATTTATTTTTAATTCAAAAAAAAAAAAAAACACAAGACATAGTCGCACATTTAGTTCATAATTTGACTTTAAAGATAAAGTGTACGTAGGTACATACCTATACACACGATTTATTAATTATATCTACTATGTATATTTGAAAAATGTATTGAAAAAAAAAAACCAAAAACAACAAAATATTACATATAGAATTCAAAAAGTGAAAAAAGAGAAGCTTATATTGTTTTCTTTAATTTTTTTCTCAGAAACAAAAAAAAAAAAAACATTTATTACGGTTAATTATGTGAAACAGTAAAAATTTTTATCGTGTTATAATTTTTGTGTTTTTTTTTTTTTCATCTTGTTCCTGTTTAAAAATTACTGAAATAAAATCGATTGGAAAAATTAATTAATTACATAATTAAAAATAATTAAAATATTATTTAATTAAAATTTGTAAGGAAGAATTTGTAAAGAAAAAATAAAATTAAAAAAAAAAAAAGGCAAAAATGTTAAAAACATTATCGAAGAAAAGCGTTGAAAAATTCAATGAAATTGAATGGGCGCCAATTTCAATACCAATGAGTCGAAGATTACAAACATTCATTGTTGGTTTATGGATGTTTTGGCTTGTTTTTGGATTATTTATATGCCTATTTACATATATTTATTATTTGGTGAGTTTTATATATACATTTTATTTAATGTAAAACAAAATAATTGTATAGAAAATTCAAAAATTTATCTTAATAATTCTAGAAGAAAAAAAAAAATAAAAAACTTCCACCCTCACAACATTCCATGTTCTTTTTACCGTGTTCATGCACCAGCGTTGTGTTAAGAAAAGTGCAGTAAGCAGTAAGGTTAAGGGATATCCCTACGTATGGTTAATTAAATAAATCTTCACATCTCTTAATTAAGCATTACACCTGAACATACATATGTTCCGAAGTCCCTTTCTTGGTATATTTTCATGCATGATCCTTTGACTGCCTAATGCCTATAGTCATTTTATCGATTTAAAATTATGATTCCAAGATTTGAAAAGTTCTCAAGAAAAAGTACCTGCATCTTATCTACCACACACCTTGTCGTTCAAAAACTAAAAAAAATGTTAGTTTTTTTGTGGACTTAAAACATAATTTAAAAATGAATTTTTTCTTACAGTTTTGGGGAAATCTTTTGATTCGTATCTTATGTATTTTATATTTGATTCATATTGTCTCAGAAAAAGACATAGCTAATGCAGGTGGAAAAGGATCTGGGTAAGTTTTAAACTTAGTATTTTTTTATTTTCTAATAAAATATTTCAGGTTTATTTATTTTAATTATTCATAAATTTTTTTTTTTTTTTTTTGTTATTAAAGTTCAAAATGGGCACGTGATACAATTTATTGGGAATATTTTAGAGATTATTTTCCGGTTGATCTGATTAAAACAGCAGATCTTCCTGCGAATCGTAATTATTTATTTGCAATATTCCCACATGGTGTTTTAAGGTACATATACATACAATTTTATTATTATTATTTTTTCTAAATTTTCTAACTTTAAAATCCTGATTATTATTATTTTTTCTTCTCTTATTCTTTTCTTTCAAATTAAAGTTGTGGTGCATTCGCAAATTTTGTTTCATTTCGTTCAAAATTTCGTGAATATTTTCCTGGTATACGAACAAAAATATTAACATTAAATATGCATTTTAATATACCAGTTTTTCGTGAATTAATGTTTGCATGGGGACTTGCAGTAGCATCAGCAAATTGTATAAAAACATTATTAACGGCATCAAATGATCCACATGATTCAATAAATTCTGATGGTTTTACATCGAATGCAGCAATTTTAGTTGTAGGAGGTGCACAAGAAGCATTATATTGTCGTCCAAGAAATTATCAAATTGTTTTGAAAAAACGTAAAGGTTTCATAAAAATGACATTAATTACAGGGTAACTTTTTTTTGTGAAAAAAATATATTCAAATAATTTCTTTAATTTTAATTTACTTTTTTTGTTTTTTGTTTTTTGTTTTTTATTTTTTAGAGCTTCACTAGTACCAGTTTTTTCTTTTGGTGAAGTTGATGTTTTTGATCAAGTACCAAATCCTCCAGGTTCATTTATAAGACATTTTCAGGAATATGTTAAAAAATTAACTGGAATTTCACCAGTATTTTTTAATGGCAGAGGATTTTTTCAATACACTTTTGGTATTATACCACGAAGACGATCAATTACGACAGTTGGTAAGAAATCTTTTTAAATTTGAAAATTTTAGAAAAGATACATACATAAATTTTTTTTCAGTTGGAGCTCCTATTGATGTTGTAAAAAATGAAAATCCTACAAACGAAGAAATCGAAAAATTACACAGTAAATTTATTGATGCATTAGTTGAACTTTTTGAAAAGCATAAAGGAGAATATATTGAAAATTCTGAAAATGTTCATCTTGTTATTGAATAAATTTATAATTTTTTGTTGTTGTTTGTTTTATGTTTACATATGGTGTACAATGTATGCAGACAGATCTTAATACAAATAGTTTTGTAATTCAGTGAAGTGTAAAATTTTAATTAATGCAATAATTGATAAATTACATTCATTACAATGTAATGAATCTAAAATGATGGGGTACAATGTATTTTTTTTTTTGTAAATATTTTTATAATAATTTTTGTTATATTATAAAATAAAAATTTATTGTGAAAATACTTTGTTTTTATTTTATTTTGTGACATAAATAGAAAATTTAATTGAAAAACCAATAATAGTTTAGTTTTAATATTATTCGCGATATTTTTATTGGATTGACCTTAGAAATCCACCTTCTCATGTACATTTTTGTCTTCTTCTTCTGGTTCTGTGGTACTACAATCCTGAATGGATTTTGGCCTCTTCAAAATTTATTTTTGTACTGTTTCAATAAAACACAGAATATTATTTTGGGATGGATGGTTGGTTGGCTGACTTGGGGGTTTTTCGAAATCTTTTGAAGACCCAATTAACACTGAGAGTGTCGTTTTGATATCATACACCGACACACCTCTCAGTTGTCAGTCAGAGGGTTGTAAAGCACCATTTTCTGTGATACATGCACCTACAGTTTAAAGTGGAATGCTAACCACTAAATTCGAGAGAACAAATTTTATTCGTATGACAGAGGTTGGTACTAATATTTCTTGTAGTTTTTTGTGGACTTAGCTTATTTATGGTATCTAAGCAGAGCCACCAAACTACTTTAGTACTGAGCACTTATACCCAACTCAAAGTGAATTAGTATTCATTCAAAGCTGACTGAACTTAGGCGGACTCAAAGCCGAGACCTTCAGCATCAGAAGCCAACACTCTACCGCTTCATCCTGTACCCTATAGGTACTCTGTGTACTTTTTTCTTCTCTAATATTTGAAATACTTATCTGGTACTAGTATTTCTTGTAGTTGGTTTGTGGTCCGAATATTACTGCTATTCTATTTCAGGACAAAAATGTTTTTAATTTGATTAACCAAGACCAAGGTATAAAATTAAACTATAAAACTCAAAATAAATTTCTTAAAATTCAAGAATAGAATATTAAATTCGTAAGTAGCTCATTATAGAATATTTATTAAAATAATTTAATTGATTTTAATATCTTTCATTTATTAGAGATATAAATTTATATAATACATTTTATTACAATATGATGTGTAACATGATTTTAAAGCATACATATATAAGTAAATAAGTAAATACATAATACATATTAAGGATATACGTTTTTTGTTTTTTTTTTTTGTTTTTTCAAAATATGTTATTGTGTATTAAATTTTATATTTGATTTCAGAATACGTATTTGAATATTAATTTTATATCTGAATATTATGTATAATTGTATATATGTATATAAAAAAAAAAAACAAAATAAGGATTTCATATTTTTTGTTGAAAAATTTACGATAAAATTAATTTTTCAAATGATTCAAAATAACTTTCATGTATTTTTAAAAATTAATTAAAAATTCGAATTAAAATTCAATTTCAATTCAAATTCAAATAAATTCATAAATATATAATTAAATTTTTCAATAATAATTTTTTTTTTGTTCATAATATACGTGTAATAATAATACAGATATAATATTTAATAATATTATATAATTTTAAAAATTCTTATAATAAACATAATAAATTGGAATTGAATGTTCACGTAAATATATTTTTTTCTCATTCATTTTTGTTGTTGTTGTTGTTGTTCGAAATTATTAATATCTTCTTTTTTTTTTTCAGTATTTAATTTTCATTTTTATTAATTTGGTTTTTTCTTTTTTTTTTTGTGTTTATGTGAACAAACAAGTCCAAAGTCTTTTATTTCTCAGAAAAAAATATAAAAACATCAGAAAAATAAAAATATTTTATCTTTAAAATAATATAAGAATATAATTATTATTTTACGAGTAATATAATAAAATATTCCGTAACAAAAAAAAAAAAAAAGGATGTTTTAATTATTTTTTTAATAACTTTTAAGTATTTGAAATTTCAAAACGGAAAAAAAATAATAAAGGATGGAATTTCAATCCTTTTTTTAAATAATTTTATGTAAAAATAATAATAAAATATGAAAAAAATAACTAATAACCCTTTCGATAGAAAAGAATAATAAGCAAGTACATACGTTAATTATGAATTACGGGAAATGTGATAATTGTGGGAGAATTATCCACAAATATGTACACATTTTTTTCTTTTTTCAATTGATTGTTTTCCACTATTTGATGATATGGTATTTTCGTGTACGTGAAAATTTTTATAATAATGGATGATTTTTTTTCAATTTGAAAGGGTTAAAAATAAACATTTAAAAAATAATAAAAATTAATTATAAAAAAAAAAAAAGTTTTAACATTAATTTAATAATTTTGTCTGGTTTTTTATTTTTTGTCGAATTAATTTTAAAATAAAATTCAATTCTTTTAAAAATGGAAAAAAAAATTTTGTTCTTAATAATTTGTTGAGTTTTTCACCTCTTCGATGAATTCTATAAAATCAAAATTGAATTAATTAATTTGAAATTGCGAAAAATTACGAAAATTTTTGAAAATTTTAGAATTTTTTTCTAATTTTTAACAAAATATACAGTTTTTTTTTTGGTATAGAATGGACTAAGACATTGTTAATTGAATAATAATGAATTTTTTTTTTTTTTGGTATTTTATTATATTATATATACGTAAAAATAATAGTTAAAATATGAATGGCACATATATAATTAAATATTTGGTATATTATTTAGTATTTAAATAATATTGTGACTATTATGGTACACATGCCTTTTAAGTATCTTTTTATTTTTTTATTTCTTTTTTTTCAAGGATAAAATGAAAAATTAAGGAGAGATATTTTTTTTTTTTTTGAAGTGTGACATTAAAAGTTTTTTTTAATCTGATTGTAAATTACGTTTAGATCAAATTTTAAATGGTAATGATTTGATGTGTCGTCGCTATAGTTACTTTTGATATTTGAAATAAATCTGAATTAATAATTTTCTTTAGAATAAATTGTAATACACAAAATGTTCTATTTTTTTTTTTTGTTCTGTAAGAAGTTTTCGTCCCAATTAAAAAAAAAAAAACCGAAGATAAATAAACGATTTGCTTTTTCCAGATATAATTTATAAAAAAAAAAAGATGAAATCAGATAAAATATTTTAAGTATGTATATCACACTTTATGTATGCACATGTGTATGTCTGTGTGTGTGTGTGAAAGTATACATATACATATATAGTTATAATGTTTTACATATAAATAAATGTGTCATACTATGTATAAATAATATTTTGCAATAAATATAATGTATGTAGTTTTTTTTTTTAAATATGTATATGAATAATAAAATTACCATTTTTATAATTATTATGTATTACGGTATTTTAAAATGTGGTGTTGTATAACACAAATAATACGTATGTATGTATTTTTCTTATATTTTAATGAAACATTATTTCTTTTTTCATATAGGTACATATTATAATATTCATTATTTTGTTCTTTATATAAAATATAGGTTTACTGGGTTTTTGTTTGTTTTTTTTTTTTTTTCAAATTTAATAATATTTAATTTTTCTTTAAATTCTCAAAGAAAGCAATATTATCTTTTAATTTTCCTGGTTCTAAAACTGGGCTAATTGGCCTTTCTAATTCATTATCATTGTTATTATCATCATTATTTATATCACTACTAATGCAAATATTATCATTTTCTTCAGTTTTAAATGTTCTGTAAAGAAATAATAAAATAAAACAAAGTAAGATATTAGAAAAAAAAAAAATAAATAAATAAATAAAAATCATTTTTATTTACCCATTATTATTTGAATCATTTTCTTGTTGTTGAGATGCTATAGGTCCAATTGGACTATATGTAACTTGTTCATAGGGTGGAGAATAAGAGTCCGGTGATGGTTTGATTTTTTCATTATTATTTAAACCATTCTCAGATGTTGTACTTCGTGTCTTTATTTTTATATATAAAAAAAAAAAAAAAATTAAAATAAAAAATAATCATATAAGAAAATACAGGCAGTGCCAGTGTAGAAAAAGTGTGCCAATTAAAGAATAGAATGTATGTATACTGCGATATTTAAAATCCAGCATATATTTCAATATTGTAAAACTAAAACTAGAGTTTTCAACACTTTTAACAAAATAAAACCAAATTATGAAATATTTCATGAAATAAGTCTAACATGCTCACTATTTTCTATATAAAATTCTGATAATTTATAAATTTCGGGTAATTTTCTATAATTGTAATTAAAAAAAAATATAAGTATAAATTTTAACACATACCCTTGGACGTTCTGGATGTTTTGTTGAACATTTTGCAGAAGTCAATAAAAATGCTTTAGCTAGAGCCTTGACTGATGGTAAAGCTTGTGCTACTTCAGGTTCAATTACATTTTTTTCTGGAACTTTATTTGCATTAGGTGTATTTGGTGTTATCTAGAGAAAAAAATAAAGAGATAGATAGTAAAAAAAAGAATCATAATATGATGTGAGATATTTAATTAATTTTTTTTCTTTAATTACTTTTTACTTAAACTTAAAAACTTACAAATAAAAATTATATATTAATGTTCACACTTACTTCACGTTTTTCAAAAATCGGTGATGATGTTCCTTCATTATCAGACATTATTTGTTCTGGTTCAAATATTTTACGTTTCGGTTGTAAAAATTTTAATGCAGCCGGTGTTACAATTTTTTTAATATTTGCTGATGATGATGTTGTTGAATTTTTTGAAAGTAATTTAGTTGTAAATGATAATATTCGTGGACGTGTTGATTTATTAATATCATTTATTGTTTTATCATCTTTTATAATTCGTGTTTCTTGTTTATTTAAATCATATATTCTAATTGTATCTGAATCTTCACTTGGTGTTAAACTATCACCACCGTCTTGATGATTTAATAATGATGATGATGATACAGGTGTTATTGGTGTTATTGGACTTTTTAAAATATAATCATTATCATTATCTGAATCACAATTTAAATTTAATAAATTATTATTATTATTACTATTATTAATTGTTAATTTTTTATTATTTTTTTTTAATAAATTATCACTACTACTTTCAATTTCTGTATTATTTTGTTCATTAATTTTTTTATTATATTCTTCAACATGAACAATTTTTGCTAAATATATATCTGAAGTTGAATTTTTTGATAGCTTATCATTATCAGAATAATTTTTTTGTAATAATGATGATGATGATGATGATGTTGTTGTTGTTGGTGTTATTGTTGATACTTTTTCCTGATAAACAAAAAATAATTATTATATACTTAATTATATACATATATATTTTTTATATTTTTCTTGATTGATTATATTTATTTTTTTCTTTTTAATTTCAAGAAAGTCATGATGTAAAATGTTTCTTCTTTGAATTTCATATCTTATAAGTTTTATGTAGATATGTAGAAAAAAAAAAACAAAAAGATTATTTGCAAAAAAAAAAAAAAAACGACGAAGTATGTCACGTATTTTATTGTTTTTTTTTTTTTAAAAAAATATGAAAAATATAGATAAGAAATTTTTTTAGATAATAAAACAGAAATTTGATGAATATACATAAATATTATAAGTATAGATTTATTGTTATAACATATAAACGTAAGTTAAAATATCTGATGAATTTTATCAATTGAATTTTTTGAATTTAAAAAATTATAAGTTTAATTTGCGATAAAATGGAAAAAAAAGCTATGTCTAACTGAATGAAAATTAAGAATTAATAGAATGATTTAATTTATTAAACATCCATTTAATTCATTGAAAAAGTTTAGATGTTAAAGCGACACATATATAAATGTATGTAGTATATGTATATGTATGTAGGTAGATATGTATGTTGTATGTATAATTATTTCATGTGTACATAATATATGAAATCAAGAAAATAATGATAATTAGAATTTTGAATGAAACAAATGTTATTAGTAAAATTTTTTATTATTACTACATATATTTATTTTTTTGGTTTTTTTCATTTTGTTAATTATTTAATTATTCCACAAAATAGCACAAATTATAGAATTATTTATATATAAACGTTTTGTATATCACTTACCCTTTTTTGATATTATTATAAAAGCGTGTGATTTTCTCCAAGTTATTTTTAATTTTATTTATTTATTTTTTTTTTTTTAAATTTTATTTTTAAATTATATTAAAAACAAAAACATATTTTTATACTCGTAACAAATATGTGTATATGTAAAATTTTAATTCTAAAGGAATTTTTTAAATAATTTTCTAAAATTTCTAAAAAAATTCAATTGGAAAAATTAATTTCAGAATTATTTTTTAAGACAGAAAACAATAAAAAGATAATTTTTTTGGGATTTTAAAATAATTTTTTATTATTTATTTTTCAATAAATATGTATATAGGAATTTGTGTTAATGATAATGGATATGGTGGTAACATACCTGTCACGAGTATAATATTTATCAGCAAATTATTATTAATTCTATCATGTGATGGCCTAATGAGTGCGATATTTAAAAGAATTTTTCATGAACCCATTTTATTATAATTATTTTTTGTTACTTTTAAATTTGCTAGAAATTTATAAGTATTATCAAGATAGAATTATATAATCAAATATTATTTATGTATTAAAGGATATATTGTAAATTTTACTAAAACATTTGTTTCCCATATTTAATAAATTATTATTTATTTATAACAGAGTATAACAGAAACAAAAAAAAAAAACGAAAAAAAAAAAAAAACACACAAAAAAGTAATAAAACAAAATAAAATTAATGAAAAATTTTATAATATACTGAAAAAAAAAAAATGTACTTTCTTTTTTTTTTTTCTTCTACCCAAAATGAACATTTTTTTCAATGAATTAATAATAAATTTTCATAATAATATACATACATAATATATTATCTACCACATCATTGATGAATTTAATAAATTCAAACTATTAGAACGTTTAATTAATTTATCATTTTTAGATGATGATATATCATTATTATAATGCATTATATTTGAATTAAAATGATTTTTTGTATTTGAATTAGCTGAAGTACTACTGAAACTATCAATACCAGAATCAATATCTGTTATATTATTATTATTATTATCATTATAATCAATTTGAATTTTAGATGATAAATTATTATTATCATAAAATATTGGATTTAATACAAAATTATTTGTACCATTTTTAGCTCTAAAACTATTCCTTTTTAAATTATCGTGTAATAAATTTTTTTCAAATTCACATAAAATTTCATATTTTATATTGAATGAAGAATTTGAACTATGATAATATTTTTCATTTTTATATTTTTTATAATTATTATAATTATCATAATTTTTAAAACTTCTTAATGAAGCTGTTTTACGAACTGGTTTTAATATATCCATAAAATATTTATCATATCCAATTGAATCAGTTACCTCATTTGATACTATCCTTTCATTATCATTTTTATTTAATTGTGTTGTTGTCCGTTTATTATTATTATTTTCATAATTAATATTATCATTATTTATATAATAATCACGACTATATCTGAAAATATATTTAAAAAATATAATTTTCAATTATTTCATATAATTAGAAAAATAAAAAAACAAAAAGTAAAAAGAAATACAATAACTCTTTAGTATGTTCATTCACTAAAATATTAAAATTAGTTTCAAAAAAAAAAATAAATATATTTTCTACATACTTTTCATATTCTGCTTTACTGTCAACTTGTAATCGTACATCATTGGTATTGTCAGTTGAAGAAATTTGTTTTTCTTCACTGCTTGCTCTTTCCAGAATTGGATTAGGAATATCAATATGCTTTTCCGGACCATCGCTTAATCTTCTTCTTAAAGCATCAGGTGAATATGGATTATTTGGCATATCAACAGCATTTAACCATTTCTTACGTTCACGTTCAGCAACTGAACCTGAATGAAAAAAATTACCATATTAAAATGAATTCGTTTAAGAACTTGTGCCTATTTAAAAAAAAAAATATATATTAAATTTCAGTTATATTTATTACCTGGTAGCAAAGGTGGAAGACTGTCATTAAAATAATCATCTTCATTGCTACATTCAGATTCAAGATTTTGAATCTTTAAATCATCATTTATAGCAGAGGTGTTGTTAGTTTGGTTAGTAGTGTTAGTAATAGAGATTGGAATTACCTTAGAAGGAACTAATGATGTTTGTCGTTTTTCTTCCTGAATAAAAGATTCGATGACAATTTGATTGAGAACTTCATTAGCGTCAATTACTGTCGAAGTACTACCATCGCTTGAATTTGAATCGCTACTACAATGATCTGACGAAATAATATTTTTTACTAAAATATTCGTTTTATTAAAGATAATTTGATCAGATAAAGAATCATCATTTTCAAAACTTTGAATCACACCCGAAGAAGACAAGGGTAAAGTAGAAAAAATAGAATCTTTTAATGTGGTTTTTAAAACATTGCATTGTTGAGGGTCTTTAGAAGTCTTATATTGAACAGAACTGTAGGTATCAATAGTCTTTATTGCATCATTAACAGATTCCGTAGAATCGAGACAAACATTCTCATCTTGCACAGGCAATATAAAATCAGTGTAAGATGAACGGTTCACGTATATTTCATCGTGCAAATATGTTATTATATCCATTGAAATATTTTCAGTAAGTACACCAATTGACGAAGTCGTATTTTCATTCTCTTTCGGATTTCTAATTGGCTTTGTTTCTAATGAAAAATATTGCTCTGTCGTTGATGATGTTTCTACAGCAAGTTCTTTTGCAGCTATATCAGAATTTGCATTTTCTATGAATGTAATAGATTCTTGCGAAGGATTACCTGAATCTTCGACAACATTAGATAAAAGTGTAATATCATGCGATTGTACAGATTCTTCCAAAGTTTTTTCGAATTTATCACAAGACTGCAGTTCCGTTTTTGGTTCACCATACTCATGAGATTCTGGGACCACATCCAGAAGTTTGCTTTCTGTTTCAACTATAAAAGTGCTTGTTTTTTCTACCGTTTCATTAGGTTCTTGTACATATTCATTCAAAATCTTTGCATTATTAAACGACTTCGAAATATTTTGTGTTTCCGATATTTCTTCTGCAATTTCAACAACTTTGACCTTTGATATTTTTTCAGTATCAGCATCATTTGTAGAAAATTCTGCAGTCTCAGTTGAATTCGAAATATATTGAGTTTCTGATTTTTCCTGCATAATTTCAACAACTTCAGTTGTTGGTACATTTTCAGTTTCGGCACCACTAATTCGAATAGTATAATCAGTAAGATGTAGTTGTGTTTCTGATGAACAATTTTCACATGTTTCTGATGTTTGATCTACAGCATTTTCCGATATTTTGATTTCTGATTCAACTTCTTCTCGTACATGTTCATAAGAAATTTCTACAGGACCGAACGAATTTAAATTATTTTGCGCTTCTGATTTTTCTTGCACAATTTCAACGACTACGGTTGTTGGTATTTTGTCAGTTTCGGCACCACTAATTCGAATGGTATAATCAGTAAAATGTAGATGCGTTTCTGAAAAACGATTTTCACATGTTTTTGATGTCGAATCTACAGCATTTTTCGATATTTTGATTTCTGGTTCAACTATGGTAGTGTTTGATCTCTCTACGCTTTCATTTTCTTCTCGTACATGTTCATACGAAATTTCTACAGGATCAGACGAATGTGAAATATTTTCTGTTTCTGATTTTTCTTTCACAATTTCAACAACTTCAAGTGTTGGTAAATTTTCAGTAACGGCACCACTTATTCGAATAGTATAATCAGTAAGATGAAGTTGTGTTTCTGATGAATAATTTTCACATGTTTTTGATGTCGGATTTACAGCATTTTCCGATATTTTGATTTCTGGTTCAACTATGGTGGTGTTTGTTCTTACCACGCTTTCATTTTTCTCTCGTACATGTTCATACGAAATTTCTACAGGATCAGACGAATGTGAAATATTTTCTGTTTCTGATTTTTCTTTCACAATTTCAACAACTTCGAATGTTGGTAAATTTTCAGTAACGGCACCACTAATTCGAATAGTATAATCAGTAAGATGTAGTTGTGTTTCTAAAGAACGATTCTCACATGTTTTTGATAATGGATCCACAAAATTTTCTGAAATTGTGGTTTCTGGTTCAATTGGAGTAGTGATTCTTTTCTGTACCGTTTCATCATGTTGTTGTAAATATTCTTTTAAGGTGTAGACATCCTCAGAAGAGTTCAAAATATTTTGTGTTTCTGCATTGTTTTGCACAATTTCAACGACCACAGTTGTTGGTACATTTTCAGTAACAGCACCACTAATTCGAATAGTATAATCAGTAAGATGTAGTTGTGTTTCTGATGAACGATTCTCACATATTTTTGATAATGGATCCACAACATTTTCTGAAATTGTGGTTTCTTGTTCAATTGGAGTAGTGATTGTTTTCTCTACCTTAGACCTATTCAAAATATTTTGTGTTTCTGATTTTTCTTGCACAATTTCAACAACTTCAGTTGTTGGTACATTTTTAGTTTCGGCACCACTAATTCGAATAGTATAATCAGTAAGATGTAGTTGTGTTTCTGATGAATAATTTTCACATGTTTTTGATGTCAGATTTACAGCATTTTCCGATATTTTGATTTCTGGTTCAACTATGGTAGTGTTTGATCTCTCTACGCTTTCATTTTCTTTTCGTACATGTTCATCAGAAATTTCTGCAGGATCAGACGAATGTGAATTATTTTGTGTTTCTGATTTTTCTTGCACAATTTCAACGACTACGGTTGTTGGTATTTTGTCAGTTTCGGCACCACTAATTCGAATAGTATAATCAGTAAGATGTAGTTGTGTTTTTGAAGAACGATTCTCACATGTTTTTGATAATGGATCCACAAAATTTTCTGAAATTGTGGTTTCTGGTTCAATTGGAGTAGTGATTCTTTTCTGTACCGTTTCATCATGTTGTTGTAAATATTCTTTTAAGGTGTAGACATCCTCAGAAGAGTTCAAAATATTTTGTGTTTCTGATTTTTCTTGCACAATTTCAACAACTTCAGATATTGGTACATTTTCAGTTACGGCTCCACTTATTCGAATAGTATAATCAGTAAGATGTAGTTGTGTTTCTGATGAATAATTTTCACATGTTTTTAATGTCGGATTTACAGCATTTTCCGATATTTTGATTTCTGGTTCAACTATGGTGGTGTTTGTTCTTACCACGCTTTCATTTTTCTCTCGTACATTTTCATTAGAAATTTCTACAGGATCAGACGAATGTGAAATATTTTGTGTTTCTGAATTGTCTTGCACAATTTCAACGACTACCGTTGTTGGTATTTTGTCAGTTTCGGCACCTCTTATTCGAATAGTATAATCAGTAAGATGTTGTTGTGTTTCTGATGAACGATTCTCACATATTTTTGAAGGTGGATCCACAAAATTTTCTGAAATTTTTGTTTCTGGTTCAATTAGAGTAGTGATTGTTTTCTGTACCGTTTTATCATGTTGTTGTAAATATTCTTTTAAGGTGTAGACATCCTCAGACGAGTTCAAAATATTTTGAGTTTCTGATTTTTCTTGCACAATTTCAACAACTTCAGTTGTTGGTACGTTTTCAGTAACGGCACCACTTATTCGAATAGTATAATCAGTAAGATATAGTTGTGTTTCTGATGAATAATTTTCATGTGTTTTTGATGTCGGATTTACAGCATTTTCCGATATTTTGATTTCTGGTTCAACTATGGTGGTGTTTGATTTTTCTACCCTTTCATTTTCTTCTCGTACATGTTCATAAGAAATTTCTACAGGACCGAACGAATTTGAATTATTTTGTGTTTCTGAATTGTCTTGCAAAATTTCAACGACTACGGTTGTTGATATTTTGTCAGTTTCGGCACCACTAATTCGAATAGTATAATCAGTAAAATGTAGTTGTGGTTCTGATGAACAATATTCACATGTTTTTGATGTTTGGTCTACAGCATTTTCCGATATTTTGATTTGTGCTTCAACTATAGCAGTATGTGGTTTTTCTGTCGTTTTATCTTGTGATTGGGCATGTTTGTTCGAGATTTTTAACTTTTTAGACAAGTTCGAAGTATTTTTTGTTTCTGATGTTTTTTGCACAATACCAACAATTTCATGTGTTGTTACGTTCTCGGCATCTGCATCATTGTTTCTTTTTGTATCATCAACAAAAATCTGTTGTGTTTCTGATGAAGAATTTTCAGATGTTTTTGATGCTTGATCCACAACAATTTCTGATGTATCTTCTAGTTCAATTAGAGTAGTGTTTGTTTTGTTTATCGTTTTATCAAGTTCTTGTACATGTTCGTGTGAAATTTTTTCAGCATGACACAAGTTACATATATTTTGTGTTTCTTGTTCAAGATTATTATTTTTTTTTGTGTTTTTGGCAGGTTGTTGTTTTGTTTTTGATGAACAATTCTCATGTGTTTCAAATGATAATTTTTCCATAGCTTCTGAGGCACTTGTAGTTTTTTTTTTAGTTTTGGTTGTTTTTGTGCTATTTTTCTCTGAAGTTTTCTCTTGTTCAGATTCATTCAAGGTTATTTCAGCGTCAGGCGAATGCGAAATGTCTTGTATCTGATTTGTGGTTTTCTCAATTATCGATTCTGTTTCAGAGGTAGTTTTGCT
Organism: Bombylius major; assembly: GCA_932526495.1. Lineage (NCBI taxonomy): Eukaryota > Metazoa > Arthropoda > Insecta > Diptera > Bombyliidae > Bombylius > Bombylius major. Next base: position 38,195,433 of record OW052046.1, read on the forward strand.
ACTTTCAAATGTATCTACATTAGGTTGCTGTTGCTCTAATGTATTATTTTCTTCTGTTGATAATTTATCAACTATAGCTTGAACATCTGTGCTGTGTTTTACGTTTATATCAGTGGTTGTGTTTTTTGTCGTTGGAATAGATTCTGAAACAGGTTCACCTGAGGCTTCCACATTATTATACGATGGTGAAATATTTTGTTGTTCTGGTTTTTCTTCGACGCTTTTTTCAGTTATTGCTGTTCTTCCAGCTGTAGCATCACTATTTTTCATTATATTATCATCAAATTGTTGTTTTGTTTCTAGTGCATCGTTCTTATTTGTTATTGGTGATATTTCTTTTAAAACTTCTCTTGTATATTCTTTTGAAATTGTACGTACATCATATTGATTTGTGTTTTGTTCTCGTTTGGTTTCTAAGATGATTCTTTGTTTAATATTGCTTTCATTTTCAATCACGGTTGGCTGTGCTGGGATATCTTTGTTCTTTGTTGTTTGATTTGAATCGTCACAGAAGTTTTTTTCTGGTATATGTATTACTTTTTCATCCAACTCTGATGTTGAGAATGCTAATACTGGGCCTAGAGCAATGGCGGCCAGAAATTCAATTGCGGAGTGTTTTCGAGAAGTATTAGTAGATTCAGAATTCAAGCGCTCAAAATCATCAAGAGATGATTCAAAGTTGTTATTAGTTGTATTAGAATTTTCATTTGTAGACAAGTTTGTAATATCCTGAAAATTTTTTTCTGAAAACACGTTGTGTACTAAGTAATTTTTTTTATTTTAAAAATTAATGCGCTTCCAAAGGATCATGTGGAATTACATTTCTACAGGAACCATAAAACACTCAATTTTCAAGCTTTTAATTGTCTACTCTTTAAATAGCATTTGCAACAATAATAAACAGTAATAAAGGTGGAAATATTCAAACTGGGTTAGCATTGTTAATTATATGGATTAAGCATGTTTTTTCTATCTATCTTTACTTACCTGCATTTGTTAAATCAGTAGGAAGTGAATTCAACGAATTCACTTTGTTCGCTTTATTGGTCGTCTTTTGTTTTATTTGATCATCTGTGAAATCATTTGGTGGATCAATAATTGGCTCTTCAAAGTTACCAACTGAGGTTTGATGTAAAATTGTTTTCTTCATATCATTTGAAATTTTTGATGCAACATTAACATTAACCGCTTCATTTTTAATTGAAGGCACACTTCCAGTGCTTAAACTTAATTTTGGATTGTCGATTTCATTTAGACCATCGTTTCCTAAAACAAAATCATTTTTTGTTTCCATGAAAATAGGTTCATTCTCCGGTAATGATGATGTTGATATTAAGCTAGTTTGTTCAATTAGCTCATCAAAAAGGCCAATATTATCTTTTCCGCTAATTACATTCTGATTATGTATTCGAACATTTGTTGGTTCTAAACTATCCACATTATTATTAACATCTTCATAGTCTGATCCAGCTTCAGATAAATCACTCATTTCATCCGCAGATTTATCACCAATTAATGCTTTAATATCCTCTTTTGGAGCAGGAACTAACATACCAACAGATGTATCAGCTCCTAATTTTTTTCTTTTAAAAAGCCAGTTATCTTCCCAAGTACCTTCTTGTCCGTTAGATGTTGCAATAGATGCGAAATCTATGAATATAAAATATTTTTTTTATATACAAGAAATAATATAAACAATTTGTTGGTATATTTTTAATATGTAATAAATGACTTTTATACCCTCATCCGCTGATTCTGAACTTATCGATAATGCCGGTAAAGGTATTTGATGCTTTTTTACATAATCATTTAATATGGATTCATCATCTGTATAATTTTGATTGAGTCTGTCTCCACAAATATTTGAAAAAGAATCACTTGGAGAAATATCATGACAATGATTAAGCTATATAAAGTAATTGAGAAAAGTAAAACAAAAGACCAGAGAAAATAATTATTATTATTTTTGAAGCTGAATCTAAAAAGTTGATAATATTTCTTTTTAAAATTTCGTTTTAAAATATAATTTTTTTTTATCGAACTTACATCGTTTGCTAGGTCTGTAAGACTGGAATCACTTTGGGGCTCAATGGAACTACTTGATTGTGAACAGCTTTTATTATTTTTGCTGGTAACTGTGTTATCATTATTATCCAAATTAATTGATAATGTGCTAAGAATTTCTGATGAATTATCATCAATTTTTCTTTCACAATTATACGTATTAACGATCTGAAATTATTAATTTAAATTATGTTCAAAATTTAGTAGCTTAAGCAATTGAAAAAATTTAAATATTTCTACACATTTTTTTTTTTTTTTGTATATATAAATTTATAAAGTTAATTCTTTAAAACTTTATTCTTTCTTTTTAAACTTGAAAAAAATATTTTAAACCACTTTCATTATAAGAAAAAAAAAAACATAAACAAAGAGGAAATTGTCCCGTACATAAAAAATTTTCAAAATTCCTCAAATTAAAATATTATTATTGTGAAAATTTTAATTCACATATTAACAGAAAATTTTACACAAAAAATTCAAATAAAAAAGAATAATGAAAATTTTGTTGCATACATTTTCCATTTTTATCGTTTAATCCATTAAAATCCTTAAAAACAAAATTTCGTTAACACTTTCTAAACTTTAAACAAATTCAATTGTTTTCAAATTAATTAAAATCCATATTTAAAAAAAAAAAAACAAAACCGAAAAGTTCTAAAAAAAAATTATAAAATTTCACTATTTTTTTTTTGTCAAAATTATTTCAAATAAATTTCACCGTTAAAAAAAAAGTTTTAAAAAAATTTCTACAAAACAAAAAGTATTTTATAAACTATCTGAATAATATCACATTTACAATTAATTATGTATAATATTTTTTTAATTATTAGAATTGTATATTATTTAATTTTTTTATTATTATTAAAGAATATATTCTAAATAATTCGAAAGTCTATAACAAACTAATTTTTTATTTAAAATGTATAACCACCTGAAGAAGGTATTATATTTTTTTTTTCTTTTACTATTTTTTTTTTTTTTTTTTTTATAATTTAAGCTCTTTCTTCGTTCTTGTTTTAAAACTGGAGAAATGAAGCCATAAAAAAGTACAAATGAAATGTATGGAATGGAAAATTGATAGACTTCTTGACGTAATACTTTTTTTTTTTTTTTTTTTTTTATTCAAAAGGCGCCAATAAAGGGTAAAATAAGGTTTTTAATGTGATAAATAACACTTTTTAACCTTAAGAACAAATTATTCTATAACTAATTTGTCGTTGTTTTTTTTTTCTTACTTTATATAGGTATTACAAAGAAAAAGTTTACATTTTATATATTTAAATTAAAACAAACAAAAAAATATACTAATCTAAAAATATAAGAAAATCAATGAATTTTATAGAAGAAAAAAAGCGAAGAAAAAAAAAATAAAAGAAAGGGTTTATTTAAAAGATGATTTATAAAATCAATAAGGAATAAATAATTTTTTCTGTTCAGCTAAATTAGAATAATTCGCTTTAGAGATTTTAAATTTTAGAAGTCTTTATTTTTGAACTTAATCATTGAATCAATTTATATGGAATTTTAAATTAATATAATATGATACTTTACCTGGAACTTTTGATAATTAAAAAATTAAAAAGAAAAAAAAACGAAACAAAACCATTCTGATAAAGCTTCATTTCAGTTAACATTCAATTTATGACACGATACTATAAAGACAATATTAAATTACATGAATAAATTCTCTCTATAACGTCTGATACATATTTTTTTCTCCTTTTATTTATTAAGAATTGGAGTATGTTAAATATTTCATGTCTATATACTAGTGAATCAAAAAAAAATAAATAAAATAAATAAACAAATACATAAATAAATTATCCTTGAATTTTGACATTTAAAATTTGTTGAAATTTAAAACCTTTTTATAATTATTAATTTTTCTTTCATTTTACAATTAGATATACCTATTATTTATTAGTTCAATTTTCATCCATAAATTTTGTTGTTACCAAAGAAATATGTTACACAGTTCTTATGTTTTGGCTATTGTTATTTATTGATTCGTATTTACATGACTCTTACGAGTACATATAATATCTACACCTTTAGATACATACATACATAGATATTTTGCGAATTATTGAGTACATATAATATTGTATAATATACTCGTATATGATATACTTGTAAAAATTGTATAAATAATTGGATCATCTGAAGAAAACATTACAAAAAAATTCCACAATATTTACAAAAGTAAAAAAATAAAAAAAACATAAGAAAACTAGAATAGAAAATAAAATAAAAACATAACAATAAAATTACAAATGAAAATTTAAAGTATGCAAAATACATAAAAATAACAGAAAAAAAAAAAAGAAAAAAAGAAGAAAATAAATGAAAACACAGAAAGGTGGTAAATATTTGAAATGATTGGTGTCAATACTTATATGTATGTCGGTAAAGAATATAAATAAACATATAAACAAAAAAGAAAAAGTATTAAAATTCTAATTCTATAGTAATTTTTGAAAATGCATAATATAACTAAAGAAATGAAGGAAAAACTAAAACAAAATATGAAATGAATAAAAATAAAATATTTCATAAAAATTATGTAAAATATGGAATTATTATTCGTACATATTTTGTTTTGTTTTTAAGATAAAAGAAAATAACATTTATATACATACATACATTTTTTTTCTTTTAAATTCACATTTTTAATTACCTTATTAAGTACAGCTGTTGCTAAAAGTTCCTGATATTTTTTTGGGTCAAAATATTGTAAATTTTCATTTACATTTTCATTACGATTCAATGAAATTCTATTATTTGAATTATTTTGTTCATTTGTTGTTGTTGCTGCTGCTGCTGCTGTTGTTGTTGTTGTTGGTGGTGTTGGTGGTGTTGTTCTTCCTATCAATGGCGGTAAATTATGTGTTTCTTCAATAATATCTTCAATTAATTTTCTTAATTTAATATTTGATACGCCAGCGTAATCATTTCTTAGATAATTTTCATGTTGTGGTAGGTCTGTATACACACAAATATAGATAAAAAGAACAATAATTAATAATAAAATAAATATGTTTAATATACCGGAATTTATTACGGTTAATTAATATATATATATATTTTTTTTATATTTTAATAAGAAAAAAATCAACAATCAAAACATAATTTTATTGGAAAATTTTTCAAATCATGCAGTTTTGAACTAATAGAAATTTATTACCCATAACCCTTTTTAAAAATTTTTTATAAGAAAAGTATTTATTGATTTTCTTTCATTTTTTTTTTTCAATAGAAAATAGAAAATTTCAACTCTTTTAAATTCTATAAATTGCAAAGACCTTAATCCTATAGATTGCGCCAAGAATTAAGTAATTGATGCAAAGTTACAAGACTTCTTTTAAAAAAAAATAAATAAACAATATGGTGGAAATTGCGTAAATAATATTAACACATTTTGTTTTTCTTCTAGGTCATCTTTTTTTTTTTTATAAAAATCCTATAATTGCGTACAAAAAACATTTCTGATTTTTCTAGAAAATGAAATGAAAATAAAAAAAAAAATAATAATAATAAATTTCGACGAGGCGAATATTATTGATTTAATATAACCCTTTTTTTTTTTTTTTTAAAAAATTAGATTATAAAAAAATATATACATTTAAATGAATAATTTGAAATAGAAAAAGAAAAAAAAAGAAAAAGAAATTAATAATTACCTAATTGCACTTCAATAATGTAAATAACAAAAGAAATTAAAATAGCAACAATTCCATAGACGCATGTGAGTACCATTAGTAGTGATTCCATTGTTTTTTTTTTTTAATATCTAATTATATAAGATATTTTTGTTTATATTTATAAGACAAAAAAAAATACTTGACATAAACATGAATTTTTTATTCCTTTTTTTGTCGTTTTTTTAAAATTTTTTTTTTATTTATTTATCTAATTATAAAATGTATTTAGTGTATACATAATATGATCACTTTTAAATACTTATTTCTTGTATTCTCTTTAACAGATGTATTTAATTATTTATTCAATGTCATAAATGTTTTTTTTTTTTTTCTTCTTTTACCTTTAAAAATCAATAATTCAATAAATAAAAAATAAAATATAATTTGTAATCACTAAGCAGTTAAAGGAGAACATCATAATAATGTTTTATATTTTATTGAATAGATTTGTATAGAAAAATAAAATAAAAACATATTAATAATAAATTTAACGTATGTGCGTATGTTATACATATAATATAGATATTTCTGTTTGTATATCAATTCAATTACAAGGAATACTGTAGCAAAATAAGTACCTACAATATAATTATTATTATTATTAAAAAAAATGAAATATATTGTAGAAATGTATTGAATACGAGATAGATTTTTTTTAAAAGATATTTAAGAGATTACTTAGATTTAAATTCCTGAATTGTCGATAGGATTCAAAATAAACACAATGCATTTTATTTTTTCTGATTCTTTCAAAAGAAACGACCTAATTTATGTATATGTTTTCGAGATCTATTGATTTTTAATAAGCTCAATTACAAATCATTCTATAGAAAAATAAAAACGTGCTAAATTAAAGCTTCAAAAAAAAAATATATATATATATATATAAACAAAAAAATCATATCTGTATTTTGAGTTTTAGATTAGTGCACAAAATCTGTGCAGCAAAATAATTGATTCTATTTACGCGTATAATATCTTTAAATGAATCTTGTTTTTTTTCTTTTATTTTTATTTATTTTTATTTGAAAATAAAAAATAATTTATTGTGTTTAAAAAATAAATAAAAATTCTACTCTACTCTATATGATAAAATTTATGTGTTTTTTGTTTTTTTTATTATTTATTTTACTGAATCAAATTTTTTTTTCTATGATACTTTATATTCAACATATTTCTGCTGAGTGTTTAAATAAGAGTTTATCTAAAGTATTTTAAAATACTGTATATGTACATATATATTTTTTTTTTATTTATTTTATAATTTTTTATTTTTTATGATATTGTTCTGCCGTTTTTTATTTGGAGTATTTTTTTTTATTATTGCGACTGAGTTGTTTTTTTTTATTTGATTGTCTGATGATATCTACATGTAAAAAGATTAATAAAAATATTTTCATAAGTTATCATTTTTTCAGACGAATGAAAACAATAAAAGAGGGAATAAAATTTGTATGTAACACATATATAAGATAATACACGTCCTTATAAATTCAATTACCTAATAAGTAATTGATTAAGAGTATATAAGACTAAAAGAAAAAAAAAGAGGGTTTATGAATGATAAAAAAAAAAAAGCCAAAATACTTGAATAGATATTTTAAAAATATTCGAAATTATAAAAAATTAAAAGTAAATAAAAGAAATATGAAAAGTAATTGTTTTTGTTTTTTTTTTTTTAAATTATTATTATTAATTTTTTCTTTCTTTTTTGAAAAAAAAATTATAAAACTAGGTATTACTTTGAATATCTATTTTATATTTAGATACAATAGTTTAATATGAATGATTTGTATAATATGAGACTTGTAATTGGGGGAAAAAAAAAACTCAAATAAAAAAAAATTATGATATGACGTTACTAAACCGGTATACGAACATTATTTACAATAATATTGTAATATGTATCTAAAGTTATTATTGTTTGTTTTTAAAAAACAAAAAAAAAAAAAATTATTTAAATTAAAAAGGTAATTTGAAAAACTTGAAAACAACACTAAAGAATTTTTTTTTATGATGTAAGAATAAAGTTTTAAAGTTAAAAGTTAAAGTTCAAAAGTCATCTTTTTAATTATTTCAATATACCGACATTGATTTTGTTCAAGATTTAAAATAAGAAGAAAAAAAAACAATTAAAATATTTTAATCTATATTCAATTTGAAAATAATCATTTTATCAAAATTTTTCTCTTTAAATCACTTTGAAATCATCTATATAAATTTTTTAATTAAATTTTATTCACAAATTACGATATTGATTTTATTGATTGAAAAAAAAAAAAAAAGAAAAGAAGATAAGTAATTCAACAAAATATAAAGTTTAATTTTTTTTTTTGTATATCGTTTATTTTAAAATTTCACAGAAAAAAAAGCGCTCAAAAATCACTTTTAATTTTACACAATGATGACAACAAAATGTTTTCACTATAGAATTAGCTTTAATCTAGAACACTACATTCAAATAATAAAATTTTTCAATATTTTTTATTTTTTCACTTTTAATTCAAGAATATGAAAAATAATAATTGAACGGGATTCATATTGTTTTCAAAATAGGAATAATAATTTTCACTTGAAAAAACAACAATTATTAAATAACTACATATCTACAATATTTTAAAATGAAATAAAAATAGTAACAGAACTTCAAGAGAAATTTATTTATTTTTTTATTTTCAAATTAAAAAAATAAAAGTTTTATAAAGAAAAAAAAAAAAAACAAACACCTGAATAATAAATTCAAAGTACAATAAATTTATGTTGTTTGTAAAGAGAATTTCACGATAAAAATAATAATTGTACTGTAATTTTTGCTAAAATGTTTTTTTAAAAGAAAAAAAAAAAGTTTTTAAAAAGTATATAAAAAAAATTAATTTTATTTTTATTAGGTATAATTGTTGGATATAAAAAATACCTTCTATAGAAGTTTAAACTTTGATGTCATACAAATGTGTCGTATGAAAATGTTGAAAACCTCATATAAGTATGTACATATGTATGTACGAGTATATATTTATATCAAATTTTCAGGTGTATTCGAAAGAATATATATTTATGTATTTATGGACGTATGTATGTACCTACATCAGTACTAATATGGTATATATAATTTTTGTTGAACGCACTGAGGTAAGCTTAATTAATATTATCAGCAAAATTATTATTATTATTATTATTTTTTTTTCATTATAAAAGCTTTACCTTGAATAAGGAGACTACTTTTTTAATTGATGGTTCTGAGTTGATTTTTATATATTTTTTTATGAATTCTCCGATTATGATTCAATTATATTACATACGAGTACGAGTGTCATATAAGTATGTTTCATGAACACTATTACTTTTAACACATCAGTATAGACACAATATTGATATAATTGAACGATCGAATTACTGATAATAATTTTTTTTTGTTTTTTGTTTTTTTTTTTTAAACGATCAGTTAATCATGATATAATATATGATAAAGGTGTTGTCTTCGTTATTTATGGAATATACTTATACATACTTATTTTACTCATAATTTTCACATTTAATTTGAAATGCGAGAATACATTTATGTTAAATAAAATTAAAAAAAAAAAAGTATATGTAAGTTTTTTTTTTTCTGATGAATTTCATTGACACTTTGAACCGCTAAATGCTTTATTATAATACAGAATTACATTTTCTAATGGTAATTTAAATTTTTTTAGGTAATTAAAAAAGTTGTTATACGTTCACCGAATATTTAAATATCAAATTTGGCGGTGTGGATTTCATTTTAAATGATAAAAATCTTTATGTCTCACAATAGAAAAATATTGATAATGTGTTTGAGAGACTTCTAAAAACAAATAGATATATAATTATACAAATAATTACATACTAAAACATATATATATGATTTTGTAGATTTTATCTAGAAAATTAATTAGTTGAAAAATACCCTGTAAATTATAAAAAAAAAACTATCATGTGCAAAAAAAAAATGGAAATTAAACTAATATAAAACCTGTAACTGATAAGAAAAAATTTGACTCTTTTTTAAAAGCTGTATGGTTATTTAATTTTTTAATATGTTTTTTTGACACTCAAAGAAAGCATATTCTCAAGAAGAAGATAAGTGAGCTAAGCTCAACTAATGTGAACACATTTAACTTTCTTCCAATAAAATACAGCTACTATAAAACCAATTAGCAAAAAATGATTCCGTCTTTTGGGATTAATTTTGTGATAAAATCTTGGCTTGTAATGTACGTTAAAATAACTTTATTACACGCACACATGCACAGTATTAATTTTTTCTTGCATATTGTTAGGAGTTTTTAAAAATTATATTATAAATTTAAAAAAAAAAAAATGAAAAAAAAAGGTTTGTACGTACCTGTGAATATTCATAATAATAAAATCGCTTATTACTATCTATAAGATGGGATGTGGGATATGGTGAATGTAATTTTGATGAAGACAATAACATTTAGCAGAAAAAATATAGTAAAAATCTCCATAAAAATATTTAATTTGTTTTCTGTTGGTTTTTTATTCATTTTTTTTTTTAATTTTCACATTATGATTGATATTCGAGAGAAGAAAAAAAAAATAATGGTAATAAAAGTGAAAGGAATGAATTAAAATTGCATTGCTATTGAAATGTATCTGATTTGTACTAAACATTACTTAAAAAATCACATACAAATTATACTTATGTACATATTTATTTATATATACATATGTATGTACTTAATTTGTTTTCTCATACTAAAGTACTAATTAAAAATTTATATTTACTTTTTACATGAAACAATAAAAATTATAATGTTTTATCGCGTATAGAAAATTTGTGTTATAATTTCACATGTTGAAATAAAGAAAAAAAAAAAAAAGTTGTTAATTAAAATGAAATTGATAATTTTTTGCTTGTTTTTATTTTTTGATGTATTTTTTGTTTTGTTTTTTGCTTTCTTTTTCTTTAAATTTCGACAGGTTTTATAAATGATGCTATTTGTTTGGTTTGTTTTTGTTGTACCTACTTATTTTATTTTATTTTTTTAAATTAAAAATTTTTAAACTTTTGAATGTATCTTTCTTTTTTTTATTTTTTTAATCAAATAATTTGTACTTTATCGTTCGATGTACATAACAATTTTTTGATTGAAATTATATCATAATTCAAATTAAATTTATATTTATTTATCAGCTACAATTAACAACCATAAAAAAGTTAATAAAAAATATAATAATAATATATAATATATTTTTGAAATATGATCTGGAATAATTAATTTGAAAACAAAGAGTGAAAAAAAAACGTACACATTCAAACAAAATAAAGTGACATTGGATATATGATTATATTGAGAAAATTTATATTAATTTGTTTTTTAAATTCTGGTATAATTTTTACGTAATATTGAGCATCACATTCTTTTTTTTTATTATTATTTTTAAATAATAATTATTATTTTTCAGGTCATACACATTACGAAGTAAACTTTTTGGTTCGGACACTCTATGTTTTATAAGAGCTTAGTGTTCAATTGAAAAGTTTCTTTTATTTTATGATGTATTCTTTGAAAAAATAGGCGGTCAAATAACTTTCGGTAGGCCCATATAACTGTTGTGCCACTAATAATAATTATTCATAAAAAAATACGGGCCAGGATATCTTTTTGCGATCCATAAAAAAAATGTATCATTCCAAATTAGTTTTTTTTAAATAAAAACTATAAATATAGAAGAAGAAAAAATCTGGTCAAAATTGTCATTCCATTGGAAGTTTTTAATTTAGTTTTATAATAATGATAAACAAATGTGCATGAAATTCGAAAAAACAATCACATTATGCATAAAAAAAAATATAAAAAAAGAAAAACAAAAAAAAAATAAGTGCTAATGTGCTACAGAAAAGTGATTTTAAAAAATTAAAAGGCATATAAACTTTAGTTCAATCAAAAACAACAGCAGAGAAAATCAAAATTTTTTCATTTAACTGAAAAGTTTTTAAAGTGGATATTATGAAAAAAATGTTACCTCTATTTTATTTTTTTTTTTTTAAATTACAAAAATTCAATAATAAATTTCGTGCACGCAACTAAAAAAATTTAATGAAAAAAAATTACGAAAAATCAAAACTTACCTCCTAAAGATTTATGAAGTCGAAAAATGGAATTTTCTAATGAATACAATTTTTTACTTAAACTTGAATGATATTTATGAAATAATTTAAGGTCTGAAAATTTTTTGATAAACAGAAAGAAAGAAAAAAAAAATACAAAATAAACATATATGAATATTAAAAATATATACGTATAAAAAAAAATAGTAATTGAGTCAGAACAATACAATAAATACGAGATATTTAGGTAATGGGAAATTTTATCAGATAAGAAATAAATGGAAAAAAAAATATTGTATTAGTTTTTAATTAATTTAAAAAAAAAAAAAAAGTCTAACAACTTACATTCCTTATTGTCGTACAATTGTCCAACAGATACATCATCTAAACTACCACCACCGAGAATTTGTGAAATTGTTTCTTCAACATATCGCCTAATTTTTTCTCTTTCATCAAGACTTGATAAATGTGGTGAGCTTCTGTAGTGTTCCAAACCTACAAAAAAAAAAAATTAATAAATAAATAAAAAGAAAAAAAAATTATTTATGGTTGAAGCTAGGATTTTGAATGGTAAGCTCGTCAGGAACCTAGTCTAAAGTTAGAAGTTAGAAGAAATTTTATGACATTTTTAATAAAAGAGTCAAATAAAGTATGAAACTTTTATGAATTAAAAGTATTATTATTGTTATGGCTCACTACTGAATGGTTAGTATATATATAAGTAAGTAATTAAAAAGAAAAATAGTACTGAACTGTTAAATAAATTATGATAATCTCCATCATAATTATGAATTGGTGTTGATAAACCACTTCGAATATTTTTCATTGAATGACTAAATTTATGTGTTAATAAATTTTGTTGTTGTTGACGATTTATCCATTCGCTAGTTCTTGAACGTGATTCATTACTTAAATAACATAAACGGCATTCCCATTCAGCTTGATTTGGTATCCATATAGAACAATTTTGTCCACGACAAATATATTTTTTACAATTACAACATGATGTACATCTAAAAAAAAAAAAAAAATAATAATAATAAAAATAAATAAATTAATTAAATTTCATTTATCTATTAAATTTTTTATGTCATTTTTTACTTACGTTTTAGGATCCTCACGATCTAAATTTACAAAGCAAACATTACAAATTTCACGAATGATTTTTCTTGATTTTCTTTCCAATATTTGACTGTAAATTTGTAATAAAAAAAAAAAAAAATTATATTAAAATTAAATATATATATAATATAATTATATTAAAAGTAGAAAATATTAAAAATTAATTGATATCAAAGTTTAAAAAATTTACTAACACTAAAATAATAATAATAATAAAAAAAATAAAATAAAAAACCAATTTATTCTCAATAATATCGTAATTCAACCAGTTTTATTAATTACTGTGTGTTGACTACTTTTATATATTTTTTTTTTCTATTACATTTAAAAAAAATCCTTGAACTTGTTATTTGGAAACTTTTTTGCTTTTGTTTTTGAAAAAAAAAAACAACAAAAAACCGCATGTTTGAAAAATATGTACCTATATTATAAAAAAATTATTATTTTTTTTTTATCATTTATAAGTTTTGATTAATAAGACTTGTGTGTAATATAAGTTTTTAAGGTGGTTTAACCTAAAGAGCAGTTAAATAAAATTAAAGATTAAAAAATAAACACACACACACACACATACTCAAAAAAGAAGAAGAAAAAATCACATAATATTCGATGACTTTTTTTTTTTTTTTTTAAAAAAAAGACCTTACACTTGGACTTTATTTGATTAAGTATGTTAATAATTTTTCATTTACCCTTGGATATTTTTTCATTTAATTGAATTTTATGTTTATGTACAATATGCAAATGACTTTTTTTTTTTTACTTCGTTTGTTTGCTTGAATTTAAATAATAAATTTTAATTTTGAAAATCTTCAATTGTAGGTGGATTTTTTTCCAAAACAAACAATCAAACAAAAAAAAAAACATTTTTGTGTAGGTACTTTACATTGAAATATTTCTAAATAATTTATTTAATTTATTCGAAATTAAAAATTTAAGTGTAGGAAAAATCAAATTGTTGCTATATATGTACATTTAATATTTTTGAGAAAAAAAAAATTTTCTAGCTTAAAGAAAAATAACAGATTAATAATATGTAATAATCAATAATAATAATTAATTGAAAATACAAATCTTATGGATCATTAAGTAATGTTTCAATATTTTTATGTATTTACCTATTACAAAAAAATAAAAAATAATATTATTTTGCAATCAATAAAATATAGATATTAAACTATAATAAATAACTGAAAAAGCAAAAAAAAAAAAAAAAAAAAAAAGCATTGAAACACGATTATAAATTTATTTACTTCATATAAGTTTTTTTTTTAAACATTTTTTTTTTTTTATTTAAAGAAACTACCTCAGGTGACTGAATGAATTTTAATATGAATTTATTTTTTGTATTTTTCCAGAAATCAGAGTACGTCATTATTTCAAAAACAAGAATATATATAACTACAGACAAGTACAGGTTTTTTGCGTTTAAGTAAAAGTTAAAAAAAAAAAAAACACAAATTATTCTAACCTTGTGCATGTTTCAAGTTCTAAATGTTGAAAAGTAATTCGCATGTAAAGAATAATATAAAATTATTATTAAAATATCAAAAAGCGATTTTTATAAAAAAAATAATTAATTTATTTTACGTCACTAACAATCTTATTTAAAGGTTTACTTCGTTATTAATTATTTCCCCATTTTTTTTTAAAAAAAGGACTATTAATTGAGTATCCATTTTTTTTTTTTTTTTTAAATAATTACCTACTATTTTCTTGTTTTTGTAAGTAAAAATTTTTCATAATTTTCTGATTTGTTTTTAAAAAATTAACAGAAAAAAATAAATCCATTAAAATAAATATTTAGAAATTTTTAAATTTAAATAATTAAAACAATCACTTTTCATGATGGAATTTTTATTTTTCAGTTACCTTGTCATGCCTTTAAAACATTCTAGATTATATCTTTCATTTATTTTTCCAATGCTTATAAGATTTTGTTCTGATTTATAATTTCTAATCTTACATTTTACATAAATTAATTCTTTATAATTAATTACCTTGATTATTTTACGTGAATTTCAATCAGAAAAGTAAGTAATTAAAACAATACAATATCTAATTTATAATTTGTAAATGTTATTGTTGTTGTTTATATTTTAAAAGATTTTATTTAATGCCTATTTTTTTCCAAATTAAAAAAAAAAAATAAATAAATATACAAAGAAATACCTAGTCAGATATTATACAAAAGAAGAAAAAAAATTAATGTAATAAAATTGGAAACAAATTAACAAAAGATACACAGAAAAAAACAAATGTATATAACAATAAAATAAAATATTTTTCATAATCAATTATTCATGTATATTTATTTATACAATTAATATATAATGTTATCTACATACATAGTTGGTTTTTATATATAAAAAAAAATATATATATGTATAATATTTAAATAAATAAATTTTATACTTTTAAATACCTTACGTATGTGAAATTTTAACTGGATTTTACGTAATACGAATAATAATTAAACTTTTCATGAAACCTATAATTATGTATTAAAATTTTCGAAAAAAAAAAATAGAATTAAATATCTGTTTACCAAAGATTTTTTTTTTAAATTTTTCGTTTAGCTTTTTTTTTTCTTCTTCTAATCATGTATTATTAATTTTAATTTCAATATACATATATGATAGCAGAAGATACAAAATTATATGTATGATAACTATAATCAAAAGTATCTAAGATGTTTTTAACAACAAATGAACAAACATAATCAGTAGATGGAAAACGACAACAACAAAAAAAAAAAAAAAAAAAACAGAAGAAAAATAGTAGGTATATTTGGGTACTTTGTAGTATGTAATTTCGTAAATATAAATTATGTTTAGATGTTTTTACTTGTTTTTTTTTTTTTCTAATATAAAATCAGTTGGCAAATGATTTGAAATCATTTTTTATTTTTGTTGTTGTTTGACTTTCATCGAATATAAAGTATATAGCTATGTAATAAAAGATATACAGATTATTATTTAAAACAACAAAAAAAAAAAACATATTACACAATTTTTTTTTTCGTAATTCTATTTATTTATTTATTGTTTTTCCTTTGTTTTATAAAATTGAAGAAAAAAAAAATATGTATCATTGTTAAATAAAATTAAAAAAAAAACTCATATACATTATAGTTATAATTTTTTTTTTCCTATCTTATTTCATTAAATTACAAATCTACATATACTTTCACTTATGCATGGATCCGTAATAAATATAATTATTTTTATTATTTAGTAGCTATTTACAATCAATGTATATAAATCACATCACAATAATATTATTTAATATTATATTAAAGCATAATTTTGGAACAATTATAATTTTTGTTTATTTTTTAATTAGTTAATTAATAAAATCGATTTATATAATAAAACAAAAAACAAATTTTTTTTTTCTCTTTTGCAAAAATTAACAATAAAACTAAAAAAAAAATCTTTTTTTCATTATTTTCATTTTTGACTAAAAAAAAAAAAAAAATAAAAAATAAATAATTTCATTGTTAAGAATTACATATGTATTTAATGCATGAATAAAAATAAAAGAAACATATTAAAAATTAAATGAGTTTTATTATTTTTTTTTTTTTTTAATTTAGGAAATTATTAAAACATTAATAAAATTTTGTTTTTTTTTTTTTTTTTTTTTATATAAATTTTCTTAAAAAAATAAATTTAAAAAAAATGTATTCCATTATGTCTTTGCATCCTTCTTCTAAAATTATTATTTTGTTCTTCATAATAAATATCCTCTTCATATTCACTACTATAATCTGCATCATCTAATGTTGCTGATGTTGCAATTTTTATAATTACAACTTCAATTGTACAAAACATAAATAATACCATAAATACAGCAAAATTAGTATGTGATGAATTAAAATATGTTTTTTGCCATTCTGTTGTACCACTTATATGACCATCAAGTGATGACAATGATAATACACTAAACATTGTTTTTAAAATTTTTGTATTCATTTAAAATTTTTATTTTTTATATATTTTTTTTTTTATTTTTTCGTAAATTAACAAATAAAATTAAATAAATTTTAATGAAAATTTATTTAAAAAAAAAATAAACTTTAAAAAATTTAAAATTTTATTTTTAAATATTGTTTCAACTGGAAAATGTAATTTGTTTTATAAATGTTTTTTGAAATTTTTTTTTTTTTACATATTATTTTTTATAATATAGGTAGTTATTTTTATTTTCACTAAAACTCTTTAAATATCCTTTTCCTTTTTATACTTTTTAAAATCCAAGAACCTTAAATATCAGTCTTGAAATAAATCTTTGTTTATGTTTTTATTTTTATTTTTGTTTTTATTTTCCAAATTATTATTATTATTATTATTGTTTTCGTTTTTTTTCCCTTTGTTATTTATAAATATCTAATATCTTTTTTTTTTTTTTCGTTTTTGTTTTTAAAAGATCGAATCTTAACTCTTGGTTGTCACGAATAATACTGTTCACCGGTACGGTTAGTCAGCGTAATTAATTCCATCGTTCGCTTTTTTTTTTCTTTTCTGTTTTTTATTTTTTATTATTATTTTTTTTTTTTTTTTGGTTTTGGTTTTGGCCGTTTGCCTATAAAATAACTTACTTACTTTTATAACAACTAAATAATAATAATGTAGTATAACTACATATAATATAAATACTACACTCATCATCAACATCAATATACCCGGTTATCATTGAAACGTGGTGGTTAGACTCGAATAATTTCATTTATAAAAGTACATATATATAATATGTGACGTGTTTAGCATTAACATCACAGAGAGAAGGAAAATAAAATTTGAAAAAAAAAAAATAATAATAATAAATAAATAAAAGAAAATAATGAATGAAAATAAAATTAAAAAAAAAAAAAAAAAAAAAATTAGTAATATTAAATATAAAGAAGAAGATTAAATAAAATTTAAAAGAGAAAAATCAAAATAGAAACAAATAAACTTGAAGAAATATAATAAATACGAGTGTATACAACAAAACTTTGTTCATTTCACTTTATTTACACTTTAGTACATTTAGATAAGACAACGTTGTTTTTTGATTTTTCTTTTAAGAAATTTACGTATTTTTTTTTGAATCAAATGTTAATTTTCTAATTATTTTTATTTATTTATTCATCATTATTGAAATTGATTTTAGACACCTAAGGGCTTAACCACTGTTAATACAGATGGATTTCTATTTTAAAGGATAACAATTTTTAAACAAAATACGTACATTATATATTTTCTCTACAAGTTAGTTTTTATTTCGTCAACTGTAATACCTGACTATCTTGTTTAAAAAGAAAAAGCCTAAAACAACAGAAACAGTAAAAAAACAGGTTCAGTTATTTGAAAGGATTTTTGTTTCATTTTAAATAATAAACAGTTGTCCTATCAAGCTTTTATATTTTTCTTTTATATTTTCCATTGTAAATTCCTGTTGATTATGAAAAAATGTTACAAATAAGTCCTAAAACTTTAGAATAATTTCTGTACATTTCTGTATAATTAATCGATTATCTTTTGAATCTACATATATGTATCTATATGTACGAGTATACATATGTATGAATGTTTAAATAATAATATTTTCATTAAAATTATAATGAAAGTGGCGCCTGTACAAACTATTTACATATCTATAATTTACAAATCAAACATAGTAACAAAATAATATTTTAAAATATCTTTAAATTAATTTATTTAAATTTTTTATCTTTATTTTTTTTTTTCACATTTTTATTCAAATTCGAATTAAATATGTTTTCTAAGTTTTTAGTTTTTTGTTGTTTTTTTTTTGTGTTAGTCATTTTTATGGAAAAAAAAAATATAATAATTTTTTCCTTTAAAAAGGTAATTTAATTCAAAAATGATGTTCGCATTCGATATAATTTTCGTTTAAGTAAGAATTTTCATCGAACAAAACTTTACAAAAATTACTTAATGGTACCTATATTTTCAAATTAAAACAACAACAACAACATCAACAACAACAAAATACATACATATGTACAATTTTTACTTCAACTATTATTAATTTTTTAATATTTTTGTTTTATTACTAATATTTTTTTTTTCTTCTCTTCATGTTTTTGTACTTTTTATGATATAAAGGTCATAGATATTATCTCAAGAGTTACTCAAATATGTATGTTACCTTTTTTTTTTTTTTTTTTTGTAAAAACAAAAATTAAAAACAAAAAAAAAAAAAATAAAAATAAAAGTGATGTAGTAAAAATTACATACAATATCATGTAATATGCTTCTTTATAATGTAATTTGATGAAATTTTCAACAATAAAGCATTTTTAAAAATATACCATTGTGTATACATTATATATGTATAGTATGTGTATATGTATCTTAAAGTGCTTTATATATAAGTACATTAAGCATATACATACATACATATTACATACATACCTATATAAATGAGTATTTAAATTTTAATTTCCGTATTTGAAACAAAAATAAAAATAAATTTTACTTAAAATTCAAAAACAAGAAAAACAAAATATGTATATAAGAGGAAGAAGAAAAAAAAAATATTTGTACATATCTATACACAATAATTTTGTTATATTGTACTATTATAATTTTTGTTTTTAATTACATATTTGAATTTGTAAAATAATATTTGCGTGAACAAATATGAATTATGAGTATATACTCTGGTATGTATGTTTCATTACAAATTTTCTCAAAAATAAACAAAAACAAAATATAAAAAAAGTGAATTAAAAAATTAATAGAAGATTTGTTCAATGAACCCGGAATATATGTACATATATACGGTATGTATGTACATAGTAAATAAAATCATCTTTTAACCTCGAATCATAGCTTAAGTGAAGCAATAAATTTATGAAATAAAAAAAAAATAAAAAATTAAAAATTAAAGAATATTAAAGTATGATTCGTTTTTGATTTTTCTTCTCGCAATAAATATCTTGTTTTCTATTACGTTTTGTTATTGCTAATTTGAAAAAAAAAAAATTCCAAATTATTATATTTAACGGCAAGAAAACAAAGAAAAAAAGATACTTAGATATAATACAAGATTTATTACTTAATAACGGAGATTAGTTTGATGATGAATATATTGTATTATTGTATTTATTGGCTATTATACTTATATACGCTTAATTTAGTAATAGTTTTCTTATATGCATTATTAAATTAATTATACAAGTTTTAATAATACTCTAAAATGGATAAATTTGTTTATTTTAATAAATCTTTAAGTAAACAATTAAAACACAAAAAATAAAAAAAAATTAAATTTGCAAAAATTATTAACATACTTAAATACGAGTAAAAAAAAAAACAAATGTATAAATGAAGAAGGTAATAAGGTTGTTGAACGACCGATCTTGACGTTTTTAGCGAAATTATTTTTTATTTTTGGAAATTTTTTAGAATACGTGAAACAAAATAAAAAACCTTAAATTTTAAATACGTGAAATTCATGTTATATGAATCTTGTTTAAAATTAACTAGACACAAAAATCATATTAAATTAATTGTGAAAAAATCACAATTAAATTCTGAAATATTGGACACACGTCAAAAAAAAAAAAAAATATGTAATAATAATAATAATGATTCAGAAAATTGGAAAATTTCATAGATGTTTGATAGATTTCATCTGAATACGATAATGTATGTATATTTATGCCGAACAAGCTCACACTGCACCTCATACCCTTTTCATCGAATTAATAGGATTTTTTACATATTCATGAAATTAACACATCACCCTGTTCTATTTTCTTTTGTACATATATGTGACTTACACGCTTTTAATTATATTATATAGCTCAAATTCTAATGCATTACATACATCTAAACCTTAGTAGGAAAGACTGTTGGGATCTCGTTGGGCTCATTACAGGGCACAACACGTGTAACCACCATCTGATCTGGCGATCATGAAAGTGGTCAGGGATCCAACGTGTGGGGCCTGCCAGGAGGAGGCAGAAACAACAGAGCACCATCTCTGCTGTTGCCCAGCCTTCTCTAGGAGAATGGAAGACATCTGTTCTCAACCTCTAAACAAAATCCTCTCGTTTATTAGGAAAACGAGGAGATTTTACTAGAGACAATGGACTCTCCTGTCTGAGTGCTCGTGGATGCCTAATCCGCATCCCCCTACCCACACAAACAACAACAAACAAACAATGAATTACATCAAAAAGTACTCTAAGAATTACCCTGATTAAAGAAATATTCTTCCTAAATTCCAAGTTCCAATTTCTATACGGGAACATTCTTGGAGAAAAAAATATATTTAATTTTAGTAATTAGTTCTTAATGTGTTTTAAAAATTGAAATATTAAAATCATTGTGATATTTTTAAATTTATTTGAAAAAAAAAAAAAAGAATTGTTCGGTGTTTTTTGAACAGACTAGACTGTTAATAATTGTTTTATTATTTTTTTTTTAATCAATCCTCAATAAAACTACACATACTATAGAATAATTCAGTGTTACATGCTATCGAATTTTTTTTCTTTATATTAAAAAAAAAAAAAGATAGGAGGTATCTATAAATAATCTATATACATATAACATTATGATCATTTTTATTGAACAGAACAGGTGTTATTATATTTACACTAGAGAATAATTTCTAGGTTACAATTCCATTGAAATTCAATGTCAAAAAATATATAGTATAATGTATGTACGTACATACATAAGTGTCTATCATACTAAATATGTAAGTATGAAAAATATCCAATATATATACATATATTATATATAAATAGTTTTAATTAATTTAAAAGTACATACATACATACTTATTAACAAGTATTACTCATATATACACATTTTCCTTTGAATTTTATTTTATTACTTTAAAGCTTAGAAAATTTAAAATTTAATCTGATAAATATATTGATACCTATCTATTTTTTTTATCTTAAAATTTTAATTTTTACTATATTTTACACAAATTTCAACATTCTATTAAGAAAAAAAAAATATCATGCAACTTTTTTGTTTTTTTTTTTTTTTTTTCAAAATCTAAAAGTTTTCACATAAATTTATCTTTCATAATTTCACAGGTATGAAAGTGAAAATGACCCATTTAATTTACCATGGTAGGTCATTATTTGTTTCTTCTCTTTTTTTTTTAGAGCATTCACTTAATTTCAATTTCAATAGCTTCTTTTTATTTTTTTTTTTTAAAGTGCTTTTTTTAAAAACTGTTTTCTTCATATAATATGTATGTGAAATATGTTTGAAAGATGTATGTAATCCATGCATAGACATACTCGTATTAACATATGTACGAGCATATGAGAAGTATATATTATGTGAAACCTAAAGTTTAAGATGTGTATCTTAAAATGAATTTTTTTTCTTCTTCTCATTTTTTTTTTTCTTCAACGTTTACCATAAAATAAATAGAAAAAAAAAATTTAGAATTTTTTAAAAAAAGATAAAATTTACTTTTTAAATATTTGATAGGAAAAAATATACTTTTTCAATAATTGAAATTTCTAAAGTTTAAAGATTTTGTTGAACTTTTTTTTTTCTATCTTTTGTTGGGTATTGCATTGCATTGTGACTATTCATTTTGAAATTACCATGTTGCATTTAAAAAGATAAAAAAAAAAAAAGAAAAAAAAAAGAATTGAAAATTAATGCACATAAGTAACATATATTGTGATGAAATTACTTCGACGAGAAAATAAAAAAAAATATCTTAAATAATTTAAATGTTAAAAAAAAAACATATATGTATACATGTACAAATGTATACTCGTATATACATATATGGTTTCAAATTAAAATTTAGATTACCAAATGTAAGTGTAAAATAATTTCTACTGAATATAAAATTAAATTTCATTTTATGTTACTCTTATACAGAAATATATTTTTTATGTTCATTGTTCATTAGTTTTTATTTTTTATTTTCCTAATGTAGTATGTAGATAAATGGTATGAAAAAAAAACATTTAAAAGTTAATAAATTAAATGTATCTACTACAATAATAGTGTAGAAATTGACACAAGATTTTAAACATGTTATTGCATTTTAGTTATTCCTTCTGTTGTCTTGTCAGACACACCACGTATACCAAAGGATTTTAAAAAATTGAAAGAAAAAAAAACAAAAGAAAGAAAGATATAAAATTTACCTGTACAATATCGTAAAGTAACTATAGAAAAGTTTATTTTTTAGTATGCATATATGTATGTACATATATAGCACATATGTATGTATGTATGTATGTACATATATAACTTCATATGGAAGTTAAATGAAATAACATGAAAACAAGTTAAAGAAATGTTATGTAATAAAACATGAAAAAGAGTTTTTTTTTTTGTCTTATAATATGTTACGTATTTTCAGTTGATATTTCAAATAGTGCGACTTGATTGCATTTTATTAAGTAAAAAAAAAAAATTGAATATTTTCATAAATGTAGACATGATAACAAATGTTTTTTTTTTTTTAAATTTTCATACTTTTATATAGAGATACATATATGTATGGATGTATGTACATATGTAAAATTATGTTAAGACATTACAAATTTACAAGGGAATCATATTACCGGTAATATGTCGAAAGTATGTAGGTATATTGTATACTTTAAAAACTTTTTTAAAAAAATAATTTAATATTAATGTTTTTTTCCTTCTTTTTTGTTTTGGTGGAATGCAAATGATGATAACGGTATAATTTGCAAATTTTCATAAGGTTATTTTTTAAAAAAAAATTTGACATTTTTTTTTTTTTGAAAATCATCAGAATGCAATGAAAGTAAAATAACTTTTAAAATTGCACAATCTGTTTATTGCATATGGAAATTTTATGTTGGGGGTCATACTACATAGTAAATAAAAATATGATATGGTATGTACATATGTTATTTTTAGTGAGGTCATTTAAAAAGAACACAGTTGTAAAGTGAAATAAGAGTGGTAAGCAAAATTATATTTTATAGTATTTTGTACAATAAAATTTTAGGGTAAAATTAACATAAAATCAAGAAAGAAAATAAAACCCACATTCAATGAATTTCAATTGTTAACACTTTAAAATTTCAATTTTACTATCACATTAAAATTTTTCTCAGAATTTTTTTCAAATATTAGACTCATCACTTTCGTGTATTTTATGTCTTTCAACACGTATATGAAATCACATTCATATGAAGGAAGTTATCAGCTCCAGCTCCGGTAGCTTAATAGGAAAGCAGTATGTTTCAAAGTCAAATTATGGCTAATTGAATCGAGGACCGAGATACTTACGAATGGATATTTTCATCATTTTTTTTTTTTTAATTATCTAGCATGTATTTTCTTTAACTTTTATTTTAAATTTTCTTTGATGGTTAAATTGATCGCAAACACTTTTCTTCTCAAGAAATAGTTTTTTTTTTCTTTTTTTTAATAATGAATTTTTTTTTGTTTTATATGAAATATTTATATGTTTTAATAATAAGATCAAACAAGCTTAATTATGCTTGAATAAGTAACATCTGCTTAATTTCATGATCAATATCAACAGAAATGCCATTTTACGAACTGTTATATAACGAAAATATTATCTTTTAAGAGTTTTGTAAAGGTTTTATTTTCTTTAACAATAATTAAGTACCTGTTTTTAATGAATTTTCATCAAAACAGTGTCATAGTGAAAATAATTAATTACAATTTTGATTAAACTTTTCATTTTAAAGGAGAACTTACTTACTATTTTACATCACCTAAACATTCTAAGTTCATTGACACAATCACCTATTTTTTTTTATATTTTCTTATTTATAATTTCCAAATTATAATTAACAAATTGGTAAAATTATTTGAATATAAAAAATAAATAATAATACATATTATGGTATACACTTAATATGTAATATATGTTTCTGATTTTTTCATATTAGTTAAAAATAAGCACAAACTTAGTTTAAAAAAAAATAACAAAAAAATAGTAAATTCTAAACACTCAACTACACAAATATCATACTTGCAAATTTTACACTTTAGAATGTAATTCTTTCGAAATATAATTGAAAAATTTTTCAATAATTCTTACAATTCTTAAACACTATAGCTAAACACAAATTTTTGTATCTTATTTTTGAAAATTTAAACAAAAAAAAATAAATAATTCAATGATTTTCAGTTTAAAACAAAAAATAGTGTAAAATGTAACCAAATAAGAACGATACACTAACTTCTACTAACTATGTATGTATATAAAACATTACTACAAAGTCCGTTTGTCTTTTTGGGAAAAAATATCAATTATAAAATATATAGGTATATGCACATGTACATAATATGTACTAACTATTTGTATAAAAAGCCTATAACCATATGATATGTGAAAAAAAAAAATAATTCAACTATAAAAATAAAAAAAAATAAATAAAAAAGGAATAAAAAAACATTAAATATGCCTGCTACACTGCAGTGCTACAATAAAAATATACATATATAGCAACTGTCGTAAAATACACTTCCGTTCTGGACTTCACAGTTGACAGGTTATTGCTGCTTCGAGTGAGTACACATTCTATATATGTATGTAAGTAATTATAAATTACACTAATGTATTCACATATTATTTAATACGTACATACATATATATTATTAGATACAAATGTATCTTTTACAGGTAAAAATAATAATAATAATATGCAATATATGAGATATATACATAAGTATATCGAGTATATTTGTATTTTACTTATTAATTTAGGTACTGTATAATGTTGATAAGATACATAATAATAATTTTTTTATAGGAAAAATATGTACATACTCGTATATACAACGATCATCGTCATATTATTAAAACAAAAAATTAGACAGTAATTGAACAAAAAGTAGCTACAAAAAAAGAAAAAAAAGATTGAAGGTGAAATGACATTGATCGAGCAGTGTTTGTTCCTGTTTTAAAATATTTAAATATTTTCTTTTTATATGTATTTCTAATTAACATTTTGATGAGGAAAAACTTTAATTGGTAACAATTGATGGTAATTGAAAAAAAAAAAAAAAAAGTATGAAATCATATTAAAAGTGAAGTAGAATTCATTGAAAGTTCATTGAAATTAATAAACTTGAAAATATTTTTCCATCTATACTTTAGAATTTTGAAAATGTTCAAAACATACTTTAAAATTATCATTAGGAGTTTTTACTTTAATGATCTTCTAAATTACTATTTGGTTTTTTTTATTAATAAATTCGAAAAATTTAATAAATTCCATATTGACTCATTGCAGATCGTAAAAGGTTAGATACTTTTTTTTTCCACTTCTTTGTTCTTTAAGTAAAAATCCTTTAAAAAAAAGCAGATTTGATTTTTGTTTCATATACTCGTACAGTTACAAATTGATCCTTTGTATTATACTTTTTTTAAATTTATGAAAAATATATTCAAATTGGATCCTGGAAAAGTAAGTATAGTATAAATTTTTTAATCTAAGTATAAATCTGACATGTGTTTTACGTACAAAAATCACAGTTCTATTATTTTGCTTTTTTCAGTAATACGCATAATTGGTATACCTGGTCGAATGCGCAAAATTTATAAAAATGTAGAATATATACGTATATTCTATAGACAATTTTAGCTATAGTTTAAATATTATCCTTTTCTATTATTTGAAATAATATTTTAATGTAAGTTTGTTTATAATAAAAACAAATAAATGTCCTTTTCAAAAAAAAAATTATCTTATTATCTAAACATGCATTATTAGTATTAAAACAAAAATACTTAGAATAAGAAACAATAAAATAACAGATAAATATAAATAAATACATACATATATAATTAATTAGCATACCTTATAAAATTAGTACGTTTTGTTATATAGTATAGTCCGCCAATAGCTCCACAAATAATTGTAAATCCGATTATTGTATTTATTTTTATCGGAATTTGTTCTCCAAAAGTTTGTTTCATTGTACAAATATTAATTCCATGTATAAAAATTCTTTCTCATATGTTTAGTATTTCTTTTATTATTATTATTTTTTTTTTTATTATTTTGTTTAATTTTCATTCAATTAAAAAAAAAAAAATAACAAATTTATTGTTACACAATTTATTTATTCAAATGTGTTATTTCCCTTGTATTAGAATTCTGTTAATACTTTATCGCAATCATTTCATATATGTACATATGTTTGTGTATATATAAAAACCCCCAAATTAAAAAAAATAAACAAATAAAAATTATATTCTTCAAAAAAAAATAAAAAAATGTTAATATAAGCGAAAAAAAACATGCTTTTGTAACAGTAATTATTTTGTTTTTATATACATTTTTTTTTTATTATTATTTTTTAAATGTTTATAAAGTCTGAGTCTGAAAATCTTTGAAGTTATTGTATAAAAAGATACTTTATTGAGTATTGTAAAAAAAATTATATATATATATATATTATCTTTTTTATGTTAATGTTATGACTACGAATAATTTATCACTGATAATATTTTTTTCTTCAAATTCAATAACAATATAAATCAAAAATATGTGTGTGCTTTTTTATTTATTGTGTGAGGATATAAAATCCATTCATTTTATTCTCAGAATTCTTTAAGAAGATTTTAATTGTTGTATCTACTCAATATACAATACATAGATGAAGAAAATTTTGAAAATTTATCGATAATTATAGTATTGGAAATTGTTAATTTAATTTTTCACAATTTAGAAATAATGTTTAACGTGTTGTCAAGTCTCCTAAAAATTCAGTATTTAATTGAAAGTTTTCTTGATTAAACCACAGAGGAGGTAATATAATTGGTAAAATATAGTCATTGATTAAACGATGTATTCTAATCCATACGTAAATATCAGGGCTATAATCAGGGCCGTATTTAGGATCTGTCGACCCCTATAGACTAGACCTGTGGTGCGGGCCCTATCAGGGTTGTATATTTCTAACAAGGCAAAAAAAAAAAAATCTCACTCGTTTTTTGTGTTGCGGGCCCCTAGGTTGTAGCCTATGTAGCCTATGCTTAAATACGGCCTTGGTGGTATTCTTGTCATATATGAATAAATTCATTCTCTATCAACGAATTTAATGGTTAACATTCCACTTAAAACTCTAGATTCATTTATGACAGGAATATAGATATAGTCACGAAAACTAAAATTAACTTGTAATAGATCCTGATAACTTTTTAATTAAAGTTCAATTAACATATGAATTTTCATTATTTTGAGGAAGAAAATGTATTAAAAAAAATTGCATAAAATATCCATTGAAAAGTTTTATATATCTAAAAATAAATTAAGTTTTCATTTGAAATTTACTGGTATCATTAAAAATAAAGATATTGTTTATTATCATGATGTAATGGATTCATGTTAATTGATCTTTTGCATGTTTTATAACATAAATAATTTCTCAATGATAATCAACACATTTATTTATATCTATTTTGTTTCTGTTACTCATTCCTAATATACTATTTTAATTTTTAATCTTATGAATAATACAAGTACAGTCAACAGTGTACATATGTATATATCTAATAATAAAACTTATAATGGTTTTAATATAAAAAAAATGATGACTGTAAAAGTGCTCCTACATGATCTGGCATATTGGCAGATATATCTGCCCATTTTCGTGGTCAGATGCGTGTAATCACTATGGCAGATGAAGACAGATGTCTGTCCTTAAATCTGGCAGTCAAAAATTGCCCGAATATCTCATATCTGCCACAAGTGTAATCAGTCAGACAAACATCTGTCCACGAAAATGGACAGATATCTGCCAATTTGCCAGATCGTGTAGGAGCACCTTAAAATATAAAATCTCCAAGTCACGATACTGAAGTTTTTTTTAAAATAACAAAAGATTATTTGAAATTTTCGCGATCAACAAAACTTTTCGACCCTACAAGAAAAAAAGCTTATATTAAACCGGTTTTTATTAGATAGCTTTAATATTAAGTACAGCTTTATGTTTTTTAATGAAGTTGTTTTTTTTTTGTTTTTTTTTTTAATTTTATGATAACAGAGTTTCGCATTTATTAGTCTAAATTGTAGGTGGAAAATAATTAATGAGCATTAAGTTGATGCTAAATGAATGAAAGGATTAAAAGTTCCATCTGAAATTATTGAAAAATGTATTAAGATCTTCTGATCGTACACAAAATCTGTGGTTTTTATGACGATAAATATTATTATTAATTTTCGTCACACCAGGTGAGAAATGTTTTTAAAAAAAATTCTAATTGTTTCTTATGAAAATATTATTAAAAAAAAAAACAAATAATACTAGAAAATATACAGAACTGAGTTAAATAAAAATATCGTATATACGTACGATATGTATCTTGCAGATAATAGTATATTTATTTGTTATAACACCTTTAAATATAACGATAACAAATTTACAAAAAAAAAAGCAATGGCGAACAGTTTGGAGTGTTTTTCGCTTTTTATTTTTTCTTCAAAAGTATCTTTAATTTTTTATTGTTTTATAAATATCAAGAATTACGTAAATGCAAAACATTTTCAGTCTTTTTATTTTAGTTTTTCGTTTTTTCTTTTTTTTTTATTGAATTTTCCACTTTAATCATATGTGAACGTATACAATAATATGATTTAAATTTGAAAATTATTCAGTTTAAAAATAACTTAAAAATATCTATCACATAATCGTATGTATGTATGTATGTAAATATTTTATACAAACAAATATAATTACTGTTACTGATGCATTTGTGTAAATATGTATATTATTATTTGATTTAAAATTTTTATGGGTTAGATTTTTACGGACTTACAAAATAACTAAAATATTTATTGAAATTTTTTTTTTTTTTTCTAAATATTATTTCATCATTCACAAATTTGCCAAAAAAGTGTTAAAATTTTTTTTTTTTTGGTTTTAATTTTTTATTTAAATATTAAAAATTATAATAATGTCTTAAAGATTGACGTTAAAAAAAAATCCAACAAAACAAACAACAACAAAAAAAAACTAATTAATTGCGGTTAAATTATGACAAAATCACTCACTTTTTTTTGTTTTACTTTTTCGTTTTTCTTGCTCAATTTTCAATAAATTACGAAATAAACACTTAAATTTTTCTTCAATTGATTGCAAAAAAAAAAACAATAAAAAACAGATCGCAAAAATTATTATTAATTTTTTTTTTCCTTTACGGATTTAAAATAAATTTATGTCAGAAAGGAAATTTCAATACACAACGTACTTTCTTCAGAAAGTATCGTTGAAAAAATAAAAAAAATAAAAATGGATAAAATTAAAAGATTAAAAAGAAAATATTTAATTATTGTATAAGCAAATTTAAAACACACACAAAAAAATAAAAATATATTCACATATATATGTACTTTAATTATAAAACATTCACAAATAATTCACCACATGAAATCGCAATAAACAAAAACAACACAACCAACAAAATTCACTTAAACTAAAGTATAAAAAATAATTATGATAAGCTTTATCATAATTCATAATGGTTCTCGTGATGTTTTCCTTCTTTTTTTTTTTAATTTTTTTAAATAATATCTTTTATATTGTTCAGAGGTGTGAAAATTATATGAAAATGTAAAATTCACACAGCTACAAATTAGGAAATTAAAAAAAAAAATTTTAAAAAAAGCCGAAAAATGTTATTTTGCTTTTAAAACTTATTAAAATTGTACGATAAATATAGAAGATAATTGTTATATGTATCACTAATTAATATCAGGTGATTATCATGTGTCACTTTTTAAAGCTTTCTAAAGGTGTTACTATAATAGAGAAAGATTGATTGTTGTTTTTGTTGCTAGTTCTTTTATCACTAGTTTTTCTCTTTTTTTTTCACGAAATGCACTTATCTATCTTGATTTTGATTTTATCTTATAGAAAATGATTTTTTTTTTATAATTTAAAATATTTTTTTCTTTTGTTTTGTTTTTTTAAATACATATTTTGTTTAAATTCTTAATTCTCAAGTATGTATATTGTTTGCGTTTATGAAGGCGCTTGATAATAAATAAAATTCAATATACACTTCTTTTTTTTTCTCGTGTTTTCTTCTGATTTTGTTTTTGAAAAAAAAAAATAAATAAATAAAAAATAAAAAAAGGGAAAATAATCGTAGATACACAGATACACTACAGGTAACAATAAATATATAGGTATATGTCATAATAATATTTTATGTCATGTATGTCAGTTATGTAGTGTAGATTATTTTAGATTTATTTGTTTTTTATTTCGGATTTTCTATTTTCAATATTAGAAAGTAGAATCAATTTTGTTTAGGAGAGAAAAAAAATCATATCAAATTCGTATTCAAATTTAAAGGGTATTCTGTAATTTAAATACAACAGTTCTTAACATCCAAGTATATATTTGAATTTATGAATTTATGAAAATGTATCTACGTATAAAAATACAGGACACACTATCAATGTTGTAATTTTAAATATCCCAAGAAATGAACTTGTTCTTGTGAAAGTTAACACTAATTACACATGATGCGTTTATTTTTGTCAACACACACACACACACACACCCTTTACACACATAACAATTTTTTTTTCTCTCTCTTATATTTCCTTATTTATTTTTGTTTTTATAATTTGCATTATTATTATTATGATTTATTTTTTTTACTATAATATTAAGTTTAAAAATACACCTTTCTGCCCTTCACAGTCTTTGATTTTCTTTTTTTTTTAACTTCAAGTTGTATTTTTTTTTTTTTTCCTTTCTTCAATTGTTTATTTTTGATTTTTCATTGGACTTTTTCTATAAACATTTTTCACTTGAATTGTCAAGTGTTAAACTACATGTGTAAGTACACATATGAATCAATATTTTCGATTTTTATTTATTTTTGTCGTCATCGATGATAGTTTTTTTTTTTTTTTTCTTTCAAAATAAATGATAATAATTTCATGTGATAATTATTTTACAGGGTGTTCTATGAAAGTTTAATTCATAATAAAAAGCCCTAATTATTATTGTAGAAAAAATTTCCTAAGATACTCGTAAGTATTATATGTATGTAAATACATAATATGAACATATGAAATATTTTATTATGAATTTTGATATTTCGAAACAATTAACTTTCTTAGATTCTTGCACAATGGTTATTTTTTTTTTTCAGACCAAGTCCAAATGAAATTTCCTGTTCCGAAAAATATGAAAATTTCAATACAAATTCAAAAAAAGGTAATTTAAAAGTAAGTACATTTTTTTGAAAAATAATATCGTAGTTCCAATGGCTTTTGTAGTTTTCTTAAAATATTTCAGTAAAACAAAAAAAAAAAAAAAAAATCAAGTATGTATATTATAAAATTCACAATCCTTTCATTTGTAATACAAATCAATAAAATTTTAAATTATTGTGTAATTTTGTACATGCATAATATTAGCTTAACAAGGTAAAATATAATTATCATTAACTTTTATGATGTCATTCATTTTAATATATGAGGTGTATTGATTCAAAGTTCATTTGTTAATTTAAAAAAAAAAAAAACAATAAAATAAAATAAAAAAAGAGATACAAGCAACAACAAAAAAATATATATTTCTATTTTCAGCAATTTTAAAGAAAAAAAAAACAGAAGAGAGGGAAAATTTTTTTTTACCTTGTTGATTTCATAAGAAAAATTTTGTTCAAGAAAAAATTTAAAAATGCACTTCTCATAATATTTAAAAATATTTTATCTAGAAAATTAGTATAAATAGACAATGAAAAGAATAAACAATATATGTAATAGATAAGATAATTATTATTAAATTATTTTATTATTGTATTTATGAATAATATACTACATATCTATATCTATATGTATATATGTATATACACTCAGCTTACCTTAAGTGTTTTCGTTGTAAATCTCTAAATTCTTTATCACGTTGTAGATTGTATAAAATTTTTTGAAATTCTTCAATTCTTTTATAATAATTGATAACATTTTTATTTGTTGTTAATGTTGATGATAGTATTT
This sequence comes from Bombylius major, assembly GCA_932526495.1. Taxonomy (NCBI): domain Eukaryota; kingdom Metazoa; phylum Arthropoda; class Insecta; order Diptera; family Bombyliidae; genus Bombylius; species Bombylius major. The sequence goes on from OW052046.1 coordinate 38,228,413, forward strand.
TTGTTGCTGATGTTGTTGCTGTTGTTGTTGTTGTTGTTGATGATGATGTTGTTGTTGTTGTTATTGCTGTTCCTGATGTTTCTGTTGTTATTGCTGATGATGATGATGATGGTGTATTTGTTATTTTAACTGAATCATCATTTAATGTTATTGCAACACATATTCCACTATCAAAATTCATTTCGTTTTGAAAATCACATGAACTCTTAAATTCTTGCATTATTCTTATTTAACTGTCAACTCAATTATGAATATTAATGAAATACAATAAAATTGTTTGCACACTTGCTAAAAAATTATTTTTTTTTTTCTAATTATTATTATTTTTTTCAACACATTTGTTTTGTTTTTTTTTTTTTTTTGCAAAAAAATATTCACATGTGTTTTTTTTGTTTTTTCAAATAACTTCTAGCATATATTTTTTAGTTTGCAACAAAAAAAAAAAAAAAAAAACAACAAAAAAACGAGAAATGTTATCGGTTCAACACAATCTGCTTCTAAGTATGTAAAATCATGCTATATACTTTCTTAAAGTTTATAATTTTAATCAGTTAAAATAAATATAATTTGTTTTTATTTCTGCTTGATTAAAACAGAAGGCAAAAAAGTTTCATTGATGCAAAAAAAAAAAAAAAGTTAAAATAAACAAAAAATAATATTTTAAAAACAAAAACAAATTGTATATTTTGTTTTTAAAATCGATATTTTGTTGTTTTTTTTTGTCCAAAACTTTTTTTTTTATATAATGTTTAATATTTCACAAAAATCTTTTTGGTTGTAATTAAAAGAAGAGAAAAAAAAATTGTCTTAATTTGCTCTTATCTTAGAATTATCATTTTAAGTATTTTTATTATTTTATTTTATTTTTTTTTTAATATAAATAAAAGTTTGTCTGTCTATTTAAAAAATTTTTCTTGACTCATACAAAACTTAAACGATGATAAAATGTAAAAAAGAAAAATAAAAATAAAAAGTAAAAATATAATTATAATATGTATACAAAAAAAAAAAAATATAAAAATTCATAATTAATGCTATTTTTTTTCCCTTTAGAAATAACGAAAAAAAAAAAATATTATATGCTTTTGTTTACTTTCAGATATTGTTATGCGATAAAAATGATGATGCCATATATATTTTTTTGAGAAAACAACAACTACAACAATGTGAACAATAATATTAATTCATATTGCTTTGTAATTATTCGTAGTTTAATTTAAGTATTTTTTTTTTTTTTTAATTCAAGTTCAACTAAATGAAAATTAAGAAAAAGAAGAAAAAAAAAGTACAAATACACGATCGTTATTACACAAATACATATACAATTTAAAATGAGAATGTGTGGACTTTTTTTTTTTTAAAAAACAAAATTTTATTTTAAAGAAAGAAAAAAAAAAACCGATATTTAAAGCGATAAAAATTGCATATAAGGCTTAAACGGTAAATTACATTATAATTATGAGAGATATGAATAACACTAAAAAGATTATTAATAAAATATTTTAAAAAAAAATGTATATATAGGTATTGTGTAAAAATACTTAAATTAAAAGAAAGAAAAAAAATAATAATAATAATTGTAATTATGATTTCAAGTTAATAAAATTTTATTGTATTGTATAGCTTTTGAAAATGTATTATGTACATAGGGTATTTCATAAGAATAAAAAACAAAAATGGGTAACAGGAAAAAATTTAAACTTTTTAGATTATTTTTTTTTTTTTCATTTTGAAAAATTAAATCTTTAATATTCGCCTTCGTATATGTTAGTTATGTAATTGATATATGAATCCTATTGAAATAATACTCATAGAAAGTATAATTTTTCGCTTGCAAATGAATTTTTTTGTTTATTATTATTAAAAATCTGATTAATAGTCGTTAGAATTTCTTTAAAAGTTTTCAATTACTTGAAAATTTGGAAATTTTAACTATATTAGAAAAGATTCAATTGAATTTTATATATTCCTGCAGCACTTTAATAACTAATTTTTAGTAAAACAAGGTGGTAATTTAAAAATACTGTGTTTTTTTTTTCTCTTTTAAATTAAATTTACACTAATAACATGAATTTTTGTTGAAGCCTTTTGAGCTTCAAGCATCACTAGATTGTTTTCGCTGTTTTGTCTAACTAATTACTTTTTTTTTTTTTTTAATTTAAAAAAAAAATATTCACAATTATTAAAAATCACTTGAATAATTAATAGTATTCTCTTTCAATTAAAACATATATTATTAAACTAACCTTAGAAAAAATAGGTACTAAAAATAAGAATTTAAAAAAAAAAACAAAAAACTTTATACTGTAACTCAATGAAAACATGTGGCCAGCATTATGCTGGCCATTAAAACTTTAATTATTGACTATCGGCCGTTTGTTATTAAACTGATGATAATAATGAAGATGTTGATGTTGTTTGATGAACGGAAAATATAATTTACAAATTACAATTTTTATGTTGTTGTTTGTTTTTTTATTTTTTTTTATTTTTTTTATTTAAACACTTACTTACATACAATAAACATTGGTTATACTCGTATGTACTTTTTTTTTTTTGCTTCTTTCATTTAAATGTACTCTGACTATAAAAAAAACACAATTTTTTTTTATTCAATTTACATTTTCAAATTATTACATGTTTTTTTTTCTATTTGTTTTTTTTTTTTTTTTTTTAATCTTCATGAAAAAAAAAATAAAATAAATAAAAATGAAAAAATAAAATGCTGATTGATTTGAATTTTCACTTTGTAATTGCAGCACTTGGTCTCCTTTAAAGGTCAACGGAACGGAACTTCCATCGAAAGCAAAATAGAATTAAAATTTTTTTAAATGCATTTGATAGACATTTAAAAAAAAAAATAAATAAACAATAATAAAAAAATTAGAATAGAAAAAAAAAAAAAGAAGAGTGTTAGGTAATTAAAAATTCAAGATACTAAGTACATTTAGTGACAGTATACATAAATTTATGTTGTGTATATTCTGACTTTACTTTACTTTTTATTTAAACATTTTTTTTTGTTTTTTATAACAATCACACAATAGAAAATATTTAATTATATGTACCTATATGTATTTGTTTTAACAGTTTATTAATTTACTTACAATGTAGATAAATTAATAGATACTACCTATATATTCTTTGGATCATCATCGGGTGATTCTTAAATTTTTCAAAACTAAAACATTCGAATTACCACCTGTAATGTAACCTCAACAGTCAAACTAGAAATTGACAATTTTTTATATAAGAAAATTTTAAATAGATAACAAAAATATTTTTTTAATTTTATTAATATTGACAAAGTAATTGGAAGATTGATTTTAAAATGAACATGAAAAAACACTAGAAAAAAAAAACGTTCGTTTAAATTTAAATTGTTTGTTATTTGGAAGAAAATTTGAAAAAAAAAAAATTAAATTAAGCGGAAATTATGATATGTAATTCGAAACTTTATTTTACATACTTAATTTAATAGTCAGACAATCAACTCAGAGTTAATAATTATTATGTATGTATTTTAAAATTTGGACTTTGTTAAATCTAATTAATAAAAAGAAAAATTATAAAACTTTAAGAAACAAAGTACACATAAATTTCTGTGAATTAAAAGTAAAATTTTTAAAAAATCGCATGTTTATGCTTTTTTCTTTTGATAGCTGAATTTCAGATTGTATTTATATAATATTGTAAAAATTTATAATAAAAATAAATTTAAAAAAATAAATACAAAATTGTTTTATGTAAAAAAGAATTAAATACATATTGCATACTTCGAGGGGTTTACAAAAAGTGTTTTAAACTTTCAAATTTTAAAGATGCATAGCTAGTTAAAATAATTTTAAAAAATACGATAGTTTTTCTTCAATATAAATATCTGGTTGGTTGGTTGGTTGATGTGGCATATAGTGCCGTTTTGATACCACACATCAACACACCTCTCAGTTGTCAGTCAAAGGGTTGTAAGCTCTTCTGTCATACATGCACCTACAGTTTAAAGTGGAATGCGAACCACTAAATTCGTTGGTAGAGAACGAATTTTATTCGTATGACAGGCTTATGGTCTCAAAGCAAAGCCCCCGAAATAATTATAGTACTGAGGACTTATAGCCAACTCAAAGTGAATTGGTACTCATTCAAAGCTGAGTGAACTCAGGCGGACTCGAACCCGAGACCTTCAGCATCAGAAGCCAACACTCTACCGCTTCGTCCACTGCCCGCCTCAAGATATAAATATCTACTGGCTTGACAAACGGTAAAAGTTTTTCAAATAGAAAAATTCATTTCTATAGAAGAAGAAATAATTTAAATATCTATTAAATATTTAGGGATTGACTAATTGATATTTTTGTTGTTGTTGAAATTATGAATTATTTTTTCATTATAATTTTTAATGTGATATTTTCATTGAAAATTGATCCTTATAACCACAGACAGTGTGGGATGGAAAAATGTGGTTAAATGAATTTTTTTTTTTTTAAATTCTACTTTTTTAACAAAATGCGTCAGAAGTTTAATTTTTTACGTATAGATATTTTTTTAATGTCATCCTTTTTTATGTGATTTTTAGTCAGGAATCAAGATTGAATAACACACACGTCTCTATTATTATATTTTATTTTTTGTTATTTTTTTGCCTTCATGTAAGAAAAAAGTAAGTAGGTATAGATGAAATATATTTCTTTTAATTGGAAACTATGGTATCCTAACAAATACGTTCTAAAAATTGTTTTTTTTTTCTTCTTTTGATACAATAAACCTTAAATCTGTCTATAATTCATTTTATCGTTTGGTTTGATTTATTTTTATTTTTCTGTAGGTAGGTGTAAACTTTTGTTATCAATATCAAATAAAGACGATGAACGATAAATAAGAATAAGCGAATTTACATCCCTATATGTCTGTACTGTACATATTCATATGTACATATATTTTACCATAAAGAAAAGAAGAAACTTGACATTTACCTTGTATGTGCGAAGCTTTAATTCGTATTAACTCACTTCGTCTTGACTAAATACGGATGCGTAAAACAAATTTCAAAACGCATTAAAACTCTATGACGTTTTGAGTAAATACACTATTAAATCCGCATTTAAAATTTCAATGCGTTTTTAAAATGTGCATATACACTTTCTTCGTTTTGAGTGAGGACGAAATGTTTTACTACGCTAAATACCAATCAAAATGTATTATCTCAATACGATGTTCAAAACGTTTTATCGTTGATACGTTTTAATTTTTGTGCATAAATAAGGTAATTTAATTTGACTTTCAACGTTTTAACAATATTATTTAAAGTATGAGAAAAAAAATAAAAAAATAATCTTATAATTTATTTAATCAGCCATTACATAAGTAGAACCATGTTCTTTTTCCAATGTCAGTCAACACAACATGTGAAATAAAAATCATCGAAAATTATTTCAAACGAACCATGACCAGCTAAACACTAACCGGTAATTCACCAATAAGTCAATTTTGTTTTACTAATAGCTGTATGACACGGTATTAATTTTATAATTAATTTCGTTATTAAAAAGATATAACAAGTATGATTTACGGATAAAGCAACTGGAAAGAAAGAGATAAATGAACTAACAATTAATTCAGTATTGATACTGAAAATGTCAAAAAATAACTCTCCCAATTCTCCAAATTCCAATATCCTTGCATTAATCATAAAATTAATCGTGAAATTTGAATATTAATATTATTTTTGTGTTGCCATCGTGTTTATACTTGATTTATTAATTGAAGTCAATACAGGCAAGATAGGCATACTTTTCTATACTCTTTTACATTTCGTTTGTATAAATCTGTCTCGTGTGTGGGGTGATCAGATCTCAACTTCAATCGAAGGGAAATCTTTTATATTAAATATTACCAAGGGCAACAAACTCATCGGGTACTGCCTCCATAAGCACAATACTGACTTCAATTAATAAATCAAGTATCGACATTTTTGTCAGTTTGATATTATGTTTAAACGAGTCTGACGTGTCTAATTATTTATTTCAAATTTTTTTTTTTTAAAGTGCAAACAAAATGAACAGAAAAAAAAATAATAATCGCGAACATTCATTTACTAAATTATTTAATTTTTATTTACTTTAAACAGAGATACCGGCAACACAATATAAGAAAATATCAACTGGTTTTGATAGTGTGTCTCTGTTTCTCAAATCTGTCGTCTCTTTCTTTAAGTACTTAAAATTTCCAATAATATTAATACCGTTTACCGTGTCATACAGCTATAAGTTATGAAATTTTGAAGAAGTAGTTTCAGTTAATCCTGCCTGGCCTGGTTTGGGTTATGTTATAAGCAATATCTCTACACATTTTATTTCACACCAGTCAGTATGTACGAAAATTAATATTATACTTAGGTACTGTTGCTTAGGTGTATAAGTAATGTCAATGTCCTATAATTCAAAAAATTCATTTTATTCATTATCTCGAATTTATGTACATATTTTCTTTTCATAGCTAAAAAAATAAATAAAAAATAAAAAGCCTTTATTATTTTTTTTTTAAAAAAGTGTTATTTGATCCCTTATTACTGATGGTGAAAATATTTTTAATGAGTTCATAAACACATTTTATGAGTAGGTTGTTCCAAGAATTATCATTTTTCCATAAGAATCTATCTATCTTAACAAAAAAGAAATTTTAAATGATGAACGTATTATATTCTGAAGAGAAAAAAAAATCAAAGAGGAAAGAAAACATTCTAAGCTTCAAAAGGATTCAATTTTATGATGAAATAATTATGTATAATATACGACGTACAAAATCAAACTACATAAGGTGTTGGGCGGCAATCATTTTTATATAAATTTTTGTTGTTGTAATATTTTTAATGTAATCAAATAATTTTTTAAAGGTTAAATTGATGAAATACATAATATGTATGTACATATGTATATTTCATATGGATGTCAACATTGTGACTTCTTGAATTCGTATCAAAGCTGCAAAGTGAAAAACATTGTATGGCGGGGAAAAAAGCATTCTAAATATTTTCAGAGGTACCTAAATACATCCATCCATATATGTATATAAAACCGAAAATTTACACCTTTTCAAAAACGTCTATTATTGAATTATGCGTTAATTAGTTCAGAAATTATTGCAACTCAAATTTAGAAAACTTTGAAGAGAAAAAAAAAACTCCGGATTTTCATATTTAAGTTCGAATATCTCGAAAATTGACACCGTTATATTTTTTATTAATTGTTAGCTTAAAAGAAAGCTTATTTTGTTTACTTCAAGGTAATTTGAATTTTATTGCATTATTTTGATTCGTTCAAAAGTTATTAACGGATAACTTATGATATCTTATTTCAGTAGAAGTCAACCATCATTCATATTAGCTAATTAACCTACTTAGCCTTTTATAGCTTCTGAGGTGAAATTCGTCTTTATATGCTGAGATATAATTTTTAAAAGTCAAATTTTAATCAATCAAAAGTAAAAACAATGACGTGCGTGATTCAGTTGAATGTTAAATATTATGAATTAATTTTAAAATGAAAAAAAAAATTACAATAGAGGATACTGATCAAAGATCGCTGATTTACATGCAAAAAAAAATTTAATTCAATTTTAGTATGCATAATTTTGAAGTATCTATGTGATTAGATTTTGATAACAAATTTTTGGATGTTTTTCTTAATATTCAAGATTGGCTTTTCTAAAACTGACTTTACATAAAATTATACCTTAAAAACGATAAAAAAGGAGAAGAAAAAAGTAAAATGGTTTTTTTTTATCGTTTTGTATTTTTTGGATATTTTTAATTTTATTACATAATCCCCTCCATTAAACATTCACATATATGTATGTACCATATATTTATCAATATCTTATTGTATAAATAACAAAGTTAATTTGTCATTTCAATTTGATGAAATATTATTGGAAATTTTCAAATATATAATAAATAAATAAATGCACGAATAAGAAACAAGTAAATTTTATCCCATTCTACTCTAAACTAATCGTTTGGTAAATTCTGATATTCGTTTATTCTTGCGCAATTTTGAATACTCTCATTTTTATTAAAAACTATATACATTAAAATTGTATATATATACTCGTATAAAAGGATATTTCAGCCCATTATTTTGTTAGTATGTATATTTATACAAAATAAATGATAAAAACATAGTCGTAGGTGAATAAGAATATAAAAAAATGTTTTTACCATTTATACATAATTTCATATGAATTTTATTTTATAATAAATTGTCGTGTCAAATTTTCTAAGGATTCATGTAGATATTTTAAAAATGATAACAACTTTCAGTAAGGTACAAATTATCATTCAAACTGACAGTTTTTGCATAAGTGTCAGAGTTAATTTTTTTTTCATCAGTCGCCAACTGTCAGTTTAAATGATAGTGCATACCATAGTGAACCTCACTTTCATGATATTGGTAATCAGATAAGAAAAGTTTAAAGCTTAAAGATATAAGTTTTAAAGTCGTTTTACACATTTGAAGCCAAAATCAATGGACGATATTCTCTAAATAAGAAAATCAAAAAAAAAAAAAAATTTTATTAGCGAAAAAAATTGAGATAATAGAAAAGATCTTTTAATACTAAATTACAAAATTATCATGTAAAAATCCTTTGAAGAAGTTGGAGATGGAAATGCATCAGGCAACAAGACGCAAAGTATATTTTTTTAAAAATGATTTAGTATAAAAATTTAAATTTAAATTTAAATTCCGCATAAAAAATAAAATACATAGTTGAGGAACGCCACTGTTCAAATGTTTTTCGATTTATGAATTTTCCCCAAAACGCACCATCAATTTCCCTTACTAATATATTTTTTCTTCCTATGGAAAATCATTCAAGAATACCTAAATATATTTAGGATATATACAAGTACATATACATATATATATGTATTTCCTTTTACTCTCACACTTATTATATTTAAATGATATATGGATAAAAATATCTCATACATATGTATGTATAATATCGAAATTTGAGTGGATATGGTATGAATATGATTTTCTCTTTTTTAAAAATCTTTTTATATATGTACCTACTGGTTTTTTGTTGTTGTTGTTGTTGTTGTTTTGTAATAGATGAATAACTGTGAGAAAAAGCTTGTGGGTGGGTGGTTTATTTTCGTAAAGTTTTAAAACTATTTTTGTTCTCTTTTTTCCTTTTTATATTTTCAATTGTAAAGCACATTTTTGGATTTCTTCGTTAAATGTACATACATACCTGTGTGAAAATTTATTATTTTTTTTCTATGATTGTATTAGTGAATCAGCTGTATCCAGCCTCACTGAATATCTTTTTAAGTTTTTAATGCCTTGAAAAACAAAAACAAACTTTTAATTATAATATGTAGTATGTATTTTGTTTTTAATCTTTGTTGTTACATTTTTATCTTCTTTAAGATAGGAAGGAAGAATAAAAATTAAATAAATTTTAATCTTTTTCATTAATTTATGTGTGAGAAAGTATTTTTTTTTTTTTTTGTTGTAATTGCTATTTTATTAAAAATAAAAAGTATAAAAATTCCCGCCAATACAATGTTATAATTGCATATGGTTTTGTTATTGTTATTGTTGTTGTTGTTTTTGTTTATATATAAAATTTTGCAATCATTCAAAGAATCTATCTAATCATATGTTTTACATATTGTCGTTGGTCGTTGATTAACTGTCAAGTTTCATAGATCAGATGTTTCGTTAATAAAAAAAAATCTTATGAAAATCCATGCTCAAATTATCCTTGGTTACCATTGAGAAAAATTTACAAAAAAAAAAAAAAAAAACCATAATAATAATAAAAAAAAATATCACATCCTAGTTAGTGAATGAATTACAATGGAAATAGTAGTACATATGTGTGATGAATAAAAAAATCAAAATAATATATGTACAGTGTACACACATATACATATGTATAATGTATATATTGTATATTAAAATTACTAATTTTATATGAAATAAAATAATGAGATACATATTCAGGAAATATTAGTTATGAATGAATATAATATGCATTTATACTATATGTGCTCACATCAATTTACAATGTGCTCTAATCATACGTATATATTATTTAAATATGTTCGTTAATGGTCAAAAATATTATGTAATTGTTTTTATTAATATTTTTGTTGTTGTTATTCATATTATTGTTGTTGATAATATGGTTTATGGTGGTTGATATAATAATATACCTACCAAGTTCACTAATAAAATAACATATATGTATGTATGTATATCTTTTAATAAAATATAACAGATACATATTATATGGATCAATGATATATAGACTGGAGGATGATGTTGGTGGTTGGTGATGGTGATACTCCAACTCTCTACAATACTGCTGATACATTATTCTGGGGATGCTAATACAGTTGATGTTGAGTTGATGTTGTTCTGTCATCCAATCTATTGTTGTGTCGTTCAACAAAAATATAGATACATATATGTATGTACGTATAACTATTTGTTCTTTTTTTTTTTTTTTTAAATCTATTTTTTTTTTCTTCCTATATTTATGGAATATGTACAATATTTAGTGTTTGGCGGTTAACAATATAGCATACATAACCGAAATTGTAACGAACAAATCAAATAAATTTATTGAAGCCGAAGATTTTCGATTTAAAAGGTGCAAGGCAAGTATATATTTAATATATACTTTTATACATATTTAAATAAAATCAAATATATAATATAATATTAAATAAATTGTATATAAACATTCAATAATATTTATTATCGGAACGAGACTATAAAAGGGTGACAAACGTTATAATTTACTTCACTTTATAATTATCTGTCAGATATAAACTAATAATATTTTTTTTTTTTTTTTTTTTTTTAAAAAGTTCTTAATAACAAACAAAAAAAAAATAATATTAGTGAAAGTGGTGAATTGTTTTAATCCCATTATCAAAATCCAAACAGAGTGTGAATCCAAAGTTAGTTTTGTAATTTATTTAAAAAAAAAAAAATATATTTCTTTTATATTTTATTTTTTAAACAGCAGAAGAAAAAAAAAAACCATAAAATTTAAAAATAATAACGAACATTTTTTCATTCATTTTAACTCATTTTTTTTTTTTTTTTATTGTAAGAAAATGAATCCAATTCTTGCAATTTTTGATACAATTTGGCAAGTTTTAATTTTTTTTGCTCGTTTAATAATAAATTTATATAATTACATTTATAGACTTTTTCATTATATTTACTAAAACTAAAACAAAAAAAAATTCAAATAATATATTTAATTACTTAACTAAGTAATTTGATTAATTTTCTTATATAGAAAACAAATCATTTTTTTTACCAAGTAGTTATTGTAGTCAAAAATTTTTTTGTTTTAAACTTATTTTCATGTTGGAATTTTCGTTATAAATTTTTTTTTTTTTTTTTTGTCAAATAACACAAATAATAGTATTAAAATTTTTAATTTTATTTAATTTTTTAACGTTTTACTAATATATACATACTTATACATATAAAAGTAACTAACACAAAGTGACAAAATGTAAGTATATTAATTAAATTTAAAAATATTTATTGCCCCCTTATTTGAAAAATATTTCTAACGAATTTTCTGATTCTAAATTTTTATAATAATTTCAAAAATAATTAAATTTTAGAATTATTCGAATTTTCGAATTTGTTTTTCTTCTTCAAATTAATTTTTATAGTTTTGAATATAACTCAGAAAAAAAACTTTCTGTTAAAAAATTAACCCTATAAAAATTTTTTTTTTCTTTATAAATTATACTTTCTTTTTTATTTTCTTCTAAATTTTATCATGTATAGTTATCATATATGTATATACATAGTTTGTTATAATATTCTTATCATATTTTTACACAACACACTAAATTTTCTCTTTTGCTTTTTTTTTTCCTCATCATTCAAATTTTATGAACTATAAAAGAAGAAAAGCTTTACCACAAAAAAAAAAAAGAAAAAAAAAAAATATTATGATAAACCTTTTTTCTTTTCCATAATTTATAAAAGAAAACATTTAGATTGTATAAACAGTTATTATTATATGTGTTGATGAGAGTATGAATACTAGATTAGAGCATTTCATTTATATACATAGAATATAATCTGTTTATATCATTTTTACCTGTTGAAAATTTATGTACATATTATGAAAATTCATATTTTTATTGTTTAGTTTTTTTTTTTTTTTTAAATTTAAAAAAATAACGGTCTTTAAAATTCAATTGAAACAATTTATATAATATTTTGCAAATTAGAAAATTTTTTAGTATTGAAATAATTTGTAAGAATTAGAATTTATAGTTTATGAATAAAAAGTATTTGATTATTTGAAATATGTTTATATACTTATGTATGTTGATGTTCATATGTAATTTAGCATATTATGTACATATATTAAAATTCAAATTTAAAACTGTCCATAGAACTTAAGGTTTTTTTTTTAAACTTTGAATAAAAAGAAGAAAACAAATTTAAAAATTGGTTATTCAGCCAAATTTATTGATTTTAAAAGTTACAAGTAATCAAAAACTAAAAATTAAAAAAAAAAAAAAAAAAAACAATTCGAATGAAATTTTTTAGTTGCACAGTGTATCAACTTCTGAAGAATAAAAAATCAAGATGAATGAATTACACTTGAAAAATGCAAAATTTTAAAATTGCATAAGTAATCAAAAACTATAAATCAAAAAAAAAAACTAACCATTTCGCTTCATAGAAATTACACATAATAGATAATAATAGAGGATGACAATGAATTTTTAATTGTCGATTAACAAACAAATGGTATAGTAAAAGAGATGTTAATTCTAAAGATGGGGGTGTTAAAAAACAAAAAGTATTATAAGTAAAAATTGGATAATAGTTTTGCTTTTTTTTTTTTTTTTGTTTCTATAGAATTAAATTGTGTAGCAAATCAATTAAAGCTTCTTTTATTGTTTTTACAAATTCAATCATTTAATTTGTGTTTCATGTTTTTTTTTTTTTTTTTTTTTTTTTTTAAATTAAATTATGTAATTATAAACTTTCTTTTTTTACTTTAATAAATTTAATTGAGTTAAAAATTTCATAAATTTCTTGGAATATTCATATTTTTAATAATATGTATGTAATATACATGTTTTTTTTTTTTATTTATACACGTTTATACAATTTTGCATAAATGGTGTATATTTTATTATTTTACTAATTGTTAATTTTAAGTGTGAAAATTTAAACAAAAAAAAAATGCTTTTATTCACATGTTCATTAACATATTCTTTTTTTTTTTTAAAAAAAAATATTATTTGCTTTTATTAATGTGAAAAAATAGAAGAATAAAAAAAATTCTAGATACAATTTCTTATAGAATTGTTGCGATGTCATAAATCTCATATTTATTTTATTTTAATTGTAAATATACTTAACGACTTGAATACAATCATAAAATATTTGTACTCCTACTTGTACATATGTATACATAAATATACATATGTACATATATTTTATATATATGTAATTCAACTGATTACCATAATATGAATTTACCTAGAAATTTATTAATTTTTTTGAAAAGAAAAAATAATTTTTTTTTACTACATATTATATAGAATATATCTAGATGAGAAAACAAAACAAAATAAAAGTGAATTAAATGAGGGGAAAAAAAATGTTTATATACAATAATAATGTTATATGTACATGTGTGTACATACGCATAAAAGTCGTGATTATCATAACATTACATTTTCAGTTATGTTCACATATTATATGATATAATAAAAAGTATGTACCTATACGTTAAATTATTTTGATTGTTATATATTTATTATTTTTGTTATTATAAGTTGCATGAAAAAAAAAATAACAAAAAAATAAAAAATAAATCTTGATGGTTGTTAATTGGAGGAAAAGCACAAAATAAAAAATCTGAAGTACTTAATAAATTCTGAATAAACACTTTTGATTATTTATTCATTCTTTTTTTTTATTTCTGTATCTGTTTGTTTTCTTTTCCTTCTCATCATTATATTAAATTGGCAATGATGTATTAAAAAAAAAACTATGAGAAAAGGTCATAAACACACATATGTATATGAGTATGTAGTATGTGAATATGTAAAATTTATACATATTAAATATAAACATATAATTATTATTAATATAGGTATATGTATATATTTTTTTTTTTTTTGAATAAGTAAAGAAGCAATTTTTTAATGCATTACAATTGCAAAATTTTGATTGGTTTTTTATGTTTTTTTTAAATTCCTTTGTAAAGTAAATTTATTATAATTTTTATGTTGATTTTGTTAATTTTGTTCATTAAAATGAAAATAAAAATTACAAAATAGATTTATGAAATTGTCTAATGATTTTTTTTTAAGTTTAAAAATATGTAGATATTTTGAAAGTATGTGAAATTTGTATAATATGTATATGAAGATGTGATGTGATGTGAAGATGATAATGGCTTTATTTATTGATTCGAAATTTTATAAAGAACATCTTTTAGAAATTTGTTCTACGATAAAAAAATAAATAGTCGAAAATTAATAATTTAGGCACAAAAAAAAAACAACTATTTCAAAGTTCTGAAATACAAATTCTAGCAATTTAATTTTACTACAATAATAAAGAAACTTTTGGAAATATTTTTTCACTTTTAAAAGTTTTTATGAATACCAAACATTTTTGAAAGATCCTACAAAATTCCACAGCATAAGAGATTCAATGAACATATTGTAATAAGCTTGAATACTAAAAAAAAACTTTTAAAACATATACATACTTTTTATAAATAAAATGCAAAAGTAAAAAATTGATTATTAAGCCTCTGTAATTCCGATGATATTCGAGTAAAGAGTATTGTTCAAGGAAGTACTGAAAGTTTCTCAGTAACAGCTTATTCTTTAAATTCATATTGTCTGAATATTCCATCATATATGATCACATTTAATCATTTTTACGAAAGGATAGATTCTAGACAGGAAGTCTTCTATTCACTCATCCTAAATCCGAAAACTCCATGTAAATCCGTTTACGTTTACTACCCTAAAACTCTTTTCAAAATTTCACACTTTCGTTACGAACATCACTCTTACCGACAAAATTAGTTACTCAAGGGTTAGTGAGTGGATAAAAAGTATATAATAATAAAAATTATCATGAAAATTTCTTTTTCTGGTACATTATGATCAAAAACTATGTTTTTAAATCGTTTTTAAACATTTTCCTATCTCGATACATTCTTGCTTTTATTTGATTTGCCAAAAAAAAGATAAGATTATCTGAAGTATACATCTATCCCTATGTACGATGTACCTAGCTCAAAATTATTTTAATAAAAAAAGGAAGCTATCAAACTATCAGACCCCAATATATAGGCTTTTTATTTTTTTTATTTTTTGAACTAAAATCTTGAAGTGAACTCTTTCATTCTTTTGTTGAAATACTTCACCTCTTATTGAAAAATAAATTTTCAATAAGACAATAACATAATTATTCCGAATGTTTATCATATGAATTCAATTTTACGTAATTTTGAAAAAAATTTCAAATAATAGATATTCTGCATAGTCATTAGTTAAATTCTACTATAATTACTGGAATTTACAAAGTTGTTTTTTTCTTCTTTTGTTCAATTTCTCATTTATGTTTGTTTTTTATAATTTAGATTGTTATACACTAATTAATTCTGAACTATAACAAGAAAAATGACAAATCACATAGCTCATTATACAATATGTAAGATATTGGTAGATATAATTAGAATCTAGGTTTTTTTGCTCAAAACTTTATTTATACTAACTAGATAGCTAGGTGTATCTCATTAGCAATAAAAAAAAAATAATAATAAAAATTCAAAATCATTATTTCCTGTACAACTATGTAAATCATCTTTTATGAATTATAAAATTTTAAATCATATAGCTACATATATACCCGAATATACGTCTATAAATTAAAAACGAAAAAATAATAATAAAAATAAAAAAATAAAAACGATTTACTCTATTTTTTTTCGCATCATTGAACTGAATCACCTTAATTTGTTTTCTGTTTTAAAATTCTTTCTTTTTTTTTTTCTCTTACTTTTTTATCCTTACATTACAAAAAAGAAAAAAAATAACAAACAAATTTTATTTTAGCTTTTTTTTTTTTCTCTCCCTTTTTGTCACATTTTTTTCCAAACAGTAACACGATAATAAAAACAAAAGTGTCCTTTATACTCGTATTTTCTCATTTGAATTTATTTATATACACATTTTCAAAATAAAAAGCATGCAAAAAAATTTTCTCAAAATAAACAAAAACAACAAAAAAAAAAAAAAACAGAAAACCTTCTTATACACATAATTAACCGCCATCATCAAAATGATAAGAAGAATTTTTCATTGATAAAAATTCTTGTGTGGTAGTTTATTACTATTAACAAACAGGATACCAAAAAGAAAGAAAGAAGAAAATAGAACAAAGAAAAAGAAAATTCCATTTCCTTTATCTACGAGTATATCTTGTGTACGATGTAATTTAATATAAAACAAAACAAAAAATCAAGTGAATGTTTAATTCAAGTTCATGGTTCTACTTTCACGTTTCCTTATTTCTTTTTTCTTCTTTTTCTTCTTCGTTTTTCCCTTTTTTTTATCCATTTTTTAATTAAAAATGATAAACTTGAAAAGAAAAAAAAAGTAAAGAAGAAGGATAAAGATACAAATTTTCTAATAGTATTTTTATTTATTTTTTTTTTCAAATCTTGATTCATAAGATTACGTGTTTATTGTTTAAATCATGGAATACTTATACACGAACAAAAAAAATTCAATTTATATGTATGTATGTATAGCTACAGCTCCGTTATATCGGAAGGAAAAATTCAATGAAAACTCACTCTTAAAAAGGAAGAAAAAAGAAAGACAATAAATTTGTTTTTTTATTATTTCAAATATTTTATTCTTGGTATTAAAATGTGTGTCAGCAATTTATTTATAAAATAGAAGGTGTTGTTTGAGATGTAATAAAAATGAGTATAGAAAGAAAGAACGAGGGAAGAATTTGACCGTGAAAGAAAAAAAATTTAAAAAAAAAAAAAAAAAAAAAAAAACAATTAAAATTTAATTTTCATTTTTTGTACTTTAAATTTTCTTTAAATTATTTCAAGTAAAAAAATCTTTAAGAAATTCAATTTCTATTTATTTATGTAATTTTACATATTAAAAAGAAAAAGAAGAAAAAAAAACATCCTGTAAACAAAGTAGATATATGTACATATACATTCCAGGTAACAAAATGAAATTGTATCTTACATAAATAAATATATTATGTATTGGTATATATTTGGGGAAATATTTATGTTCTTATTCTTAATGATGATAATATAATGCTTATGAGAATTTCATAATTATGTAATATGATAGATAAATTATGTATTTCTATGGATACAAATATAATATAATATTATGATTAATAGATTGTGAAAATATTATACATATAGGTAATATTCAAATTTCAAATTATAATTTACAGAAAATTGTAATGTAGATACGTATTTTAATGAGTTTGTTATTTATTTAAAAGTTATATTTGTTTTCTTAATTTTTTAATACACGTACATACTACATACATACATTCATGCATGTACATAAATTTCTCAATACACACTTATTAAATTCATACAAATGTGCTTAAATAATAAATACTAAAGGATCCATTTCTTTGATAATTTTTTTTTTTTTAATTTCAATTTATTGGGCAATTCTCTGGGAAGCGAAATCTCTTAGTAAAAATTTGAAAATTTAAAAAAGTTATAACTGATTGTAGACAAGACATCGATAATTCTTTTAAACATAAGAGAACAAATACATCTAAATGATTCAATCAATTTACAATCAAATAATTCGCTAGAATACATAATAAGTTTCTATTTGTAGTCTGCGTTACATGTAATTTTGTGGTCTGCGTTACCAGGATTTTTTTTGTTTTTTAATAATATACAAATCTATTTAAGATACTATTGAATACTAATCAAAGAATATACCTGCTACTATAAAACCATATCATATACCAAAACCATTTCAAAAAATTTGTTGCATTCAGTTAGCAGAAAATTTCAATGGAAAGTAAAAAGGTACATTTTCTGTTTTCGTGCGATGTAGTCTGCGTTACATCTGTTAGAGTTAATAACTCAAAAGCAGTGTTATAAACACTCAATTTTATTTTATATATGATATATTAAGACATTAAGGTATTGGTCTAAAATATTGAAAAATAAACTTTTCTTAGTACATTTTTATGAAATACACGTTAAAACGTCAAACGATGTAGCCTGCGTTACATAAAGAATCGCTCTATTACTTGAAATTTTTTAAACAAATTTTAAAAATCAAATTTTAAATAACAATATTTTTTTATTAAGAATATATCAAAAATACATAAACGTATTATTTTCGTTCTATTAACAAAAATATTTCTTTTATAAATTTGTAATAAATCTTAATCCTTTAAAACATTTTTTAGGTTTTAGTAACTTTCTTTTCTTTTTTTTTTTCTTCTTCAAATTTATGTATTTATACATATTATGCTTTAGCAAATTTTATTCATATTAATTCAAATTGTTGTCTTTGTTGTTTAGCTACCTTAATCAATGATAATTTATACAATTTAGTAAATGAATAAATATTAAGCTTATCATTTCAAATACCCAGATATGTACATAAATACATATTTAACTTTTTTTTATTTTTCTTCAATATGTATTCGGATACGAAACCACATCTGAATATTATAATATAAAAAATAAAAAAGAAAATTGTTGCAAAAAAAAAAAATATATATATATAATAATAAGTAAATCAATGCAATAATGCTTTCTTTTCTTTTTGTTTTGATTTTAATACCTAAGGGTGAAGAATATATGTATATAAATATAAGTATACTTACATAAATCTAAATAATCAAATAAAAAAAAAAAGCATGAAAAAAGAAAAATAAAAGAGTGTTCGACTACAAAACACTTTTTATTCATAAATTATGGTTTTTTTTTTTTTTTCAAAAAATATTACGTTACAATTTTCAAGAAAAGTTTTGTTATAGGTCAGGGATATAACGAAAAAAACAAAAGTGAAAGAAAAAATCTGTTTTTTTTTTTTTGTTTTTTTTTTTTTTTTTTTGAATTTCTATAGGAAAAAGTTCCATTTTTGATTTTACAATCATTTTATTTTATTTTTAAATTTATTTATTTATTTATTTTTTTTTTTTATGAATAAATTTATAAAATCTGCATCAGTAAACGTGACTAAATAAATTATGTATGTACATATATAGAAAGGACTTAATATTAGAAATATTTTCATGGCTGTGAAATACATAATTTGTTTTTTTTTTTTTTCGTTAATTTATTAGGATTAATTTGAAGAAGAAGAAGAAGAAAAAAAAAACCAAATAAAATGTGATTTCTCAGAATTCTAAGAATAATTTAATTTAACAAGTTGATGTTATTATTTTAATATAATTTTTTTTCTTTTATTGTTTGGTGTTTTTTTTTTTTTTTAAATTAAAAGTATAAAATAGATTATGATTTGCATGAATTTTGGAGTTTATAGTTTTTCATTTTTAACAAAAAACCAAAAAAAAAAAAATTTATATAGGTAGTTGTTTTTTTTTTCTTGTTTTCATTTCTCTTTTATTTTCAATTCAAATAATAAATAATTAACGTATTAAATTAAAAAAAAAATACCATGCAGTTAAAGAGTGATGGACATGTGCAAAATTAAAAATCATGTACACACATTGTACCTTATATACCTTTATTTTTTTTATATTTATTTCAAACAGTAACGAGCATGTTGATTTGAAAAAAAAAAAATTATTCATAATATATTTGAATTATTACGTTTAGTGTAATTGTAATTATAATTCAATATCGAAACAAAGTCATTTTAAAATATATCATTGAAAATTTCGTTAGAATTAAAAAACAAAAAAAAACAAAAAAAATAGGTCGGATAAGGTTATTTTTAACCTTTTCCTTTTCTAACCGACACGTGAAGGGATCTACGGTTAAATTGCATATCCAAGTATAGCTTTATTTCCTATATAGATTTGAAAAACTCTCAGAAATGTTCTATACGGTATGACAATGATTGACATTCATAATTTTTGTTCACTTGAAACTTGATGAATTTAATTAAAGAAATTTTGTTTTCGTATATAATTTAATTCGTTCATTTAAAATTGCACATACTTACGTATCATATACATACATAATATATGTACATACTTATATATACTTCTCTTGATGCATACATGAATTAAGTATCATTTCTTTCTACTTGATACCTTGACAGAAAATTTTACCATTTGGAAGGATCTTTTGTTAATTTTACTTAATTTAGAAGCAAATCTATATAAGTCATACACGTTAACCTAATATATATATGTATTTGATTATTTACTTGAAATTTTCAGATAATAAATTAATTAATGATTAATGAAAATAAATCTAATAGAATATTCACAAGAAATTTCAACAAAATTATTTAAAAGGTTATACGATCGTATGCGTACATAGATAAAACGTGCAGGAAATTCACATACGATAAATTAACATAAAATACTTTTCATTCAAAAAAATTTTTAAAAACACGTGAGAATTTATTAATTATTTTTGTATTTTTTCTTCTATTTTTAAAAAAAAAAAAAAAAAATTTACATAAATTAAAATTAAATAACAAAAACAATAAGAAAAAAAATTTAAGTATTCTAAATTTAATTTGTATATAATTAAATGAACATCAAAACATATTTAACAATTATGCTTTTTTTTTTTATTGTGAATAATAAGTAATTATAATTTTATTTTATCTTTATTTTTATATTTATATAATGTACGTAAGCTACATTATGTATATCTACTATATACTATACGTCTATAGTATACATACATATAAGTTCTAGATATGTATGATTCATTCATTTTGAATTTTATTCTTTTTTACTTCTAATGTATGTATATAACTGACAATGAATTGACAAAATAAGGAATAATATTCTTTTAAAAATGCAAATATTTTGTATTTATTTACGTAAAATGTTAATTTTATAATACTTATAGATATATTTATTTGTAATTACACCGGCTGTTTAGAGAAATCAACAAAAATAACAATTCTAAATAAAACAAATCATATAATAATAATTTGTTCAATAATAATATATGTATTTAGAATGACATACCCACATCGTATACCTTACCTATAATAAAGTCATATTTATTTCTTTTTATTGAATTAATACAATAAATAATAATCTAAACAATTTAATTATTTATATACCTATACAATTAAATATGTACATATAATATACGTTATATTCATATACTTACGAAAATTCTAAATTGATCTAAATTACATTGTTGTATTATTAGGTATAAGTTTTTCTACTATTTCTTCTTCTATACTTCTTCTCTTTCATAATAAATAATAAAAATACATATTTCAAAAAAAAAAAAAAATAAAAAACATAAATAAAACAAAATATTATTTAATTAAATTATCAGGAAATCATGTAGAACAACAACAAAACAATTTATTTGTCATTTTTTTAAAATATCAATTACATATATGCAACAGATGACAGAAATTCTTCCGCTGCTGTTCACAAAGAATGAATATTTAATTTTTTTTTTTTTTTTTAATAGGTATAGATACTTAGTATAAAACAGAATTTAGAAAACATATGTACATATGTGAAATATATATGTAGTATAACGTATAACTTAAATAAAATAAAATATTCAATCACTGTCTATTACTCAGATAATAAATTTTTTTTTAAAGAAAAATGCAGTTTTAATTACTACAGGGTGCTATTTATTTTGTTTTATGTATGTATGTATATAGTGAAAGTGCATGTCCTATACCGTACAGTGAAAAAAAGGCTTATAGTGCATAATAATGTACAGATACAGTCAAAAATTTATATTCAAAATAAATGACAATTTTTTTTTTTATTCAGAATAAAATTTAATCATTGTTGAATTTAATTACAAAAAAAAAAAAAATTATAATGAGGAAAACTTACTAAAATTCAAACAATTCTTTTTTTTTTTTTTTGCATTAAATGTGTTTATTAACCAATATAATTAATTTTTCTCATTTCGTTTAATTTGAAAAAAAAAAAAATAAGCATAATAAAAGCTGTACTATAATTTTTATTAAATTTTTAATATGCTCCAGCGATAAACCGTATATATATAAGCGATATAATATATAATTTATACTTTAATTTAACTAACAATATAGAATGTAATATATACATATATGTATAAAATTTTATTTGTATATTAGGTACATACATACGAGTACATACATACATACATGTTTTTTTCGTATAATTTACAATGAATAATAATTTTAATTTGATTTTATGAGTTATTTATAATAACAAAAGGTAATAAAATTGCATTTTATTAATTTATTTATCTGTATTTTTTCTCTCTATCTATCTATATTCTCGATCTACTTTGAAATTTAATTCTGTGTGATTATATAATGATTTTGATTTGACTAATTATAGTTAATAAAAAAAAAAAATAAATGTATTTATTAATTTTTTTTTTCATTGGCTTTTTTTTTTCTATTTAAGTACATTCGAATTAAATATTTACTTTAGAGTGCTTTTTTTTCTAATTAATACATTTTTTTTTTTTTATATTTAATTTGTTTGTTCAGTAGATCATCTAATAATAATGAGTCAGACACTATTTATTTCGAACAAACAATTATTCATATTCAAAAAAAAAAAAAAAAATAAAATATGCACCCTATATAAAGAAATTTCAGAATTACATTTAATAAATAAAAAAAAAAAAAGTTATCATTCAATCAATTTCAAATTGGAAAAATTTTTTCTTTGATTAATTTTTCATTTTATTTTATTTTTGAATTTATATCATTTTATTATATAATCTTAAATATTTATAAGTGCATATATTATCTAAAAATGATAATCGCGTATTTCAATCTATATTAGAACAAAATTTTCTTTTTTTTTTTTTCTTCGAGATAATCGAATGCATATCTTTTTTTTTTTTTTTAGATAAATTTTAGTAGATACATATACAATATACATATATATATCTAAATGAAGTAATTCTACAATATATACGTTATGTAAAAAATGTATTCTTTCATTTTTATTTTTAAATGATGATTAGGTCCATAGATTGTTTACTTTTAACAATCACCTAATTTCTTCAACAATAAAAAAAATTTATATTATCATGTGGTATACATTCATCTTATATAGTTAAATTTTCCATACATATATACTATACATACATATGTATGTACTAGTACATGCATATTATCTCAATGGAGGTACATCACATAATTTTTATTTTTCTTTCTTTCTTTTTTTTTTTTTTTACTGATTAGACAAATTCAAAATACATAATAGTTAAAAATTGTTATTAAATAAAAAAAAGTAAATAAATAAACAAAAATCATTGAAGCTCAGTCACATTTCTCATAAAAATATAATATATAAAATACATCAGTGCTATATATTCTAGGTGTTAACCACTCACAGTCATCACAGTTCAGTTCTCATTAATCAATATACCTTGATAGTCTCAATTTTATTTTATTTTTGTTGTTTATTATTTTTTTTTTTCAATTTTACAAATTATTATTTATTTATTTTTTTTTTCTTTCTATTATTATTAAATTTTTATTTATTTATTTATTTATTTTTTTTTTTTTGAATTTTCGGAAAACTGTGATCGTTTTACTGTCTTTTACTGTCTTTTAATTTAAATTTTCAACAATAAAAAATTAATTGAGTATAAAGTGAAAATAATAAAAAAAAAAATAATAAAGAAGAAAAAAAAAGAAACACAAGAGACATAATCATTAGAGAAAAAGACAAAAAAAAAACACAATGTTCTTAAAAATGCATTCTATTAAAGTTTAGTGATTTTAATTAAGAAACAGAAAAAGAAAATGAAGAAGAAACAACAACAACATAAGACATAAAAATTGAATTAACACTGAGGTTTTGATAAGAAATGTGTTATCTTTTATCTGTTATTTTTGAAAAAAAAAAACAACAGAGAAACGAAACAGAAAAAAAAAATATTTTTTTTAAAAAAAAAATTATAAATTAATTATTTTTAAAATGAATATTTAATAATGTTCTGAAGACAAAATTTCTTTTTTTTTTTTTTTTTTGGTAGAAAAAATAAATTGTTTGTTTTTTTTTTTTTCGTATATTAAAATGTGTTTTGTATATTATAGTATATTAACCCGCGGTCAGAATTCCAATTTAAAATAAAAACAAAATTATAAAATATACTATTTAATAAAGATTGTGTACAAAAAAAATTATTTACTACAAATATGTATATCACATATATACGTATACATATATGTATGAATATGTCGTATATGTACATATACATATATACAAAAAAAATATGATATATAAAATAAAATTCATTATATTGAAATGTCAATAAGAATTTTATTACCGGTATAAATTATGAGTATATACATATGTACATACATTATGTGTTTATTTTAATAATTTTTATGAAGAGAAAAGTATTTTAATCATCATATGTATGATATATATATGTATGTGATGGATGTAAACGATTATGTATGTATGTTATTACTTATATACATACATGTGTGTATAGTAATGATATATATAACATATGATTATGATTATAATGACATGATGATAATATTTTGATATATATTTGATTTAAACATCTATATTTTAAGTATTTTGATGTCGCACGATTAATTAAGATTTTTTTGTTTCACTTTTATTGCTATTATTCTTTTGTTTTTTTTTTTTTTTTGACTTTTTTTGTATGTATGTGATGTACTTTTTATGATTTAATTATTTTGATTTTTTTTTTTTTTTAATTTTTAATTTTATTAATAAGAGAAAACAAAAATTGTTAGTATAGTTGTTACCTGTGAAATTAATAACAATTATTATTTTTTTGTCATTACATACATATATACTTACATCTACATATTATATCTATCGAAAGTCGCGGGCTGATTGTACATATATCTTTATTTACTTACATATCTATTATTTGATTATAATATTATTTTATTATTATAATATCTATTAAAATATTGTTACTTTTTTGTTTTTTTGTTTTGTTTCTTTTGTTGTTATTATTTTGTTTTGTTAATAAACAAGCCAAAGTGTAAATAAAAAATTCACATGGTTTTCAAGTGATATATATACAACATTTGAAAATTAAACAATTAGATACTTTTTTTTTTTTCTTTTGAAATGAATGGAAAAAATAAATAAATAAATAAACAAAAAAAAATTTTAAAATACATCAAGAAAAAAAATCTAGTGAGATTATTATAGATACTTATACTTTCTTTTTAATTTCAAGTATTATTTCCTAAATTTTTAATTAAAATTGTTTTATTTTTTTTTTATTCTGAACATTTAGAAATTTCGTGATCATATTATTATGTGAGCTGCTATGTTTTTGGTTTTTTTTTTTTTTGAGTGAATTTTAAGTTTGATTTTATATTTCATTAGGTATGATTTTTTAATTATACATATATGTATTTAAGTATAAATAGTAGATAAATTTTTAATATACAAAAAAAAAAAAAATAATAATAATAAATAAATAAGCTTTAAAAATACAGTAAAATTCATTATAAGTATTAGATAATACATTATTTATATTTAAATAATAGAAATAAATAGTGAACAAAAAAAAATAAAAAAGGAAGAAGAAGAAAACAATAAATAAATTGTCATTAATTATAATATGATGTATTTACTTATATATATATACCTACAATTAGGTGACATATAAGTATTCATAACATATGTAGGTATCTATTATTATTTATATAAAAATTATTTTCACATTTCTGTGCTTTTTTTGTTTTTTTGTTTTTTTTGCTTTTTTTGCTTTTTTTCTCCTTCTCTATATATATATATTTATTATTTTCACTTTTTTTTTTTCTTAAAAATAAAAAAACAATATAAATAAATAGTAATAATAATTTTAATGAGCTTTTTTTTTTTCGTTTAACAAAAAAAAATATAGATTTTCAAATTTTTATTGTTTAATACTTCAGGGAATTTACAGTAAGTAACACACGTTACGGAAAAAAATATACTATATAAATAAAAGTTTTGTTATTCTTTTATTTTTGTTTTTTTTTTTTTTTTGTTTTTTTTTTTTTTAAATTGTTCTAAGATTTTCTTGTGATTTGAATTAACTTTAAAATTGAAAAATATTTTTAATAAGAAATATGGAGAAATTTTTAATTTTGTGGTAGATACAAGTCTAAATATAGGTGGTTATACCGGGTTTAAAAAATAATTTGTATGAATTTGTGTTATTATTTAAAAATACTTTTTTTTTTTAACAATTATTCTATTTTTTTTTACTTGATATTTAATTTGTATGTTTTTTTTTCTACTTTTCACAAAACAAAAATTTATTTTAAAATTCTTGACAAAAAAAAAAATAACAAATTTGCAAACATGTTTTTAAAAAAATGCATCTTTTTTACATGAAATTGCTTCATTATTTTAAAATGAAAAAAAAAAAATCATTTTTATTATTGTTATTTTCACGTTTAAGTCATTAAGTGTAATCTTTTTTTTTTTTTTTTTTAAATTTTCAATAACGGTATTATGTAAAAAATTCTATTTATTACTAAATTTTTGCAATTTTTTTGTTATTATTATTTTTATATTTTTTTCATTCAATAATTTCGCTAACAATTGTTTTACTTTTTTTTTTTTTCAATTTGAATCTCATTCATCTCGTAATGGCTTATTAAACTTGAACACTTTTTTTTTTTTTACAAAGTCAATAAGGTGAAAAAAATTAACAACAATACAATATTTGCATTTATAGCTAATTAAAAAATAAAAATTCAACAAGTTTTAATTGAATTTTTGTCAAGATTATCCAGGTGTACCTATACATTATATGGACGTTTTGTAATAATAAGAAAAAAAATCTGATAATTTTGAATAAGTTTGTCACATGCTTAAGTTATTATAGATTTTTTTAGTATTTGATTTTTTTTCTATAGATATGAACAATTCACTACATAGTTTCAATTTATTTTTACAACACTTAGATTTTTTTTTTTTCATTTAACTTGAAAGTCTAGTTTTTTGGGTTTTAACAAACCAATCCCGGATTAAATAGAAATTTATTCAAATAAATTATTATTTAAACCTTTTTTTGTTGCAGTGATTTACCACAACTTTTACATACATGTAATGCTAAAAAGAAAGAAAAACAGAAACAAATCAAAAAATTAAGACGTTAAATTGTGTTGATTGTACATATACATATGTCTTTTTTTTTCTTCTTCGAAATATTCTATTTTAATTAAGTAATAAGAATTTCAATCTTTATTTTATTTTTGCATAAATAAAATAATAATTCTCGCACACACGAGTATATCAAAACTGATAAGCCATGTGATGTGTTTATTCAATTAAATTTAACAGATCATTAACATCATTTCCTCACAGCAGCAATGACTTTGATTACCCAAAATCTATTATATATTTTCTTTAAAATTATTTTATACATTTTAATTTTATTTTATTAATGTTCTTTGTTTTCAATTTAAACAATCTTTTATACGAATTAATAATTAAAAATTATCTAATTTAATTTTTTAAACTAGAACACATTTTATAAAACGACTTTTTTCTTCATTTTAAATTTGTGGTACTGATGAATAAGAAGAAAAAAATCTAAAATCTATTATTTGACTTAAAGTTTGTATCTTAAATATTTTTTTTTTTTTTTAGAATTTATAAGAAAATTTAAAATTGAAAAAAAATAAAAATTCAGCTTAATAGAATTTCATACTTCAATGTATAGTAGTTTCAATCGAAAAATAAAAAAGAAAAACAATGAAACTTTTTCACAAAGATTGTTCTTGTTTTAATTATTTCATTTACAATTGTATCAATATTAAATTTTACAAGAAAACAAAAAAAAAAAAAAAAACCTAAAATTTGAACAATATATTTTTCATTGGAATTTTCTAAATTTATTTCTTCAAAAAAAAAAAAAAAAAAATGTGTGAAAATATGGTAATTTACTTAAACTGTATTAATTTGAAAATTTTGTCATGGATAATTTTTTATTAATATCATGCGTAAACATTTTTTTTTTCAATAATATATACATATACATACTTAGATAGATATTTTTATTTTTTAAATGAATCAAACTATTATGTAATATTTCTGTGAAAATCAAGCATTTAATGATCATGATATGATGGTATGGCTGAATTATTTATTTTCTATTTATTTTTCAAGCATATTATTCTACCTTAAGTTTTCTTAGCAACAACAAAAAAAAAAAATTATTTCTATATACCAATGATATCTATATAAATATTTTAGCATATCACTTCAATTAATAATCATGTGATAGATTTTACTTTTCAACAAAAAATATTTTGTTATAAATTAATTTTTTTGTTTTTTTTTTGGTTTTTGGGTTAATGATAAATAACAAGTACACAAGTATAATCTTTAATGAAAATATGTATATAATTTCATTAAAAAAAAAAATATTTTCATTTACATATACATTGTATAAAGGTAAAAGCTTATATTTTTTAATCTTTTAAAAATCATTAATTCAATTGAAACTTTGAATATACATGTATAAAAGATGCAATCAATGAGAATATAGCCTTAAATTTATTAAGAAACAATTGAAAAACAAGAAGAAGAAAAATTATATTTCATAATACATAATGTTAGTAAAGCACTTTAATATTAACAAATTAAATATTATCAATTTATAATATAATAATATTATTTGAAAAATCTGATTTAATAAAATCAGTTTAAATTGATTTAAAAATCAATTGTACTTAAACTAAATCACGTAGATACATGTATATATGGTATGTACAGATGTACATATAATCATAATTATCGATTAAAATAAGTATTAATAATAAATATGTACTTATATAATAAAAAAATATAATATTGTATGCAATATAAAAGCAAATTACGTACACGAGTGAATTAATTTTTTTTTTATATCTATTTGAAAAAGAAAAATAAAAAAATAACAAATACGTAAATCTTATCTTTAAATAATAATATTTGATTTTAATTATTATGGTATATATGTACTCGTACATATAAACAAGAGTCAATATCCTTTTAGCAATAAAACTGCATATTATCTGTAGGTTCTTTTTTTTTCAATATCTATCTATATTATTTTATATTTTTACGCAAACTTAATAGAAAGAAATTACGTAAAAAAGCTTTTGATAAAAATTTTGTCAAGATTTTATAATTTTTCAATGTTATTTAATTTTTTTTTTTTACTTCTCTTAAACCAATTTAAATTATGATTTTCTTTTTTTCTTTTTTCTTTTTTTAATTGCTTTAATTCATATATATATTTTTTTATATTATTTATTTATTGTTTGTTTTGTATTAAATTTTCTTCGTCAATGTAATTTTAAGTCAATGGCTGACCTAATTTAAAGGTTTTGTAATTATAAAGGCATCATATGAATTGTATATATAAATTTTCATTACCATTACGAGTATATATGTATACATATGTATGTAGATGTTATTAGGTATATGAACATACACATATAGTACATTTAATCTGTACATACCTGTGTGAATATCTTTTGTTTTTGTTTTTTTTCTTCTTATGATTTTAATTGTATAATACATATTAATAAAATTAATAATAATATAATAAACTTCAATTATGTATGTCAATTTGTTCAATTTGTCATCGTTGTTTTTGTTTTTTTTTTTAAATTAAAATAACATATAGTCTACATACATATGTACATACATATATGTATATTTAAAATCTTTAAGGTATATACTATAGAAATGATTGGTCATATCAAATCTATTTTATCTAAATGACGTACATGTACATATTATGATGTTTACGCATGATATACATACATATATATGTACATATGTATGTATATAAAAATATATATACATTTATATATCATATATTATTATTTTTATCGACATTTAAATTTGATTTTTTTTTCTACTTTTTTTCATACATACCTAACATTTTTTTAAAAAAATACTTATTTTTTATTATAGGTAATCAAAATTAACAAAATAAATTTAAGTATTTTAATTAATTAATTTTTCATATGTATGTATTTCATTTATCTTTACAATAACTATTTAAAACCAAAAAAAAAAAAAAATATGTAATAGGAACACAGCTACATAAATCTTTCTTTTTTTTGTAAATTCAATTTTATTGATAGAAAAAGAAATTACATTCGATTGAATATTTTTTCTATCCGTAACGCATGAATATCCCCTTCATGAAAAATGGAAGCATATTTTTTGTCGTGAAATTATGAGTCAATTCATATTTTTGTATTGTTTAAGATCATTATTTTTATTATTAAAATGATTTTTTTAAACGTGAACATTTTGTTACTATTTTATGTAATCTCAAAATTTTACATATATAGAAAAGATAAATTGAAAGAAAAAAGCACACACGCTCAATAAACTTATATAAGTAATTCACTGAAAAAAATATATACATACATTGTATTTAAACAATAATTATGAAAACTTTATGAGATTTGCAATATTTTTGAATAGTCATTGCAATTTTCAAATATAATTTAACATTAACATGAAAATTTTCAATTTATATACAAATTATTTTTTCTCTCAGTCAGTGACATAAATGTGCATTATATATACACAGCAATAAATTATTACATAATTTTAATAAATATATAATATACATATATTGTAAATATCTACATATACTCGTACTTAGATAATTTTTGTTATACTCTGTGTTTTTTTTTTTTTTTTAATTTTTTTTTTCAGTCAAATGGATTGAGCTGTTATCACACAAAAAGACGATAAACCATATATATGTATTTTTGATTATTTATTAATTAAAAAAAATAATAATAATAATAATAACAACAATAGATAAATATATACTTTATTAAAAAAGTTCATTTTGTTTCCGACTTTCACCAAAGAGAAATTATATAGTCATTTATTTTTTTAATAAATAAAAATAAAAAAAATAAAAAACCAGCCCAAATTAAAAATGACCAAAAAAGAGATTATTTGTGATCCAAGCGATGCAGTATCTTCACCAACACGTGATGCAACCTCTATGGGTAAATCTACTGATCTTATAAAACCAAAGGGTTCCTCTGTTCTTGATTTAGAAAATCAAGGTCAAAAACAAGGTAAGAAATATTTTTAAAAAAAAAACAATTCATTAATAATTATTTCATTTAAATTCTTGAAAAAAAAAAAAGAAACAAAAAGACATCTGGTAAATCTGTTTAAAAAGTTACATATTAATTGTAAAAATTTCGCATATGTACATATGTTAAAACAATAATTACATATGTTGTTTTAAATGTGTTAAAAGAAATTCATTAATAATATGTATATAATTCCAACAAAAATGTGAATTTGTTCTGAAAAACATAAAAATGTGCATTTTTTTAAATTTTTATTAACTCTTTCCTATATTAAAAAAAAAAAAATTATTTTCCACTCAACTTTAGATTATAAAGTCTATCCTATGAGATGGGTTATTCTTATGTTATTTGCTGCTTATTCTGCTTCGAATGCCATGCAATGGATACAATACAGTATATTGTATAACATTATTATGAAGTAAGTATACATTATTTTATAACAATTTGCCTAAAATATACTTTTTTCAAAGTAATAAATTTAAATATTTCTAAAATTTTATTTTTCTATAGTAAAAATCTGTTACAAAAAAAAACCCATTTTAATATTTGTTTTTTTTCATATACATATATATATAATTTCCGCTATGTTTTTCTTTTTATTATCTTTTAAACTTTTTAAAGGTATTATGGTGTGAGTGGAGAATGGGTTGATTGGACTTCAATGATATACATGGTACTTTACATTCCACTTATTTTTCCAGGTAGTTGGCTTCTTAATAAAATGGTATGTACACCTATTCATAATATTTTTGTTTAGTTACTTTTAGAGAAAACTAATAATAAATATAATAAGATACATTTAAATGTAGAAAACTTAAAGCTGTCAGATATATAGATAGTCTGGCTGATTGTTAAATTCAAAAATATTTTCAAGTTCTATGTAAATTCCTTGTTTTTATTATTATTATTTTTTTTTATCGAAATGATTTTCATGTTACTTTATAAATTTTTAAATTTGAAAGAAAACAAAAAGAGTATAGTACAAATAAGACAGGATGTTAGGAGTTGAAGCGATCCCGAAAAATGGTAATATCCTTAAAAACAGTCGGAGTTCTTTTCATGATAATTGAATTTATTGTTGTTGAAGTAGTTTGATGGTTCTGCTTATACTAACTTAATACTAGATCTGTACAATATGAATAAATTTGTTATTTTACCAACGAATTTCATAGAGAGAAGAAGAAAGGATTTTAACTGTTTGTAATGTGTGTAATGTGAATGTTTATTATGGATTGAACTCAGTTAATAATATTTTTATAATTCAAATGTTTCGTAGATGGATAAATTCATAAAATAACTGAGATTTGTCATTTAATTTTTCAGTTTGTTTGTAAAAGAAAATATTTCCATGTGGGATGAATGAGTGATTTTTGTTTTGTTTTGTAAAAAAAATGGGCAAATAAATAAATATAAAATTTTATGAATGAATAAATTAAGATATAATGGTAAAAACCTTTAGAAATTTATTTCAAAAGAACTTTAATCATGTAACTTTAACCATCTGTCTGTTATGAATTTTATTTTGTTTTGGGTTCATTTAAAATTACTAAAAGGACAAAATTTTTAATATACTTCGATAATTTATTGATTTTATATTATGTAATTTAATACATATTAATATAAATGTTTATTTTAAATTTACAAACTTATTAATATTTTTTGTTTATTTTATATTTTTTTCGTTAAAAAAGGGTTTAAGAGTTACAGCATTACTTGGTGCTACTTTAACTTGTATTGGAGCATGGGTAAAATGTTTTTCAACTGATCCATCATTATTTCATGTTACATTAATTGGTCAAATAATGGTTGCATTAGCACAGGTAAATTATTTATTTATTTATTTTTTAAGAAGAAAAATACAAAAAAAAAAAATGAAAATGAAAATATTGTATTTTAAATGAATTTTAGAAATTTTTATTTATATAGAAATTTTATGTTTATTGTGAATATTACGATACATAAAAAATTTAAATTTGTTTTATATTCTTTTCATATTTTTCACTCTTTTTTTTTTTTTTCAATTACACAGGTATGCATTCTATCATTACCAGCACGTGTAGCTGCAGTTTGGTTTGGCCCAGATCAAGTATCATCTGCTTGTAGTGTCGGTGTATTTGGTAATCAGGTAATTTGTTATTCATTTTTTTTTTTCTCTACTCTTTTTCATTGATTTTAATTAACATGAGAATAAATCTGGTCACAAAATCAAAACCAAAGAAATAAATTAAATATTCATCTTTTTTTTTTTTTTTTTATTTTTTAAATAAGTTATTAAATCATTTATATCTGCATATGAACGTTCATATATAAAAATTAACCCCATCTCGTATTTATACTCTTATTAAGTATACATACATACGTATATTTATACATACATACATACAATATATGTATACCGTTAAATTGTTTTATCAACTTATAACAAGTGACATAAATTATTTTATTTAGTTTAAATAGATAAAAATTGTAATATATTTACAATGAGTATGTGCATATATGTATATACATATATGTTGTGCATATATGTATATACATATATGTATACATAAATGTGTGTATATAAATATGATGTTCTTTATTTATGTTGTCAAGTATAAATTTTAAAAGCTCAATGCCTCATTTTTTTTTATGTAGAAAAAAAATTTTTTGATTATGTTTTTTTTTTTTTTTTTATTCCGACACCGGAAACAAAGTAATATCATAAAATGTTGCTGTCATTTCTGTGTTGAATGTATTTTATGTTACCCTTGTTAGGTTGTAATTTTTTTTCTTCTTTTTTTTTTTTTTTAAATTTTAATGTTTTTCAAAATGTATATGAATAAGTATTGTACAATGTACACTTCTTCAGTCTAGTTTAAATGTGAAAAAAAAAAAAATAATACTTAATAAAAAAAATAAATAAATAATAACGATGATAATGATGCTGATGATAATATTAAAAGTATTAAGCTAGTCAGTTTGACGCTATATCAATACATCATCATCATACATCATGTACGTAAAACGGTCTGGCTCTTAAATGAAAATTCCAGACAAAATTATACATATATGTACATATGTATGTTATTTTTTCTCTAACTATCTATTAAGTGTAAGAACAATGATGTATAAAAAAAATTGTACATACATACATATATAGAAAAAAACTATGAAAATTAAAGAAATAGATTTCTAGATATATAGCTTAGTATTAGTACTATTAAGTACATGTATGAAAATATCATATGAGTATTAGAATTAATGTAGAACGTTTCAAGTTTGTATTCTAGAGTATACAATCTTATTAAAAACAAAAGAAATAATAAAATAATAAAAATAAATTAAATATAAATGACCTTTATAAGATTTCTTGTATTATATTAGATAAACGTTTCGAATTATTTGTATATTTTTTCTTTTCCTGATTACAAGTATCTTATAAATTTGTTAGAGAAAGACAATTATGTATTAAGAAATATTTTAAAAATTTTTTTCCTGGTTTTCGCTAGAGGATTTAATATTTTTTAATACATACTAACAAAAAACTCTATAGAAAATAGAAAGAAAAGAATTAATTTAAAAACTGTAATTATAATCCTTTACAAAAAATTACTTCAAAAATAATACATATTTATATTTGAATTACAAAAAAAAAATATATATAATAATAACATAGAAAAACGCAGTGTTGTGAGATTTAAGTTGAACTTGACACACACAATCGTACATTCTTTTTTTTTTTTAAAACAACAACAACAAAAAACCATATCATTTTGACTACAAAATATCGTTATAGAACATCAATTAGAATGTATATATATAGAGGATTTTCCAATAAGGACATAACAATTTTGTATTTAAATAAAACACAGAATAATTGAGATATTGGCCTGAAATTTATTCCAAGTATAGTACACGTTACATTTTACTATGGAGTTCGATCTCGTTCATATGACTTTCAATTCTTTGAAAATCTGAAAAATATCAATAATATAATCAATTTCAAAAATCACTTTAATTCAAAACTATAATACAATAACAATAACAATATTCTCAATTACAAGCAAAAAATCATGTTAAAAATCATGAAAAAGAAGAAAAATGCACATAGTAATTGAATTCGAATTATCAATTGATAAACATTAAACAATCTTTATCTTTTAACATACATAAATGATGTTAAATAAATAAAAACAAGGGATATTTTATTACTTGACTTTTTTATGATATGCTATCCTTCAATATATAATACTTTCGATTTTAACAACATTAATGGGTGTTATGTCATAAAAACTTGAAGTAGATATTCACATAGTTAAATGCATATATCATTTACGAGTACATACATACATACATATAATATAGATATCTAATCTATATAAATAAATTACATTGAATGAAGTATCCTTCATTCACTGTTTGATTTTCATACAGACATATATACATATACTATATGTAGGTATATACATTCTGTATTCTACATGTACATATATAGTATACATATATGTATGTACATACGTTACATGAAGTGCATTAGATGATAAAAAAAAAAAAATATATGTAAACAAAATAATTTTCATTTATACTATTTTTTATTTTTTTCAACTTTATTTGTTTTTTTATGTGTAATGGGTGGATTGTTGTCCATTCAATTTGATTTTAGATTATTATATATACTCATCATTTTTATTATGAAAATATTATGGGAAAAATTATGAAAGAAATGTTAGAAAAAAACATTCATTTATTTTTTTCACATATCCACATAAATAAAAAAAAATTAATAAGTAATAAAACATGATTATTATTTGATTACCGTTATTATTAATGACAATTTAAATCAAATGCTTCACTGCTTTCGAAAATAGTATTTAATTATAAATTATCTACATAATATCTATATGTTTGTAAGAATATGCTTACATATGTTTAATTTCAAGACTATATGAGAATTTATAAATGATAACCAGTTTTATCCTACTTTACAAATTAATGAATTATTCAATTATTCATTCATGTGAATACTCTACTCTGATTTCATAATTATGAAAAAGTATGACATTTTACGGTACTAAAACATAGTTTATATACTATGAAATGTTCTTATTCTGAAGATTTTTATGAGAAAAACAAAAATTTCTAAGTTTTTCTTTCATATAGGTAAATTTTTTAAATTTATGTTATTTATTTTCGAAAGAAAAAAGAACAAAAGCCAATAAAAACGAAATAAATTCGAAATTTCATATTCAGTCAATCCTTTTTCTTAATTTATTATTTTTCAAAAATTTTTAATTATAAAAAATGCAAAATTATTTATTTCCTAGAAGGTCCTTTAAGAAGCTTCTACTATATTGATCTATGTTGTTGTGTGTACAAATTTAAAAAAACGAAGAAAAATATGAAAAAATAAATTCCTCTTATGAATCCTTTTTAGGCAAATTTTCTATGTACAAAAAACTTTTTATTTTTTTCGATTTGCGGTTATTTTTTATTTGCTTATTTTTTTTTTTTTTTGAAAATCACTTAAAAACACATAAAAAGCATCATTTTTTTTTCAATACAATGAAAACAAAATTTTCCTCCTACATGGTGCTGATACATATTGCATTAAAGTTCTCACATTTTTAACACACAATTTCCATATAATGAAAATGAAAAGTGACTAAAGAAAGCTTATACAGGGTGGGCCAAGTTCGACTGACTGATTTAAAACGCTAATAACTTTTGCAGTTTTAAACTTTTATTATAATTTTTTTTTTTAAATGAAAGTGTAATTTCTTAAATTTTTTTTGACTATATTTGTGAAAAATAATATTATTCAAATGACCTGCATTTTCTTCCTAAACAATGAATTGCTTTTTTAATGCATTTTACATTTGTATCGGGCTCTAAATTTGCTATTTCTGCACGAATATTTTGCTTAAGCTTCTAAATTGCTTGAGGATTATTCGTGTAAACCCGTCCTTTTGCGTAGCCCCACAAAAAAAATCAGGAGCCGTCAAAACTGGAGAAAGGGGAGACCAAGTCAATCTGCATTTTTCAAAATAATTTGGTCACCGAAAAGCTCTCGAAGAATCTTCGAATTGTCACTCTCGCCATGGTGATAATTCTTGTAAAAATTGAATCTTATATAGAAACACCTTGAGATCAAGTTTCAAAAATCGTCTTAGCGATGTTCTGGAGATGCCCAATTGAGTAACACACGTCGACAGTGGGATCATCGTTGACACCCTGTCGTATAGCCTGTACAGCCTGTAGTTCATTGCGAATAGGTCGATGAACATTTGGTCGTTGTTAATCACATACTGCACCCATCTACTCAAAACGAGTTACTAATAAGTTTTTAATCAAGTTTGCACTGGGAGCTTTTGCAAAATTAAAATGGCCACGGTATTTACTTTGCGTTGTAACAATAGATCGTCGTGGAAAATAATAAAATTCAATAATTTTGACCTGTTCTTGCACTGTGTATGTAGGTAATATAAAATTTTATACAATTCTCTATATTCTGCAAAAAAAAAAAAAAATTTTAAAAAGTCAAAAATTCAAAAGTATCAAATTTTTAAAATCAGTCAGTCGAAGTTGGCCCACCCTTTACACATATTACATTGTAGATCAGTATGTACATGTTTGTAGATTCTTTTTAAAGGTACATTATTGTTGTTATATGTACGTAGATACATACGTAGTTTGTTTATGTGAATTTTTGATGATATCAAAGTAATATGGCAATTCATTCATAGTCTCATAGAAATGGTATGGAAATGAATGTTTGACATGAAAATGTTTTTTCTTTCTTTTTTTTCTCTACACAAATGAATTTAATTGATGCTGATGTAGCGAAACATTTTATATACAAAAGAAAAAAATATAACATAGTTAGATGTTATGTAATTTTTTAGATATGCTTTTTTTCTATTCATTTTTCTAAAGGTTAACTATAAATAATTTTAAACTACTGACAGACAATAAATTCTAGGATGAAAAAAAAAAGTACTGAAAAGAATTAGAACAAATAGGGGTTTTTTTTAATATAATCGTTAAAGATTATATGGAGACAT
The DNA here is from genome assembly GCA_932526495.1 of Bombylius major. Lineage (NCBI taxonomy): Eukaryota > Metazoa > Arthropoda > Insecta > Diptera > Bombyliidae > Bombylius > Bombylius major. The sequence goes on from OW052046.1 coordinate 38,266,780, forward strand.
GCAAGTTGGAGAACCACAAAAAGAGAATGTTTTTTATTTTTTTATTTTTATCGATTGGTATCGAAAAAATCAAATTAGTTTGTTTTTCTGATTTTTTTTTTACCATATAAAGTGAAAATACTTGCATAAACTTCTTTTGTTTTTATTTTATTTTTTGTAAACGAAAAAAATAATTGTTTAAGCCGAAAAAATTAGTTCATGATCAATTTTTAAGGATTAATTGATTATTTTTGAAAAAATCAGTAAAACAAATTTTTTTTCAATAGGTACTCTTTGATCCTTTTTTTAAAGTCAATATTGACAGTAATTGAATTTTTCATAACTTTTGTTTGAGGTCATTACTTATGTATATGTAACCAATTCATTGTATTCTACAGTTGTATCATTAATTTTTTATTCATTCGAATAAAATGTTTAAGGGAAAACAAGGATTATAAAATGATTGTTTAAAAATATTTCTTTTTAATAACATTTTTTTTATATACATATATATATGTATATTTTTTTTAATTGAATACAGTTGGGTGTAGCCATTGGATTTGTTGTACCACCGATGTTGGTATATAATCATGATGATATATCATTAATTGGCGAGGATTTACAAGTTATGTTCTACAGTGTAGCAGGACTTACAACTGTTATTTTAATACTAATGATTCTATGTAAGAGAAATACATTAATTTATACAACAACAACTACAACAATAACAACCATAAAAATTAATTAATTTTTTCAATTTTTTTTTTTTTTTTGATTTAAAAGTCTTTAAAAATCAACCACCAACACCACCATCAGCAGCACAGGATTCAACAATAACTGAAGAACAAGGAAGTTTTCTTACATCATTGAAAAATTTAACAACAAATTTTAATTATATGTTACTTTTTCTTTCCTATGGCATCAATGTTGGTGTATTTTATGCAATTTCTACACTTTTGAACCCAGTAAGTATTCCCCATTATAAATGTCACAAGGTTATAATTTGTTTGTTGTTGTTTTTTTTTTTTTTGCAATGTTATTTTTTTATTGTTGAAGTTTTTTTTTGTTTTAATTAAAAATTGCATATTTTTCTCTTCAACAACCTTTATGAATCCTTAAATTCACACATTCACACATTTGTACATTGTACATACATACATATATAAATAATGTGAATCTTTAAAATTGTCTTTCTAATTAATGAAATCTATTTTTTGTTTTTGTTTCTATTTCACAGATTATCTTGGGATATTATCCAGGACAAGAACAAGATGCTGGAAGAATTGGTCTTTGTATTGTATTAGCTGGTATGCTTGGTTCAGTTGTTTGTGGTATTATTCTTGATAAAACTCATCGTTTCAAGTGAGTATAGATATTTAATTATTGCTTAAATAAAAATTATTTCAAATACTTATTTTGAAAAATCATCAAAATAAATTCATGAAATATAATAGATTTTTTCATTCATTCAAATTGTTTCAAACTATTCACCTTGTATAGATTTTTTGTATTCCAAAAATTTACTGAAAAAAAAAAACAAACATTTAATTTAACATATTATATTTTACTTTAAACCCCCCACCCTTTTTTTCACCTTTATTAATGAATTAATCGATTCAATGTATTTTCTAAATATTTTAAAAATTACGGTCTGTTAAATTCTTGTGTTAATGATTTATTTCAATAATTTAGTCATCATTATTTAGTTAATTATTTTTTTCTAAGTAAGAAATTTATTTTTTATTTTTACAATAATCTTACATAATAATTTGGTATCACCATATTCATATGTCTGGTATATACATATGTATATGTTTCTTGTTTTTAGAAAAGGACATTCAATATAGAAGAAAAAATGTCTAGACATTAAAAAATAATATTAATTAGATGATTTCTTTCTTTCTTTCTTTTTTTTTTTTTCATTTCTTTCTGAGATATTTTCTTTTTATGCTTCATTGTGTTCATTTACAATTTATTTTTATAAAATAAAAATTAATTAATTAAAATAAGAATTATTTTTTTTCCTGTTTTAATGAGGAACAACAAAAAAAAAAAAAAAAGAAGTGAAATAAAATAAACTATGTATCTATAAAATTAAAGGCATACTAAATATAATTTAATCTTTTAAATATTTAGCATATATTATTAGCACATGTTACACTTATCGTTATTCTTAAAATTCTTATTCTTTTTTTTCTCTCTCTCTCTCTTTCTCCCTCTTTACATAAATTTACATTTTTTATCAGCAATATCCTTTAAGATTTCATATATGTATGTATGTACTTATATAATTAATTTAAAATGTTTTTTATTTAATTCAAAAATCTGGTATGTATGTACATAATATGTACTCTAAATTCAAGGACACATATACAATATAATATAGGAGCTTCTTAAGTGTTAAACTTTTTTATGCTATGTACATATTTATATGTAATCAACGTTTGCCTATATAATATAGACAATATACATACGTACTTGGAGAAGAAAAAACAAAGATTCTCATTTAACTTAACTTTATAGCAGCATAATTCATACATATCTATAATACATATGTATATTTTATACGTTACATACAGTATATAGGTATAGACATTATAATTCCATAGTGGATAATATTATCCTTATGTTTACATTTATGCCTCATACATACTATAGGTACATATACATATGTACACATATTATATTACATATAAAATCTTAAACTTTAAATTATTATGATGGATATTATACAATATAAATGATTAAAAAAATTTGTTTTTCGTTCTTTAAAAGAAACAGGAGAAAAATATAGAAGATATACGTATATGTATACGCACATACATATATGTACCTATATATATATATATATATATAAAAAATAAAAGATAGTTTAAAAGTTGAAATTAAAATAGTAGCTTACATTTTAATTTAAATTATTTAACTGTTATATCATCAGTGAAAAAATTATAATCTAGTATACACAAATTTCATAATATAAGAGATGTGTCAAGGATTTCAAGGATAATCGCAGTTACATTTAATTCATTAAAATTGTAAAATAATAAAAACAAATTCAAACTACATACTTATTTTGTTATCTGAAAAAATCTAACATCTTTGTTATCTTGTCTGTTAAAATTTAATCAAATTTATAAAAGAATTTGTGGTTTAAAATTCACGTAAAACTGTAAAAATATATCACGAAAAAAAATGAAAAAGAAGGAGCAGATAGTTCATCTTGTATTTAAAAATTTATATTTTCCATTTCATGAATATATAATATGTATATGTACATAATATGTACCTCAATGTGTATTATGAAACATTAAAAGTTGCTGTACAGGGTACAGCAAAGTAGATGTCTCTCTTTTTTTTTTATTTAACACTATAATGTTGCACCCACAATGATTTCCTTTTTAAATTTGACGGCCACAGAATATTTAATTTAGTAGATACAATTTCATTTCTCACACAAAAGTATGTACATATGTACATATTATGTATGTGTCATTTTTTTCTCTTCATTTCTATTGTACATATTTTCCTTGTGACTTTTTTATCTTCTTTTTGTTTATTTTTCAACTAGAATATATACGTATGTTGTATTAATTTACAGTAGATGCACATACAAGCACATATGTATCTATTACATTGCAAACATACGTATAAACATTTATGAAAATCCATATTTTGTTTAGGATAATAATAAGAGTACTACAAAGAGTATATACTTCAACCTTCTACCCCATTTAAAATTTTTGACCTTATTTTTATTTTATTTTTTATGTTTGTTTATCTCTTTTAATATGTGTATTATCATATAGGGAAACAACATTGGGCGTATATGCATTCTCAATGATGGGAATGTGGGTTTTCAGTTTTACTCTTAATACCGGATATATTGCTGTTGTTTACCTTACTGCATCCTTACTTGGGTAAGTTTTTATTATTATTATTTTTTTTATTGTTTATTTTTATTTGTTTTTTTTTTTATAAACAAAGCTTTTTCTAAAGAAAAGTGTCTTTTTGCATATGTATTCTTTTTTCTTGAGATTTTTTTCTATTTAATTTTTAAAAAAGTAAAAAATATAAAGTTCATGTGTGTAATTTGTTCTATTTTGGTTTTCAATTTTCATACTGTGTATCGAAAATATTTTTAGTATATCACACTTGTACTTTCTTTTTTGTTCAGTTTTTTTGTTAGTTGAGCCTTAATTTTTTTAAAACCACCTCAATTAATTTTTACAAGTTTTTGAAATTTTGTTATTACAAACACGATTTATGTTATTCTACATATAGAAAATTTAAATAAATTACTTTGAAGTCATTTATTAAAAGCAAAAAAAGAAAAAAAACAAGCTGTAAAGAAGGATCTTTATTTATTATATTTTTATTTTTAAATTTAATTTTTAAATTTAAAGTTTTTTTTTTTTTTCAATAAATTAATTAATTTGTATATTTGTGTATTTTTTTTGTTTTTTTTTGTTTTTTTGTAATAATTTAGATTTTTCATGACTGGTTATTTACCAGTTGGTTTTGAACTTGCTGCTGAATTAACATATCCTGAACCAGAAGGTACATCAGCTGGTTTATTAAATGCTGCTGCACAAGTATTTGGTATTATATTTACAAATATAGCATCATATTTATTACAAACATATGGTGATGTTACTGCAAATGTTATAATGTCAATTATGTTATGTTTTGGTACAGTATTTACATCACTTATTAAATCTGATTTAAGACGACAAACAGCTCAATCAGTTAAATCTGATGTTAATTTATAAAAATATTCAAAATTATCAAATAGATCAAAATTATGCATGTACATATTTATGTTACATGTACATATATTAGGTTTTGCAAATGAACTCTTCTACAACATTGATCCAAATTTAATTCAAAAATCATAAAAAAAAAAAAAAAAAAAAAACAATTAATTAAAAATTATAGTTATTATTATTTAGAATTGATTTTTGTTTTTCTTAAATTTTATTTTGCTTCTTTACATACGCATACATATAAATTATAAACAATGAAAATTTATTTATATAAAATTTATGTACATATTATGTATATTGTACATATACATTATTTGTTTGTGAATACTTACATGAATATGTAGGTAGAAATTCTGTTTAAAATTAACACAAAATTTATTTATTTATTATTACTATTAATTGTTTTCTTTTTTTTTTTTTTTTTTTTGCAATTTTTTGCAAGCCAAATACTTGCCATAATTTCTCCAAAAAAAAAAAAAATATATATTTATTTATGATTTTTAAAAACAAAAGTAAAAAATAAAAAAATAATAATTCACAAAAATATATGAAGCATATACCATTGAATAACGTTTGTATTCTTCAAATTTTCGAAGAAAAAAAAAAAAATTGATTTGTTAATAGAAAAATTCTCATTTTTTACGTTCACACCTCTTAACAACCCCCCAGCCCCATTATCACGTGTGAGATGGGTTATACTTACACCATCAAGCATTAAAGTAGATTAACTTCAGTAATGTTGGAGTACTTATTGTTCTAATAATTAAATTGTCATTTTTTCATTATTTTTCACACATATTATTTCACTTTTAACATCAATTTAAAAACAGTTAAGCTTGTAAAAAAACATATTACATACATAATTCACCCTCGCATTTAAAAAAAAAAAAATCAAATTAAAAAAAAAAGCTCTTTTTAAATTATTCAATTTCATTTTTTTCTCCAAAAATGTTTTATCTAAGTAGAGATACAAAAAGTATATTTTCTACACTGTTAAAAGTTTCAAAAAGGATAAAAATTCTTTAATAAATTTGAAAAAAAAAAATGAACATTTATTTTTAAAGAATCAGTTTTTATTTTTACAAATATTTCAAATGAATTCATTTTGACGTTTACAAAATTTTATTTATGGTTGATGCTTCATATAAAAATAAAATCACATAAATTTATATGCATACATAAAATATACGTATGTATGTATATAATATACAAAAACTATAACACAATACGTATGCATATATACCTATGTATATATGTATATTTAATCATATTAATATAAAATTCCTTTAAATATGTGATATTATTTAAGTTTTTAACTTGTTTGTTATAATAATCAAGTTTAAGTTTTAAGCTAATTTCATTGTTATTTTTGATTTTTTTAATATAAAAAAAAATAGTTTTTTTTTTCTTCTCCTTTTTATGATTTTTTTTTTTGCTCTTCCTTCTCTTAAATTAATATTATATAATAATTATTATAATTTAGCAAAAATTATAATTAGTAATAATTATATTAGCATATGAATATTAAGTATATAAAATTCTATAAAAATAATTTTATTTTTATTTTTATTTTACATATCACATACATTTTAGATTTTAGATTTTTATTTTTTAATTTTCTTCATTAATGAAAAAAAAAAAAAAAAAACACCGAAAGTTGGTATTTTTCAATATTATCATTTAAATAAGTAAATTGTATTGTTTTTATATTAGTATAATATGTATTAATAAAAACATAGCAACAAAAACAAACAAAAAAAACTCACTCACACACAAATAAAACAAAATTAACATTTAAAAAAAAAAAAACAAAATAAACAAACAAACAAAAAAATATACTAAAAACCAGTAACAAAATAATTGTTATTTTATTTTTTGCATTTTATTTATTTATTATAAATTTTTATTTATTATTTTAAATATTGGAAAAAAAAAAAGACAAGAACAAAAGACAAAAAAAAAACAAATAATAAAGGATTAGAAAAAATCCTTTAATATAAATTTTGATTTGTCAAAACACTTAGAAAATTCGAAAAATAAAAATTATAATAATAATTTGGTATGGAAACAGTTGAAAGTATTTGAAAGAATTTATAGTTATACAATACGATACCACTCAAAAGTATTTAGACATCAGGAGTAGATTTTAAAATTTGATTAAGTTAAAAAAAATTCTGAAATTAATATTTCGATTTGAAAAGGATTTAAAAAATTCGAGAAAAAGAAAATTATGATAATAATTTGAAATGAAAACAGTTGAAAGTATTTGAAAGAATTTATAGTTATACAATACGATACCACTCAAAAGTATTTAGACAGGAGTATATTTTGAAATTTAATTAAAACAACAACAACAACAAAATTAAATATACTTTAACATTAAATTTTAAATCACATGCTAAAGTAGAATTATTTTTTTTCTGTAATTTATTTTAATTTATACTTTTTTCCAGATAGGTATTTTATTTTATTATTGGAAAGGACTGCCATCGTGGCTTATGATTTTGTTTTATGAAAAGAATAAATTGCAAAAAAATATATTTCTCTACATACTATTTAGATAGTTTTAACTTTTATTGGTTAAAAGTATATACGAGAAATTAAAACAAAAAAAAAAAACAATATGAGATACAGAAAAAAAAAAGGATATACCTGTCTAGATTCATTTTGCTGTCACAAACAATATTATACCTTCAATTCGGATTTGAGAATTCATTATATAATTTCTAGTAGTTTCCTCTATCAAATCATTTTCGATAATTGATTTGAAAAATTATGAAAAGATACATAATAATACGATATTAATACGTTCCGTGTCAGACAGTTTTTTTAAAAATAAAATATCGCTTTTATAGCGTGAGTCGTATATGACTCTCAACATATATAATTGTATTATATTATGCATTCCAATGAATAATGAATAATAATACAGGATATTACAAAATATTTAATTAAAAATTTCCAAAATTATGAAAATTTTCGAATGGCCTGAATTACAATTTCAATGGGGATCGTATACATATGGCATGGCTCACATATGGTACAAAAACTTACCTATACGCAACAATATCTATACATGTAATTAATAAATCATTAAATTATATTTGTCTACAAAATTTAAAAAAATAACTATTTATTTATTAATTCAAGCACAACATCCTTTTATATATTAATTTCTCGTATATGCTTCACAACCAAAATATTTTTTTTTAATTGTAGGAATAAGTTATGCGTGCATTATAATTACTACATACGTATATTTACCTTGAATTATTTAAAGTTAAGTATTAAAAATTTAAATTATTATAATTATCACATATTAACACATACATATTAATAATTTCATATCGAAAATTAAATTTATCATTAAAAAAAATGTATATTACTTATCAACAATTAAAATTTTATCAAACTTACGGATTGAAACATTTCAAATATACAAAGATCCTTTTAATATTGGACGAAAAACAAAATATTAGCCCTCCTACGTCATCATCATTCATTTGTATGCAATAGACGATCGTATTAAAGTTAGACGACTTTTATCAATTTATATTCTTAGTACCCTAGATGGGAGGCAAGTTCTAGTTCCATTTCCAAACAACAACAATTAAAAAATTACACTCTAAATTTTTCGGGTTTTTAAGAAAACAGCGTAGGAAGGTAAAAAATGAAATTTAAGAAAAATTTAACAACTGGAGTCAATTTTGTCAAATTTCTTGAAAACCCAATTTTTTAAATTTAAATATCTCGGGACCCTGTAATCTCGAATAAATTGAAATTTCTACAAGGTATTCCTCTTATTATTCTCTATAAAAAAAAATTTTTTTTAAACAAAAAAGATCCCTGCAACATGAAGCGAGTTACAGGGAAGAAGAAAAACATTTTATACGCGAATCAATATTAAGGAAACTTTTTTAGACTTTTTTGTCCCTTTAAAAAAATAATTTTTTCTATACATTTCATTCATTTACAAAAATTCAAATAGCACTTATTTATGAAAAATTTTATATGAAAAAATTGACACTTATCAGCCTTAAACTTTTATCTCGGGCTCTATTACACCCGATTTGAGTCAAATAAAAAGCACAATATCAGAAAATACTTCAATTTAATCATAATGGAAATTTATCCAGGATTAGTACTAAAGTATAAGGAGGGTCGCGGTAGAGAGGAAAAAACGTTGATTTTTATAACTTTTTCCGTATAGTAAACGGATTTCTACTGTTTAAAGTTTGTTTGAAACAGAATATTCTGGCCAAATTTCAACTTCCTACTCCTCCAGGAACATATTTTTTTTTTAAAGGGACAAAAAGTTCTACGAAAATTTTCTTAACATTGATCCGATTATGTAAAATTGAACATTATGTAGATCAAAGTGTTAATTAATTATATACACATATGTCTATCACATAATTTATCTATTTACAAACAAAATACATATACATACATATATCACTTTTACTACATATATTATTCGATTTCAACATCATATTTGAAATTATATTATATTTATACTTTTTTTTTTCTCTTGTTCTATTGATCTGATTTGGATTATGAAAATAAAAAAAACACCAGCAAAAATTAAAAATGGAAAAACAGGGTATTTTTCATATTTTCATATAAAATCCACATAAAAACGTAAAAATCAAAAAGTAAAATACTAAAATTATATAAAAAAGGAAAAACAACACATAAAAAAACTTAAACTGTGACAAATAAATGACAATAAAAGTGAAAGGCGTAAAAATTGTAATTCTTAAATATTTTTTCGTCCTTTTTCTATTAAAAAAAAAAAAAGATGTTTCAACAAAAATTGAAAATAGTTACATTTTTTTGTTGTTATTTTTGCTCATATTTAGTTTGAGTGTTTTTTTCTTCTTCACAAAATAAATAATATTTATAATTAAAAAGGTGAAGATACCCCAACAAACCACATATTTCATAATAAAATTCGAAATTAAACTGTAATGTAGATTTTTCAAATAATATTTTTCCTCTTTATTCTTTTTTTTTTTTAATTTAAAATGAATTTCTTTAAAAATTTGAACACAATTCTTGCAAAGATATAATATTTACAACTCACAATAAAGAATTTCAATTGTAGTCAGTGCTGGATTTAGGCTTAGGCAACAACAAGCAAAAAAAAAAAAACAACCTCAAAACTTTGCTACCAAGGGCGCCATATGGGACACTGCCTAGGGCGGCATCACACTTAAATCCGCCACTGATTGTAGTAGTACCTGATTTTGAAAAAAAAAATTTACAAAAATAAATACGTACATTGATTCACCTATATCTTTGGAAAAATTTTAAATAATTAATATTAGTCAGATCATTGAACAAAAGAAAAAAAAATCATAGTTATTGGATTGTTATTGTTATGAAATATAAATAAAAAAATAAGTATATACATATATGTATATATAGTATATTTTTCGTAAAATTGCAAAAGTATAATATAGGAAAGTTATCTTATCAAGAATAAACAAAAAACCGCATTTAAAATTGAATTTAAATTAACTTTAGTAAAAATATGCAGGCCAATCCCATTGCATTTATATGTATGTCATAATCTTTATCTTCTTTATGACTGAATTCAAAAGCATATCTTTTACTCGTATGATGTCTATTCTCAATTATTATGTAATTAAATTTGTGATAGAATCCAAAGTACTATTAAAAACAAAAAACTAATTCAAATTAGCACACATCACAAACAATACACACACACATCAGAGTTTAAACATTTACAAAGGATTAAGGTCAATAACCGTCCTTATACTCGTATCTCTACAAAAAAAACAAAAAAAAATCTAATAAATTCACTAACCCTTTTGAATTACTTAGAAACTACAATAAAAAAAAAGTCTTTTAACAAAAAGCACATTCTATCTATATATTGGTATTTGGTAATCTGTCATCTTTAACATGTGAAAAAATTAATCTTGGAAATTTACAAAATAAAAATTTGGATATATAAAAAACAATATAATTAAAAGCTTTAAATGTAAAATTTTTTAATAAAATTGAAAATTGTATTAGAACGGACCCCCACCGTATTAAAATTAAATTAATTAGATGAAATTTTAAAAATACACCAGATTATATAAGCATAATAATTTTTAAAAAAATTATTAAATTATCAGTTTTACTAAACAATTAAAATTTTTAAATTTTACTCGATCATAAAAAAATGATGTAATAAACTAAAGTCCCTAAAGTCTCATTCAATTTAAATGTAAATTCAGTAAGTTTACATACATCATTTTTATGAGTGTAGAATATGATATTTTTCCTATTAAAATTTGAAACAATAAAAATGTTAAAGAATAACAAAATTTAGGTATTTATTTTTTTTTGTTTACCTCTAAAAAAAAGGTAATTTTTCTTTTTTATTTCGGTAAAAGTAAAAAAAAGCTCAATAAGTTAAATAACCATGATTATTTTGACACTTTTATGAATAATTTGTACTCTTAAGAAAAGAATTTAGAAATATTAGAAATTAATAGAATTTAGTAGAAATAGAAAAATATATATTAGTAAAGTAATAGTATAAATAGATAATAATTAGAAGTATTTTACATATATTATGTACATATATATATCTACATATATACATAAGTAAACTTTTAGGAGTGAGATTAATAGGCACAGAATTGTATTGGTAAGAGAAAAAAAAATTGTTGTGATGCTATCGAAAGATAATAAAAAAAATAAAAAAAAAGACAAAGTGGTATTGAAAAGTGATATTGAGTATTGACTGAATTATAAGATTTTGCTATAAGATATATAAATTTTAAAAGAAAAAAAATAAATTAGAATAAATTCAATTAGCTTTTTATTATTTTTAAAGAAAAGAAGAAAAAAAAAATCAAAATCAAAACCATGATTGGTGATATGACAATATGATCGAAATACGTACATAATGATAAGAAAGCAAATATAAAATAGGTTTAGAATTTTAATCGAAATAATAATCGTTAAAGAGCAGGCCGAAAGACCCACCCCGAATTGTAGTGCATGAAACTACATACATACATATATTGATTAATTGATTGTTGAATTATTATCGTTAAAAATAATCGAAATACTGATCGACTATATTTTAAATATTTTTTTTTTTTTTTTGTTAGTTTCTGTTTTTAAATTTTTAATAGCGAACATTATTCATTTGCCTACTTCATTCTTCATTATGTATATGTACATAAGTATGTGTATGTACATTTTACTTATTATTATTATTATTATTTTTTTTTTTTTTTGAACTGAAAATCGATTATATCTTATTCGTACGTTCTTATAGCACAATAAAAATAAATAAATAAATAAAATATGCACCAAACTATGAAACGAAAGACTTTTAAAATACAATAATATGAAACTGTATTTTTTTATAATAATATTATAAAAAGAAAAAAAAAAGAAAAAAAACAATATTACACACAATCAATATATTTTATGAATTTATTTTTAAATATTTAAATTTGAAAGTAACTCAAAAGAGAATTATAATAAAATAAAGCTAATTGAAATTATTCAAATAAAATATATATTCTATAAAATGTTTATCTATATATGAGTTATTATCTACATACAATATCTTAAAAAAGATTTTATTAGATTTAGGAAAAAAAAATATATAGAATATAATATATATATATATACAATTATATCTAGAACTAAGAAGTAAGAACAGAAGCGCTACTTAAGTACTACAATAAAAATAAAAATGTAATTTTGGCTTAACTATAATTACTTTTTATTTTCTTCTTATTCCTTTTTTATGTTTTTTTTTTTTAATTATCAAAATAATTTTATTTTATATTCAAAAACAGCGAAGTTTTTTTAAAAAATATATATCTACATATATGTATTATGTATATAATGAGTAATTTAGTATTCCGGCTATTTAATCACATACATGGTATTTTTACAAAATAAGGAATGTTCTATTTAAAAAAGAAAAAAAATAAGTTATCTTAAAATTATATTCAAAAAATAAATTTAAAATTTTATGTTAAGCTAAGAACTCAGATCTTGCCGAAATTTCGTTTTCGAAATTCCATTTACCATTTATTTTTGTCAATTGGTAACAAATTTAAAAATTTTCAAAATAACAGCTGTTTCATTATATTAATTGTAGATGCTTTTTGATTTAAGTATGTAATTAACAATATTTCTACAAAAAACAAATTTCCATCTAGAAATAAATAACTGAAAAAGCAAAATTATTCTGAAAAGATCTGAGTACTTGTCTTTAATTTGTAGAGAAAAAAGAATATTGTTGAAATTATAAATTTAAAAAAAAAAAAAAGGATTTTTTCATTTCCAGTAAAGGATTGTTAAATTTAATTGGTTAATTGATTATTACCAATATTTATGTATTCGTAAGAATTTAAGACATTTAAAAAAATAATAATAAGAATAAAACCGAGATACAATTTTTAAATAATAAAAAATTAAAAGTGAAAAATGTAATATTAATAATTAAGTATTGATGTATATTATTATTGTAAAACTGATAAATTGATTAATTATTTTCAAATTGGACTATTTGTTAGTTTTTTTTAAGAAAGAATTCAGGCCATTATTTAAATAATTAATATGAAAAAAAAATTGAAAATTTATTGAAAATTACAATTACTAACGAATAGTATGATTGAAAAATTATTAATTTATATAAAATTACCAACAATAAATATTAATCTATCAGTGTAATTTGTGTTTTGTTTTTTCTTTCTTAAATTATTATTTTACTTTAAAATTTCTTATTTTACAGTATAAATGAATTATGTGGGATTTTAAGGATCAATTCATACCTTGTATTCTGCATTGTCATTGCTGAGTGACTGACTCTTTTAAAAAGTATTTGTCATATAATTTTTTTGCATTGAAACAGCACATCATCGACCATCGTACTCGTACATAAAGTATCCTTCTTCTAATTTTAACCCTATATATTGTATATATTTGAACTTTGTCTTATTTTAAAAATAATTCTTTTGAACCTACGACCATAAAACTTCACGTACCTACCTTTTCAACATCTTTTATGCAACTATCAAGTTCCTAACTAAAAATCAGTAGAAAAAAAGATCTTATTTAAAAAAAAAACACGTAAATTCCAGTGCGTATCCTTCAATGTTTTTTTTAACTTCCAGGATGAAGTATAAAACAAGGTACGTGCATTACATCATTTTTTTTAGAAACATAATGGTTATACAAAATTACCTGAAGGCTTAACTTTAAAGAGAACATTCTAACAAAAATTTTTGTTAAGAAAATATCGGTTTTTTGTCCACTGTAAATTTTCAAGCGAAATTGATGTGCCCAGCCTTGCCTTACGGTATTAAGTATAAAAAATTCATTCACTGAAAATTGGTGTACAAATATTTAAGTAGACAAACAATGTCAACAAGATGTAACCTTAATTCATCATTCTATTAAATTCCCTAAATTATTGTATGACGAAAGAAAAAACATAATTAAATCAGAAAATCTTTAGAAAATTAAATTAACTGATATTACAATACATAAATTGTATTTTATATCATAATTGCATTGCAACATGGTTCTCTGTGTGTCTTGTTATTTTTCTCTCAAATGTCTTTTATTTATACAAAATTGAATAAGGTCAATTTAATAATTTAAAAAGAAATTTTATCAACATAAAATTTGTTATGAAAGTTTAATTAAAATTTGAGAAAAATATAAACAGGAAATCAAAATCTTTTTTTTTTCTTCATTTCTTCACAGACGACACACTATTCATCAAATTATTGTAAAATATGTGACAGAGATTTAATAGTTAATTTTTTTTTTTTACTGGTCACAAAATGTTATGCATGGTGCATTTAATTCAATGATCCAATTCAATTTAAGAATAAAAGAGTTATAGCTTCAAAAAGAAAAAAAAAACTCTTCTTCGATGACTTGAGCTAAAAGCTCAAATTTAAGTTGGAGTCTATTTCTCAGGTTGAGATTTTCTTGATTGTGTTTTTTGTTCGTACTGTCATTCAAGCATTTATAATTTTAAGTGAAGTGCAAACCACTACATAGTGGTGGTGTTGGTTTCTGATGCTGAAGGTCTCGGGTTCGAGTCCGCCTGAGTTCATTCAGCTCTGAATGAGTACACCAATTCATTTTAAGTTTGGTATGAATGCTCGGTACTAATATTAGTACCAAGTCCTGTCATACGAATAAAATTCGTTCTCTACCAACGAATTTTAGTGGTTCGCATTCCACTTTAAACTGTAGGTGCATGTATGACAGAAAAGGCGGGGTGCTGATTACAATGGACTCTCCTGTCTGAGTGCTCATGGATGCCTAACCCGCATTCCCCCCCCACCCACAAAACAACAACAACAAACCACTACATATTTGATTTAGTTGGCTTTGTAACATTGAAAGTTATTAAACTAAAAATGATTTATAAAATAAAAGGACACAAATTATAATCTATAAATTTCAATTTTTATTTTTAAGATTCATTTTATTATAAAAATAATTACATTGACTTTTGTTCTTAATTCTTTGAGATACAAAATTTTTTTTTTTATAGAATAAGTACTTTTTTTTTTCTAAGTATTTTTTTTTTGTTTTCTATAAATCATTTAACAAATAAACAAACACTCAGACAAAAAAAAAAAACAAACAAACAAAATTAAATTCTTTTCTACCTACAAAATTTTTAAAATCTTAATAAGTACAAAAAAAATGAAATTTATTTAGAATTCTAATAGATTTATAAACAAAAAATATTAATATTCATAAAGTATACATAAAACATATTTTTAGTTATATTTTTTTTCTTTTCATTTTTTTTTCACTTTTTTTTTTCTTTCATCTTGTTATAAAAAAATATTCGATATCAGACTTTGGCTCTTGTAGTAAACATAATTTCTATTATGGCTATATAACAACAAAAATATAAATTTATATAAAATATATAGGTATGTATATTTTCTATTTTTGCTTCAAAGGACAAGCTTCTATTATTTATTTATTTTTTTTTTTTTTTCTAAATTGGTGTTAAAGTCTTTTTTTGTTCATCCGTTAATTCTGGATGCCAGACATCAACGATAAGAACTAAACGTAATTCTGTACCATTGTGCCAGACTTCATGTTCAAAACTATCATCAAATATTAGAAATTCTCCTTCTTGCCATGTCCTAAATTTAAAATTAAAAAAATAAAAAAAATTTCTCTTAGATTTATTCATTTAAATTTTCATGTATGTACTCGTATGTATATATGTATGTATGTATGTATGTATATTACCTTTCTTCATTAGCAACTCTTATTTTTGTTCCTGATGGTATTTTTAATCCTAAATGAGCTCTTAAACGACAATTTGTTGGTCCACAATGTGGCCATACATGAGTATTTGGATGCATTACACTAAATTTTGTTTGTCCTCTTTTACAATATCTTGCTGCTGGAAATGTTTCAATTAATTTACATGTAATCGGTGCATTTTCACAATTTTTCATATTTTTATAACCTCTTGTAAATAATTCATATTGTTTCCAATCACCAATATCTTTTAAATTTTCAATTTCATTCATAAATAAACCTTTTGAATTTAATATATTTAAACCTTCATCACGTATTAATTTCCAATTATTTTTTAATAATTTAAAAAAATGATCATATGTTGTTTCAATTTCTGTCCAATATGGTTTTGCTTTTAAATTATTTACATTATATAATGAACGTTGATATTCCGATAAAAATAATTTTAATTTAGCACCTTTACGATATATTAATTTTGATTCATTTATTCTACCTAAACGTTGTAATGCATCACCTAAATGAAAATAAAAACGACCATCTTGTGTACCATTATCATTTGTTTCGATACCATCTTGTAAAAATTTAACAGATCTTATTAAATCTTTATCTAAATTTTTTAATATAAAACCATAATGTACTTGTGCAAAACCATCATTACGCCAACGTAATAATGTTTCATGTAAAACACGTTTAGCATCTGAAAGACTATTTTATTAGAAATAATAAATAATTTTAAAAAAAATTGTTGTTTACACTTTTTAGAATCAAAAAGATATTTGTATCTTTTTATTTATTTTTTTTATTTTTTTTTTTTTTAGATTTATTACTTAAGAATTAAAAACTTACCGATTTATTAATAAATATGTAACAGCAAGTTGATTTCGATATTTTGGTGTATCATCAAAATGCTTTATTAACATTTCATGTATTGGAACTGCCTGAAGATGTAAACCTAAACTCAACTAATATGTGAATATCAAAAATCAAGAACGATTGATTTCTTATTTTTAAAATTTTACATTTACATTTAATTTCAACACAATTTGATTTATGCTTTAAATTTTTATAAATTTTAAAAAAACGCATTTTCATTCAATTCAATTCAAAAATTTCAGAGCATAAATCAAATTTATTATGTATTATATTTTCTTTTTCTTATTCTTCTTCTTCTTCTTATTTTAATATTTACCTATAAATCGCATTCTATCAATACATCGTTCAGCTGCCTCAATAAATGTCTGATTATCAATTTTTATTTGATCATCATTATTGATTGTTGTTAAAAAATGTTTATATGCATCAATTGCTTCATTGAGCATATGATTACTTTGATATTTATCTGATAATCTATCAAGAACTTTTGCTTTGCCATACAGCGCTCCAGGATTATTAGGATAATTAATAAGTATGGATTCATAAATTTTAAGGGATGATTTTAAATTCTTTTTTTTTTGTTTTTTTTTTTTTTAAATTATGTTTAATACAAAAGGCATGTATGTAAATATTTTTTTTTAAATTGTCAATTAATTTTTTTTTTCGTTTTTTTTTTTTAAACCAAGAAAAAAAAACCACACAATATAAGTAACACACATATTAAAAAAGAAATTAGTGAGCGAGAGAAAAATAAATTGTTGATTTTTTTTTCAAATTTTGTAAATTTTGTCAATGAGGTAGGGTTTTTTTTTTTTTTTTTGGTAGTTAAGGATAATGAAGCGCATTACAAATGCAAAATTCAAAAGAAAAAGAAGAAATAAAAAAAGAAAAATTCAAACATTAATTAATATGCAAAAAAAATTAGTACAATAAAAAATTTAAAAAAAAACAATCATAGGATTTTAAATAGTGTAATAAGTAACCCTTTTTTTTTGTATCTGATATTGCTTTGAATTTCTTTTATCTTTTTTAAAAATTTTTATTTACTTATTTACTAGGATTTCGAAATTTCAAATACATATTTTCTTCTATTTTGAAGTAATTACAACAAAAAATACAGAAAAAAAAAATTCAAATCAATATTTGATAAACATTAAAAAAAAAAAAGGATACAAATAATAAAAGTAATGTTATTTTATTTCTTAATATTAATATGTATATGTATATTTTTTTTAAAGGTAAGTACGTATAAGAAAACAGAAAAATAGAAGTTAAAAAAAAAAAAAATTTCTCTTCAATTACGTAGTGGGTGGGTGTGTATAAGTAGATTGAAGAGAAATTTTTTTTTTCTTCTTCTTCTGTATATAATTTGAAATTTATTGTTTTTGTTTGTTTTCTTATTGTTTTTTTTCTTCTTCTCTTTTTTCTAATATATATCATGTTCTTATAATCAAAAAATAAAAAATAAAAATAAAAAATTTGTATGTAATAAATCACAGGAAATGCAACTTTAAAAATAAAATATGTATAACAAATGATTTAAAAATAAAAATAAAATTGATTAATGTATATTAACTCAAAAAACACTTTTATTTATTTTTTTTAATTTAATTGTAAGTAAAAATTAAATTTTTAATTATATTTATTTTCTTTTTTTATAAAATTTTCATTTTATTATTGAAAATAAAAAAAAAAAGAAAATCGGACGAACACAAATATAAAAAAAAAACAGTTACTCACACAACAAAAAGTATCATAAAAAATTAATACAAAATGAAAAGATAAAATAAGAAGGAACAAAAAAAAAAAGTATATTGATTCCTTCCAAAAAAAAGAAAAATTATTACACAAATAACACAATTTCATGATAATTTTTATTGAAAATGAAAATTTTTATTGAACATGAAAATTTTTTTTTAATGAATTAATTAGTAAATAAAAACATTATGTGGAGAGGGGGAATGATAAAACAAAACAACAAAAAAATTTAAAAATTTAAATAATAATAATAATATAAATAATTAACGGAATTCATGATTCTATATAATCATAAAATAAATACATAAAGAAAAAAACAAAAAAAAAAATAAAATAAAAGAAATTCAAAGAAAAAAAATAAATAAAATGAGAGAAAAAAAAAAAGAAAAATAAATAATTTGATTTTAAAATATTTGGTTTTTTTTTTTTTTTTTGATATTTTTCATTTTTTTAAAAACTTAAAATTAAATATCTTGTTTTATTACGTACTTTTTGAAAAAGCATATCTTCAGCTTCATGTAATTGCTTATCAATGCCGTAAGGAACACGACTTACAGATTGTCGTCCAGTTCTTGATTGTATTTCTATATATATATATTAAAAAAAATGTTATAAGAAATTTTTCTTTAATAAATAATTTATGAAAAATTATTATTAATTCTATTTATAAATCAGACATTTTTGTATTTTTATTTTTATATTTATCTCTTACATTTTTATTAATAAATATTTAATTCTTAAAATTTTAATTGCTTATTATCTATGAAAAAAACAAAAATTACTTGTCCATGATGTATCATCAATATCTTCTTCATCATATTCTTCTTCACTATCATAACTATGACTTTCTGGTAATTTTCCATATTTTTCTTCTAATCTTTTCATTAATTCTTCATCATCAACATCAGATACTTCTTCAACATCTTCATTATCATCATCATCATCATCATATTCTTCTTCTTCTTCCTCATCACCTAATTCTTCATCATCTTCAATTTCTTCATCTTCAATACCTTCTTCTTCTTGTTGTTCTTCTTCTACAACAATTGATTCATCCATTTTTTTTTGATTATCTTTTGATTTTTCACTATTTTTCATAATTGATTTTGGAATAATAGTATCTTCTGTTTGTGATGATGGAATTTTTGTATCTTCTTTTTTTTCAATAATTTTTTCAGTTTTTGAAAATTCACCAAATTCTGGTATAATTTTTTTTGATATTTCTTCTTGAACACGACGTTTAATTTCTTCATTTATTTTTGGTTTTTCAATTTCATCTTGAATATTAATTTTTTGTTGTGATTTTTGTAATACAATTAAATTTTCATTATTATCCTGTTGTAAATTCATTAAATTTTCAATTTTATGTGGACGATACATTGAATTTACCATTTCATATGTTTTGAATTTAACATCATCATTATCTATTTTCTTTTTTTCTTTTTCTTCTTCCTTTTCTTGTTGTTGTGGTTGTTGTTGTTGTTCTTCTTCTTCTTCTTCTTCTTCTTCTGAATATTGAATTTCTTCAATTCCGTCATTTTCTAAATCTTTTTATGTAATAAATTTTAAATAATTATTTTCTTGTTTGGTATAGGAACAGAGTAATAATTTAATAAAAAATTATTTGATAATAACCATCAGCTTTTTCATCACCATCCCATGGAATTGATTCTTCAGCTGTTATCATTGTTAATCTTCTTTTCATTAAGGCTACTTCATCAATTGGTTCCTCTTCATCATCTTATAAATAATATTTTAATAAATTAAGAAACATTGTACAAAACAAAAAATAACTTTCTTTTTTTTTTTTTGGTAAAAAAAAAAACTGATAACAAAACAATATTTTGTTAAATGATACAAAAAGCCATTAAAGCAAAATCAAATGTTTATTGGTTTCATTTCAATTCCCTTTTTTCTTCTTTTTTGTTAAAAAAAAAAAAAAAAATTATTATTACAATTTTTTCTTATTTATTTATTAATAATGTTGAAGAAAGTGCAAGTTTTAATTACTTTTTTTTTTTTTTTTTTTGGTTTTTATTTTATCTGGCAGCATGCTCAATTATTATTTATGTAAATCCTTTTTTAAATAGCAAAATTTATTATAACAACAACAACAAAAAATTAACATCATTTAAATCCAAAAGAAATTTACAAAATTAATTGTAATTAAATACAATTTTAGATAAATGAAAAATAATAATTACACTAAACAACAATATTCTAGAATAAGAAAAATAACCGATTTTCTAGTCTTAGGAACTCAAAGAAAAAAAAAGAAAGGAAAATATGTAAATATCCTATTTTGGTAGCAAGACCAATCAAAAAGGAAATTTTTTTACTTTTTAAAAAATATATATGTACATATAATTAAAATTGTAGCTTCCTAGACTAGAATTTAAGATATTGTAAATTATTTATTTCATCAAATTCTTGTTATATGTGTCAGAATGAGAAATTTTGTGTTACTTATTTGTATATATTTTGAAATTTTTTATACATATGGGGCCTTACTAATAAACATTTTTTAGTTTTAAAACTAAAATAGTTTCGGCTTGAGAATCGGAGTATGCTTTCAAATTCTGTATAAAATGCAGAAATAAAATATTAACTTAACATATTTTGTATAGAGTTTCAAAGCACACTCTGATTCTCAAGCCGAAACTATTTTAGTTTTAAAACTAAAAAAATGTTTATTAGTAAGGCCCATGAAATATTAATGAATAAATGAATTATTATATTGAAATAATGAAAATACACATAAGAGTTTTAAAAGAAAAAAAAAGAAAAAAAAATTATTTCTTTATAATTCAAATCATTCAACTTTTTTTTCAAACATTAAATTGTAGTTTTTCTTCTTTTTTAAGTTCCTTTTTTTTTCAATTAATTACTCTACATGCTGTTTTTATTTTGTTGAATTTACAACATTAATTTCATTATTGTCCAGTGTAATTGAAAAATTAAAAATAATAAATAAAAGCAAGAAAAATTATATGAAGAATAAAAATGAATCGATTAAAAATAACAATAATTAATTTTTAAAAATAATAATAATAAAAAAAAAAATTATTACAAAAGAAAAAAAAACAACAACATCAAATGACAATTACACGACAATCAAAGAGAAAATTATTATTATTTTTTTTTTTTTTTTGTGACACAATACAACAGAATTTAACTCACTTTTATCTGTTTTCTTAAGAAAAACTAGACGAGCAACAAATACAAGTGCCAGACCAACGATGATTTTAACTGCAACTGTAAAATATTCAGAGATATAGAAAAAATTGCATTGGTTTGTTTTTTTTCTTTTTCTATAATGTTTTTTTTTTTTGGTTAAATTTGTTTTTTGCACTTTCTTTTACAAAAAAATCCATAATAAAGACAAAATTGATAATTTCTAAATATGTATGTAAGTATGTATATTCCTATGTAAAATATTATCTAAATTAACTAATTATTTCTACTTAATATTTTTGTTACAAAAAAAAAAAAAAACCTAATACTAATAATAATTTAAAAAACAAAAATGTCTGATTATTTAGAATAAAAATAAATTAATAATTTTTCATAGATCTTTTCTTCTTCTGAATTTATGAACACACAAAAGTGAAAAAAAAAAAGAAATATATATAATATATAGGTATTTAAAATTAGAACTTACTTGAAGATGATTCTTCTTCATCATCATTTTGTTCATCATCGTCATTTGCCTCTTGTTCTTTTGCTTTTCGTTCAAGATGAGCTAACTCTTCTGCATCATTTTCAATAACTTCTTCTAAAGAATCATCATTGGCATCATCTTCTTCTACCTATTTATTTTATAAATACATTTTGAACAAAAAAAAAAAAAATAAATAAATAAATAAATGCAATAATATTCACTAAAATAAATATACTTAGAAACAAAAATTTGGGACAAAAACATTTTAAATTCACAAAATTTTTAAATTTAAAAAAAAAAACACACACACACAAATAATATCAAAATTATGAAATTATACATTCAATTAATTAATTTTGTTAATAAACAAATTTTTTTTTTATACTTTACCTTGTTCACATTTTTTAAATTTTCTAATTCCTTAAAAGTTTGTTCTAACATTTCAATATTTTTATAAAGCAAATCAACTTGTTTTTTAAGTAATTTTGTAGATAATTCATTAAATATTAAAAAAAATTCTTGAATTTCTTTTTCAGTAATATTTTGAATCTAATAAGAAAAATAGGCAGTAATGAATTAGAAAAAAAAAAGGATAAATAAAACATCAAAATTAGTACATAATCGGTATTTTAGAAAAAGTCATGCAAATATGAAAAAAAAATTACAAGACTAAAGAAAATAAAAATTCTTTGCTTATGCAAATGTTGTTTTCATTTTACCTCATCGAATGGATCATTTTCATTTTGAAAATCATATTTATTAATTTCTGATTCTTGTTCATCTTCTTCTTTATCTGCTTCTGATTGTTGATCATTATTATCATCATTAGTATCATCGATTTCATCACCAATACCTTCATCAGTCGATTCATTATCATTATCATCGTCATTTTTATCATCTTTATCATTATCATTATCATTACGTTGAAATCTTGAATATAATTTTTCTTCGATTTCTTTTTCAAGTCTATCCTCTTCTTCTTCATCATTATCCTGTTGTTCATTTTGTTCTTCATCATCATCATCATTATTAGCATCATTTTTATTATCAGTTTCTGTTGGTTCTTCATTTTCATTATCATCTTCATGATGATCTTCTTCATCTTCGTCATGTTCATTATCATGACCATTATCATCATCTTGTTCTGAATGATCTTCTTCCTCTTCAAATGGTTCATCATGATCATGCAATTCTATAGTAACTTTATCATGTTCATCATGAGATTGACGATGCTCATCAACCCATCCCTCAAAATATTCTGAATATCGTGATTCAGAAAGAGGTGTATCCACTATAAATATATTTATTTTGGTTTTATTTATTTATTTATTTATTTTTTTAGTATTCAAAAAAACTAATAATAACAAAATAAAAATAAAATTACTATCAGATAAACCACGATTTTCCATGATAATTAAACCAATTAATCCGACTAAAATTGCCAATAATGAGAAAAATAAAATTTTTGCACACCAATGACCACCAGTTGTATGTTCACCCTGTACATGAAGTAAAACATCATCTGTTCCCAATTTTGCTGCATGTACTCCATGATGGGATTCTCTTATGTCGTCATCTTCTAAAATTTCATCAAATCAAAATTTAATGTAATTTGAAATTATTTATTTATTTTTTTTAATTTCAAAAATAAAATATAATTTAGCATTATATTTTTGAAACATTAAAAAATCAAATATCAAAAAGCAAAATCGAGAAAAAAAAAAAATTAAATATTGTTAGAAAAAGCTACCTTTTAAGCTAAATTTACGAGCAAATATATCACCCTCTGACTTTCGGCAGTCAAGAGAATCTAATAAACAGAAAATACATATTTAAACATATTTACAATACATATTCAAATTATTACAATTAAACATCAAGTAAGAAAGTGAGAATATGTAAAACTGTATTCAGAAGATTAAGTCAAATTTAGAACATATTCTCTGGAAATAGCCGATTTATAATGATTTGTTGATTGATTTTTTTGATTTTTTTTTTTGAGAAAACAAATACGTCTAGGTCTAAATGACAAATCCAAAATGACATGATGTAATAATGATGTTAAAAATATATACATATAGGGAATTCCATTTGTAACGGATGTGACATCCTCATTCTTAAATATTGAAGAACTTGTAAAGAAATTGCATTCTGATTATACTTTTATGTTCTTAATATGCCTTCTAGTAAAAGCAAACGACGGTTACGATAAAACAGAAAACTTCAAATATTTCTAATCAGAATCGTCATTTTAGTAGCGAAACGGGTGTGACGCTGACGATTTCGAATTTCACGGATTTCCGTTTATTTTACTGAATATCCTAAAATTTTCATATGAACAATTCCAAAAATTATTTTTAATTATACTGTAGACACTTGAAAGAATCTTTTGGAAAAATTTGACGAGGAACAATGCAATACTTTTTTCATAGTTAAAAAAAAAATAAGTGTAACGGGTGTGACATACATATTTTGGTAACGAGCGTGACAGCAAAACGAGTTTCCACTGATAAGTAGCAAAATTTTTTTTTAATACTGTTTTCCATAGTGATATCGTAAATAATTTAACATTAGTTAGATATACTAAAAATTCATAGATACCCATCCAAATCAGCTTCATTCATACGAATTTTAGGGAAAAAAGTGGTCGATTTGCTTGAAATTCCCCATATACCATCGGTGAGAGTAATCATGTATGACTTTTTTTGAAAACTAAGGAATAAAAGTATGTATATTCGTGAATTCGATGAACACACATCCTTGCTTAAAAAAAAATCATACTAGATATAAAGATACAGTATCTTAGTTCTTAAAAAAATAAATAAGAACAAAAAGAAAGAAAGAAAAAAAACAGAAAGAAGAAGAAAGAATAATGCAAAAATTTTGAAGTTGATGTTACTGATAGAAATCAAACAATTTAATCTAATTTAATAGTATTGTTTACAGATTCTATATTAATTCTGTTAAATGAAAATAGAGGTGGTAACTTATTATCTATACATTTCTTCTGATTATTTTATGTTTACACATATTTTTAAACATCTGTTCGTAATTCAAAATCTTTTCAATTTTGTTTTTCATTATCTAGAGCTTTAATTATTTCAAAAGAGTTGAAGCTTGATTTTTTTAGCGATACAAATTTTGCCTATTGCTTCTAATAAAGATAAAGGCTGCTTTGCTGTAGAAATGTACTATGACTCTATGATCATTTAATTTTTCTTATCAATACATTCAGCAACAAAAAAAAAACACACTATTTATATTATTATTTTGAATTGTGATAGCTTTAAAAGATTGAGAATGTCTCATATCTATAGCTGGTTTAAATTTAGAAATATTTTTAACAGAAAGTGATATAGATACTGGTTTGTGGTAAAGTATCTCATTATTCTTCCATAAATTTTTACGTCGTCGTCGTCGTTTACCTGTTGATTCAGTTTTTCCATCTGATAAATATTTACTATATAATTTGGTGTATTATGTCTATGTCTTGTACTATGTTGTGTTGTGCATCCTTTAAGAAGTTTGTCTGCTTTAAAAAATGTTTTTTAATTGCTAAGTCGTATGGTGTTTCGCTATAATCATCTTTAGCATCGACATTAGGTTCCTTTATTTACAAGTCGATACTTTAATAAATCTATGTCACCCTACTTGCCAGCAGCATAGTGTAGAGGTCTTCAATTATTATTATCTTTATCATTAAGATCCATTTCTTTCTCTAATTGACCAAATACATATTGCCTTGCTGGGCAGCCAAATGTAGAATAGTTCTTCTATAACATCCTTTAGCATTAATATAAGCATTTTTTTTTTTCATTTACACTGCGCGACAAGTCGATAGGTTCACCCTTAATTTTTTCGATATTTGGCAATACAGAATCAATAACTGAAAAACTAGTTTATATTAAATACAATGGTGGGAAGGACGTAAAAATTAAAAGGTTTCCTGGTAAATACGTCCAGGCTATTAATTCCTGGAAGTGAGTTATTAAAAATTTGCCTATAAAAGAGCGACAAGTCGATAGGTTCATCATTCTGTTTTTTTGAGTTTTTGGGAATAGTAGCATTGAAATTGATTTTTTTCATATTGTATTGCGTAGCTCACTTTTGCTACAACCTCCCATTATCCGATCAGAGTATTTATTCCTAATTTCTAAAATTCCTAAAAACACTTTTTCAAGTTTCTGTTTAACTAAATTTAAAGAATTAATCTTTTCTGTTAGAAGCTTGAATATATCTTCTCTTTCATTTTGAACAAATTCTTTGCTCATTACTTCATATAAAATTTTAATTACACTATCAATTAAAAATTCGTTATTACTATTAACTACGAGAAAATGTTTGAAATCTTGAAAACTTGCTTGAATTAAATCAAAGTACATACTTATTATAAAAAAAATATATATATCACGAAAAAAGAAAAAAATAATACATATGACCGTTTTCAGTTTTTAAAATCAAGACTCGGGAAAAAAGTCCTTTATGGAATTGATTGATCTATTATTGATTATTTATTTTATAATAATTTCAGTATGTTTTTATTTTATTTATATTTTTTTAACTTTTCAGTACCCTGTTTTTTCTCAAATTCTTACAAATTGCTAACAAGCGAACTTTGAAAGTACTTTTCGAAAAACGTGAAGGTACTTGAGGGGGAATTCACAAAAAAAAAAAAAAACAGAAACCAGAAACAAGAAGGTAAACTAACGACCAAAATTAAGTTTAACAAAAACTAAACAATTCACAAGTACTTAATTTATAAAAAGAGATAAGTACATAATTGAGTTATTGATAAATTCATCTTTATTTTCTGATGAAGCTGCTTCGGAATTATGACAACATTCTTCATTATTGTTTTAATTAGATCTTTAAATTGAATAAGATCAGAAACTGTATCAAAAGTTAACCTATTTCTACATTTTGTCTTTACTATAAATTTTGTAAAATTAACTAAATAGTTTTTATATTGAAGATACTGAAAATTAATAGAGAGTATCTATGTAATTCGGTACTTTCAGTTTCTTCAAAGTATGTACTGAAAATATCCATCAATGCACTGAAGTCTCAATCTGAATCCTCACATAATGCCCTGCAATTGATTCATTAGTTACGTCGGCAAGCAAATAAGAACGATAAATAGAACAAATATGTTAATTAGAGCAGCAGAGCAATACATACATATAATATTAATAATACATACGTACCTACCTATACAAAAAACAAAAAAAAACAAAAATAGTATCTACAATAATATATTAATATTTATTTTATTAATACAAATACCTATATTAAATTATTTGAAATAGAAACAGATAAGATTTTTCAATTTGTCTTTTGTAAAATATAAAGATATTTTTATTATTACGAACAAGAAAGAGACGAAATTTACATTTTGTAATTGTATTACATATTAAACTATTCAATTTTTATTTCCATATTAAAATAATAAAGTCCATTCACCTGAATAATTTGAAAAAAAAATTTTTTTTATACAAGCAAGATTATTGCTAAAAATTTTGCGTTTAAAATATGATTTGATTATATAATCATTCAAAATAAAAGCATTTTTATATATATGAAAAATATTAAAATTTTAATAAAACAAATAATTTTTTGATTTCTTGTTTTTCTAATCAATTGAAAATCAATTCATTATTATTTTATTAAATTATCATTTAAAAATGCAAAAAAAAAAAAAAAAAAAAAAAAATTAAAAATAAAATTTAATAGTAACAGATAATAAAGAATCTAACCTCTTTTCTTTTTTTTATCCTTCCTTTTCCGCGGTTGGACATCACCCGACATTCTAACAAAAATCTCTATTTTGGCTTCTTTTCTTTTTTAAATAATAAATTTGCTATGAATTTAAAAGTTTTAAATTTTTATTATTAATTTTCACTTGAAATATTAACTATTCTTTTTTCTGGCGACGATATTTTGTCTTTAAAAATACAAATTTGAAAAGCCTCAATTCAAAAAAAAAAAAAAGATGAAAAGCGACAGTGACAATTGCTTTAAATAGCACCAAAATCCAAAATAGAACCTACCAAATGTCAAAATTTTTACCGGATTCATTTCATATTCACAAAAAAAAAAAATCCACAATCCACAGTGTCCACAGTGTGGCATCAATGTACAGGTTTAAACGTAATTCGCTTTTAATACGGATTTTGGTTTACTCTCAATTTTATCTGCTATAAACTCGCTAATTCGGACTTTGGCTTAAGCCCAATTTATTTGGGTTTAATCCCAATTTTTGTATATGTTGTGTGAGGTAAAATGCGATATGGCGGATTCTAATTTTTATGGTGACTGAGAGTGAAGCTGTCACGCTCTTCTTCTTTTTTTTTGTGTGAAAGAAGAAGAATATGTATACTATACGTGTATAAAAATATCAACGTTTTCATGTATTATTTTAATCCCAATTTACCGTTTATACCGTACTCCCAATTTAATCCAAAATTAAGTTTAAATTCGGATTATTTTTACCCTTATAAACTGTCTAAATATACATATTTAAAATTCGGTTAATTTTAGGGAATTTTTTTTTCTCTGCGGAGGAAATGAATGGGTTCTATTTCTGTGAATATAATATCTGTGTTTTATTGGAACTGAGGAAGTGATATGTCATCATTTCAATATTGCTCAGCTTACTTAGTTTTTTATTGAAAATAGCCTCGCAATAACTGGTCAAAAAATTAAAATAACCTACTTGAACAAATTTCACTAAAAAAATCGAAAATTACGAATCAATTCAAAATACAAATTCACGTAATACCCCCAAACTTCAAATCCATATATTTATGTAATACTTTGACACTAACAGCTGGTAAACTGAAACTAATGAACTGATGTAATAAAACTTTTCATCACTTCTTCAACTCTATTTCAATTACTGGAACTGAGTCCAAAAAAAACGTGCATCCTCAGTGAGGAAGTGATAAATATCAGAATTATCACTTTATCCGTTCCAAAAAAAAAACACAGCTAATAATGCACCGAAAAGAAAGAAAAAAACAATAAACGAATAAACAATACTAAAAAAATTCAAAAATCAGTACAGTACAGTTACAGTACTGTAAAATTGTTGTCAATTTTGTCTCTTATCACTGTTGACAGTTCGCAATATAACAGTTTATACGAGGAAAAAATAATCCGAATTTTAGATTAAATTGGGAGTAGCGTAGAAACGATAAAATTGGGATTAAAAAAGTACATGAAAACGTTGATATTTTTATACACTTATAGTATACATATTATTCTTCTTCCACATAAAAAATAGAAGAAGAACGTGACAGCTTCACTTTCACCATAAAAATTAAAATCCGCCATATTGCATTTTACCTCACACATACATATAAAAAAATTGGGATTAAACCCAAATAAATTGGGCTTAAGCCAAAATCCGAATTATCGAGTTTATACGACAAAAAATTGGGAGTAAACCAAAATCCGTATTAAATTCGGAGCAGGCATAAACACGTAAATAAAAAATTAACGAAAAACCAAACCAATACTGTAGAAGTGATGGTAACTATTCTTTTGAAATGACACTAGAGTTGTCTAAAAAATTCGTTTTTGAGACAAAATTAAAAAGCATTCTAAACAAGAAAGGGAAACAAAAATTCAATTGTACTTTTAATTTTAATAATAATTTCAGAAATGAGCAGAAAACAGAAAAAAACCGTACAAAACATCTGTGTTTCATAGTTTTCAAATGACGATAATCAATTTTGAATTATAAGTTTCATCAGAAATCTATGAGTCAAATGAAATGTATTGAAAATTACAAATTAACAATTTAAAAGGACATTAAAAAACTCTATTACATGTTTCGAAATTTTCTAAGTTCCATCATCGTAGGTATAAATAAATTCGTTCCCAACATGAAAACGTATAAAATCTATTATGAAAACATTATTGTTCACCTCTGACAGATATTTAACACTGTTTTAAATTGTGTTAATTCGAATTTTCAATGTTTTTATAAAAAAGAAATAAATTTTGAATAGCTAATATTTTTGTATTTAAATTTACATTTGATTAATTTTTGTGAAAAATATGTATATTAGTTTCAGACTTTTAGTTTGAAATTTTGTCAGAAACGGTCACACATATTCCAGCTGTTTAGTCAGTTCAGTGTGCATTTTGGGCTGCGTTTATTTTTAACGAAATATTTTTCTATACTTATTTTTTTATTACTTTACAATTTTGATTTTCATTCGATGTCTAGATTTCGTGAGGAGGAGAGGTTCTTTATAATTTTCATGTACGTGGTAGTGTTTGGGATTTGTGAAAAGTTTTTTCTTTTTTTTTTTTAATTTTTTTATGACAAAGAATTAATTTATTTTAAATTCTCAAGTATTATATTAATGTAATTAATAATTAATTAATTATAAAAGGTAAGTATAATTTGTCTGGTAAACTATAAAATTTAAAGATTTAAATAAAGAGTATAAGAATTTATCATATCGTGGAAATTTTATGAGAATTTTCATGGCGGCCGATTTTATTTAAGTGAAGGTGGATGAATAACTATTTTTTATTAGATTGTGTTTAATTACTAAAAAAAAAAAATAATTTTTAAATTAAATTTGAAAATTCCATGAAAACTTTAAAAACTTTAATAATTACGAAGTGACAATAGAAAAAAGTTTATCGGTATAGAGAAAAACGATATTTTATTTGCCAGACATATAAAAGAAAGAGACAGCAACAAAGAAAAATGTCTTCTAATTCTAATTGTCCAGCAACTCCAGAAAGAGTTGAACAATGTCCAGCAACTCCAGAAAGATTGTTAAATCAAAAATCAGCAATATCAGGCATGCTATCAAGTGACTCAGAATCTGATACTGATAATGAACGTGGAGCATCAGGATCAGGTTCACCACCACCAAATTGCCCAATTTGTTTGGGTAGGTGCAAAAACAAATGTTTTACTGATTCATGTCTTCATCAATTTTGCTTCAAATGTTTGCTGGAGTGGAGTAAGGTAATGTATCTATCTTATATTGTGTATATTATATATTATTGTTATGTATCAGTACATTTATGTATTTATAAATTTTCCATGAATATTTTATCTACATATAGGTACATATTTTAGTGAAAATGGCAGCTAATCATTTTTTCACTTGATGCATACCTACATATTTTTTCTCTCACCCTTAAATTTATTTTTTTTTAAATTTTTTTATTCAATTTATATTTTATTTATTTATTTTTTTTTACAAATGTATCTGTGTAGTATATTACATATTGTATAGGTATTGTTTGAAAATTAAATAGTCATAGGTACATGATTTTTAAATCAAATTTCGGTTTTATTTAATTTTTTTTTTTATATTGTTGTTTAGGTAAAAGCTGAATGTCCTCTTTGTAAGCAAGCATTTCGTTCTATAATACACAATGTTAAGTCAATTGATCAATTTGAGGAATATTTGGTTACACCATCTCCTATTCAGCGAACTATGCCGTTTGCGGCTTATGCACTTTCACGGCCATCACATAGTGCAAATGGACAATATTCTGCTGCAATAAGGAACAATAGGTTTGTTTTCAAATATTTATTTATTTTAATTTAAAGATCTGAACATATGATTAGCAGTCACAATTCATAAATGAAAATATATTTCTTATCTGTTCTGTTTTATTCGTAAATGGCTACTTAAAATCTAATCCAAATAAATATAATCGACTTTACTACTGAATTTTGAAATAAATTGTTTTCTTTAAAAAAATTAAACTCGAAGAATATTTCCAAACTTTAATTTTTTTACTAACAGGTACACATGTACAATTTTAAAGGAATCAATTTATTTCTACGAAGATAAAATAAGTAGTACTTGTATTTTAAATAAGTATGTAATTGTTACTTATTACATAATGCTTACATGTATGTACATACATGAGAATCTGAAAACATAATTTTCTACCACTAGCCGATATGGCTTGTGTTGCCTCGGTTCAATATACAATATGTAAGTTAAGTTAACTATTTACATATTAATGAAAAATATAAAATAATAATAATAATAATAAAATTGCTACCAGTATTTATAAATATATATATAACACGAAGCTGTATTTGTTTTTGTGTTGATGTATGTACTTTGATTTACATCTGCATACATATTTTAAAAAAATATTTAATTTCTTCAATGTCAATTGAAGTTATGTATTTTCATTGTCATGATTTTGTAGCAAATCCTCCAATTTGAAAAATTATTTATTCTAAATTTCAACTTTATACTCTCAACATTTAACAGGCTTTAACTTGTAAGTTATAAAATTACACTTTGTTGGCGCCGAAACAAGAATATTCTTTATCATTCCCGAATATAAAATATTTTGAGAATGAACTGTTATTCTTGAATGAACACTCCACTGAAATTCTCCAAGTAATATTCTTTGAGGATTGAATAAATTTTGGAAATTTTTCTCACTCTGCGAAATAATAGACGTTGTTTGTAGTCCTGATTGTGTATTTGTACTACGAATCTTATATATATATATATATTATACATATTATAGATTTTCTTCGGAAAAATTTAGCAATTCATTTCTATTTTCGGCCTTTATGTTTTTATTTTTCTCATTTATAATGTCTCAATTTGTATTTTTATATTAATTTATATAATTTTGTTTCTTTTCTAATTAAAAAAGTATGAGTCGTCAGTTACATCATGTACGAATGAATGTTCCGCCACAAGTAGTGCGCTCAGTATCTGGAGTGCGCGCAGTGCCCGCAATGTCCGCAGCTCCTGGAATGCGGGCAGCTTTCGCAGTGCGCGTAACTCCCGGTGTGCGCCCAGCTACCGCAGTATCCGCAGCATCCGTAATTTCTGATGCGCCCGCATTGTCCGTAGCGCAAGCAGTGTCCAGAGTGCCCTCAAGTCTCCCGTTTCGAGGACATCCAATTCAATCAGGACTGACAAGATTTAGACTTCATTTTGCTACTAATGAGATTGTACCAACTGGTACCATTGCATTATCATGGAGGCAATATATTTATGAGAGGAAACTGTATGCGTTATCAGTGACTGATATAACAGGAGCATTTAGAGAATGTACAGCAAGATTTTACAGGTAAATAAATTTTTTATTTATGTCTTGTTGAAAACTAAAATCGCAGCTTTTCGCAAATTTTTTTGTAATAACTGAGACGGAAATCATACCATCTGGTTCTGGATGACAGTAGTTTTTATTTTCTCTTTTTTCTCTAAAAAATATATACCTATATGTACATGTTTTAATTGGAACATTTACAAATATGGGCTTTAAAAACTACAAGTATTTCCGTCATTTGTAGGTTAATTTTGACAAAATTTAATATATTGAATTTTCCATTCAAATAAGTACAAAAAAAAATTGTTAAGCCCTCAAAAAGTGCCAAAATAACAAATTAAATTTTATTTCTATAATATTTTTTACAAAAAATTAAATCATCAGTCTAGAATTTGAACTTTCTACTCTTACTCTTTTCTTAACAAGAATAAAATGGTTATCCTATGAATTTTTACTATTTTTGATAAAATAAACAATATACATATGTATGTATATATTTTTTTAAAATTTTAAATATATTTTGTAAAAAAAAAAAGTGCATTACATAAACAAAATACCAATCCAGTCACTGTGATTTTGATACGAATTATTTTGTTTTTAAAACAGAAAGTTTCATTTAACGAGAAAAATTATCATACGTACTTTATTTATCAACATAAATGCAGGTGTTATATGTACTTGATAAGAAATCATACGGTGTAATTCCAATTTATAAATAAATAAAATAAAATTCTTTGAAATTAAAATTTCAATTTAGATATAATTTGTATCTATATACATATATATACAAATTAATTGTAATTGAAAACTGATTTAAGTAAGTAGAAGTAGCTCCTAATTTTACAAATTTCATAGAATTTTATTTTTATTTGCTTATAAATTACTAACGAAATATTAAAGTACAAATAATTGTTCAATAAGTGAGTTATATATAATGTGTTGTTTTTCCTTTTTTTTTTCTGTTGAAAATTATAATTAAAACGAATGAACTTAAACTTCAATGTTACTGGTAAGTTTTTGTTTTTGCTTTCGGATCTGGTCTGACTTATTTATAATATTTAAAATGTCTGCAATACAGACTTTGAATATTATTAAAAAAAATATTAATTTTATAATGTATGGAAAATAATTTTTTAAATGAGATAAAATTTTCTATATTTCGTTATCGTATTATATTACATTGATTCATATTTTCCGATGAAATCATTTTGTTTCATTCTTATATATTTACATATATGTATATGCATTAATTTTAACCGATAAATGATTAAATGCAATATATTTTACAGAAACAGAAGAAAAAATAAAATAAAATAATAAACACATTCATATACACATGTATAGAATGACCAAATTATAAGAAATATAATATAATAGGCTCATAGAGCCCTATTATCACATTTCAATTGAATCGAGTAAATATTCACAATATTTTGTTTCTTTATCAAATAAATGCTAATATATGCTATATGAATTTTATTCATAATATCTATTAGGCTTTGCTTTTGAAATCATAGATTTTAGATAAAATTCTTATAGCATATAATATGTATTAGCATTTATTTGATAAAAAAACAAAATATTGTGAATATTTGTTCGATTCGATTAAATTTCGATCGAAATGTGCAAAATTTTGTAAATTATTATTTTTTCCAAAGCCTTAACTTGTTTATTAATTTTTAAAAGTTCTCAGTTAAAAATAACTAGAAAAATTGTGCGTTGCTTATTTACAATTTTGTTTAAATAGATTTTTGACTTAAAAAAAAAATTTAAAAAAAAACCGCAAAAATTAGTATTTTTTTTCAACTTGCATAAAATTTTTTTTTTTATTATTATTTTGATTTAAATTGATCATTAATTTATTATATATATTTTTATCAAAATTATATTAGAAATAATCCAGCCCAAATACACCGTTTAATGCCATGGATTAATCGTGATTTAGTATGTTTGCTTCGTGATACAGAACACCACGTAACTCTTGTATTGCACAGTATCAGTCAGTTATTGACCATTTATGACGTAAGTTCAGGTGAATTTCGTAAAAGGTGCATTCCATATTTCGGCGGAAGAACTTCACATTTTATTCATGAATTATATACATTTGCTCGGAGCCCATATGATATGATTGGTTATGACCGTCACGCTCGATATGCACCATCAGAAGAAATTATAATATCATCATCGTCAAATACATCAAGTGCTTCAGAGCACGAAGGTAACGGTGGTCTTGAGGCAGTATTAACAGCTAGAAATCGAACATCCAGAACATTAGCACGACGAAGTGGAAGTTATCCAAGTGATAGATTACATTTTGGTCATATTTCTCACCATCATCATCATCATTATAATAGACCAATTACTTCGGCAATTCCAGCAACAGCAATCACTTCTCAAACATACGTAGGAACAGTAACATCATTAGCGGCCGGACCGAATAATTATCAAAATCATCATCACCATAATCTTCCTACGTGTTCCTCATTGACATTTTCAAGTGGTACTCCATCAACTTCTGCAACTGCATCCGCAGGCAACGCCGCAGCTATGACTTCTGTACCATTATCAATTCTGATGAACATGTGTGATGGATCATCACAACATCAACAGCATGAACAACACCAGCAGCATGAACAACAGCAACAGCATGAACAACAATTACAACAGCAACAACAATTGCAACAGCAACAGCATGTACAACAGTTACAACAGCAACAACTGCCTTCTACTTCTTCTGCTGTTGCTTATGCTCCCATCGAAGGTACATCATTATCTGCTTTTATTAGTCCACAGTGGGCAACAGCTGGAACATCAGCTGGAGGAGCAACAGCCAATAGGAATAATGATCAAGTTGCAGATGATTCAACCAGTGATGAATGTGAGTTTGTTATGGAACAAAAACCACCACATCTTCGAACACCAGAGCTCGTTGAATTAAATTCAGATACTGATAGTGACGTTGTGTTTGTAAGTGAAAGTAAATCAAGTAAACCAGGACCATTACAACTGAAAGCCATTGCTCGATCTAAAATTCAGAACAGAAGACCTACTCCACGCCCATGCTGTGCGTACCCAACATCGTCAGACGATGATGAAGAAGATAACAGATTGTTATCATCATTTCTAAATAACAGAGAGAAAAAAGAAGAATCTACTGCTACTAATACTGGTGCTGATGCAACAGATAGAAATAATGAAAGTCGTGGTGATGATCACAATAATGCTGGTAATAATGAACAAAATGACAATGACAATGGAAGACCTTCCACGTCTTTTGAGCGTCATACTGATAATAATGATAATGGATACAATTCAGTATTAAGATATAGAAAACGAACCAACAATGATCGTCCAAAGCGTGCTGAAGCACAAAAATATAAAAAAGACTTATTTAAAAGTTCATCAAATGATGAAACAGATGATGAGGATGCAGATGTAGATATTGAAAAACGTAGGAAGTATGAATATAATACATCTGAAGAAACAACTGAACCATTTTTACCATATACTGATGAATCAGATGAATCAGACTCATCATGGCCAAAGGGTAAAAAAAGACGTCTAAAAAAACGTAGATTATCAAAAACACAACGGTCAGAAATGATGAGCAGACGTTCTAAAAAAATTGATAATAATTAAAAAGAAAAATAGAACAAGATACAATTCATGTATTTCAAAGAAAGAAAAATATAAAAAAAACAAATCAATCGTTCATAAAATTTGGTTGCCCTTTTTTTTTTATATAATTTAATATAATTTTTATTGATTAATAAGACTTCTACTTTACTTACAAAATTATTATTATTATAGCTTTTCTTTTAAATATTCGGGGAGTTATGTTCATTAAACAATAATATTTTTCTAATAAATATATTTTGTGATGAAAAAATTAATTTTAAAACGATAAAAGCAGTTACATATTCCTTTTGTTATTGAAAAAAAAATAATCAAAGATACAAATGTTGTTATGACTGATAATTAAGTCTGTACAACAACAAATCGAATTTAAAATTATAAAATATCTTAAAATGTCGATTGCAATTAATTATTTTGTAAAAATGCTTCTTCAAAAAAAAAAAATTAATAAAATTATTTCTTATAAAAATTGTTCACCTTAGATAATAATCACGTTCATCCACAGTATTGCCCTGGATTACTGTTTTCTTTAAAAGACAATTTTGTCTTTTTTACTAGTTACTTTACAACTTTCAACATTTTTTAAAAAAAAAAAACAAGTAATAGAAGTATTTTTGAAAACGTCAAGTTATCGTCGATATTATTGACGATTATTTAAGTTTTTTTTTTGAAGATGCACCAGGTCAGGAAACAGTAATATTATCCAATAGATTTCTTTAAGAAATTCGGGAAAATAAAAAACATCACACGAACAATATTTTTGATTAAATTTTCTTTAACAAAAACATTCTTATTAGAAATACATAATAATATGTGTAAAATTTTATAGATAGTTAAGTTTAATGAATATAAAAAAAGTTCCGTATTTTCTAAAAACTATTATAATTACCTATACTTTTTTTTCGTCTATTCTATGAATTAAGGCAATCCTTAAACAATTTTGTATATTTTTGAATTTTTCGAAGAATTTAAATTAAATTAAAATTAACAAAAGTCAAAAAGAAAAAAATTCAAAATATTGAACATCTAGATAAACTGAAAAAATAATTGTATTCTATTTTTTATATTGAAAATTATTCCTCCTACATTTAATAAATTTTTCCCTCCTGTAATCTCGAAATATTTTTCGAATTTGTTATTGAAAAATTTTCTTGATGAAAAATAACCAATAAATAATAAATAAATAATTTTAATATCAAAACAAATCATAATCTATGTATGTTCAATGTTAAAAATATAATGAGAAAAAAAAATACAATAACAGTTAAAATTATATCTGTATTACATATATTAATATAATTCAAAATTATAAATGTGGTTGGTGTGTGTAAATGTTTACAAAACTAAAATAAAATAAATTTTATCAGAAACAAAAAACAAAAAACAGAAAATTTAAGGATTTCATAGAATTGGTCATCAGAAAATGTGATGAAATGAGAAATTAGTTGGTGAAATACGGTTCTAAATCGGAATGTTTATATTATAGTAATGAAATTTATGTTTATGTATATGTAATTAAATTTAATTTATGAAATAAATATTATACAAATTTTCTTTTTCTTAAAAAATTTACGGATTAGTTCCGTTATCATTTTTTTTTTTAAATTTAAAAAAGGGGAATATTTTTAGTGAATATTAAATAATTATTAAGAATCCCTACAAAAACTTTAAATTATAATTTAATTAAATTTATGAAATATTGTTGATTTTTTAAAACTTTTATATATACAAAAAAAAAAGAAGAAAAAAAACCGATAATAAAAATACATTTCAATATTTTCATAATTGTACAACTGTTACAATTTCTTTTGTAATTCAACTAAATTATTTAAAGTTAAGTAATTAATAAAATTACATTGTTTTTCCATAATGATATTTTTTTCTCTTTTCGAAAACGCTCCGGTATTATAATTTTTTTTTAAATGTAGAAAAACAGAAATATACAAAAATATATTTAAATATTAGCTTGTAATGCAATACAAATATTAAATATCTCATAAAAATAATAATATGTATATGTAATTAAAAAACAATAAAATAAAACAAAAACACAGTAAGTAAGTTGAATGGAATACTTACAATTAGTCTAACTTGAAAGTTAGCTTAACAAGAAAATACACGTTTATAAAATGTAAAATTTTCATAATTTCTGTTCTTTTGTAACTACAAAAATTAAAGATAAAAATCTAAAAAAATAAGTTTATGTAAAATTAGTTTTTTTTTAATATGTTTTGTATATATATAATTTCAAATTAAATTAAATTATTTTTAATTTCTCTCAGTGCATACTGTAAATAAAAAACAAATGTTTTTTAGGAGAAGGTACATAGCTTAAGGTGATTATGAGTGTGATAATTAGTGAGGAAAAAAAAAAATAATTTAAAATTTAATATTGAAAAAAAAAAAAAGAAAAATTAGGAAAAATAACAAAATTCGAAATCAAAAAATTTGTTTCTAAAATTTTGTAAAAAAAAACCGTTTTGATATCATTATGCATTATCCTTTTTTGTTTATATGTATGTGACGTATATAAAAGTATATACTGCATATTTGTCAACAACACTTATAACTTATTTTTTCTTCAAATAATTACTTTGATGTCTTTAAAAAAAAAACTAATATCATTATACTTATTCATAAATAAGTATTTTCGAAGTTAAGAAAATGACGAAAAGAATAAAAATAAAAATGAAACTTTAATCAAGAAATATTAAAATAATAGAATAAAATAAATACATAAAAATCTATATAGGATATACATGAGTATGAAAATTCCATTCAAAATACATTTTGTTTCCTTTGAATAAATTTAAAAAAATTAAAGTACATTTAAAAAAAAAACAATTCGAACTATGTATTCAATTGTTCCATATATTTTTGTTTAAGTGTACATTTAAAATGGTAAATAAATAAATAAAACTTAAATGTGAAAAAAAAAAAAAAATGTTTCATTTATTTTAAGTTCATTTTAATCATAATATTTAAGATTCTTATCACATACATACTATCCTTCCTAATATCTTTCTTTTTTCATATCAAATAATATAGTAAAGCACTACGATAAGGTGATAATTTTTATTTTTATTTTTGGAATAAGGATCTTTAAGACAGTCAAGTAAACGATGATGCTTTCAATACCACAGCACACCACATTAGTTTATTTTGAGATGAGTCTTGTTTTTAGAAAATAAGAGAAAAGGCAAAAAGTATCTTTGAAAAACTAACATTTAAAGTGATTTTTTCAAAGTGTTTAAAATTTTTTGAGTATTCTTTTTATTTTCTTATTTTTTGATAAATTTACAAGTAACATCAGCAAAATTTTATTAAAACTAATATCTTGTATTTATCTCGAACTCATAATTTTACTCAGTTTATTTTTAATTATATTAAGTAAGTATAGTATAGTATATATAATTCTTTCTAAGAACTCTTGATTAAAAATAAATTTATTACATCGACTTAATACAGTTAAAGAATAACGGTTTAATACAGTGCCGGATTAAGCCAGCGCGGGGCCGGTAGCAAATGTTATTTTACGGCTGTTATCGAAATTAATAAAAAAATTTATTGGAATTGTATGTGTAAATAAATAAAAACACATACTCGTACATACATACCTATAATTAAAACTTATTTCAAAAACAAATTAAATTTATAATTTTAATTAAAAACAATATAAGTAAATCATATTTTAAATTGTGTAAAATAAATCGAATTACCTATGTATTCCTTAAATATCAAAATTTTGATTTCATGGTAAAACCCATAAATTTTTTTTATTTTTCAACTTTTTTCTTTAAATTCAAATCTCTTTTAAGGCGTTTTCATCGAAATCCTGTTTCAAAATTATCTCTTGTCGCTTGTCTCTTGTCGCTTGTTTCTTGTCTTTTATCTTTTGTCTATTTCTTCTCTATGCGTGAGGTCCCCCAAAATAATGTAAAAATAATCAAAATCAAATACATAACTTAAATTTATTTATTCATTTATTCATAAATTCAAATAACATTCAAGTAAAAAAATAATTTGAAGATTTCAACATTTTTCATAAAATTTTTTAAAAAATTACCAACTTACTTAATTTTCTCAAATTAAATTTTATAATAAAATTTTATTTTATTATTATTTTCTTTAATTAAAAAAAACTTTACTGCATTTGTCACTTTGTTAAACTGACTAAACAACAGTTTCACAATTCAAGAAAATGAGCACTTGTTTCTTCAAAATAACGACGAAATTATAGTTCTAACGCATTTTTAAAAGGAACTGCTTACGAACTGCATTACTATTTTTTAAAAGTAATGTAATTTGGAAGTGCTTAAATTTTTACATACATACTATGCATTTTGAATTTTTTTTTAGGGTAATGGGTACTAATGAAATGTAACTAGTTCTAGAACTGATTCGCTACTGGGAATGTAAAAAAATAGTTTAAATTAAAAAAAAATTCATAAATAATATTAATTTTTATATTTTTGCTTGAAAATGCATGAAAAATGCGCATTTTTTCAAAAAATGTTTCTTCTATTTTTCTTTGTAAAGAGGATACAATAACTTTTTATATGATATCAAAGAACATATGTTGTTGTTGTTGTTGTTTGTGTGGGTGGAGGGGGGTTTCGGATTAGGCATCCATGACATTCCATGAGCACTCAGACAGGAGAGTCAATTGTACTCACCCGCGCCCTGTCTCTAGTAAAATCTTCTCGTTTTCCTAATAAACGAGAGGATTTTGTCTAGAAGGTTAAGAACAGATGTCTTCCATTCTAATTACATCAGAGTTTCATGTACGCAGAATTATCCTAGAAAAGGCTGGGCAACAGCAGAGATGGTGCTCTGAAGAACATATATGTACTTTCCTTTTTCAAGTTTTAGAAATATATTGTCATCAAAAGAAGGAAAAAAAACACAAAATTTTGAGTCCCTATATTTCAAGAACTATTAATCCGATTAAAATGAAATAAATAAAGTGTGTTAGAAAAAAGAAAAAGTTCTCTTTAAAATACCCTGGAATATCATGTAACATAGAAATAACGGTTGTAAAACATGTCAATTTTGTGACAAAATTTTTAACGGCTATAAAATGGAATTTGCACCAACAAGAACATACGTCACATTAAAGAGGACACTTCAAAATTTTTATATCAAGAGATTTTATTTAGTTATCACACGCTAGAGCTAATCGGAAGTTTAGCTAAAAAATCTTTTTTTTTCTTTTTAAATTTTAAATAATACATTTTGTTAATGTTGGTATGATACTTACTTTTTTTTCCATCTTATAATTTCCAAATCTTAATTAATATCGTCTGAATGAGAGGAAAAAATCACTAGATAATTTTACATAGTAAGGGGATTCACTCTTTGGTGCAAATAGGTATTGCATCGTTGCATTCGGTGTATCGTAGCACGAATTTACAACGATACAACAACAATTTGCAACGATACAACAAAAATTCGTGCTACGATACACCGAATGCAACGATGCAATACCTATTTGCACCAAAGAGTGAATCCCCTTAGTATAGTGAAAGAGTGAAACATAAAGTTCAATGTCAAGTAGAAGTGCGTAAAAAGTGCACGAAATTAAGAAGATCTAGATTAAGTCGATAGGGAGGCCGAGGCTCTTGACGGGCTGTAGCGCCATGGAGTAAGTAAGTAAGTAAGTAAGATTAAGTAGATAAA
This sequence comes from Bombylius major, assembly GCA_932526495.1. Taxonomy (NCBI): domain Eukaryota; kingdom Metazoa; phylum Arthropoda; class Insecta; order Diptera; family Bombyliidae; genus Bombylius; species Bombylius major. The sequence continues at coordinate 38,309,494 of OW052046.1, forward strand.
AAAGAATTCAAAATATAATACATATTCTTTTTCTTCGACTTAATTTTTGATAAATACCTAAAATCATATGTTCTTATTTGATTGGAAGATATTTGAAAACTATTACTACTGAAAGTTTGAATTTGTAGTAATAGAATAAATATAATGATAATATGTAATAGAAAACAAATAAATAAATTTAAAAAAAATAGAAATATGTATGTACATATTAACTTTGTTATCAGCAAATCAATGTTTATTAGTTGCTTGTTTATATTTTATCTCTTCACTCCAAAGCAACTGTCTCATTCATCCATTATTGCTTAAATTTTTGAACTCAAGATTTAAAAATTAAGATGGAAAAAAGTATAAAGTATCATAACAGCATCAGCATAAGAAAACAAAATTATATTTATTTAAATTCATATGTATGTTTTTCATGATATGTATGTGTACATACGTGCTTGATGCGAGTACATTTCATAAACAAAATATCAATCTATATAGTGACTGGATTTTGATACGAAATCTTTGTTTGTCAACAAAAATACAGGTGGTATACTTGATAAGAAATCATTACGGTGTAATATCTGCTGCTTTAGAAATAATAGTTCTAATATTTATAATACAGCTGCTATTATTAGATTTATAGAAAAAGTAAGGAGAGACTGAAAAAATATTTTATTTTTATCTAAAAAAAACAACAAAAATTTCAATTTATACCTACATAAATTAATATGTAGATCAAAATTAAAATCGGTACAGGGTCAATATTCATTTACCGGACATATAGAAGAAAGAGATGCAACAGAAAGAAAAATGTCTTCTAGTTCAAATTCTAACTTCAAAAAGATTCTTAACACTCCGATATATATTAAATTTCACTACCTCCCATCCCATCTATGTTAAAATATTGTTGTAGACCTTTTCGCCTCTTTAAAAAAATATGTTTTTGGAGGAATAGAAAGTAGATGCAAAAAAAAAAAGTGATTTGAAAAGTGCTCTGAAGAAATTTTAAATTATTTGGATCAAAAGGTCCAGCGATATTCAAATTTGAAATCTGATTTTTGACGAAAACGTGCTAACATAGATCGAAATGTTAAATCAGAAATCAACAGTAACAAGCATGCTATGAAGTGACTCAGAATCTGATACTGATAAAGAACGTGGAGCAGCAGGATCAGGTCCACCATCACCGAATTGCCCAATTCGTTTGGGTAGATGCAAAAATAAATGCTTTACTGATTCATGTCTTCATCAATTTTGCTTTAAATGTTTGCTAAAGTGGAGTAAGGTAATGCATCTATATATAATTGTGTATATTATATACATATTTTTGTTATGTACCATTACTTTTGCGTATATATAAATTTTACATAAATATTTTATCTATACATATTTTAGAGAAAAAGGCAGCTAATCATTTTTTCACTTGATATATATATATTATATCGACATATCTTTCCCTCTCACCCTTAAATTTTATTATTATTTTTTAAACAAGTATCTGTGTAGTTTATTACATATATTGTTACATATGCATGTACATATATTCTTTGGAAATTAAATAGTCATACATGAATTTTAAATCAAATTTCGGTTTTTAAAAAATCATTTTTTTTTTATTGTTGCTGTTAAATATCAAACATATGCACATATACGCATTAGTTGTGATTGAAAATAAGTGAGTTATATTGTGTTTTTTTTTTCTTTTTTTTCCGTTGAAAATTATAATAAAAACAAATGAACTTAAACTTCAATGTTACTGGTAAGTTTTTGTTTTTGCTTTCGGATCTGGTCTGACTTATTTATAATATTTAAAATGTCTGCAATACAGACTTTAAATATTATTTAAAAAAATAATAATTTTATAACGTATGGAAAATAATTTTTTAAATAAGGTAGAATTTTCTATATTTCGTTATCGTATCATATAACATTGATTCATATTTCCCGATGAAATCATTTTGTTTCATTTTTATATATTTGCATATATGTATGTACATATATGCATTACTTTTTAACGATAAATGATTAAATGCAATATATTTTACAGAAACAGAAGAAAAAATAAAAATAAAATAATAAACACATTCATATATAGATGTATAGAATGACAAAATTAAAAGAAATATATATTTTTAAAATAATTTCTCTGCTCGTGCAAAATTTTTACTTTGGTTATTTGTAAATGTTATTTTTTCAAAACAAGAGCCTTCACTTGTTTAATAATTTTTAACAGTTCTCAGTTGAAATTAACTTAAATACATTGTGTGTTGCTTATTTAAAATAATTTTTTTAATAGATTTAAATATTCTGACTTGAAAAAAAATAATAAAAAAACTGATAAAATTAGTGAAAATATTTTCTTTTCAACTTTCATAAATTTTTTTTACTATTATTAGGTGTTTTGATTTAAATTAATAATTATTTTTTATATATATTTTTATCAAAATATTACTAGAAATAATCCAGCTCAAATACAACGTTTAATGCTATGGATTAATCGTGATTTAGTATGTTTGCTTCGTGATCCAGAAGACGTAACTCTTGTATTGCACAGTATCAGTCAGTTATTGACCATTTATGACGTAAATTCAGGTGAATTTCGTAAAAGGTGCATTCCATATTTCGGCGGAAAAACTTCACATTTTATTCATGAATTATATACATTTGCTCGGAGCCCATATGATATAATTTGTTATGATCGTCACGTTCGATATGTACCATTTTTTTTAGTAGGAGTAATAACTAGATATCAAACATCCAGAACATTAGCACGTCGAAGTGGAAGTTATCCAAGTGATAGATTACATTTTGGTCATATTTCTCACCATCATCATCATCATTATAATAGACCAATTACTTCGGCAATTCCAGCAACAGCAATCACTTCTCAAACATACGTAGGAACAGTAACATCATTAGCGGCCGCACCGAATAATTATCAAAATCATCATCACCATAATCTTCCTACCTGGTCCTCATTGCCATTTTCAAGTGCTACTCCATCAACTTCTGCAACTGCATCCGCAGGCAACGCCGCAGCAATGACTTCTGTACCATATTCAGTTCTGATGAACATGTGTGATGGATCATCACAACAACAACAGCAACAACAACAACAGCAGCAGCAACAACAACAACAACAATTACAACAAAATTTACAACCGCAACAACAATTGCAACAGCAACAACTGCCTCTCAATTCTTCTGTTATTGCTTATGCTCCCATCGAAGCTACATCATCATCTGCTCCTATTTGTCCACAGTGTACTCACTGCGTAGCTGGAGCATCAGGTGAAGGAGCAACAGATAATAGAAATAATGATCCAGTTGCAGATGATTCAACCAGTGATGAATGTATATTTGTTATGGAACAAAAACCACCACATCTTCGAACACCAGAGCTCATTGAATTAAATTCAGATTCTGATAGTGTTAATGTTTTTGTGAGTGATTGTGACTCAAGTGATTCAGAATCATTACAACGAAAAGCTATTGCTCGATTCAAAATACAAAACAGGAGGGGTACTCCATACCCACGTGAGTGTCCAACATCATCGGACGATGATGAAGAAGATAACAGATTGTTATCATCATTTCTAAATAACAGAGAGAAAAAAGAAGAATCTACTGCTACTAATACTGGTGCTGATGCAACAGATAGAAATAATGAAAGTCGTGGTGATGATCACAATAATGCTGGTAATAATGAACAAAATGACAATGACAATGGAAGACCTTCCACGTCTTTTGAGCGTCATACTGATAATAATGATAATGGATACAATTCAGTATTAAGATATAGAAAACGAACCAACAATGATCGTCCAAAGCGTGCTGAAGCACAAAAATATAAAAAATATTTATATAAAAATTCATCAAATGATGAAACAGATGATGAGGATGCAGATGTAGATATTGAAAAACGTAGGAAGTATGAATATAATACATCTGAAGAAACAACTGAACCATTTTTACCATATACTGATGAATCAGATGAATCAGACTCATCATGGCCAAAGGGTAAAAAAAGACAACTAAAAAAACGTAAATTATCAAAATCACAACGGTCAGAAATGATGAGCAGACGTTCTAAAAAAATTGATAATAATTAAAAAGAAAAATAGAACAAGATACAATTCATGTATTTCAAAGAAAGAAAAATATAAAAAAAACAAATCAATCGTTCATAAAATTTGGTTGGCCTTTTTTTTTTATATAATTTAATATAATTTTTATTGATTAGATAATAAGACTTCTAATTTACTTACAAAATTATTATTATTATAGCTTTTCTTTTAAATATTCGGGGAGTTATGTTCATTAAACAATAATATTTTTCTAATAAATATATTTTGTGATGAAAAAATTAATTTTAAAACGATAAAAGCAGTTACATATTCCTTTTGTTATTGAAAAAAAAATAATCAAAGATACAAATGTTGTTATGACTGATAATTAAGTCTGTACAACAACAAATCGAATTTAAAATTATAAAATATCTTAAAATGTCGATTGAAATTGAATATTTTGTAGAAATGCTTCTTCAAAAAAAAATTAATAAAATTATTTCTTATAAAAATTGTTCACCTTAGATTTACATTGGGCAATAGTTGTTATGTACAGTACATATTTCATGATAATCACGTTCATCGACAGTATTGCCCTGGATTACTGTTTTCTTTAAAATCATATTTATAAAAAATTTCAATCTTTTTTACTTTACAACTTTCAACATTTTTTTCTTAAAAAAACATGTGATAGAAGTGTTTTTGAAAACGTCAAGTTATCGTCGATATTATTGACGATCATTTGAAGTTTTTTTTTCGAGATGCACCAGCTCAGGAAACAGTAATATTATCCAATAGATTTCTTTAAGAAATTCGGGAAAATAAAAAACATCACACGAACAATATTTTTGATTAAATTTTCTTTAACAAAAACATTCTTATTAGAAATACATAATAATATGTGTAAAATTTTATAGATAGTAAAGTTTAATGAATATAAAAAATAAAGTTCCGTATTTTCTAAAAACTATTATAATTATACTTTTTTTTCGTCTATTCTATGAATTAAGGCAATCCTTAAACAATTTTGTATATTTTTGAATTTTTCGAAGAATTTAAATTAAATTAAAATTAACAAAAGTCAAAAAGAAAAAAATTCAAAATATTGAACATCTAGATAAACTGAAAAAATAATTGTATTCTATTTTTTATGTTGAAAATTATTCCTCCTACATTTAATAAATTTTTCCCTCCTGTAATCTCGAAATATTTTTCGAATTTATTATTGAAAAATTTTCTTGATAAAAAATAACCAATAAATAAATAATTTTAATATCAAAACAAATCATAATCTATGTATGTTCAATGTTAAAAATATAATGAGAAAAAAAAATACAATAACAGTTAAAATTATATCTGTATTACATATATTAATATAATTCAAAATTATAAATGTGGTTGGTGTGTGTAAATGTTTACAAAACTAAAATAAAATAAATTTTATCAGAAACAAAAAACAGAAAATTTAAGGATTTCATAGAATTGGTCATCAGAAAATGTGATGAAATGAGAAATTAGTTGGTGAAATACGGTACTAAATCGGAATGTTTATATTATAGTAATGAAATTTATGTTTATGTATATGTAATTAAATTTAATTTATGAAATAAATATTATACAAATTTTCTTTTTCTTAAAAAATTTACGGATTAGTTCCGTTATCATTTTTTTTTTTTTTTAAATTTAAAAAAGGGGAATATTTTAAGTGAATATTAAATAATTAATAAGAATCCCTACAAAAACTTTAAATTATAATTTAATTAAATTTATGAAATATTGTTGATTTTTTAAAATTTTTATATATACAAAAAAAGAAGAAGAAAAAAAACCGATAATAAAAATACATTTCAATATTTTCATAATTGTAAAACTGTTACAATTTCTTTTGTAATTCAACTAAATTATTTAAAGTTAAGTAAGTGTATCTTCAAAAATGAATCACTGCTTTGGTGATGCAAATGTTCTTCTGTTCGTGATGCGAAAACCTTACTTGTTGCTATGACAACGCAAAGTTTTTAGTTGGCGATGCAATGCTATTACATGACAGGAATATTACAAGGAATTTCGAATACTTGATCGCAACGCATCATAAAAGTTGCGTTGCATTTCTGAATTTGTGACAAGCATCAGCATCGCATCAACAAAGCAACGATTCATTTTTGAAGATACACTAATTAATAAAATTGCATTGTTTTTCCATAATGATATTTTTTTCTCTTTTCGAAAACGCTCCGGTATTATAATTTTTTTTTAAATGTAGAAAAACAGAAATATACAAAAATATATTTAAATGTTAGCTTGTAATGCAATACAAATATTAAATATCTCACAAAAATAATAATATGTATATGTAATTAAAAAACAATAAAATAAAACAAAAACACAGTAAGTTGAATGGAGTACTTACAATTAGTCTAAATTGAAAGTTAGCTTAACAAGAAAATACACGTTTATAAAATGTAAAATTTTCATAATTTCTGTTCTTTTGTAACTACAAAAATTAAAGATAAAAATCTAAAAAAATAAGTTTATGTAAAATTAGTTTTTTTTAATATGTTTTGTATATATATAATTTCAAATTAAATTAAATTATTTTTAATTTCTCTCAGTGCATACTGTAAATAGAAAACAAATGTTTTTTAGGAGAAGGTACATAGCTTAAGGTGGTTATGAGTGTGATATTTAGTGAGGAAAAAAAAAATAATTTAAAATTTAATATTGAAAAAAAAAAAAGAAAAATTAGGAAAAATAACAAAATTCGAAATCAAAAAATTTGTTTCTAAAATTTTGTAAAAAAAAACCGTTTTGATATCATTATGCATTATCCTTTTTTGTTTATATGTATGTGACGTATATAAAAGTATATACATACTGCATATTTGACAACAACACTTATAACTTATTTTTTCTTCAAATAATTACTTTGATGTCTTTAAAAAAAAACTAATATCATTATACTTATTCATAAATAAGTATTTTTGAAGTTAAGAAAATGACGAAAAGAATAAAAATAAAAATGAAACTTTAATTAAGAAATATTAAAATAATAGAATAAAATAAATACATAAAAATCTATATAGGATATACATGAGTATGAAAATTCCATTCAAAATACATTTTGTTTCCTTTGAATAAATTTAAAAAAATTAAAGTACATTTAAAAAAAAAACAATTCGAACTATGTATTCAATTGTTCCATATATTTTTGTTTAAGTGTACATTTAAAATGGTAAATAAATAAATAAAACTTAAATGTGAAAAAAAAAATGTTTCATTTATTTTAAGTTCATTTTAATCATAATATTTAAGATTCTTATCACATACATACTATCCTAATATCCTTCCTTACTTATATCAATTCACACACACACTTTTTGCACAATTCAACTGATTTTGAAAAAAAAAAAAACTGCCCTTAAATTATAATTTATAAATTTTGAACGGTTGAAGATCAAACAGACTTCGAAAAATAATAGTTTTTTTGATTCCGCATCGATTCACATAATGAGCATACAAAATTTATGGTAGACAAACGTACCTATATGTTATACGAACTGTCAATTTTTAAACAAAAATGATCTGCAAGTCCTAGGTTTTTGTGTTTCTTTAAACTTATACTATAGGTCAGGAACTCTTCGTTTAAATAAATAATTGATTTTTACAATGTTTAGAATTAAATCTTAATGGTTTTGCGAATTTAATAGCGATTCGTATATTAATTTCAAACTAATCAAAAATCCTTATAAGGACATTTCATTAAATTATTATTATTTTTTTTATTTTGTAGAACAGTAATGTGTATCTTATAAAATACATAAATATGTAGATATTAATACATCATTTGTGTGATGAAAATTTCCACAAAAAATTTATGCAAAACAGATACACCGCAGATATGTACATACATAAATAATATAATACGCTAAAGAGATTTAGAACACTTACATATTATAAAGATAAATATTGTATTTCGAAATGAAAAGAATTTTTTTTTCTTCCGTTAGTGTACAACAAAAATTTTTTAATATACCTACCTATATATTTTTTTTAATGAATTCACCAAAGTGTGAATAACCTCAGAATGAATCTTCATAATGAAATTTTTAATAATTTTCTCAGGTATGAAAAATAAGAACTAAACAAATAGATCAAATCTTCTAGCCTAGCAAGAAAAGATTTAAATGAAAAGCTTTCTTTCTGGTGTTTATTATTTCAATGCACTTATGTAGGTAGGTAGGTGGTATACATAATATGTATATGCTTTTTTCCTTAAAAAAAAAAAAAAAAAGGATAAAAATATAAGAAAGAAGAAAAGAAAGAAAATTGCAGCATAATACTACAGCATTATGACATATTATGTATGTACGTATATATTGATATATGGCATCCTTTTATGGTTTTATACTTTTCAAAAGGAAATTTCTATGAAATTACATAGAAAAAAAACATTCATTTTATATTCAAAAAGAGATTCATTCATTTATTTTTTTTTCCTTTCCTCCTATAAAAAAAGTGTATATGTAGATAACTCACTTGAATTTGTTTCATGCTACATTGTAAAATAAAATATAAAATTAGAATTGAAAAAATAGAAACAATTTATAGAATGGAATGTTTATGATGTGTAATTTTTAATAATTAATATTCGAAACTAAAAAAAAAAAAAAAAATAAAATAAATAAAAAGTGAAGGATTAAATTTCAACGAAAATTTAGAAAAAAAAAAAACACATCGAACCAAAAATTTAAATCTATCAATCCTTTGCCACTAGAATCTATTGTGGGTTGAGGCCTCTGCAATGCAGATTCGTAGCAATTGAAGATTAAGATAATGTTACTAGTCTTACGCTTAGGATTCTATATTTAAGTTAATAAGAGACAGGATGGCCAATAGTTATGCTTCCAGATCCTAGTTCTCTCCTTCTTGATCTGAGCTTGGAAGTTACGTGGCAGGATCACTGAAATCCAGAAACTTTACATACTTATAAAAAAAAAGATAAAAAATAGTTTGCAAGATATTTCAAAGATTATATCTTTATAAGTTTCGTAAATTCGTGTAAATAATGTCCTGGACGAGAAATTTTTCGACCATACATCAATAAAGAAATTAAATTAATCGGTCTTATCTCGACCCATAGAATAAGAATTTAGACCCAGACCCAGATAATTCGATATTTCTATTTAAAAAATACAAAAAAATTTTAAATTTTAACAAAATAAAAGTTTTTTATTTTTTTTTTTCAACCAAGTTGGGTTTTTTTTTTTTCTAACATAAATTTTAGCATAGAAAAATATTATATATGGCATGTAATCGATATTTAAATACATATAATTAATAACATTTGAAATAGCAAAAAAAAAAAAAAATAAATAAATAAAAAGTAAAAAAAAAACTGAAATCTTTCACACCAATAAATTACCATAAAATGCACTTTTATCGTGTAGCATATACATAAAATCATAAAAGTATTTATGTAAAGATACTTTTTAAGGTACATAAGTAATAATGTTCATTATCACGATTCATGAACGATTGAACAATCGTTTGAAAAAAGAAAAAAAAAACAAAAACGATATGCGATGATACTACTTGTTGTTTTAAATATCATAAGAAATGATCACAAAATAGTTGAAATAAAAAAATAAAAATAAGAGAAAAAGATTTAAATTTTAACGTTAACATAGGATCGTGTTACCTTAAATTGTTTGACATTTAAAATGAAGATGGTAAATGAAACCTCTATAATGTAGGCAAAATAAGTACATATTCTTTTTCTCAATACATCTTAAAAATAAGCAAAAAAAAAAAAATAATAATAATAATAAGAAGAAAAATAAAACACAAGAATTAAATGTATAATTCATTTTTTGTACTCTCTCATCGGTTATATTATTATAATATTGAAGAAGATACTTTTCATGCTAACAAGTGTTGATATTTGATATAAAACTACACATTTTAAACTATGAACAATTTAAAAAAAAAAAAAAATTAAAAAAATGGACGTATACACTAAAAAGTCTATTGAATTTATAATTTGGTAACTTGGAACAATAATTATTATTAATGTATGTACATATTCTTGTAATAATATTTCGAAATAAAACGTTAAAGTATAGATAAGAAAAAAAGGATAAAGAAAAAACAATTATGTATGTATGGGAAAATGGTGATTTAGCCAAGGCCAAAAAAGGTGAGGTATTTTCGCGTATGTCTTACATGTAGTACCCGAACCCGTGCAACCAGTCGCGAAGTAACTTTGTCCAACTATATAGATGTTTATAGATATTGCAAGATAGTTAACGTTATTCAAAGACATACTACAAAGAAGCTTGAAGAGAATTATTGCAGAGAGAGAAGAGAATTATAAAAATATTATGATATCGATCTATTCTATATTGATCCTTAACGAAAATTAAAGGGGAATATAGAACAATAACGGGGAATAAAGATAAACATTGCTCTCGAATAATGACGAAAAAATCTTTAAATATCTATATCGATTTACGCAGATATCGACGATAACGAAAGCCAACGAAAAAATCTATATTGATCATTATCGATTTTCAAAGTATGTATTTCAAAGAGGGACAACGATCTATAAATAATTGTCAAGAATCGTTATCATTCTTCAAACGAACAATTTATATTTACAATAATAAGCTCTATGGCCGGTGCGGTGCAGTGATGAATGGTGAAATGCAAAGAGGATGGCTTTACACACGAAGGTCCGTGGTTCGAATCTCAAGAGTAAATTTTTCAAATTGAATTGTTTTCATATAATATAAATTAATTTTAAAAAAAACAAGAAAAAAAATTTTTTTTTTTAATTAATCGAAGTTCGTGAATAAAATCGATGTCAATCTTAATAAAAACCTTGATCTTCTTTTGTATACATATACGAAAGAAGAAACCTTAATGTTTCTTAGAATTTACAACAACAAAATTGCATGTGTGTAAGTATGTTTTTTTTAAACGACTCCTCAATTTTTCTGGTTCAAGGCTATAAAGTGCTGACTTTTGAAGTTGGAGGTTTCAGGTTCAAATCCAACCAAAGTTTACATAGCTTTGACTGAGTACCAATATTCATTTGAATTTTGTAAAAGTTCTCGATACTGCGAAGTAATTGGTGATTCTACTTATTGATCTCAGAAAAAAAGAAAATTAATAATAATTAATATAATGCGACAAAAAAAAAACCAATTCAAAATACGAGTATAGTGTATACTGGCATAATTCAGTAAATAATCGTATTGCATTTTTGTATATATCACACTGATAATTTTATAATATTGGTACATATAGGTATATTTTCTAAGTACCTATATGTACTTACATTCAAATTTTTTTTTTTCGTGTATATACACAATGATAATGATATAATATGTATATAATTTAACCGTTACTTGTTAAACATCCCATCTTCATATCAACATCTATTTTATATCAATACATATTGTACCTACATTATAAAATACGTGTATCTAAACAATTTTTTATTTTATTTTATTTTATTTATTATTATTATTTTTTTTAGTATATAATATACATACATACATAGGTATATACATTTAAAACTTGACTGGTATTAGAGTAATGTCAAAAGTTGTGAAACTATTATTCTTTAGATAATATATTTTATTCGTGTCAAAATGTTGGCCTTATGATCTTAAGGAATAAGTATTATTGTAATAGATTGGTGTTATATGTGCCCTCTCTATATAATGGTGCTGTTACAAATGATGATGCTTATTTATTTTTTATTATTATATTTATATTTATAAAAATTCTTTAAGAGAAAAATTTGTTTGCTTTTTTTTTTTTGTTTTTTGTAGGCTTCATTTCTATAATAATTTAAAAGAATGAATAAACGCCTGTATTGAAAGAAAATTTATAAAAATAAATGAAAAATTTCATAATATATTATTTTTAATCAGTTATATTCAATAATGATGTTTAATTATAAATACATATGTAATGTATGTATGTATCTTGTGAGAAAGATCTAGAAATTCATGTTCACCTTAAATAAAGCAAAAAAAAAAATCTGATAAATTTGAAAAGCACAAATATACGAGTAGTTGAATTAAGTAGTATTCAAGACATTCTTCAAAACTTCATAATACTTACTATAGTATTTTTCTTTTTGGAAGTCAGTATTGTGCTTATGGAGGCAGTACCCGATGAGTTTGTTGCCCTTGGTAATATTTAATTTAAAAGATTCACCTCGATTGAAATTGAGATCTGATCACCCACGACTCACGAGATAGATTTATTCAAACAATTTGTGAAAGAATATAGAAAAGTATGCCTATCTTGCCTGTATACTGACATCCAAAAAGAAAAATAGTATAGGTAGAATTTGTTAAAAATTAAAAGCGAATGATCTGCGCATGCTATATATATACTATACACAAAATGTTTATATCATATGTGTATTAGTGTTTTTCTCTATTTTTACTAGAAGAAAAAAACCACTACTAGACAATAGTGTAAAAATTCTCTAAAAATTATACCATTATCTCTCTACGCAATTATACCATTCGCTTTTAATTTTTAACAAACTCTACAAGTCTACATCAGAGTACTATATAATGAAGAACTTACACGAATAACGATTCTCCGCCGTTCTTACGTCCAGCTCATATGTTGTTTAAAAACTTTCAGCTTATTTTTCTTATGAACAGCTTTTAGCACTGTTTTCTTGAGTTTTTTTACCAAATGAGTGTTGGACAATGATGTACAGTACAGCCAAATAAGATTGGCGAAGGGGAAGTGTGCGCAGTAGGATCTGCGTATCCTTTCCACTGAAATTTCACTGTGATGTAAGCATCACATTTTACAAAAATCCTTCTTGAAAAGAGAAATTCGCATTTTGTTCCTTAGGTAGGAATTTATTATTTACATTATATTTTCATTTTCTTATTCATAAGAATTTCCTATTTTAAAAGGATACTTATCATCACTGATCACTCATATTGTTTTTGTTATTCTGTATTTTCTTCACTATCCTTTAAATTTTTTTTCAGTAGTATGGCGTTCGTCATACAAACAACATCGGATGGTAGGATGTTGTTATTTTTTTCAACTAAAAAGAGGATATGCCTTGTGTGTGCGATAGATGATCGCTAGTCATTATGCTTACTGAGTGGAAGATTTAATCTTTATTTTCTTTTGCTGTTTTCTTCAAAAAAGGGGAAATGAAAGGATATTTTTAATATTTTTAAAATTTCCCCCACCTGCGCGACTTTTCGCCAATCTTATTTGGCTGTACTGTAACATTTGTTGAGCACATCGAATAGTTATTGGCAGGCCTAATTTCGCTTTTAACTTCCAGCTGACAGTGAAGTTTTCCTTGTTACTTCGCAAATCTGATAGTTTACCCTGATGAAAATTTTTTTTTTGGTTCACCTGTAGCCTTTTTTACCTTATAATTTTCACTTAACTTGACAAAATTATCAATTAAGGTTGCCGATCTCAATAATTTAACTGAAATTTTTCTGTTTGAAAGGCCCATATCCTTGAAAACTAATATTTTTCGTTTTTCTTCTTCAGTAAGAGGCGGCTTTACACGCCCCCTCCTGGCTAAATTGTGTAAAATTTATTAAAAAATGTCAAAATATAATTGAATTCATTAAAATATGAACAAAAAAGTACTTAAATTGTATCTTTTTTTAATAAAAAATCACAAGAAATGACAACTGCCTTTATATTATTTTCGCATAAAATTTCAATTTTAACAGACCTTTTTTTTTTAAATCTCAATCGACTCTACTAACTTGATTAAATCCATAAAATAAAATTCACAGTACTTCCAGTTGTTCTCTAACAATTGTTTCAGTCATTGAATTTAAATTGATTTTAAAAAATACCAACTACGTCAAAACCAATCTAGTATCTAACAATAAGCCATAGAACTGATTTTATTATTTTATTATGTATATATTCTTCTCAGTTCTATAAAGGATAAAAAAACATTAAATGAAATGGTGTTAGAAGCCACATTATCAAAATTGAAAAAAATTAAATTTTCAAGCTTCATTAAGTGAGCTTTCAAATTTAAAAACATAATAAACGAATTTCAAAGATGTGGGAACTTACAGAAAATCCTTGAGAAAATTCTTGAGAAAAACCAAAATATGTTGAAGCATGAAAGACAATAACTTTTAACTTTTTGCCATAGTCGGTTTTTAGAATTTTTTATACATGTGTGTATGTGTTCTTTTGTATTTAACTATAGATACTATACGATTCAATGTAAATACCTTTTTTTTTCTTTGCTAAAATAAAAGAACATAAACTTTTCATACCCTTAAACAACTCTCTTGTATGTGGTAAATGAGAAATTTAATGCAGAAGGATATTATGTACATACATACGTCAATGGAAAAGACAGTAATTGCCCGAGGTATTTTAGAATATTAAAAAAAAATTAAAAATTAGCTTTTTTTTAATTTTTTAAATAAAAATCAAAGAAAAGTTAAAAAATAAAGATAAAATTTGATATAATGAAAAAATCATTTTCATTATTACATTTTCCATAATATTTAAAGAGATTTTAATATAATTTAAAAATGTAATAAAAATATTTAAAAATTAATTGTATTTACATTCATAAGAAATAAACGTCCACTAAGCCATTGAAAATTATTTTTTTTTTCATATTTCAATGACTAAAATGCAAAGTACATGAGGTAAGAAATTAATATTGTATGTATTTAAAATTTGTAATTTACCCGGTAATTTACCCGGTAGTTTACCCGGTAATTTACCCGGTAATTTACCCGGTAGTTTACCTGGTAATTTACCCGGTAGTTTACCCGGTAATTTACCCGGTAATTTACCCGGTAGTTTACCCGGTAATTTACCCGGTAATCTACCCGGTAATTTACCCGGTAATTTACCCGGTAGTTTAGCCGGTAATTTACCCGGTAGTTTACCCGGTAATTTACCCGGTAATTTACCCGGTAGTTTACCCGGTAATTTACCCGGTAGTTTACCCAGTAATTTACCCGGTAGTTTACCCGGTAGTTTACCCGGTAATTTACCCGGTAATATACCCGGTAGTTTACCCGGTAATATACCCGGTATTTTACCCGGTAATATACCCGGTAATTTACCCGGTAGTTTACCCGGTAATTTACCCGGTAGTTTACCCGGTAGTTTAACCGGTAAAATACCCGGTAATTTACCCGGTAATTTACCCGGTAATTTACCTGGTAATTTACCCGGTAATTTACCCGGTAATTTACCCGGTAATCTACCCGGTAATTTACCCGGTAATTTACCCGGTAATTTACCCGGTAGTTTAACCGGTAATTTACCCGGTAATTTACCCGGTAATTTACCTGGTAATTTACCCGGTAATTTACCCGGTAGTTTACCCGGTAGTTTACCCGGTAATTTACCCGGTAATTTACCCGGTAGTTTACCCGGTAATTTACCCGGTAATCTACCCGGTAATTTACCCGGTAATCTACCCGGTAATTTACCCGGTAGTTTACCCGGTAATTTACCCGGTAGTTTACCCGGTAATTTACCCGGAATTTACCCGGTAGTTTACCCAGTAGTTTACCCGGTAGTTTACCTGGTAATTTACCCGGTAATTTACCCGGTAGTTTACCCGGTAATTTACCCGGTAATTTACCCGGTAATTTACCCGGTAGTTTACCCGGTAATTTACCCGGTAATCTACCCGGTAATTTACCCGGGAGTTTACCCGGTAATCTACCCGGTAATTTACCCGGTAGTTTACCCGGTAATTTACCCGGTAATTTACCCGGTAGTTTACCCGGTAATTTACCCGGTAATTTACCCGGTAGTTTACCCAGTAATTTACCCGGTAATCTACCCGGTAATTTACCCGGTAGTTTACCCGGTAATTTACCCGGTAGTTTACCCGGTGGTTTACCCGGTAATTTACCCGGTAATTTACCCGGTAGTTTACCCGGTAATCTACCCGGTAATTTCCCCGGTAGTTTACCCGGTAATTTACCCGGTAATATACCCGGTAATTTACCCGGTAATTTACCCGGTAATATACCCGGTAGTGTACCCGGTAATTTACCCGGTAGTTTACTCGGTAATTTACCCGGTAAAATACCCGGTAATTTACCCGGTAGTTTACCCGGTAATTTACCCGGTAATATACCTGGTAGTTTACCCGGTAATTTACCCGGTAGTTTACCCGGTAATCTACCCGGTCTAGAAGAAGAGCCTTCCAGTTCTCTTTTATTTTTAAAGTATTGACGAGGCAGATAGACTCTCCGGATCTTCTCAACTCAATTAGTATAAATGTTCCACGGGCGTTACGAATAAATTCAAATACTGAATTTGTAAATTTTGGTTATCATCGGACCAATTATGGTAATAATGAACCACTAACGGCTGCTTCCAGATCCTTAAATTCTAACTATACACATATGGACTTTAATTAATTTTTTTTTTTTACTGTCTTTGTTTTAATCTTTTTTATTTTTTTATTATTATTTATTTTATTTTATTTTATTTATTTTTTTTTTTTTGTATTTTTAGTTTATGTTTTATCCATATGTGTATAATATTTAAAAGTTTAAAAATTTTAAAATTATAATTGTGCTAAATATTGTTAAGAATATATATACGTATATATATTTTTTTTTAAGAATAATATTATATAAATTGTAAAGAGTCAGATTGATTAAATCATGTAGGCTAATTAAATAAATAAATGATTATTGATTAAATTTTTTCAAACGATTTTATTCAAAGTCTTGTCCATTAATAAATAATAATACAGGTACATACATATTATGTACATTCTTTGTATCAAAAATTTGAAATAAAAAAATTGTTTTTTTTTTTAATTGAATTGACAATTATTGAACACATCTAAAAACTTCAGGTGCTTTCAACAAAATTTCTATCCATTTCTCTCCGCTTTTGGTTAAAAAGTACTTTAGCATGCCCTCTTTTTTATAAAAAACCGATTCTCTGACACTGACACCGACACGTCTGGTATAGACTATTGTTCACTTCAAAAACTTCGTTTCGAAAATGAAGTATGAATTCTCAGGTCAGGAATTAGGATGTGTTCGAATTATGATATCGAAAGTTTCAAAATTCTAGGCGAAATGTTCATTTAAATAAAAACTTAATAACATAAAGATTAAAATCATAAAATTTTCATAAGCCAGTTAATATTCCATTGTCACCCAGTTCTGATATTTGTATAAAGTTTCAAGTCTCTGTCTCATCAAAAGGTTGGTTTAAAATCAATTTCTAAATTTGAAACGAACAGACAGACAGACAAGAACACATAGCTAATAAAAACGTTTTAAAATGTAAAATAGATAGTAAAAAAAATGAATTTTTTTTTTTTCATTGGCTTTATTTGAAAAATTTGGTTAATGTCTTAAGTTTAAAAAACAATTACAACATAAAATATTTTTTGAAGGATTTAACGATATCAAGAATAATCTTGAATGAATTAATTATATTATTATTAAGCATCAAATGAAAAACCTAATTTCGCCCACTTTTTAGAAAAATGATGTAATTTAAGTACCGGTTGACTTAATGTAGAAAATACTTTGAATATTACATAACATTTAAATAAATCACATCCTAAAACTTATTTAAATACCATTACAAAAAGGATATTATAGATCTTTTATTAATGACAAAATAAAATTACACAAGCATGAAACATTGTTTCTAATTCATTTACTGTTTTGTAATTTATAAACATTAATTTATTTAAAATATTATGTATATTTTAATTGTATTATAAATACACACATGCACATATATTTATTATTTATAGAAAATATATTTTAAAAATTATTATATAAAAAAAAACATTTTTATTTTCCACTAGAACAAAAATATATGTGCTTTTAAAATTGATAAAATTTTATTCATCTGTAAAGTAATTGTAATAAAATAATAATAATATCTCAGATTAATACAAAAAAATGAAATTATGAAGAAACAAATTATTTACATCTCATGCTCCATTAACGAAAAGAAAAAAAAACATTTTTTCTAACCTAATTTTCTTTTGTTATAAAAGTAAAAAAAAAATCATTCATATAAAAATCGTAAAATAATATACCTATCTTTTTTTTTTCTTATTGATCAAATTACTCTTCTATAGGTATAGATTTTTTTTTATCAAAAAAAGAAAAATATAGGGGGACATCTTCGATCGGCTAGCAAGCAAGCAAGTAAGACTTGCTAGCTGAAATGATAGAATTGGTATCCTCGATTGTTTTTGCTCTCGCAAGTAAGCAAATTAACCGTCAAAATTTGCGATCGCAAAGTTGGTGTCGCAAACTCAGTTAACAGAACACATAACCTCAAATTTCTTATAAATAAGTAGAAACTCAAACCCAAATACTTATGTTATCAATATAATTTGAATATTTTTTTCTTGTAATGGATAGATTTGGTTAGTGAGACCATTGTATATGAATTTATAAATTTATACACAATTATGAGACTGTAGAAGTTTGAAAATTGAAAAAAAAATAGTTCATAATAAACAAAATAATTTCGGTTATGATTTAAAATTTTAAAATTTCAAAAATTTGAATAAAAAAAACGAATTTTTAACGTAATATAATAGAAAATTATAGGTTATGTATGTAAAAACTTATTCAGCAAAAGTGCTTACAAAATAAAAATGGTTAACTTGCGATTAAAATCGAGGATGTGATTTTTTGTAATCGCAATTAGCAATCGCAAATCTGCTATATTTGCTAGTCGCAATTTGCTTAATTGCTAGCTGATCGAAGATGTCCCCCATAATCGAATTACAATTCGAATACCTTTGGCCAATTAAGAAAATAGGATGATAAAAAAAAAGTAAAACGAAGTAAACTTGTTCGAGTAGAAAGGTAAAAGAGCAAAACTTATCACAAGAAAGAAAAGTTTTGTATTTCAATCAATTTTTGTTTTGGTTTTATATATGTATGTATATGTATTTGTATATTTATTCGAATTATTACACACATACATACTCACTATATACATACATATACAGGGTGTTTCAGTTATCACCGACCAAAAGGATACCATAGATAGGTCTCATCGAGACAAACAAAAATTCGTATCGGGGGGAAATCCCAACGGTTTGGCCGCTAGAGAGCATTGAAGTTTTTTTGCTCTTATTTCACGATGTATCCTATAACTTTTGACAGGGGCACTCAAGGGTCACTTTCTGTTCAGAAAAAATGTAGAGGACCCTTTGCCCTTTGTACAATATCTTATTTGTACCTCTGTTCTTAACTGTGAAAAAGTAAGACGCCTTCAAAGTCAAAATTTTGTGAATTTTTTTCAAATTTTTGTGTTTAACCCTGTCCTTCTCAAAAAAGGCTTAAATTAACCTTGATTTTTTATTCCTGAAAATGAAAGCTCAATTGATTCTGCATCGATAGTGGCCAAACCGTTGAGATTTCCCCCTCCCCTTCCGATACGATTTTTTGTTTGTCTCGATGAGACCTATCTGTGGTATCCTTTTGGTCGGTGATAACGGAAACACCCTGTATATGTATACCTATGTCTTCCACAATACTCTATTCTATATAAAATAATGGCAAAAGTTAAATAACGGAACTTAAAAATATCTAGAATTTTAAAAAAACAATGTTCAATTTTCAGGTGCCTTTATATTAATTACGCTCACCTGTATGTACCCTATGATACCTACCTATCTTAATTTTTTACTTTATTAAGCTACAACTACAAGAATATGTGTTTTTTTGTTTGTTTGGATAATAATATAGAATAAAACAATAAATATACTTTAATAGGTAATTTGAAGAAATTTGATTTAAAAAAAAAAATACTACGTATTAAGAAAAATAATTAAAATAAATTTTAGAGTGTTAGAAAATGATTAATTTGATGATAATCTGATTATTTATTTAATTTTTGAATCTGAAAAAATGTAATTTTTTATTTCTGTTGTTTTAAAAATTAATTTATCTTAAGTGAAAAAGTAAAAGTAACAATATTAAAATGCTTTTTTTTTTTTTAAAAGCTTATATGTGTTCATATAATCTGTATACATACATATGTAGGTTTAATATTTTTTTAAATAAATAACACTTAAAAATTCAATATTTGCTAGAGTATTGAAATTTTTTAATGATCACAAAATAGTTTTAAAAAATAAATTATAAATATGCTCATACATATGTATACTCGTATATATAAATTTAATTTTTAATACTTAGATAAATATTATAGATTTGTAAAAATGCATTTTATTGTAAAAGTATCTATAGATACATTTTAATAGAAAAAAAAAGTACTAAAAACAAAAGCAACAGTCAATTTATGAAAAAAAATAAAAATGAGTGTTATACTATACTATATACACTTAAAGATACAGATATGTATAATATATTGACTATATATTGTTTTTATTTCTTAAAACATTAAAACATATCTCATGATAAAAACCTATCACAGACCAGACAATAATTCGTTCATGAGTTCAAGAGTACAAGAGGAAAAAATAAATTTATTATTATTATTTTAGCCAATATTATTTTTTTTAATGTGGAACTATCAAGAAATTAATGTATGGTGTCGACAAAAGTCAAAATTATTGCGCGATAGTTGACCCTGTCCTAAATATGTACAAAAAAAAAATACTAAATTATTAGGCAGCTTTATATCGACAATATTCGAAGAGAAAAATTTAAAACAAGAAGGAAAAAAACAAAATTAAAGGAAGAAAAAATAAGTTTGTATATGTGTGTGTGTGTGTGTTTTTTTCTTTGGAAATTTTATATAAATAAATTATTTTTTCATTTTAGATATGATCAAAAAAAAACGAAAGAAAAAAAAACAACAACAACAACTTTTTATAGAAGGTAGGTACTGTCAAGAAAGTTAATTTTTATCTGATAATGCAAATTTAGAGCATGATCAATAAGACATGAGTATAAACAATGAGGCAAGAAAAAAAAAATAAAAAAGATAGGTACATAGATAGTATTGTTAATTTATTTGTTTTATATTTATTTTTATTTCATTTCTTATTTAAAAGTGATATTTGTTCAATTTCAACAAACAAACAAACAAAACAAAAAAAATTATATCGATCAATCAAAATACGTAATTAAAAAATAAACAATAAAATTTTTATGTAAGATTTTATTTAAAAATATGGGATACCGATACACGTGGGAGATGCCTAATTATGATTACTTTCACAAGTAACGGTTTATTTTTGTTGTTGTTGTTTGTTTTTTTGACGTTGTGATTGTAAGTTTTTTAATAGCAGACATTTCAAAATTATTTATAAAAAAAAAGTAAATTCAATTTATAAAAATGACAATTTGAAGAAAATTCCTAAGAAATACAAGGTATTTCTTAAAAATAATCCATTATTTTTACCTAAAAGTCATCCTACGAGCGAAAACTTTTATCAATAGAACTCGTAGACTGTGAAAAAGCCTTTTAATTTCACATGGTTATATCTCATCCCCTCCTTATAATCTTCTTAAAAAGTTCAATTCTGGCATCCATCAACACTTTCTTTATTTTCTACCTTAACCTTTCTTTTCTATTTTCATGTGCATGGCGGCATACAACTAAATTAGTACAAAAAGGGAAATATATGGTACAATTTTTTTTTTTTTTTTTTACAATAAAAAAAAATGTTCATATATTGAGTATTTTTATCCAGAAATTTTTTCTCAAAAAATGGTTTTCTATAGATTAATTTTTAAAATCAAAAAGAAAGAACTGAGGTGTGATTATGAGGTGTTATAATTATTGTGCTATTGCTTTTAAAAAGAATAGTAACTTAACTCGTTCTATCAGCGCTTAAATACGTCATTAGTCTGTTAAAAGAAAATATTAAAAAGAAATATTTGACAATGTAAATGTACAAAATCGCTTATAAATGACATAATTTTACTTATTCATTGGACGTTCGGGATGTAATTTGAAAGACAGATTTTTTTAAGGAAAAAGCTAGCAAAGATCAACGTAAAAAATGTTCTTTAAGCTTTCAGAAAATTTTGTATGAATTAAATATGCTTGGAAAATGGACAATATTGTTCATATTTATTTGTGAACAAACCCAATGAAGTTCAGGAACATGATGAATTTATGCTACATTGTTCATGTAAATTAAGCAGGAAAATGTAAAATAGAACGGGTTTTTTTTTCTAAAAGCTCGTTACCAGATGTGTTGAAGGTTTTCGTTTGAATTATTAATGAGCTCTTTGGCTCCAGAATTTTTTTTTTTTTTTTCAAATTTGAAAAATTTATTTAAATATAGAAATTTTGAACTTTTGCTACAATACATATACTACACCAATAGTTCGAGATGGTGAAACTTAGGTGTCTATTGCGGTCATCGATTCGACAATCGTTCGAAGAATTCTTTCGATTCGATTGAATTTACTTCTGGTATTGTGTAACGCAATCGAATAGACCTAAGAGCATTGTCTCATGTGAATTTAGATTTCATATTAATTTTCTAAATTATTGTGAATGATTTGTTTGATTTTATTTTTTTATATTTTTTTAAAATAATAAAATAATATTAAATATTGTTTTAAATAGAAAAAAAAACAAATGACATTTCATAAAAGGCATAAATTAAAATAAACATTTCAGTTTAGTTGAAAAAAAAACAGTAATATTTATTAAATTCTTATACTAGAACTATGTAAATTAAAATTAATAAATACTTATAATTATACCTACATCATTTAAAAACCAAAAAATTAACAACAACTACTTACAAAGAAGACTTTTTACCAAAAGATACACCACGAAAATAAAACAACTGTCAATCGAATAACATTCGTGAAGAAAAATACAATCGAAACGGGTTCGACTGCAATCGATATTCGCAATACCAAATTTTTCGATTGACATTTCATCGATCGATTGGTGATATTCGCAATAGGCACCTTATTCGAATATATTTTCCAAATAATGTTCTACTCGTACAAAAAAAATAAATACAGAATAAAACAAAATGAATAAACGAAAAGTAAAACAAATTGAATGTATTTCAAAAATTTATTTCTAACTAAAAAAAAAAGTGAAATAGAATTTTAAAGAACATAAAATATATTATTACTTTTTTCTTTTCTTAATTAGATTCGAAAGTGGAAAATTTTCATGTAATATTAAAATAAATAAATACATAATATACATATACATATGTATATATATCTACGGACTATGAGTGTATAGAAGTAAAAAAAAAAAAATAATAATAAATAGTAGAAATAAAAAAACAAAAAATGCAAAAAAAAAAACAGATTGGTATATTAATGAGTGCATATAATGAGTATGTATTATATGTATATATAGCCATCATCATCGTGTACCATCGTCATGTACCTATATGTTAAGAGTTAAGATCATTATTAATGTTATGTACCTGACTGCATTTTTTTTTCTCTACTACTTTTTCTATTTTGTTTTTTTTTTTCATTATAAATTTATGTATTTTATTTTCAAGTTCAAGATAGAAAACCAGTCAAAGAGTAAATAGATATTTATAAAATTTATAGTTGTTGTTGTTGTTGTTGTTTTTATTGTAGATAAGTATATTACATATAAAAATACAAAATATATATGTATGTACATATGATATGTACAATTTATTATATATGTACATATAATGTACATACATATTGTATATATGTATTTATGTATTATACAACAATCGCATGTAAAATAAGTATATTGTGTTCTTGCTGTTGTTATTGTTTTTACTGTTTTTTTATTTTTTTGTTTTTTATTATATTATAAAAGTTATATAGGTATGTATCTTTATAATGGTAAAAAGACCTTGAGACAGAATAGAAAAACTTTCCCGAGAAAATTTATAATTTTCTCAACCATCCGTTAAATGTGAAAATAAAATACCATATCAACATACATATATAATATAAAATGTGTTTAAAATGTATTAACCATATACATACTCTATTACATTATACATAGGTATACATCTAATATCTACTACATAATATTTGATCTTATGTGGAGTCTTTTTTTTTTTTTTTTTTAAATAGAAATGAATAAATTTTAAATAATGTATTTAATGGTAAATTAGATTGCAATGTAAATTTAATTGATTTTATTAATTATATTTCTGATTATTAGTACCTATGTATTTTTTTTATTTATAAATTATGAAAACGATTCAAGGATCTTTATAGTAGTTGAATTTATTTGAAATTATGTATCTTTGGTAATGTTAACAGGTAAACAAACACCTACAATTTCAATATGAATTGCAAACCATATATTCGTTATTGTGAATACATACTTTTTATTGTATATGATGAAATTTGAATTATGTATGTTTCATGTATGTACAGGGTGGGCCAACTTCGACTGACTAGTTTTTAAAAATTTGTAACTTTTGAGTTTTTAATTATTTTTTTTTTTACAGAATATAAAGAATTTTATTAAGCCTACATACACAGTGCAAGAACGGGTCAAAATTATTGAATTTTATTATTTTCCCCGACAATCTATTGCTACAACGCAAAGTAAATACCGTAACCATTTTAATTCTGAAACAGCTCCCAGTGCAAACATGATTAAAAACTTATTCGTGACCCATTTTGAGGGAGGGGTGGCTGCAGTATGTGATAAACCACGACCAAATGTTCATCGACCTATTCGCAATGAACTACAGCTGTACAGGCTATACGACAGGGTGTCAACGATGATCCCACTGTCGACGTGTGTTACTCAATTGGGCATCTCCAGAACATCGCTAAGACGATTTTTGAAACTTGATCTCAAGGTGTTTCTATATAAGATTCAATTTTTACAAGAATTATCACCATGGTGATGGTAACAGTCTACCCTTTCTCCAGATTTGACGGCTCCTGATTTTTTTTTTGTGGGGCTACGCAAAAACACGGGTTTGCACGAATAAGCCACAAGCAATTCAGAAGCTCAAGTAAAATATTCGGGCAAAAATAGCAAAATTAGAGCCCGAAACAAATGCAAAATGCACTAAAAAAGCAATTCATTGTTAGGAAGAAAATGGAGGTCATTTGAATGATATTATTTTTCACAAATATAGTCAAAAAAAATTTAAGAAATTACACTTTCATTTAAAATAAAAATTATAATAAAAAACATGGCCCACCCTGTAGTTTGATTGCAAAAGTATTAATTAATTTTTTTTTTTGTCTAATTTAAATGAATTTGAGGTTTAGTAGACTCGAATGATAAAATTATGTGTTATTTGTTTTTTGATTCTTGGTGTATCTAAAATTAAAATAAATATTTAACAAAATTTCTTTGAACCTCTTTGTCAACAATTTTATTTTCGATAAACTGAAATGGGTATTTTTCTAGGTTTTCTTTTTTTTTTTTTTTTTCAACATTATTAGGTACATTTTTGTTTTTATGTAATTTTTATTTTTAATGAAATTAATTAAAAAAATTTTTATGTTAAAAAATAAAAAATAAAAAATAAAAAAAAAACAACAACAAACAATTAAATAACATAAAAATAAAAATTCTCAAAAGTTAATTAATTTTAAGCATCATTTGTTTTTACATTCATTTAATTCATTCATAATTTTTCAAAGTACATACTATATGTATATAAGGTGTATTTATATAAGTGAAAAGACCTTCAGTATAATAATTAATTATAATTGTGAGAAAGTAGAATCTTTTGTATTTTATATTTATTATTATTATTTTTATTTTTATTTCTGTTTTTTTTTCTTAATTTATTTTGTAAAAATTCAAAAAAAAAAAAAAGAGAGCTATGTAATATTTTAATTTTAATTTTAATTTTTTTTATATTTTTAAACACGCAATTTTAAATTTATCTTTCTTGTTATTTGTTTATAAATTTTTTTTATGTACATACATACATAGTATACATACATACAACTTATGTATATATATGTATATGCATATATATTTTTATCAGTGTTGTGTTATTTTGCGGTATACTTTTAGATGAAATTGTACAATATATAATATAAAATAGCAGTAATTTTTTTTCTTCTCTTATAAATTTATTTGCGAAAATAAAATAATAATAATTTAGTATTATGTAAGAAAAAATATTATATAGCAGTAGTTATTTAATTATTACAAGTACATAATTACAATATTATTATTATTACGTGAATGTCAAACCAATTAATTGATAATTTAATTGTTGTATTGTGAAAATGATGAAAGGGAAAAAGTATATTCAATGTCTTCTCCCGTAATACATATGTACATACATAGTATCAGTATGTACACATACAAAGTTTATTAATGCTGATCAAAGGAATAAACAAAATGTAGGTATATGGCTGAATAACTATATAGTAACTTTTTTTTTAAATTGATATTTAATTCGAATTTAAATATTTGCAGCGAATGCATAGAAAGAAAAATCATTAATTAAATAATATTTTTAGATTGATTTAAAAAAAATATATATATATTGAATAGGTTACATTCTATGTTTTTATGCAATATATTTTTAACATAATTTTATTTACAGTATTTCTGTAATCTAAAAAAAAAATCTGAAAAATTGAAAAAAAACAACAAAAAAATACAAAACATCCAAAATTAAATAATTTTAAATTACAGATTTTACATATTTATGTTTTTCGGGAATGCAATGTACAATTTGTTTAAAAGAAAGGCTGTATTTCGAAACGTCAAAAAATTGTTATCGAATACAGTATTAACCCTTTAGTGCATAGTTTATCATATATGATATGTTTCTTTGATACAAATGTGATACATAGCAGTGATACAACATTTTATTTGTGTATCCGAAAAAATGTGGTTGCGCTAGTTGCTTAAAGGATGCGTCAAATATACATTTTCGATACATTTTGAAACTTGTGACAATGTATCCGTTTTACCTTAGACGTTTTGAAACTTGTGACATTGTATTAATACGGTATTGATACGTTTCGAAACACAGCCGAAACTACAATAGTATAGGTGTCTAAATAATTAATAAAAAAAAAAAAAAAATAAAAATCAAAAATATGTTATTGTAAAATATAAAAAATGCAAAAATTCGAAAAAAAAAAATTATATGCATAAAACGCGTCAAGAGAATTATAGAAAAGTCCTTGAAGAAAAATTGTTGACTGAAAAAAAATAATTTCAACTTTCAATACAAAAGATACACAAATAAGAGGATACATACATATCTTCCATTTTTTACGGATTTATTTATCGCTGTTTTCCTTTAATGAATTTGAATGAAATTGAGAAATGTAGAAATGCTATGTGTACATATCCTATATATAAATGAACCAAACAAGAAAGTAGATTTACTTATTCGCCATTTTTTCAAGCAACATTACTTGACACGTTGAAACTTCCCATTTGAACTATAGTAATGAGCCCTTAGTTTCAGATTTTTTTTTTATTAAATTATTTTATTTTTTCGCAAATACATATACATAAATATAAATATCTTTAATTACTTTTCAACTGTATATATATTTTTATTTTTCAATTGCAAATTATATTATTCATAATTTAATATTAATGATTAATTACTAAAAATAGATTTTAAATATTATTTTTTATTTAATTTTTTTTTTTAGCTTATTCATTGAAATTAAAATAAAATTAACACTTCCAATTAATATAATTAAAATAAATTATGCTTTTTTTTTCCCAATATTAAGTAAATAAAAATTTATAATCAATTATAATTTTAGCGCCAATATTATGACTAAAATTTATAATTGAAATTTTTTCTATATGCTTCAAGAATTTATTTACAATGAAAACCAAAAAAAAAAAAAAGAATTCTAATTATTTTTAAAAAAATAATGACGTTTTTTTTTTTTGTTTGAAAAATTTTTTTTCCAGTATATATTACATTACGAGTATGTACCTACTTCATATTTTTTCGTATGGCATATACATATAGTATATGTGGAAAATCTTGATTGCATGTGATTTGATTAATACATTAATTTATAAATTATTTGTTTTCAAATGTATAGTATATAACTATATATACGTATACATATATGTATGTTTATATTTTTTCATTTTTTCTTTATACAATGTATTGTAATATGTGCAATTCACATATTTGGGTAGACAATACATTATAATTACACAATATTAAATAGTAATTTATTTGTACCATATGCCACTATACACATGTACATACATTTAGATAAGTTATATTTGATTATTATGCGAATATGAACTTGAATAATATAGACAATTAATTGATTAAACATTTTTAGTTAATATGACATCATAATATGAGGTGTTCAAGTATTAATATATACATATAAGTTAGATTAATTTTTAAGATGTATCTTTTTCGAATGATCAAATGATTTTTTTTTTTTCAGATTCTTTTTTTTTTCTGCTGCTAAGAATATAATTTAGAAGAAAAAAATTTATTAATAATTAAGTATAAAAATATGAAAAAATAAAAAAAAGTCAAGAATACATATGTAGAAAAAAAATAAAGAATTTTGATTTTTGAAGAAATCGAATTGTGATTATCGTTTTTTTTTTTTTTGGGTCTTCTTCTAATTCGTCAAAAATTTGCAACTAATTTTGTTAATTTCGCAATAATATATACATATACATACTTGTACATATGTAAATATATATATATATTCAATGACATCTGAAGGCCATATATTTTCAGTCATATATAAATTATATCTGAATATTTATAGATAGGTACATAATTTTATGAATAATATTTTTCTTTTTTATATATTCATTGAAAAAAGAAATCACTTGGAATTGATTGCTAGTTAATTAGTTAGCTAAGTTCATTTTATCATAGATATATGATAGATGTATACATATATGGTATATACATATGTACGATGATGATGATGCGATGAAGTTGATGAGATGTATTTAGAAGAGAAAAAAAAAATACAATATATAGTATTTTCATATATATACAACAGGTAACATACTTGATGATGTATTATACTCATAAAGTACCTTTTTTAACCACTATATATATTTTATAAATATGTATATATGTATTCACAAAAAAATATTAAAAAAAAAAAAAAGATTTTTTTTTTCATAGACAACAGTTTACATAGTTCATATATACCTATATATTTTTTTTTCTATAACTAATTTGTCTTGTTTTTAGCACTTTTTCATAGTAAATTTTTCATATGATGATGAAGATGATGATGAGCAATCATTTCATGACTTATACATATATATGTATCTAATATATTTATAGAAATGTACAGATATGTAACTACATATGTATATATGAAAAAAAAAATTTTAAATAAATTTATAAGATATACCTATGTACTTAGCTATATACTTCAATTACTATTGGTTATGGTTATATTATATATTTAGAAATTAATTGCTTTCATTTAAAATGAGGATAAGATCTATAATGTTATGTACATATATCCACACCTTTATCATTCTTTTTTATTTTTTTCTTATTTTTTTTTTTCTTCAATATAAATTGTTAATTGTACAATATTGGTGGTTATTACTTTTTTTTTTATATTTTTGTTATTTAAATTATGTAATCGTGTAATTATAGATTATTAGGTCTTCTATTTTTTATTTTGTTTATTTTCTTTGTTATTATTTCATTAAAAAATTTATAAGATAATTCTAAAAATGAGAACTCAACATAAATTATATCTATTGCATAAAATTGTCATGTAAAATTTATCATCATAGAAAGATCTGTCAAAAAAATACAGAACATTTAATAATACATTGGATCTGGTTAGAAGGCTTAAAGTAAACAGCAGACAAAAATGATGAAGGAATCTTCTAAATTAGAACCTTACTTAGAACTTTTAAGCTTAGATAACATAAAATTAAAACCAAAATTAGCTGCTTCAGATTAAAAAAAGAAAGAAAATCAATCAATTTTGATAAAACTGTTGTTTTTTATTATTTAATGTTTTCAAGATATTGTAATTATCCTTTTTTTTTCAGTATTATGTTTCACTTGAAAAAAAAATATATATATATTTATCTTTATCATTATTAAATAACATATGTAATTTATTTTTATGTGTAAGGCATACACATACATACATTACATATATGTACATATATACATATATTTTATCAAATTTACCGTATTCATATACAAATTTATTTGAACATATAAATTATTATTATTAAATAAAAAAAAAAAAGTATATAAGATACATGTTATTTCAATTGCATATACGTGAAGATGATGTCATAATAATAACAGCATATTTTATAACATAAAATCTGATTCTATCAATTGCTTATTTGAGAGTTGATTGCATCAGTCAATAGAGGGTTTGCAATCATTATGCCAATACCAATCATTCTGTTCAATTACACATTGATAACATTACTTTGAAGGTATAAATATGTACCTACTTACTAAATAAACCTATATAAAATATGTATTTTTTGTTGTTGTTGTTCTTTTTTTTTTTTCTAACATTTATTATCTAAAATATCAAATTATAAAACTTAAATATGTACATATATGTACAAATTGTTATATGATACATACACAGAAATATATTTTATAAAATAGAGTTTTGGTATTCAATACGTAATTTTAGTGATTACATCATTCGGTATACTATGTGTATCTATGAAGGTATGTATGTAGATAATATCTACGATATCAAAACAAAATATAATTTTTTTATTTGTCTACCTTATCCAGGTACATACTACATACATATTATAAAATTATTGAGATAAACAACTCCTTCCCTTCGTGCAATTTTTCAAAAATTAATGACAATGAAAAACTCTCATAGCTTTGCGACTAAAAAAGGATAAGTTTTTTATTAAATTTTGGGTGGAAAATTTTTTTGTTTGTCCAGAAATGAATGGAATGGATTTTTATTAATAAATTTTGATCTCAGAAGTTCAGAAATATGATAGGTACCCTATATACTTAGTTTTCAAGTTTTTTACGATTAATCGAAACAAAATGAAAAGAGATACCATAATGTACATAATACATAATATAAGAATCAGTTTACCTACCTCATATGTATCTAATTTTTGTGCTTTTCCGTTAACTTTAAAAAACAAAACAAAACAAACACAAAATTATAGATGCATATTAAAATTTGACCGTAGTAGCAGCACTATTAACAACTGGGAAAGACCTTTTGACCTCAACTCTTATAATAATATACATACTTATGTACATACATATATTGTTCATGCTACTTATATTATGGTTTAATTCGCGAATAAATTGATTTTTGCTAAAATTTTCAATATCATATATATTGTTCTATTGCCAGTATTAAATTTTTTCTTAAAATTCTCAGATTTATTTATTATTATTATTTTTTTTTTAAATAAATGGAATTTAGGCGGCGCGGCGGCATGGCATATTTTTAGAATATTTGTTTATTTTCTTCTTATTATACTTATTATTTTTTCTTCATTTTATATGTGTATATAGAATCTTATATCTTATATGCATTCGTACATACTACGATATATGTATTTGCATTATAAGTTTTGTGGTTATGTCTTTTATGTTTTTTTTTTTTTTTTTTTTTTTTTTTTTTTTTTTTTTTTTTTTTTTTTTTTTTTGAGATGTTCATACATATTATATGTTAATAAATTTCATATTTGTTCTTTTGTTCTTATATTAGAAATTTTGTTTGTATATAGTAAAAAGAGTAAATTTAATGATGCTAGCAAAATTATTATACATAATAATATTCACAAACTCTTACTTCATATTTTGATGAACATATGAATGAATCAAATACATGCGAAAAGAATAAAAAAAAAAAAAAACTTTGTGAAAAAAAACTATAGGTATACATGTACGAAAAAATCTAGAAATAATTTAACAAAACAAATATACATACATACATATTATGTAAATATGTATATTTTTGTAAATACACCTTGAAGTTCATATGAATTTCATGAAAAGTATCTTTACAATGCAGATGTATCTTAATAATTTTGCATTCATAACGTAAGAAAAAAAAAAAAACGTTAAAATAGAAACGTATATAAGAAAGAAAATATGTGCATATCAAAAAGCATATAATTTTGATAATTTGAGGTACCGTAACGGTGACGAAGACATTCACAGACTTTATAACAACAACAAAATCTTTAATATGTATATCTATAGTCTATATATATTATGATATCTTGATGATTGTTTATTTATATATATATTTTTTTGTTTTCTATATAAGAACGTTATTACAATGAACTTTGATGAAGAAAAAAAACCCAACTAATTTTGTGGTAATTTGAAAAACGTGAAATAATTTTTTTTTTTTACTACTTTATTCCAATGAGGAGCAAAAATTTCGTTATAATAAATATAAAGATAATATAAAAAGAGCAAAGATAAAAAACATGACAAAAGTATAATATATGTATATATTTTGTTTCAATTCTTTTAACATGCGCTTTCATAAATTCACTGTTTATGTTTTTCAAACTAATTTTTTGCATTTGTAATAGCTAATCGTCAATCAAAAAATTTATAGATTCATCTTATAAAACTTATGACAATTATTTGAAAAATCGTTACAAGGCCGTTGGGGATTTTTTTTTTCTTGTTGTTTTTGTTGAATTTTTTTTTTTTTTTTTTTTTTTTGTGATGGGAAAATAATGATTTTAGTTTTGATTGGATGAACAAAAATTTTTTGTTTTTGTCTATAATATCTTTTATTTAGATGATTTGCTGTTTTTGTTTTTTTTTCTGAAAAAATTATTGAAAAAAGAATAATGAAATGAAATAAGACAATTCCTGATTTAAAATGAACGGGAAAATACTATCCGTTGTAAGGAAATAATCAAATAGAAAGGACACAGAACCATGTATTATACGGATAGTAAAATTTATATTACAGCTAAAAAAAAAAACAAAAAAAAAAAGTGTATGGCAAATGGGACCGAAATCCCAAAGGCCATAACTTTGTCTACGCCATGGTACACGGTAGCAAAGGCCAAAGACCAAAAGCCCAAAAATAAATTGTTATGATAGATAGTTTATTCTTTGTGAAATTGAAAATTATTTTTACCTATTTTAATTTTTGTTTTTTTGTAAAATTGTAACCTTTTGTTTTAAGCTTTTCTTTGCATAATTAATGTACAAAATGAATATTTTAATTAAAATATATTTTCAATTTCCTAATTAAATTCTTGTAAAAATAAGAACAAATCTGCAATCACATTACTCAAAGGAAATTAGAAAAGTTATCAATTATTCAAAATGAGATGATAATTAAAATTCATCATGTTTTTTTTTTAAATAAACAATTATGTATTTTAAAATAATGATAAATTACTTAATAACTAACAATATTAAAATTAAATAAAAATTTAATGATAAAATATCTAAAAATAATCAATAAATCATTTTTTACTTTGTCATATAACAACAACATCCGGGGATATCGAATTAAATTTTTTTTTTTCTTTTCTTTTAATTTTTCAATTGGTCATCATTTATGGATGAAAAAAAAAAAAAAGTTAAAAAGTATAAAAACTACTTTAAATAAACATGAAAATTTTAAAAACAATAAAATGCTACCATTGAGCTGCTGATTGGATGTTAATTCAATTTAGAAAAAAAAAAGCATTAAGTACAGAATTTAAATTTTATTTATAAACAATAAAATATGAATACAACAACCAAACATTTTTTTATGAATCCTTAATATTACGAAAAAAAAAAAAAGAAAAAAAATTAAACAATGCTTACCGATGACATTGGGGTGTGTCACGTTTTATGAAAATGAAACTATGGAAAATATATGTAATGTATGTTTATTTATTTATTTATTTAATTTTTTTATTAAAGTAACATGTACATCCATATTATGTATAAAAATGTGTTTATTCCATCTTAAAACTACGAGTACGAGTATTTACATCTTGAATTTAAACAAACAAAAAAAAATGTTGATAAACATAAGATATTCAATTTTGTAAAAATAAGAAATATACCTACATATTATGTACATATATGTATGTATGAAAAAAATCATCTTTTTTTTTTTTTTTTTTTGATTTGTAATCGAAAAACATGTGCAATTATTTCTGACTGTTTAAAGTTCTTTTTCCTAGTTTTAGAAGTTCTTTTAAAAAGAAAACAAAACAAACACATACCCAATACATTTTTATTACCATGAACTTTATGTTTTTTAAGTACATACTTATACATGTGTATATTAGAATTATTCAGTAAATATGTATTTACATTTGCATACATATAATCCCAGTTGTCTAAAAAAGAACAGATTCTAAAAGAATTAATTCTGAACTTATTCCAAAGTAATCAATTGATTCCATTTCTGATTCTTAGTAATGCAAAGAGAATCAATTGATTCCTTTTCTGACTTACTGTAATGACTAATGTAACAATGAGCAAAAAACATGATACATACATATATGCTTGCATTGAATTAATAATTTTTTTTTTTTGATTATTTGGTTTTCGCGTCTTTTTGGTTTAATCATTGTTTAATATTTTAGAAGTGAAGTTGTGTTTTGTGAGTTAAGTTGAAGTGCAAGTAATTATGAATATAAAAAAAATTAATAAATTAATAATAAAAATTGAAATTAAATCGAATTATCATTGAAGGTAAGTTTTTAGAAATTAGAATTTAAGATACATATGTATAATAATCTAATTAACCCTAAGATTGTCTGATCGTATACAAATGTATACATTCGGATTTTGAGCCCTAATTTAAATATGACCCCGTTGAGCAAGGACCTTGAAACTTCATCAACTCCTCCATTAGAGGATCTTCTCTATAGCTTTATGAAGAAAATGAAGAAAACAAAGAAAACACGAGATTTCTCTTGAAGTCTTCCGAAGAGATGGAAGATCTCGAAAACCAAATATCGTAATTCATAGAAAATTTGCCTTTAAACAGTTTACAAATATAAATAAATTATTTGCAATTAAATATACATATACTTTTACGAGCTTTTTTACCGTTTTAATAATTATATTTTTTCAGAAGCATATGATGGCTAGGACAACGTGACAACGTGAAAATAATGAGAAAATCTTTCAATTTAGTGAAAGCACGCATAAATAAGAGGGCATTTATGGAGTGCGAAAAATTGCGGGAATCTCAAACAAATTAAATTAATAAATAATGTTTTTGCTTTTTTATGTTAAGTTTTATTGAATTAAATTTTTTGTTTATAGTGTAGAATAGAAAACATTTTTTATAAATATGTAAATAAGACGAAGAAAAGTTTTTGCTATTTTATTATTTCAAAAAATTTGACTTAGATAGTTTTGTAATGTTGATTTATGCCACTTTCAAAATTAACGACTCACATTAAAAATAGATCCTCATCGATTCAGAATGCTTTCTGCAGCATTAGCTCAAAATGCATTCTGCGGAATTAGTTCAGAATGCATTCTGCAGAATTAGTTCAGAATTCAATTTGATTGAATTGATTCAGAATTGATTCAGAGTAATGCAGATAGAAATCAATTCATTACTGCTCTATGACATGCCCATGTAAAAGGAATCAATTCTTTTCCCATTTGGTAATCTAATGTGTAATCAATTCGGAATCAATAGAATTCATTCTGAATTAGTTCTGAATTGATTCGTTTCACAACTGGGATATATTTCATATGTATTCATATAAGATACCGTTATTTTTGTTTTATATATCCTACTATGACAAAAATAAAATAGAATAAAATGATTTTATTAAAAATTTTTGTAGTAAGTACATAACAAGATTTAGATTTGTATCTTAAGTATATAATAGCAATAAAAAATGTCTTAAAATACGAATAACATTTTAACTGTAATATATTATACCAATGGTACATACATATACATATATGTATATATGTACATATTTCTAGGGACATTTTTTTTTTCTAAAGAAAAAAAAAATAATAGATAGATAGTTGAGGTGTAACATTTTAAGTATATTTATACTAGTAAAATATTTTAGATATAACATGTTAAATAAAATATAAAAATTGTGTTATATATGTAGATTCAGACAAAAATAATGTAAAATATGTTATAATAAATTTTTCTCGATTTTGCTCTCTTTAATGCACTTGAAACTAAAAATTAACTTTTACTTTTAATATCATATTATAATCTATAATAATATGTATGTATGTATTGAATATATATTGAATTTAGATGAATATACCAATTTTATCCCACCTGGAAATATAATTCTTTGAATTGAAGTGTCTTTTATTCTTACAAATATCAAAGACTTTCATATTATATCAGTACCTATGTGCACGTATTGTATATTTATGTCCTATACATATTTTCGTATGATGCATGTCCTAGAGGATGATATCTTTTTTTTTTAATGTAGTGAAATAAAAATGAAAAGTCTTAAAATGAAGGTCACAAAAATAATATAAAAAATCTCGTTTTTTTTTCATTTTTTCTCTTCAAATCGGCGACTTTTTTCAAGATTTTTTACAACTTATTCTTAATTTTTTTTTCCAAGTGGGATGTAATCAAAGTAGATATGTATAAAGAAAAAGAAAAAAGAATAGACAAACAAATAATGTATTAGTTCCATACAAAGGTGTATGATTTTTTTCAATAAAAAAAAAAAAAAAAGGTGAACAAAACAAAAATATACTATTTATTACAGATACAAAGTAATTATGCATGTATGTGTATATGTATTTGTATATTGTGTATTTTACTTTTCTTGTCGTGTCTAAAACTTTTTATTATTTTGATTTTTGGTCCATTATTATTCAGAATTGTTGAATTGATGCTGTGCGATCGTAAGATTTCGCTTTTATTGACCTTTTTTTCTTTTATTGTGTGATCCTTTATAAGTAGTACGGCGATTTTTTTTTTTTTTAGAAAGAGAATTTATGTATATAAAAATTTCTGAGTAACTATAAGTTTTATTTTTTGAAATAAAAAAAAAAAAAAGGCAAAAAGAAAAAAAATATGAAAGCTTTATGCTGTCTGGAATAATAAGATATAGAGCCTGATTTTGGAATGAAATTTATTTTTTGAAACTAAGTAAAACAAAAAAAAAATAAATAAAATGCATACATACATATATATTAAAAACCCGAAACATATTACCCTTATAAATGATATAAATTAAGTGAACCTGGAACACAATGAAAAAAAAAAAAATAGGAGATAGATACTTATATTTATTTGCTTGAAATTTTTGTTCTTTTTCTACATATGTATGTTCATCAAAATTTTCGTTTTTATTTTTTTATTTTTTTTAAATATTATATATTCTTGGAAAAGAAAAAGCATAAATTTATACAAAAATCGATTTCTAAAGTCGACTAATAGCTCAAACAAACCATTACTAATTTTCACAAGATATACATTTCACATGTGTACGATTTAAACCTTTGGTAAGTATATACTTATTACATATTTACAGGAAAATAAAATAAAAAAACAAATAAAAGAAATAAATTTCTTTTTATGCTAAAAATACGTTATTGTATTCCAAATATACATATGTACATATTATACATATTTGAAATATCTTATTATTCAAACTTACTTCTGTAACACTAATGTTTAACTTAAGATTAAAGATAGTCAGTATAAAAAAAAATAAATAAATAGAATTCAGTAAAAATTATAGTAGCATCTCAATGCATTCACCTTGACATTAGTGAATGGTCATATATGTGCGATAATAAAAATTTATGTACATACATAATACAAAATGTTGTTTGTTTTTTTTTTTAACATACATACATATACATTTATACTTTAATACTACCTATTTTATAACATAACAAATAAGGTGCTGGTTTATTCAATAACCGTTAAAATTTATGACAAAATTAGCATAATATAACATTGATACAATACATATGTATATATGTACATAATATGTGTGAACAATAATGAGGAAAATTAAAATAAATAAAAAATTGAAAAAGAAAAAAAAATGTGTACACATGAAAAACTTGATTGATGAGTAATACTTGAGAAAAAATAAACGAAAATTACATACATATATTGAAGGAAAATGGTATAATATAGGAGTATGTACATACGAGTATCTATATGAAAAATAAATAAAAAAATTTATACTGGATTCAATTAATTTCGAATTATACTAAAATTTATGCATATAGGAGAAAATTACGGGTGGTATAGTAAACCATCTTTAAGGCTTACTTAGAATTTTTCCAGCTTACCATTATTAATATGATTTATGCAAAAGAAATTTTTTCAAAGGATGATATGAGATCTCAGAAGTGTGTAAATTATTTATACTACACTTCTTAATATGGTAAAGAGTCTCAAATGATGTGGGGGTGTATGTCGGCTGGGTAATATGGCTTTTATTGATTCAACAATGACTACTCATGGTTATTTGAAGATCCT
Source organism: Bombylius major (assembly GCA_932526495.1). Taxonomy (NCBI): domain Eukaryota; kingdom Metazoa; phylum Arthropoda; class Insecta; order Diptera; family Bombyliidae; genus Bombylius; species Bombylius major. The sequence goes on from OW052046.1 coordinate 38,347,907, forward strand.
TTAGAAAATATTTTATCAAGTGTCCGTAAAATTCAACTTCAAAGACCGTTGACATTGCAACATGCTGACGATCCGAAGTAAATATGCAAGGATTTGTCGAGAGTGGTTGCTTTGGTTTGGTCTTTTTAGAACTTCACTTATGATTTGTAATGATTTACCTTCATTTTTCATATCAACAATTAACTTTCTAGTTTCTAAAGTCGTTTCTTTGCCTTTGCGTCTCATTATTTGTTATTGAGGATTTAATTTGTTTTAAATATTATTTTTTAATAGAAAATTAATTACTTAATTAATTAATTATATGTTAATACGCTAGTACTTTTTACCTAGAACTTATTAGTAAGAGCATAAGTCAATAAAAGTTTGTTGAAGAAAATCTTAACGGTAAATTGGAAACTCATGTGCAGTAATGATTACAAAGTGTACGAATACTTATGAGCGTAAATTTATGACATCAGCAAAGTTGGTGATTTGGTGAATTATAGTTTTCTGCTTATTTATAAAATTCTTCCTGTGCAAAATTTCATTAAAAACTGGTGCAAAATGGTAAAAATCAAAGAAATGTCTCTGGATTTTTGATCAAAAGTGGTTTTTAAATTTAAATGTGGATTTTATGCATCAAAATTAACAAAAATTAAAAAAATTATCAGTCAAATAGTCTATAATCTTGTTAGAAAAAAAGACACCCTTGGATCCATACACAAAATCGGGCAAATATTGGGAGAAAACGGGTTGCCAGCAGACTTCAAGATAGAATTATACTATATACATACTATACTCACGTGTTGTGAGGGAAAATCCAAAAGTAAATTATGAAAAGATTGCATCTGCACCTGAAACATTATTGGCAATCAGATCATCCAAAGGACAATCCAAAGGAGATGTAAGGAACTTTCTTCCAAAGCTTGTATGGTACTGAAAAGAGCTCTCATCCGCCCATGAAATATTTCTCCAGAAATGTTCAGATTCTTTCATGTATCTCTGAGCAAATTACAATTGCTTTGTCCCTTTTGCAGGTAAAGGTAAAGGTGTAAGGATTTCGGTGTATAGATTTATTTGCTCAGAAAGTCGTTGAATTTCACCTGCAAATAAGGCGATTAGAATTGTGTTGTTGTTTTCTAGTATAATAAGATTCGTCATCGTTTTTAAATCAGGGTATATCAATTTGTGTGATTTACGTATAAGCCAATAGGATTGTTTGATAGGATACAATAAATACATATTATGTATTGCTTGGAATAACCAAATTTTTACATTTTTAACTTCAAAATAATAAAAAAAAAAACATTATTTTTCCTTATTACATGGTAATACTCAAATTTTATATTTTATGTCATATCTGATTTCATTTCAATAACTTTAAAGATCTAAGATAGAATTATAGAAACAAAAACAATAAAAAATAATTGATATATATTCAAATGGGTTAATTTAAAAAAAAAATCAATTAAAATAATTTAATATGTACATATTCATTTGTTTTTTCTCATTTATGTAAATTGAAAAAATAAAAATTGTTTATTTATATACATATATATTTTATATGGCATATTATTATAATGTGTGATATATTTATTTTATGATATTTTATAAATATACTAGATACTTTACTTGATTAGATGCCTATTTGATTTTATTAATATAAAATACTTATAAAAATTAAAATAACATAAATAAAATAAAATATTAAAATAAATTATAATCAAGTAAATGAGATAATAAACATTAGAAAACAACAAAAACAATGAAAAAAATTCTTATTATATATTCGCATATTTATGTATTTTATTTGAATTTTCTTTGTTTTTATATATTACACATATGTACGTTTCATATAATTAAAAAATATAAAAGGTAGGTATATTGAAAAATTGTAAAAAAATAATACAAAAATCAAATCAGCATTCCACAAACATATGTTTTTTTTATTTCTGTTTTTGTCTGACTCATTTGACAATAATTTAAAAAAAAAAAAAACAAAATTATTTATTAATTTTACATTGTATGGTGTAGGTACACATACTCGTACAATATTATCAATATTTTATAAAATTATTTTATATTAATTTTCTCTATACGTCTGGAAAGTTCACAAGTTTTATATAAAAAAAATATTTAAAATATGTGTTTTAATATGAAATGATGATAAAACATGAATAACCGCAGCAAACATATCACGTTTTAATAGATTATATTTTAAATGGGGTGGAAAAACTTGCTCTTTTTTTTCGCTTTATAATATACATACATATGTACATATATATGAATATGAATACTTTATGAATATTGAATTCAATGCAAGTATATACCTAAATGTACTTTATACATTATTATGTAAATTTAAACAATGACCCTTTAAAAATAATTCCCTTCCGGATAATCATTGCATTTTTTATCAAACAGGTAAATTGTTTTATATTAAAATTAGACATTGCACGAGTAACATAACTTTTGAAGAAAAAAAAAAATTAATACAAAATGTTCAAGTGAAATAAAGCCTGAGAATATAATTGTTTTAAAATTACAGTCTGAACCTTCTTATCCTTGTTCACAAAAGAAAAAAATTCCGTTGTATTTCATCTCAAAATTTTCAGGCTTTTTATTATTATTATCGACACATTGTGGAAACACTATTCGTTTTATTGATGGTTTCTTGATTTTTTTTTTTTTTGCATTTTAAATTTTTAAAGAAAGTTTTCTGAATTTTACAAAAAAAAAAAAAGTTCTGAAACTTTTTAAAAACAATTTTTTAAATTCGAAAATATAAGAAATTTTTATTTTACATTTTAAAAAAAAAGATTACTTTTCTCTTTTGAAAAAATGATGTCTCGAATTTTCGAAATTATGTATTTTCTAATTTCCGAAAATGATTTCGAATTTTTTTAAATTATTTTTGAATATTTTTAAATTGTTTTCAAATGATTTTAAATTGTTTTCGAATTTTGAAATTATTGGGTAAAAGCTTACTTTTGATTTTTCGGCAAAATTTTTTCATTATATACACGAATTTCTTATTAGGAGGCTACAACTGTTAAAATCTTTTTTTACAAGTCCTCTAAAAAGTTTTCGCTAATGTGTACCTATTTTTTTTTTTTTGTTTCAGAAAATCGAATCCTATATCATAGAAATTTGTCAATTTTCTCGATGTTTTTTTTTTTTTTATTAACCTGAATAATGTTTAGGAGTTTATGAGGAGTGATGTACGTTCCTTTGTAAGAAATACGGGAAGTATTATTTTAAAAACTAAAAAATAAAAGTGGGAAAAATAAGAAGAAAGGACATTTTATTTTCGAAAATCTTTGAATTTTTTTTAAACGTGTGCTTAAATTTTTTAGTTAAAAATTTGAAATGTAAAATTTGAATAATTAAGCATTATTTTACGGTGACGGTACCTCTTTTTCTTTATCTACATAATATTTTTTATTGTACAAAAAAAAAAAGTTATGTGAAGTGTTGTACATAACATCATGTAATAGTTAAAGGTTACAACACTAATAAATGACAACTTTGCATGCTTATTCCTATGACAAATATTTATTCTTACTTTTATTTTATGTTTATATTTATGTTTATTGTTTGGTATATTATGACCATTTAAAAATATTTTTATTTGATGTTAATATGTCCTTTTTGACAGTCTTGGTCTTTATAGAATATATGTATGTATGTATGTATGTATACATATGCTTTGCTTTTGATAACAATTAAGAATTCCAAAGTATAAAAAAAAACAAAATAGAAGTTAAATAAATGAGGAAAAATGAATAATTAATTTATACTACTTTAATGTTGGTATGGTAACATAAAAGGAGGTAAAACGAAATTTGTATGTACATAGGTATATGGTATTTAATGATATCACACATATTTCTTAACAGGTAGAACAAAAAAAAAAAAAAACTAAATTCTTGTTGTATTTTTTATGATTTTTTTTTTTTTCGATGTGAAAAATTAGATATTTAATGACTTTTTTTAGATGCTAGCAAATTATCGAAAAATTACAAGAACATCAAGACAAAAAGATACTCGAAAAAAACTTGTCTAGACTCTAGAAAAAAAATAATAATCTAAACAAGTAGCGAAATTGAAATTAAATTTTAAATTAATTAAATTATTTTTTTTTTCAGCTCATATTTTTTAAATATCATCTTGTGCTCGTGCATGATTACGCGAAGAGAAAAAACAACACAAAAATCACAATATCTTGTGATATTGTGTTGAAGAAGAAAAACAAGTGATGGTCATAAAAATTAAATGTTGTGTATTCTAATGCTTCCGCCTAATAATAAAATTAAATGAATTTATTGTAAATTCATTATTATTATTATTATTATTTTTTTTTTTATAATATCGCATGAAATTTTTTAGCTTTTTTTTTCTTCTATTTTCTAAATATTGTTTTTTTTTTCTTCCTTTTTTTTCAATAAGAATAATTTTTAAAATTGCCAGGAAAAAATTTTTATTATTCATTTTAGTTGAAGGCCATATCATCATCATCATCATCTTCATTATTATTATCATCATCGATATGTTTTCAATATATGATGGGAATAGATTAAACCTGCTGTTTTTTGTTTTTTTTTTTTTTTGTTTTTCTAAATGTTTATGCTATTTCTGGTGGTGATGATGTTTGGCATTGCTGCTGTGCTAACTGCTCTTTTAGCTACTATTATAACTTAGCTATATCAATAATATATGTACATATGTATATACAGAACTTTATCATATGGTGGAGGTGGTGGTGCAAGCAAAAATATTATTATGGTCATATTTACATGCCAAATTGGTAGATCCCGTTGTACATTTTATGCTGGTGATGTATAGTGGATTGCTATCATCCATTTTTGGTAGACAACAGTAATCATTTCCTGTTGAATGTTTCTTTTTTTTTTTTTTTTTTCTAAATAAATTTTTTAACATTTTTAGTACGAGTATATGTACATTATATCTAACAACATGAAATTGTTGTACATTGATATTTTAAACATGAATAGTAAGGTACCATCATCATCATGAACATCAAGAAAGGAATATATTGTATTTATTTTATTAAACAGAAAAAAATACATACATATATGTACATATATGTTATACGAGTATATTATATTATTATAAAATACACGCAGCATAACCAATTTTATTACTTTATTCATATGTACAATATTAAATGATAGGCACAATATGTGCATTGCAATTTTAAATTGAAAAATACTCCTACCGTTCTATTATAATGTATATATATATATATATATATGTATATGTACATATGTACCTATAACGATGAAGCAATCGATGATAGTAAGTCATCACAGGTAAAATACGAAATAAATATGTAATATTAAAAAAAAAAACAATTGTATCTATTATAAGTACTACATATGTAGATGTATGTATATATGTAGGTATGTACATATCATTTAAAAAAAAAAAGTATATATTTTATTCCTTAAGATTTTGAATTGTTTTCCTGTTCTATGGTATACATATATGTAGGTACATGTATTATTTGAATGAATGTCGTATACATGTATGTACATATATTCATGTATATTATTCAGCGTTGCATTTAATTGCCTTTACTGCACTATACTGAAAAACAAAAATGTATATATTCGTATTATAAAAATAATAATAATAATTATTATAATTATAATTATAATTATAATAATAATGCTGTATTCACTCAGTAGTCATTTTTGTTTAAAATATATTTATATATTCTTATATTTTGTGCTCTGACTTCTTTTACTTATTCAAAGTCCATAAAGTGCATCAAGAAAACGATGTCTGTCAATCAATTGCCAACTGCATCTTATAACTCTCTAAAAATGTACAATCATATTATATTGTTGCTATTTAATCTTTTTTTTTTCTATTTTTACTTTTATTTTATTTTTTTTAAAGTTTTTTTTTACTTTTATTTTTTTTTTTTTTTTTTTTTTTTTTTTTTTGTATCTAAAAGTTAAATCTGATTTACAGTGGCGACAAGCTCAATTGAATGCACAATTTGTGAAGCCCTATATATATATGTATATATATATAGAATGTTCACATATATGTATGTATATTTTCATTTATATAAGAAATGCATATTATATACATATTATATACTAATAATGTATATAAATACATAAATGAGAATAAGAAGACATGTTAGAAGATAGACAACTAGGTACTTATTCTGTGCTCCACCATCGACAACATAATGTATTTACCTGTCTTTACCAAATAATCATTAGAAGTTTGCAAAACAAAACAACAACAACAACAACAACAAATAAATAAAACAAGAAGAAAAAAAATTGTATTTATAGGTAGAAATACAAAATTTCACAGAAAAAAAAAACTCGTGATTTTTAAAAAAAAAAAAAGCTCAAGAAGTATCTAAAAGAGCAATACGATGTGTACAATAAAAAAAAAACACATCAATTTTATATTGTACCTATATTATTCAGAATCATTCTACGAGTATACATGCAAATGATTAAATTGAGGAAGAATAAGAAGAAGATTACAACAACAACAAAAAAGTCTATTATATATAGGTATATAGTTATATATTAATCACATTTGCCAGAGTGAACCTGGACGTGAGTTAATTAACTACCGGACTCTGGTTGATGAATCAAATCCCTCGAATATATGTATGTATGTAAAGTTTTTTTTTTTTTTTTCAAAGTGTATGTATGTATGTAAACATATTAGAGGTACATACATATAAAGTAATATAAATATCCTATAATAAATATATACACATATAATATTATATTGTATTAATCGAGCATAAATAAATAAAAATAACTTTACGTGGTATCTATGTAGCTATCTACAACACTAAGTTTTTATTATTTTATTTTATATTCTTTTTTTTTTTTCTTTATTTTTTGAATAATTGTAAAGTGGCTCCTCATTTTCAACTTGAATTCATGAAACCTGTTTCTCAGAATTATAAAGTTTTTCTTATTTTCTTTTATTTTTCTCTCTATTCTATTCTATTTTTTTTTTTTTTTTTTTTTTTTTGTATTCTTAAAGAATTGATCGAATATAAAAATATATTAAAAGTTAAATCTTCAAGAAATAAACAACAATGTGAAATTTTTTTTTTTTTTAACAAAAATTTTCTATTTTAATTTCAATGATATGAAAATTTCGTACCATATGAAAATTGAAAAAAAAAAAAAATTATCAATCCAAACGTGTGAAGGTGTAAAAATTATGAAAAATATTTTTTTTTTTTTTTTTACATAATGCGTGAATGATTGTAATAAATTTATTTTGATAAGAAAAAAAAAATGTATGATTATACATATGTATATTATAAAAAATTAATAGATTATATGTTTTGAATATAAAATAATAATTTTTTCTTTGTCAATTTAAAGCGGTATTTTTTTTTTTTTTTTTTTGTAGAATTTCTTCTTTTTTTTACTTTTTTCTTTTCTTTCAAAAGAATTTGTAAATTTAAAACCGCTATATACCAGGTGAATATAACTGAAAAGATGAACGTGATTTCCTGAATTCAGTTTAATGAATTCAAAAAGTTGAAAAAAAAAAAATGAAAACTTTGTTGTACACTGAAAAGAATTTAAAAAAAAAAAGTAATGATTAATTCATATCCTTTGTTCTTAATAGAATTTTACTTTTAAGAACATTTTTGTTTTTTAATTCACTGCTATTATGTGACTGTGTTGTGATTCTAGTTAAGACGAAACAACAACAAAAAAACAGGAACTGAAATAAGAATTTTCTAAAAATTTGAAATAAAATAAAATTGGAATATTTTAAGTTGAAAAAGTCCTTTACGATGAAATTTCATATTTTTCAATTTTATTATAAATCAATAAAAATTAGGATATTCATTCAAAATTCTAAATGTGTTTACTTATATACTTGATTTTAGGTTTTCATTAGAATCACAATTTTGGTTTTTTTTAAAATATTTTTTTTTGTATTTTATTTAATTGAGGAATATTTGGTTTTTTTTTTTTTTTGTTGTTATTTATTTTATAAAAAAAAATTCATTAACATGTACATGAATGAAACTTTCAACCAAATAGATATTTATGTATCATTAAGATAAGAAAAATAAAACATAAAACGAGAAAAAAAATGTGTAGTAACTAAAAGAAAAAAATATATATGTATAGACAAAACACAAAAGAAAGTCGTGACTAAATAAATTTATCCTAAATAAAAATTTATAGAACGTATTACTTAAATTTAAAAATAAATACGTATATATGTATGTATAGTCATAAAATAGGTTTACCTGAGATACATCACAACTTTGAAAAGAAAAAAAAAATGTTCAACTTTTAACCTAATTATATTGTGTATAGTATATATTGTCAGATCAATCCATCATTGATGGGTATTCCCACGCATCTTTTCAGCATCTTAAAGTTTATTTTATTTTTTATTTTTATTTTTTTCGTCTTTTCGTGCATGTACATATTAACGTATTAAAAAAAAAAATAATAAACAATAACAACAAAAAGAAATTATATTTTACATCTCTTTGTAATGGCAATTTTAATAAATTCATATAAGATATATGTGGTATGTTAGAAAGTTAAAAGAAAGAAAAAAAAATTCATGGATATATTTTTCGTACAGAATAAGTAAATTTTATTAAGTTTAAACGTACATAATATAAATTATATGTGAAGGTATATTTTACAACAGATACAGAACTAATGCACAATTTATACAGTGTGTTTATAATATTTAAGATAAAAAAAGAAAATCAAATTAAATATTTGTATACATAGGTAATGTGTGATACAGGGTGTATCCTCTACACTCTACAGTATATGTATGGATAATATTTATTGGATCAGTAGATACATATGTATATGTATGTACTGTATATATGTAAATTGTTTGGAGCTATTATTAAACTGTCTGATGGTCTTTAACTCATTCCTGTTGAGGTTAAGTAGTTTTTTTTTTTCATTCTTTTTTTTTTGCCTTTTAATCCCTTCAGGATTTTATCAGGCATTTGAAGTCTTACAAAATTATTAGTTGGCCTTATACTAAGTTAATGTGCATTTTTATTCTCATAGCATACATATTACATAAATTATTTACATATGTATATACATACATATAAATATTGGTTGACGCCTATAATGACTTAATGAATTCCTTCGATTGTAGATTTCCGGGATTTTTCTCGAAGATAAATGCCTTTTTACATTTTTTTTTTGGTTTTGGTCCAGGAAAACATGAGTTGAAATTTTTCCTAGCTAGAGAATCTGCCAACTCGTTACTCTTATGAGCCCTCCGCATGTCCTGATATCCACATCAGGTATATTGAAGCAGAAGGTTTGAATTATTATTTTTTTTTTTTGAAATTTAGAATGCAATGAAAAAAAAAACATTAGGAAAATTTTTATTCTAATTTTTTTTAAATGTACGATTTTTCATATAGATAAGAAAGTAGAAAGTGTTGATAAGTATCATATTTAGTTTAAACTTAATAAATTATTATAATAAAGAGACAAATTACATTGCAGAATTTGAAAGTTTATATACTTTTTTAAATAAACCCGTACATTTCGAAAAATAAAAAATCGTCATTTCATTTTTTTTATTTTTATTTTGTTTTTCTAATCAAAATAAAATACCCTGTATATTCGCATTTAATAGAATTTCTCTTTACTATGTATGTATGTATATAAAATACACATAATATATTCCAGAATTAATTGTCAATTGATTGTGTAACGGTTTTAACTTTGTGGATTTATTGTTTTGCAACACTGATCGATTGTTCAATAAAAAAATTTCGAAAAAAAAAGAAAATAAAATAAAAACATATAATCTGTCGATCAGTTTTACAATTTTCTTTTCTTTTTGTTTTATTTTTGTTTTTACTTCGTTTTATTTTTTACTTATCAAATCTCTTTACTTATTTTTATATGTGTACAACTGTACATATGTATATACTATATAGATATACGGTATACATACATACATATGTATACTAAGTATACCTATATCGATTGTTGTAGGATATTGATTGAAACTTATTTCGTATGGAAATTAAGATTAACGTGAATAAAATTGTTTGATAAATTTATATACATGACAATCATATTCATACACATACAATAACATATACTAATATAAATATATACATATATGTACATATGTATGTATCTATTCTATATTTATTTCGATTTAATTAAAAACAATTTGTTAATAAAATTTTCTTTTTTTCTTTTATTTATTCTTCTTCTTGAATTTATCTATGTTTATTTGTAACAATACAATGTATATAGTGTTAAAGTAACGGTAACCAATTTGACAGATTTAAAAAAACAAAACAAAAACAAACAAACAAACAAAAAAAAACAAATTAAACAAAACCTCAATTGTCAATTTTATTGAACGGAATAAAAAAAAAAAACAATTTTCTTTTTGTTTTATTTGTAATTTATTTTATATAAAAACAAAGAAAAGTAGAAAAAAAATTAATTGCAATTAGATAATGGTTTTTTTTTCTTTAATTGAAAAATAAAACAAAACAATTAAAAGAATATTGTGTATCTACCTATATAAAAGAAAAAATTTAATTTATAAAAGGAAAAGTGAATAAATTGAAAAGATATATTTTTTTTTTAAATTTAAATGTTGTCGGTTTTTTTTTTTTTCTTAATGAAGAAATAGATATAAATTTAAATGCAATATTAAGTAATAACCAAGCCCAATATAAAATTGAACAAAGAAAGTGATGATAATATCTGTTATATCTATATGGAAAATATGTATACCTATATTTTTTTCTTTCAATGTACAATATTATAAATTTAAAATACTTATGTATCTAATGTTTTTGATTTAAAAATAAAAAATAAAATAACTTGTGAACCATCCTTAAATTGTCATCATCATCATGAAATATAATCTAAAATGATCAATATATATTGATTGTGTTATGAAAAGAGAAAAGATACATTTTTGTATAGGGTGAACTATTTGTAATTATATAAAAAAATCATAAATTATTTAGAGTATCTTTTAATATTTTAATTTTAGATTTATTTTTTTTTAAAACTTTCTAAATATTTTTTCTTTTCGATTTCACAATTTCAGGGTAAATCATTTCACATCTTTATTCAAGTTTGAGACAGTTGTAATTATTAAATTTTATTTATATTCGGAAGTATGTATAGTCAAAATATAAATATGGAAAGATACATTTACACAATTAAAAAAAACAAATTTTCAAAGGCTGTTTAATAATTTTTTTAAAAATTTTTCTCGTAACAAGAAATTTTATTTTTGATCGTATTTTTGATGCACCATATACAAAGCTGAAATTAGAAGAGAAAAAAAAATCATTGTACCTTATATCTAATATAAACGGAAATATCACTTAAATGTACTAACGATCATTATTATTATTATTATTATTAACTATTATATTCTTTGAGTTTAGTTTATTTTAAAAAGTTTAAATTTAGTTGGAGGTTGATGATGGTAAATCAATGATGGTAAAATTACTGACAATGATGATGATGATGATGATGATGATAATGATGACGATGATGGTTGTAGGTAAAACATTTATATGGATGACAATAGTAACATATGATATCTATTCTAGGTACAATTGATAGATATTCATATAAAAGGTTAAAGAAAAAAAAGAAATAAAAAAAAAAAAAGAAGAACCTAAAACAGTTGTCTGTCGCCAGTTATGATAGATCACATTAGGTTCGCTTGCATTTTGATGTCGGGTTCTTGACATTAAATTATGTTTATTTTTATTATTTTATTTTTTTTTATATCTGCATTTAAAAAGTACAGAATATGATTTCCGGTGATATGTGCTGTATGTTTTTTCAATTTTATTTATAATGTTTTATTTATTATTGTCCATTTTTATAGTTGTATTGTATAATAAAAAAATAAATACATAAAAAAAAACCAACAACAATATAGTTTTATTTTTTTGTTTGTTTTGTTATTAATATATGTTAGATGTTATTGACTTTGATTATACCTATATGTATTTATTAATTTATAAAATATTGGAAGAAAAAGGACTTGATGACATAATATTTAAATTTAAAAGTACATACTCGTACACATCTATTTTTCACTTTATAAAATATATCTACACTTAGAAAAAAGAATGATGAAATGAGGAAAACAAAATGAATTTTAGAGGAACGTTCTTATAAATCAATTTAATAAATTTAAAAAAAAAAAATAATAATAAAGAAATAAATTGAAAAATAACTTTTTATTAATTTTCACTATAGTATTTTTATTTTTGGAAGTCAGTATTGTGCTTATGGAGGCAGTACCCGATGAGTTTTTTGCCTTGGTAATATTGAATTTAAAAAACTTCCGTCGATTAAAATTGAGATCTGATCACCCCACACACGAGACAGATTTATTCTAACAATTTGTGAAAGAATATAGAAAAGTATGCCTATCTTGCCTGTACTGACTTCCAATTATAAAAATACTATAGTAGGTATATATCTTAAAAATACACCTTTCTTTTTTTTCTTGTGTTTGTTATTCCTCATGAGAACATAATATAGTGTCTCAAATATATTTACTTGAGGTTTCTTTGACAATTTTTCTGTCATACATAAAAATACACCTTTCCTAATTGAAAAAAAAAAAAAAAAGGTTGGTATCTACAATTATAAGATATTAATACATAATAATGACAAATGACAACATCATATTAAAATTACATACCTATAACGAGACAGATACATACTTTAATATAATTCAAAAAAAAAAAAAGGATTTCAAAATTATCTCTATTACCGTTATAAAATAGAAAATAAAAAATAAAAAAAACCTTGCATCTTAAAAGCTAATAATCGCTTTCTTTTCCGTTTCTTAAAGCTAACAACCTCTCCCCTAGTCTACCTCCTCCTCCTCCTCCTCCTTCTTCTCCGCCTTCATCACTTCCTCTTCCCATTATATTTTTTCATTATTACATTTCAATTTTATTAAGTGATCTTATCGGTTAGACATTTTACTAGACATGTCACACTAAAATAAAATAAGTTAAGTATGTTAATGTAATATTAGAAAAATGTCTTTATTGACATAATATACATACATATATACCTATATGTATATTAATACATTTACATATGATTTGATTTAAATATAATATGTATATAATATACTATAAAATGAAATGTGTTTATAGATTAAAATATACCATTTTTCAAATCTGATTAATAATATTTAATTTAGTTAATATCGATTGGAAAAGAATAAGAATAAAAACATGTTAATATTTTTGTATATAGATACTTTATGTAATATCTTTTATCTATCGACATATATGTATGTACATATGAATATTTAAAAATAATTATTTTTAATATGAATATTTTGATCTTTAAAAAGATTTGTGTATTAATATTATTTTTTTTATTTATAAAGATATATAAATGTTTTGATTGTGTAACATACATATATGTATGTAAGTTAAGTATACATACATATGTTACATACTATTTTTTTTTCTTCAAAGGTAAGTTTTGTACTAAAAATACAATTGTTACAGACAGAAAAATGATCTGTCGTTTATGTGTTTATCTATATTTTTCTTTTTCATTTTTATTTTTTTCTTATAAATTATAAATAGCCTAACATTTAACAAGATTTGCCGTTGGCTGAAATCAAATTGATTGATCGATTATGCTTTCAATCTTTCGCATATAATATAAAAATTGTCTATCCATAGATACATGTAATGTTTGTATGTATATGTATACATATGTATATATAAATATCAAACATCTTTATTATTATTTGTAAGATACAAATAAATAATAATAATGATAATCATAATAATTGTATAACATATATTTATAAATTTTATATTACATATGTACATACATATATGTGATGTGTATATAGCTATATAATGTTTGTAATTTTATAAGTAAAATAAGACATTTCCCGGTTACCTATATTTATTATAACTTTAAAGTATTTTGATAAAAATACATATATGTACCAACTGAAAGTTATTTAAAAAAAAAAAAAATTTATTGTAAAAGTAATAATGTAGAAGGTTTTATTTCATTATAAGGTTTTAGATACACATACTCGTATGTATACATACATATATAAAATATGTACACCGATATTCCCTATATATATAGAGTAAAACATACATACATATATAAGTATCTATCTCTTATATTTTGTTCAATATGTTATATTTAATTTAAAGTTATATGATGTTTACTTCCTTTTGTTTGATATTTATATACCTATTCATAAATATTACCATTTTTTTTGCATTTTATTTTCAATTTTCAATTTTATTTTTTTTTTTCTCTATTTAATTTTTCTCTCTCTTTAGAAGATACAATTTATATGTATGTATATGTATCTGAAACGCACCTAGAAATAAACGGTAAGAAGATAAATTAGATTAGGTGTGCTGTATAATTGTGATTTAACTATAAGAAAAAAAAAACAAGAAAAAAAAATGTTTATTCATTAAAGGTATATTAAATGAAAAACATAAAATTGAAAGATATAATAAATTAAAAAAAATAAATTAAAAAAAAAAAAACATACACACACACACATAACATATGAGAAGATTTAAACTGAATTTGTCATCTGCCGTTTATTGATTAAGATAATCATTTTATAAATTTTAAATAACGGAATAAAATGATTTTTTTTTCTTTTCTTGTTTTTATTTTTAATTAGTTTTTTTTATCTCTTGTAAGACATTAATGTATATGTACCTATATGTTTATGTGTATTGTAGATATAATATTAAATCAATAAAAATTTCCATTCATATACATATGTGATATGTCTTTTATAAAGATAGATTATTTTTTTTAGTACTATGATTGATTACAAATTTTTGTTTTTCAGAAATACATGGTAATTTTTTTTTTTTGTAATTCCAACAAAATTACGACTAATACATATACATATATTTCAGATAATTCTTTTGTTGTATTATTGCAAGTGTCCTTCATACCCATATCGTACACGGGACAGCAGTAGAATGTTTTATTAATACACTTTTTTTTTTTTTTTTCAAATCAATCATTTTGCAAAGACAAATTTAATATAATTTGAAAAATCCTTCAATATTAAAAAAGCTACCTATAAATATTTAAATGACGTATCTTTTAAGTTAGTAAGAATGGAAAAAAAATATAAATATAATCTATAATGCACATTCAACCGTTAATTTCTTTTTAAAAAATTACTCTAGTGGGTTGATATTTTTCTTTTTTCTTATTTTAGTTTTAACACTAGATTGCCGGAGCGAGTAAATTTGACTCATTTACAATTTTATTGTTATACATATATATACAAAAATTTTATATAATTTTTTTTTTTTTACATCATTTGTTATGAAAATGTATATAAAAACTAATTCATATTCCTCCCCAATCCTTCGCTCCAATAATCCATATGTGCTAAAACTATTTTGACGGGCACGAGTCAATTTGACACATCCGGCAATCTAGTGTTAAAGCTCAAATTAAATTTCTTTTTAGATTTATTTTGTTATTTGTCTATGATACTTAGAAAACTCACTTTCCACTTCAACCTTTAATTTTGCCAAAAAATTCAAAATTATCAAATATGTATAATAAAACTTTGTTGAGCTTGAGTGAATTTCTAACCCTATCCAACCCACGAGAAATTTCTTATTTTACATAACTTCCATTGGTCGGTCTTAAGGATAAGATTCTGTAACTTTTTTGCCAAAGTTTGAAAAAAAAAATTATGTAAATTGATATTTTTGTTTCAGTTATATTTTTCAAAAAAAAAAAAACAAAAAAAAAAGAAATATTCTATTTATCTCGCTTGATTTAACATTTTTATAATCATTATCCTAGAAGAAAATACAACATATTTTGAAAAAAGAAAAAAACAAATTGGGGAAAGAAATAAGATAAAAACAAAGAATTTAAGTTAATTGGTTAAAAAAATGAAAGCAAAAAAAAAAAAAAAAGTGTATGGCATATGGGATTGAAACCCCAAAAGTCACAACTTTCGTCTACGCCACGGTAACATAGACCAAAAGGCGGTTAAGAGAGTATATGATGGACTTAAAATATCAGCTTGTTACTTGAAAAACAAGTGACCTTGAAAGTAATAGCGAGTGGGTGAGGTTTTAATAAGGGTTGATTAAATTTTGTTAAAATAGCCAAGGGTCTTTAGCAACTTGAATATAGGGGGTTGTGCGTTTGAGATTGAGAAAGGAGTTCTGGTAATGAAGGACTGCGAGAAGAGAGTTGTCTAAGAAAGGATTTGCTTTTATGGCAGACAACAAGGAAATGAGAGACAGACAAGGGTGTGTGTGACCGTAGAGACGAATAAGGACAATTTATGTTCACGTCTGGTAAGTGCAGGATTCAGGATGATTGGGTCAAGATTGGGGTTGTGTAGCAAGTACGTGCTATTTTGTGGAATACTATTAATAATATCAGACTGAAGCTTACTTAAACCAGGGTTACAGATCAATGCTGGCGCTGGAGGGATAAAAAAACAAATTCTCTAGTAGAATTGATAGAACATTTGAATGTACTAGAATGGAGTACCCTTATTTTTTCGATTCGTTGAATTCAACTCGTTTAAAATTATTGAAAAAAAAAAAATACTACATATTTACATAAATTTGAAGGAAAGAATAAAATAAATTGATAAAAAAAATGATTATCCTTTTTTCCGCTAGGAAACACATTTACAACTGACTTTACAAAAAAAATTTTTAGTTTTATTTTTTTCACTATTATTATCTATCTAATAAATTCATTCATGTATGCAATTTATACTGTTGAAAGCACTACGAAATTTTTTTGTTTTTAATTTTTCTTTTTCTTTGACAGCTTTTTTTTTTTTCTTGAATATTTTCAAGAAAATATGAAAAATGAAAATCTAAATTCAGATATAAAATTTTCAGATTTTTCTTCTTTTTTTTTTTAACAAATTACAATTTTTTGTTTTTTTTTTTTCATTTCACAAATGATAGGGCGATAAAAAAAATTAGAAGAAAAAAATATTCCACATATGAATTTATTAATTATTTCCTATATCAAATGATATATGTATGTATTAATTCTAAACTAATTTATGATACATGATTTCGAAAAAAAAAAAAAAAGAATGAGAGAGAAAAAAAAAGTTGATAAAAAGAATTAATTTTATTCCATTGTGGTTTGTTTGTTTTTTTTTTTTTTTTTCGCTTTTAAATATTTCATGATAAAATTAAACGACTGTTTTTCATATTTGATTTATTTGTATAAATTTAATATGATTGAATTTTAATTTGTTGTTGTTATTGTATGTATATGATTATGGACTCATAATTTAAATAGTTATTAATAATAATAATTTAGTGTTGTTGTGTTTTTTGTTTGTTTTTTTTTTTTTTAAAGTAAAGTAAATATTATTTTAGAGAGAAAAAAAAAATTAATACATACAATATTCAGTCCATTGACCTTATAGATGCCAATTTCAAGTTCTTGATCGAAGTATTTATAGCCGATCCCATTTGAGGTAATAGCAACCTACTGACATTCAATCTGCTATAAACGACATCATAAACGGCTTTCCAATCATCCGCGATAAACATGAGAGTATAGAGCCCAAAGATAACGAGCCTTTAGGTTTTTTTTTTTCTCTTCTTCTTCATCTTCTTATATGTTTTTACATATACATATTATTATTTTTTGAACATTTCAATATACATACTTACATATATTTATTTATCTTGGTCATGTAAAATATATATACATATATAGAAAATTGTATCTTTTGTGCAACACCACTAAGTTTGTGTGAAATATAATAATATACTATACATATAAATGTAATGTATGTATAGTATGTATATTATCTAGATATTAAAAATAAAAAATAAAAAATAAAAAATAAAATAGAAAATAACAACAACACAGTTGATATAAATTTATATACAAACTAACTTTAAATCAAGATCATGCTTCAAAGATTCAAAATCGGAAGCAACCTGTTGTTGAGATTTTGCGTTACTGCGTTAAATATTTTTATACTGTTTTTCTTTCTTTATTTCTTTTTTTTTTTTTTTTAAATGTAAAAGAAAAATGTTTTTAGTGAAAAAAAAAAAACAAATTAATTTTCATACAAAAAAAAAAAAAAAAAAAATGCGAATATTATACGAAAATGATGGTGGTCAATTAAAAAAAAAAAATAATGTTTAAATTAAATTCACAGGAGCAATATGTAGTTAAAGTTCATTGATACGATGATGATAGTTTTTTTTTTTTTTTTTGTAATAATGATGATGATGATGTACGTACGAAATGTTGATAAAAAATACGAGATTTACTACTACTTTTTGTGCTGTGACCTGAACGGACAAAAAGTTGTTACTGGTATGATGGTAAAATTGGTTGATCCGGTAAAATGATAATTTTCATTTATGAGAAATACATATATTATGTATAGCTACTGTTTTTATTTATTAATTAAAAATTTCTTTATTTTTTTTTTTCTTCACTCTTTTAATCAGCTACTATAGGTATTTGATAAAGCTTTGTTGTTTTTTTTTTTGTTTGTTTGAGTTTTATATGTGATTATAATTTCTTTTAATTTGAATTTTCTAAAAAAAAAAAGAAAGAAAAAAAATCTTGTATTATTTTTAAATTATGGTCAATCACTTTTTCGATGAAATTATATTATAATCCCAGATAAGAAATTTAAATATGTACATACATACATAATTTTGTCTCGTAATAGGTGTTATCATAATAAAAGATTTTCTTTTTGTTCATTTGCATAAAAACAAAAAAAAAAATACAATATGATTTCAGTTTCAGTGATAATATTCAACATTTTTTTTTTTTTTTTTAATATTACAAAAACAGTGAAATTTTTCATGTAAAATGTAAAATTTTAAATTTTCAAATTTGTCCTTGATAAATTTTTTTTTAAAAGTAATTTCATTTTTCTTCAAGGAACGAATAACCATATGGGGCGGGCATAGAGATATCCTTTAAGCGCACTTCAGATCAGCACAGTACTGACTTTAATTTTTATGCTTTCCAATATGAAGTTAACTTCTTGATGGGAAAAAATGTAAATTTTAGACTTTGCAAATAAAAACTAAAAAAAATTTAGAAAACAGTTGGTAGGTTGACGTGACGGTTTTTCGAAATCTTTCAAAGACCCAATTAGCACTAAGAGTGCCGTTTTAATACCACACATCTTACAGCCCCCCTTTTCTATTATACATGCACCTAAAGTTTTAAAGTGGAATGCGAACCACTAAATTCGTTGGTAGAAAACTAATTTTATTTGTAAGACAAGGCGGAAAGATTTGCGAAAAACATTTAGAATGTGTTTTTTTTTTTAATCCTTTCAAAAATATAAAAATAAAATTAAAGAATAAAAAATGACAGAATACCAAAAACTACGAAACAAAAAAACAAAACATTTTTAATATTGCAGTCACGTTAAAGGTTCAGTGACATTAATTGGATAGGTTTAAATTTTTTTTATATAGTATTCATTGTTACTTTTTAGTTACCATCACCATCATCAACAGTTGAATTTTTATATATTATATATTTATTCATTTTATTTTTATTTATTTGGTTACTTTAAAAAACTTTTTTTTAATTCTTATAGTAGAATATTTATGTTCACTTACATATGTATATATGTATATTATGTATATTTTCTTTGAATTCGGTAACGTGCATGGAAAATGATTGCGTTTCTTTTTGAAAGGGCCATCCATACCGACCATCATCATCACCATTCATACAGTATAAAACTTTTTTTATAACAAAAATATGTATGTATTTATGTGTAAAGAAATTATACATATATGTATGTATATATATATATTTTGTATTTATGTATGTCTTTTATTTTCATTTTTGAATATATACATACATACATACATGCATTGTCCTCTTGCGGGCGCCGATATATGTAATTTACAACAACAATATTTACAAAAAGGAAAAAACAAAAACACATTTATTATAATTATCATTAAATTATTATATATTATGTAAATATATGTATGTATGTTTGTACTACTATATATATATATACTACTAGTATATAAGTATTATGAATTTTTAAAATGTGAAACATTCTTTTTTAGAATAAAATATACAAAAATTACACATAGTATAATTGTTCTTTTGGTCGGGAAAAAGGTAAAGGTAATGGCGCGTTTCCTGTCTTTAATAGTTGAAAAGGAAATGCAAATCGGCTTGCATGATCTTTCTTGTTTAATATTATGTATGTTAGATATGTATATGAAGGTATGTATTTATGTATATCTAAATAATTTTGTGTAAATATATATTTTTATATACAATTGTTATTTTTAAAGATACCATTTTTGTATTTTAACGCTTGAGTAGAACATTTTATCATTATTCAAGTTTTTACAAAATATAATAATAATTCCTTGTGCTTTGTTTTTTTTTTAAGGAAAAATTAAATCATTTAAAAAGGTAACGGGTAAAATGTTTAACAAATTATAACAATAGCGTGAGAACTTTTTAAAAAAAAAAATCATTAAAATGATTTATGTAAGAAATTATGTTTCTTTTTTATTTCATATTTTTTGTTAAAGAAGTTCTGAATGAGAAATTTTTTTAATCCTTGCAATATTTTTTTATTATTTAAAAATAAAAAAAAAAAATTTATTAAAAAAAAAAAAAGTAGAGACAAGAAAATTACATCACGCACGGTTTTAAGGATTACGTTACATTTATGTGTGTATGAATTTTTTCATGAAATAATTTTTTACTTTTACGAATAATTTTTCTTTTTTAAATTTTTCTTAAAAAAAATTCCAAAAGGTGTAAAGGATAATGAATATAAAATGTTAGAGGAAAAGTGTTTTTTTTTTTCTTATACATTTTTATATTTTTGATTTTCATAATTAAAAATAAATTTTATACAGAAAAGTTCTCGTTTTTTCTCTTCATTTTACCCCAAGTTTATAAAGTTTAAAAATATCCTTCTATATATGTATATGTACATATCTTGAAAAAAAACTTTAAAAGCTAGAAATTGATTTTCTTCTTTTGATTTTTCTGTAAGTGTATAACGTAAATAAATGCCCACCCACCTAATATTCTATTTCAAATTTCACGTATAAAATATTTTTTTAAAATTTTTTTCAATGTTCTATATTATGAGTGATACCTGTATCTCTGTCCTGAACCTAAAAATATATTTTTTCTTTCTTTTCAAATATGTATATCCAACTATGAAAACTTAAATTGAAAAAATCAGGATATTATTTATACTTACAAAAGAAAAATAAAACTTGAGTAAAATTCTTCTTTTTTTTTGCATATTCATCATAAATGTGTCTAAAAAAAAAATTCTGAGTTTTTTTCTATAATATTTTTAAATACGAGTACACATACGTATAAATCTAAATTTTATGCACATACATAAGTATCATTAAAAAAAAAGTGTGAAGAAAAAATAAAGTTGAATTTTTTAAAAGCTTTTTCTCAAAAAGTTAAAAAAAAATAAAATAAAATGAAGGTATGTATATACGACATGCGATTATGTTTGAAACAGCATTTTAAAAATATGTTGTATGCATGCTGTTTGCTGTACATTAAATATTTTATAAAATGCAAGAAAATTTTAAGAGATCATACAAAAAATAAAAGAAAAAAATAATAAATCTTTTCAAACAATAAAAAGAACAAAAAAAATAATTTGTGGAGACTTTAGAGGTGATAATGGAGAAATTCCAATGACAACAACAATGCAAAAATATAAAAAAAAAAAAAATTTTTAATATTTTCATTTTCAATTTTTCTATATATGTACATATATGATATTATACTTATAAAGAGTAATTTGATTTTTTTGATACATATTTATTTGCAGTAATTTTGTTGTTGTTATTATTTTCGTTTTTTTGTTTTTCTTGCTGCTATTTATTTATTTTTTTTTTTTAACATATTATAAATTCTATCGTAGGTATTATTGTTGTCATATCGTCAACAACATTATATCCACTTTTATCTCAGTTGCAATTGCACACAGTTATTAAAACATGATGTGTGTTATTGCGCTGTGAATACCTTTATTAAAAAGTATCTGATTATATACTTGTGTAGATTTAAATTAAAAAATGTACGTATACATATAATATGTATTTTTAATATAATTTATTTTATATGTATGGATACATATATATGTATCTATAAATCTATATCTATTCCATAGATATGTATATCTATTTTCAGATTTTGCTGGTTTTATAAGAGATATTTTTCATATTATAATAGGTACCTGTGTACCATACCTGTATACGATTTTAAACATCACCACAAACTTTATAAAATAACAAAGTTACGACTCCGTTAGATTGAAAATTTTACCTTGTATAAATAGAGTATATATTGAGCATATGTAAGCATACTACATAGCTTTTGAAGTTCTTGTTAAACTTTTTTTTTTCTTCTTTCATATTTTACTTCTTCAAAAAAAAAAAAAAAAAAAAAAAAAAAAAAAGAGGAAAAACTTAAAGGTATCACGGATTATTTTTGTGCTGTTGTTGTTTTTGTTACTGTTGCTTTTTCAAATACTATATATAATATAGGAGACCATATCTAGTATACACATATATTATAATATAACAATCAATAACAGGTAAATTATACCAACAAATTGTAGGTATATTAAAAAATATAAACCAGTATTATAATATTGAAAAAAAAAAAAAAAAGCTATATATTAGTGTTTAGTCAGCTAGTTTATTTAGCAGAAAAGCAAGTTAGCAGTTGGTGGATTTTCAGCTGGATGGTAGAAAAATAAATTAAAAGAATAAAAATTTAATCTATCTATAGTGACTTCAAGTTAAGTTATATGAAAAGTGTTTATTGAAACCAGTCGAGATTAAACCATCGTCGAATGAGTGTGTGTTTTTTTTGTGTGTTTTTTTTAAAAACGAAAAAAGATTTTTTTTTGTTGTGTCGAACGGGGTAGGCACAATAATATGTTTTATCTTTTCTTATAAGAAAAAAAAAAAATAACAAAAAAAGATAGTTAATTTTTTATGTTTTGTGAATTTGAACTCTTTTATATAGAGTTCTAGTTCTTCATGACCACTTTTTAACTAGTTTTTTTTTTTTTTTTTTTTGTAAAAATCTTAAAGATGAAATTTTAAAAAGAAAAAAAAAATTTAATAAATTTATTTTCTGCATGAAAGATAAAAATTTAAAATAATTAAGTTTGAAACAAGAAAAAGATTTTTTTTTTTTTGTAGAAAAAATAATAAAATAAGTTATATTTATTCAATTTCTAATTTCTGCTTTAATTTTATAAAATTATGATTTAAAAGTGAAGTCAAAAAAAAAAAAATATATAGAAATAATAATTATAAAATTCAAAAAAAAAAAGAGTTAAAGCTAAAGTATCTTTTAATTTATTTTATTTTTTGTTGCTACTGTGTGTATATTTTATTTAAAAAAAAAATATATATATTAATTTTGAATGTGCGGTTGGAAAAAAATTTTTTTTTTAAAGAGCTCAAGAGTGAAAGCATTGGCCTACCTATATGTACCGGCTTTACCATAGCAAAGAACTGGAATATCAAGCTGTTGCTGATGTTATGTTGTCGTGTTACTGCTGCTGCTGCTGTTGTTAAAATATCTTTTTTTTTTTAAATTGTTTTTTTTTCTTTAGAAAAAGATTTTCTGCTGATTATATTTCTATGGGTAAAAACACAAAGTATTAAGTTGGTTGTTCTATTTCGGTTTATGTGCATCTTTTAGTAAAAAACAAAAGGAATACATTCATGCAGAAAAAAAATTAAATAAAATTAATTAATAATTTTTTTTTTTATGAAGTTTCGCAATTTTTATTTGTTTGTTCTCTAATTTCTGGTCATTGAAGATATTTCATACTTTTTTTTTTTTTTTTTGGTTTTTGTATAAAATTTGTGAAATAAAATAACACTAAAAAATATAGAAAAAAGATCCTTGTGAATTAAAATTAAAAAAAAAAAAAAAACAATTTAAACTTTTAAAGAGAAATTGTTCTTAACTGCTTTCAAATGTAGAATGTTAAATATATAAATATTTTAATATAAAAAATTAAAAGTATTTGAGAATTTAAATTTCATAAAATAAGGATTTCTTTATGTAAATTTCTTATTTTCATTTTTTTTTTTCGTGTTTTGCTAGTCACAAATTAAAAAAAAAAAATTAATTAATTAATAAAATAAAATACAAAATTTGTTGCTGAGAATATTGAAATAGGTAAATGTGAAAATTTAATTATTATTACTTTTTTTTTTTTTAGAACAAACAAAGAATTTTATTCTTAAT
Organism: Bombylius major; assembly: GCA_932526495.1. Classification (NCBI taxonomy): domain Eukaryota; kingdom Metazoa; phylum Arthropoda; class Insecta; order Diptera; family Bombyliidae; genus Bombylius; species Bombylius major. The sequence continues at coordinate 38,372,257 of OW052046.1, forward strand.
AAAAAATTTTTTTTTCCTTTCATTTTTACATCTTAAATGTTCTTTTGATCATATTATTTCTTTTAATTTTTCTTTTTTCTTTCAATGAAAAACATATAACTGTTGCTTGTCAAAAAAGAATGAAAAAAAAAAGCACATAAATATTGCTTTCTAATGTGTACAACATGTACATTTTGACCCTATATGTATATCTAAATTCTATTACACAACAAATAACATATTCTTTTGCTGTTATAACACTTTTTTTTTCTTTATTATTATTAGTGAAAAAAAAAACTACATACTATATATCTTTTCGATATTTTTTATTTTCGAATATCATCTCAGAGTGTTCTAAAAAGACAATTAGCCGTTATATTTTCTTTTTTTACTTTTTTTTTCTGCATCAATTTTTTTTTTCCTTTTTAAATTTATTTATTATTAAATACTCTAGACCTAAATATAAGATAAAATTTTGATACTTTAAAGATTGAATGTACACATATATGTACATATAAAAACAAATTTTATTTTTCAAAAGAACAAAAAATAATAATATAATAATGAAAAGAAAGAAGAAGAAGAAAAAAAATGAAAAGAATTAATCTGAAAGAAAGTCAGCGTATAAATGATTTGAGCCACTTATTGAACCCCAGGGGTCTTTATTCATCAGATTAAATATATTTTGTAACAACATTTTTCTTACATGTTTTTGTTATTATTATTTTGATTTTTTTCTTCTTTACTTCTTTTAAATTCTTCATTAAACCAAAAAAAAAAAAAAAAAAATGTTTTCTTTCATTTAAAAAAATTATCTGTTATTTAGAAAGTTAAAAAAAAAACACACATATGTAATACATATGAATATGTAAATTTTTTTTTTTAATACATACCTACATATTTTAAAATTTAGAATTGAAATATTCTGGGATTTTATTAATTTTTAACTTTAATTTTTTAAAAAAAAAAGATTATTATAAATTATAATTGTGTTTGTTCTTACATTATACTAATGGAAAATGACAAAAATTTGCATACACATATAAAAATTACTAATTTCCAATTACGTGTTAGTATGAATCATGAATATCGGTTTTTTTGTTGTTTCTGGTTAAAAATTTTCATAATTCTATTGATAGATTTTTTTCTATTAAGAAAAATTATTTCTAATTGTTGTATCTGATGGAACTCAGTTTTCTATTACCATTTGATTGTTTTAATATTAGAAAAGAAAAATAATAAAAGACAAGAATGTAGATTAGAAAATTGCTAATATTTAAAATAAAATTAGGACTTTTTAAAGTTAAAAGATTGAAAAAATTATTTAAAATTACGAGGTTACTTTAAATATAAAAAAAAAAAAGTAGATAAAAGTATAATTTCTTCTTCTATTTTACTATTGTAGGGCGTTTAAAAAAAAAAAAAAAACAAAGATAAAACTAATAAAAACTTGCAAGTTAAGCAAAATTATGAAATTTATGTTGCACGATTTTTTTTTTGTATACGGAAATTTCATGTTCCGCATGTAATTTAATTGATTTTTTTTTTCGTTTTTTTGTTTGCTGGCAAAAAAGAACATTCCATTTTAATTTGAAATTTATTTTTCGTTTTGTTCTAGATTTTATTTTATTCTTTTTCTTTTCTTTCTTTAATTCAAATTTGAATATGTAATTACATATACTTTAAATGAACTTTTAATGAGTACATATTTCTTCGGTATTATAAAGAAATATTGTTTGAATAAATGAAATACATAAATTTTCATGTGCATGTGTTACACATGTATGGTCGTATAAAATAAACTCATTTGTATAATATTGAACTATATTAGAATTTTGATAAATAGTTCAATTGTAATTTACAAAAAATTTGAAAAAAATAAATATCTATGAATTTTATAAAATTTCACTTTTTTTTTCGGTATTAAAAGGAATGAAAGTGAAAAAAAATTTGTCTTTTAAATTGGTCTTACCCTAAAAATATGTATGTATGTGTGTATCAAATTTTGTTGTTAATTTAGTGTTATTGAATGCTTTTTCAAAAATTTTAAAAGAATTTAAAAAACATCAAATTATTTTCAACAAAATATAAGGTTCTAGAGTAAAGGTGAGAACCAACAAATTAACTTCAAAACAAAAAAAAAAAATAAAAGAAAATGGGGAATAAAAATAAAAAATGACAATAATAATAAAATACATATTATAAAAAGAAAAGAAAAAAACAACAACAACAACACAGAATAGGTAAATATGTGTATTATAAATGCACTATAACTCTATATTATTATGTATGTAGAAGAAAATAAGTTTAAAAAAAAAAACTAATAACAATTTTTTTCACATATGAACATACAATTTAATTCAATGTTGATTTTTTTTTTTTTGCTTTCATATATATGTACATATATTATACTATATACATATTTATGTATATATAATCTTCTTTACCTGTTCTTAAAAGAGAGAAAAAGTTCACTTTCAGTCAGGTGGAAAATATCGTGAGATCTAGTAATTATATATGAAATGGGGAATATACATACATACATATGTATATACTTTTATATATAAGTTGGTTTGCTAAACGAATATATAATAGTGGTATATATAAAATGATAGGTTGTTGTTATACATTATATACATACAATATATGTATATTTTTTTTTATTTCGTTATATTATTACTATTATATTTTGTTAGTTTGATAATGCTGCTGGCTGTCTTATATATACTGTTACTAAAAATGCAAGATTGCAAGAAAGTTTTCTAACATGTACGTACATATATAACTATATGAACATTTTGTTATGTATATATATATAAAAATAAAATCATAATGCTACATACAATATACATATATATCTATGTGTATAAAATATTATAATAGTATCAATAAATGCACTTTTCTAGTCTTTAATGATATAGATAGACATTTTTACAAGTTGTTTGTAATACATTTTAAAGTGTATCTAACTATAAATAATATGAAACATTTTTATATACATATATACATACATATGTATATATGATAAAATAATTTTAATACATAACATATCATCGATTGTGGGAGAATATCTTTTAACTCTGTTTTGTACATAAATTTAAGTATATTCTTCGTAATTTTCATTTTTGTTGTTAAAATAAAATTCTATATATATAAGTATTTATCTTATATGTGAATATATGTACATACATATATACATATGTATATAATATTTCAGTATGTACATATATTGATTGTGAGAAAGTTTGTCGTTTTAATTTACCGCTTATTAAATTGTATTATGATCGAGTAATTGATGTTATTAACGTTGAAATATACCGTTCGGTGCTGAGGAAATGTATATATACAATATATACATTTGTATGTAAATATAGTACAAGCATATATACTTATATATGCATCTTTATGTACATACATATAGTATCTTCTTTTATTTTCGAAAATTCATCATTGGTTTTTTTTCTTACGCGAATTGGTATTCCATTTGTTTAACAATTTCTTGGCTCTTTATTATCGGTTGTTTTTTTTTTTGTCTTCTCTATAAATTTTCATTTTTCTTTTTTCCTGTGTTTTATTTTCTTTTAAATAATTTTTACATGCCAGTTAATGTTGTTTTTCTTTTTCTTTTTTTTAATATATAATTAAATTAAATCTATCCTGAATTTCAAGGTAACACATTTTATGTATTATCAATTTTCATTTTTCAATATTAAATTTAATGTACGTAAAATATCTTTTAATATGTATATCTAATATGTAAATGTATGAATTTTGTCATTAGAAAGCGTAAAAATTGTTTAATGTTTTCTTCATTTTTTTCATTATTTTTGTTTAGTAAATTTGTGAATAATTTATGGACATTTTATGAAATGTTTATTTAAAGCTTGTTAATATTCACTTACTCTTTTTAATTGAAATTTAAGAAAAAAGTAGAAGAAAAAATTTGATTTAATATGTAAAATTGAAAAAAAAAAAAAATAATTTAAGTGTTAAAAAATTTTAAAAGATACATCATATGGTAAAAGTAGAAATTTTTTTTTTAAATTTAGGTGTACAAATTATGTTTTCACTTATTATTATTAGTTTTTTTTTATTTTTTTTTGAAAGTTTTATTACTACCGTGATAAATTTTGTAAATTTACTAAAAAAAATTGTTGTAACGAAAAAAAAATATGATTGAAAAATACTGAATTTTATAAAACTAAAAAGAAAAGGAAAAAATTTTATAAGATGAACAAATAAATTTTGGTTAATATACAAAGTATCTTTAATTAATTAAATAAAAACAAACAAAATTCTTTGAACAATAGATAAATCATTAAGACAGAAAAAAAAAATCTTACACACCCACAAAAAAATAATTTTATTTTATTTTAATATTTTTTTGTTGTTGCAATAATTGCATATAGGTACCTACATACATATAGATATGTATATTTCTGTCCAAATAGTACATTCCTTTATTGTTTTTCAATTAAATAATTTAACATGTACTTAAAAAACAATTTTTAAAGGAGAAAAAAAATACTAGTATATACCTACATACATATATGTATATTATTATTAAGAAACTTATATTCTATCCATATAAGAAAAAAAAAAAACTAAATAAATAAATAAATTTTACATGCAATATGCAAAAAAAAAAAAAAAAATTAAAATTCTTCTATAAAAACTATATACAATATTGCAGCTGTAAATGCGATTAATGAACATATCACATGCTACAACTTTCTTATAAAAGATACTTTATTATATCGCATTACTGCTTTTAAGGAATTTTGAATAATATTATGAGAATTGTAGCATCAAAAAACTAAAAAAAAAAAAAAATAATAATAATAAGAAATAGGTAGAAGAAAAAATATATAAATGTATGACATTATCATATGTTGTTGTTTTTAAAACAACAACAAAAACAACAATATATACATACATATGTACATATACATATATTAAAAGTCTACTCAAGGTTTTCTTACATCACTGTTATGGTCATGTGCACAAAAAGATATTATTCATCATAATTTTTATCTGAATCGTCTTCATCACATCACAATCATATTTCCTTGTCGTTGTAATACTACTTACTTATATTTTTACGTACTATATATAGTTACTTATATATTTATATATGTATATTTATGTATATTTATTTTTCTCCTTATACTAGCTAGTTTTTTTTTTTTTTTTTTTTTTTTTTTTTTTTTTTTTTTTTTCCTCATCAATTTTACATGATTTTATTAAAATTTTATTTCTCTTTATAAAAATATACCTTTAAGAACTTAACTCTTTTGTTTTAGTTTCATATTTAAAATTTTTATATACATACATATACAATATGTACATATATATGTATAGATATATAATTTTATATTGTGCATCATCATCATCATCATCATCATCAGTAGGATCAGTTTTTATTTTCTGTATAATAATGAATATATGTATGTACAAATGTATATGGAGACAGGTTCTTTGATTATGTTTTAAAACTCCTGTTTTGCAATTTCTTGCACTTGATACAATTGCATCAATTCTATAAAAGTTGTTATATTACTTAAGTTTTCCCTTTTTTAAAAAAATTTAGTTTTTTTGTTTTCCCATCTTTATTTTAATTTTTTTTTTGTTTTTTTTTTTTTTTGTACGTATACAGTACATATGTATATACGTTCATTTATAAAAATATATAAGGTTTTTAACTTGTTTTGTTTTTTCTTTTTTCTTTTATTGTGTATTTCGAATTTAAAATCTAAATAAATATAAAATACTATACTGAAAGACAAAAACCTTAAAAACTTTTTAAAATTTTTAATTCTTGTTTTATATAAGAATTTTTTTTTTTTTTTTTTGCATTTGGTATTAAAAATTCTAGATATTATATGTGTTTTGTATCTTAGAGAATATTTTCTTTAAACACACATGCATATAAAAAAACATGGTTTTCCTTTTTTTTTTTCCTGTAAAATCTTATATAAGAAACATGTTATTACGGATGCCTTTGGGACTTCTTTTTAACATCAGTGAAAAAAAAAACAACAGAAAACTTTGCGGCGCTCTTCATGAAAATACAAAAAAAAAAAACAACAGAAAAAAAAAAAGTGGAAGTTAGGTTACTTTAGCATGCATGCATAAACATATTTTCCTGTTATCTACCATATTCACATATATACATACAACAAACACATTCATATATAATTTTTTTTCTTATGATTTTTAAATCCTGAATTCAATATACACACTCGTATGATTATGAATATAATATGTTACTATGATTTTTACTTTATTTCTATTTATTTATTTTATTATTTTTATTAATTAAACAGGGTGTTTTTAAGTTGATAATAAAGACAACAATTTTTCATACAAAAATGAATTTTTTTTTTTAATCTAGAACATAATTTAAAATGTGATTGATAATTAAAATTTTAATTAAATTAATTCTACAAATTTATTTTTATTAAGAATATTTTTTTTTTTTTTAAAAACTCAACAACAAAAAATAAAAAATAAAGTCACCCTGTATGTATGTAACAATATTATTTTTCTTTTCATTTTATATTTTTATATATTCGTTTTTCTCCCTTAAACTAAACAACTGAAAGATATTATGTTTACCTTGACGTTGTCATTACAACAAAGTCTAATGTTTCATAGTTGATCTTGGTGATTGCTGAATGTTCTTTCAGCTGGCTGCACTTGCCACATTGCCGATGGACATATGGCAAGGTCAAAAGAATCAGAATATGAATATCTATCTTTTATAATATTATGATGATGAAGCTATTGTACATACATTTATGTACTCGCGTATATATGATATTTTCATATACTCATGTATTAAAAGTAATAAAAGACGTATTCATTTCAGCAACCCAGAAAAAAAAAGGATGTTCATTTAAATTCTTATAAAAAAAATTTAATTAAAATAAAAAATCTAATTAAAAAAATATAGTATAGGTCTGTAATGAAAAGAAAAATTTTTTGTATGGAAAAAATGTAAAATTCTGTTCTTTTGTTAATCTTTTTTGAACTTTTAGAAGTTCTTACTGATTTTTTTTTCTTTTCATTTTTTCGTTTTCTTTTGTTTAATTTGTTGTCCTACTTTACAAAATTCTTTTTAAAGCTTAGTTAATAGGTAGGATACGTCGAGAAATGAATTTAAATAAAATCATAGCTGATTTTTAATACAACAATACAAACAAATTGGGAAAATAATCCTTAATTCATTACTTTTTTTCAACAATTTCGTGATAATTTTCCGATTAATTTGAACATCCTTCTATTTAAACAAAAAAAAAAAAACAAAACAATCAAATAAAATGTAGGTATATAATTTTCGTGCTATATTTTCCTGTTTTTTTTTTTTTTTAAAATATACAAGAATAAGTAAAAAAGAATAAAAAAAAATTAAATTAAATTAAATTGAATTCAGTGAAGCGAACTTGATAACATTGCGTTTTGTTATCTTCGCATGAATAAGCGCAATCCAATTAAGAAAAGTGATTTTAGGATGAAAATTTTTTTTCCAAAGGTAATTTTTTATTTTGTTTTTTTTTTTTTGTAATTCTTAATAGTCAAGACTCAAGTATTTTATTTTTCCTTTCTGTCTCTCTCTCTCTCTATTCATTATCTTATATTCTTTAATTATAGCAATTTATATAGTTTTTATTTGCTTCATCAATATGATAATGCTTTTAATTTCTAATTGAAATAAAATTGAAAAAAAAAAAAACATACACACACACACACACGCAGAGACACTGACTGAATTAATTCAAATAATTGAAATAGTATAATACTCAGATTAAATACACCTTCTTTTTTTCTGTTAAAAAAAATATATATAGAGAGAAAAAAAACGAATATAGAAAAAAATACCTACTTGAAAAAAAATTTGAAAATAAGAAAAAAAATAGCCAGCAATGATCTATTTAGTTTCATTAGATAAAAACAATAACAACAATGTATCAAGTAACATTTATTTTTCTTTAAAAAAGAAAGGAAATAAAAGAATAAAAAAAAACTGTTAAAGACGTAGAGCAAGAAGTAAAGAAAAAAAAAACAGAACAAAACTTAATTAATTAATTTCGCAATTGGCAATAATTTTTAGTTTTGTAGGAAGGTATATACATATACATATATGTATTATATGCATTAGAGTGTGCTCAAAAGAAAACAAAAGGAAAGAAAAAAACAGAATTGGTATAAATTTGTTAAAGTGTACCTTAAGAAAAACAAAAATCATATATATGTTTGTACAAAAAAAAAAAAAAAAAAAAAACCATTAAAGTGGCATAAATTTGATATTGAGTCGAAAATTGTTTTGCCACACCCAGACATGTGCCATGTCTTTATAAAACGTACTCGTATATACAAGTATGTGATATGTGTATAGAAGTATCTTTTTTTTTTTTATTATTTTATTTTTTAAATAAAAGTTTTTATGTTATATTTTGATAACTGACAACATACGTTTTTTATTTTTAAATTTTTTATTACATATATGTATACTCGTACATTTATATATTTTTTCTACCTTTAATGTGAAAATGTGATACATATAAATTATATTGAGGAAAAAAAAAAGTAGTAGATATTAAATACTCAACATATGTTATAAAAGATATTAATGAAAGAGAAATAAAGAAGAAGAAAAAACAATCGGTACACCTTATTAAATGAAATTTAAGTTGTTTTTTTTTTTTTTTCAAAGAAATCTAAAGAAGTAGAATGAGAATTTATAAAATGGAAAGAAAGAAAAAAAGAATTAAAAGAAAGAATGACTTAATATTCTGACATCATCAAAAGTTGAAATCGATAAAAATTCTTTAGGTTTTTTTTTCTTTTAGTTTTGAATTTTTATTTGAAATTTTTTATTAAAATGAAAAAAAAAAAAAGAAAAAAAAGAGTAGACGATTCAGAGAAGAAAAAAAAAAAGTAGTTGATCAACTTAGAGCTCATTACCATCACGTTCATATCAAAGATTGTATTATACGACAAGAACATAGAAAAACTGTACAAATATATACAATATATAGTATGTATATAAAAAAAAAAGATACATTTTACTTACTTATCCATATATTTATCTAGCGATGCGATGATGATTATAATGATAAGTACGCATGTATATATGTACAGTATAGTTTAGTAACACCTTTAAGATACTTTTTTTATTTTACATTTTTTTCTTTACCTTATTTTTTTTTTTTTTTTTCATTTATATGAAGTATATATTATAATACTGTATCTTGTATCTGTACGATAAATCTGACCAGTCAATCAAATTTCCGTTTGCATGCGATTATCTTATAATCATTTGAAAAGTACAATGCCTTCATTTGCTCATCATTTGGTACATGAATGATAAAACTGATTTTTATTATATATCAGTATATATATGTATATACATATGCATTTATTTATGTGTGTGTATAAATGAAAATTTTTCTAAAAACGGATGACGTACATACGTGATCTGATGATCATATATACATATAATGACGTTTAGAACCTTTATAAAAAAAATTCTTTGAGAAATTTGTTATTTTTTTTTACTTGTTCTTCTTAAGAAATCGACCTTAAAAAATATAATTAAAAGAAAGGAAAGTTAAGCAATTTAATTTTGAATTGAAATAATGGCCGAAAAGAGCATTTTTTTTTTTTTTTTCAATTATATCACATGAATTTCAAAATAACTGCGAGAGTTTTGAACTGTTCAATTTTATGAGTGCAGCAGTGTAGAAAAATTATTGTGATTGCTGTAATAATTTCAGGATTAATGAGGTTTCAAATTAGAACTTTTCATTTTTTTTTTGTGAGAATTTTAATGAAATTCATTTAATTTTACTTCTTTTTTTGTTTTGTTGTTGTTTTGTTTTCTAATTTGAAAATCTTCGTAATAATTTCATTGTTAGCACGAAGTATGTATATAGTATTTAGATTTTTTTCTTTTTTTAATGTTTCGAATTTTTCGTAGAAATTCTTTTATAGAATACTGGTTTTTTTTTTTGTTTTCATTTTATTTCATGATAAACTGCATCGTTTTTTTTTTTTTTTTGTAACATTTTTTTTCCAGTTTAATCTACTCTTAATTTCTGTTTTGCATACTAAAAGTTTTATAATTAGTTATGTTATTTTTTTCTTTACATTAATTCATAGAAATTTAATCTTTATAAACATAATTAAACATATTTTTGTATGTGTAATCTATATGTATACATATATGTATTTTATTATTTTATGTAACATATCATATTTCATTTATTGTATTTATTGTTTGTTTAAAACACTTTTACTTAAAGATGGTCAAGAATAATAATAAAAAAAATAAAATGTAAAACAAAAAGTATACTTGGCTACTTTATAATACTTCTACATATTATATTAACTTTATAAGATACACATATAACACAGAAAAAAAAACAAAAAAAAAAACAAATATGTAATGCAATGTCAATTTTATTTAAAATGGTATAATTTTACTTTTAAAAATGGAATACAAGAATTTCGAGGTTACTATCGAGGTTAATTAAATATCCTCATATGACATTGTCTAGATAATCTAAATAACTTGTTACACACATGTTCATATATAGCATTGAAAAATTTTTCAAAATTATTTAGCAAAAACAAAAAATGAAAAATTAAAGGGATGAAAAAAAACAACAAGCAGTCTTGAGAATCAATTCTAGATATTGGGTTTGGACTTATTTTATTTTTATAATTATTTATTTGGTTGAACTTTAAATTCAGTACACAGACGAGGAAAAATATAGTTAATTACTAGCAATAAGAAAGTACATATACATATTTATATGTAAAAATATTTGTTATCCTATAAATTTTGTTTGGTGAAAGTGAATGTTTTTTTTTTTCAAAAGAGAAATCATTTCTACATTTTCAATTAAAAACCAGAAAATCTGTAGTAATTTTCTTTTTTCATGGCGTTACAGAGTTTTTTCGTTTTACTAATTTTGTACGTAAGGACAACGCAAGATATCGTAGATGAAAACAAAAAAAAAAAAAACAACAGACAGACACACATTTACATTTATTTTCATTTTTACTTTTTTTTCTCTCTCTTTGGTAATTATGTAAAAATAAATTTTACTTTTGATTATTTGTAAAAAAAATTAATTAACTTTCATTGAAAAATTTTATGATATTAGCATGTATAATTAAAAATGTGTAAAAAAACATATTATAGACAAAATAAATACATAATACAAACACAATAAATTTTTCTTGAATAATTTAAGAAAAAAAAAAAAATAGTATTTTAATTTCTAGTTAATTTATTTTATTTGCTTATAATTATGTTTTTCTTTTTCACGATAAAAATCATTATATACGGATTTGTATCTGATAAAACCATATTATTTCTAATTTCATAATAAATGTAAACAAAAATTAACCGGAATTATTTGTGTAATAATAAGCTGAAATTAGAAAACTTTTTTTTTCTTTAATTTAATGTGCTTCTACTCTACAAGAAAAAAAAAGAAAAAGGTAAAAGTTTCAGTATTCGAACACTAATTCGCTTTTCTATATTTGAATTTATCTGGTTAATTTAAAGTAATAAAATTATCAACGTTATGAAAACGTACTGTTTATTAAATGGTAATTTATTTGATTTTTAATAAAATTGAAAATTTTCTATTTTTTAAATTTAATTTAATTTGAAAAAATTAGAAAATTGTATGCAATAAATTTCATGGAAAAATCAATCTTATTATATAAATAATTATTTAGTTAATTTTCTACATATTATTTTCATACTAAAAAAGCCAAAATTAACCACACACGTATATACAAGCATATTTATTTTTTGAATTTATACCATTGAAAATTTATTATCTTATTGTGTTTTCGATTTTATGCAAAAATTTGTATTTAATTAAAATATTATGAAAAATATTTAAAATTTAATGAGAAATTTGTTTAGAAATTTTACGATTTTTTAAAATGAGTAAAATTACATGATAATTGCTTAAATAAAATAGGTAAATTCTATTTACTATTCGATAATTGATGCTTTAACCTTAAAATATGTACATATATCTTATATGAATATGTATGTGTATATGTATATTGCATTTCCTTGAACAAGAAAAAATCTATAAAATAAACGACAAAAATTATACTTTCACAAGAGATTGTAGTGAAAAAAAAAAAAAAAAAAAAATTTGTCTGCATTTAAAATATACTGTTTTGTGCTACCTAAATATGTATGCATAAATTATTACTAAATATACATATAAATATTATGAAGAAAAAAAAAACCATCTCTGCTTTAAAACTTATTAAGAAAAAGAAAAAAAAAAAACAACATAAGTAATAATAATAATAAGAGGTAATAGATTTAGATTTAGTAAAACATTACATTATCAATAAAAGAAAAAGTTTTTTAAAGTCTCGTTTAGTTTATACATATACATATAGCTATAATATGAGTGTATGTGAGTGTATGTGTTTATGTATATGTATATTTTTTATTTTAGAAAGAAAAAAAAATTGTTTTGCATTTTTTTTTCTTTTCTTTGATTTGTTTTGCAATTACTACAAATATACAATTTATATATACATACTTATATACTATACATGGTAATATTATATATTTTTTAATCTTTTTAATATAAGAAAAAAAAAAACAACGAACTATCTATTAATGTATGTATGTATATAAGTAGTTATATACATATATCTTTTTTTTTTTTCTAAAGAAAAAAAAAACAAACTATCATTGCATTAACTAACTTAAACTAACTGCAATTTCTATGCTGAAATAAGCTGATCGATCGGATACCGTTCAACCATTCAATGGGTCTATTTTCTATATATGTAAACTTTACTTGTTGTATACAAGAATAAAAATATATGAACTGATTAGACATTGAGTGTTGAAGATGAAAGTGTCAGAGAGCAAAGATAACAAAATACATATACACATATACATATATAGATTTATATTTATTTATTTTTTAAATGCATTCATATAGCCAGTTTATATATGGTGATTATTAATTTCATACATACAATATTCACGTCTTAAATTTAAATTATTATTTTTTTTAAATATAAAAAAAAAAACATTCACTCGATACTTACATATATATGTATGTATAGTTTTTTATATCTTAGATACTTGTATTTTTAATGGGTTTTTAAATAATATTACTGAATATTTATATTTTATAAAATTATATGAACATAATGCAGATAGAATGAAATAAAAAAACAAAAGATTTAGACGCGAAACTTTTACTTTTATTTGAACTCTTTTTACATATTATATGTACGTTATATATTAAAATTGAACAAAACATGTATTTTAAACTATGGATTTAATTTGTTTGTATATATATATTTCTGAGATCCTTTTTAAGGACTTTTTATCCTTTTTTATCTATTTGAAAAAAAAAATCGTTTGACATAAATTTATCAAAGTGTTATGTAACCTTAGCCGTAATCTCTAATTAATTTAAATTTTAGTTTTTTTTTTTTTTTTTTTTATATATTTTGGTTAACCTTTTATTATTAAGCAAATAAAAAAAATAAAAAAAATTGAAAAAGTCACAGACACAAAAACCAATTAATAAGATTAATTACATCAAATAAAATAAATGGTTTTATAGAAAACAAAAAAAAAAATAAATATGCGCTAATATGACAAGATTTCGATTAAATTGCTCGTTTTTTTATCTATTTTTTTTTTTTTAATGTTAACTTCTTCATTAACAAGTTTTTATAACCATATTACATTCTGAAAAACACTATATAGTGATTAATTGTTATTTTTTAAAACAAGATATCTGAGGTTTTGGCATAAAATTTAATACAAATTTGCATTTATTTTGTTTTTTTACTGTTATAATGTCAGACACACTATGCAATTTTTTGTAGAAAAAAAAAAAAAAAAAAAAGAAACGAGATCATTTTCGAAGGTTATTTGAAAATATATGTATACAAAAAGTATTACAAGTTAACACAAATACATACATATGTATGTAAAAAAAAAAAAACACCAAATGTATCTATACGTAAATAATAAACCCACAAACATTTCAAATTAAATTGAAATTAAAATTAATTTTTTTTTCTTCACGAATATTGCAAATTTGATTTTGTTTCATTTTAAACTTTTTTTTTTAAATAAATTGTTTTTTTTTTCATTTTAATTTTTTCCTATCCAAAATTAAAGTTTTGTCAACATAAAGGGCGGCTTATAAAGCATATAAAAAGTAAAAAAATACAACAAATAAAAAACATATGAAACCGAAAAAAAAAAGGAAAATTTCTTCAAATTTTCATCGAAATTTTTATCTAGAAAAATTGGAAATATTTAACAACAAAAGCAATGTTTAGAAAAAAAACAAAAATGTAGAACATTTTTTTCCCCTATCTTATTTGTTTTGGTTTTTTGTTTGTTTGTTTGTTTGTTTGTTTATTGTTCACAATCACACATGTGAATATTATTTTAAATGTAGTTAAAAAAAAACATAATTTATACATCGTTTCTATAATCTAATGACATACTGTACACAGCTTACTGTATAAGATATAAGTATAAAATATGTATGTAATATGCATTTTAAACGTACATACATATAAACATAAAAGATTTGATTATGTCGCCCACTTTTATATTAAAGGAATTAGAGTGCGAAATTGTTTGAAAGTTTTTTTTTGCCGTCATATATGTAACACTTTATACACTGAATAAACATATATCACTTTTTCTATTAGCTTTACATAGTTTATTTTATTAAATACATGCAATTGTAAAATACATATATATCTATGTATTTTTTTTTAAAGTGTTTTTGTTTTTTCAATGTTTTCATTTTCTTATTTATGTTCTCATTTTTTTTTCTCTTCTCAAAATAGATTTATTTAATTCTTTTTTTTTTTTGCATTCTTTTTTTTTTTCTTCATTTATTACAATCATAATATTTTCCATAGAACATAATAATAATAATAATAATAATGTAGGTGTACCAATAGATTAATTTTTATCCATTCACTTTAAAATATATAGATTAAAAATTTTAGATACACACATATGTAAATTTTAAATCAAATATAAAAATTAAAAAGAAAAAAAGAAAATTAAAATATATATTATAAATTTTTTTTTTTTTTCATATGAAAAAAAGAGTAAACATTGCAAAAATATATATTATAAAAAAAATTATGGTATATTGTATATCACTTTACCATAAACATATAATAATTAGGTTATTGGCAACAAGGTCATCATTCATAATATTATGCATATACAAAACATACTTTTATGTTACATACATTAAAAAAATAAATAAATAATTACTTAAATAGCAATTTTTGTGTTTTAGCAAATTTTTATTATACATGTTTTTTTTTTTTTTTTTTTTTCGTTTTAACATTTTTAATAATTTCTTGTTTTTTTATTTTTATTTTTCCAATATTTCAGGTTTTACCGTGAATTATAAATAATTTTTCAATTGAAAAAAAGGAAAACGTAGAGGTAAGTGAAAAATAAAAATTTTTCATATATGTATTATATTTTTTTTAAATTTTGTAAAAATAATTTATTCAAGTGGATACATTGAAGAAAAATGACCCATTTAAAAAAAAAAATAAAAATAAAAACAAAAAAATCCGGTTCCTCGAAAAAATCTAATTATTAAAGAAGAAAAAATCTGAATCAATTAAAATTAGTTTGATTTATATATAACTGTCAATGTGCTACATATCTGAAAAATTATATCTTAAGATGGAAAGAAAAAAAAAAACAAGATATTCAATTACTTTAATAGTAGTAAGTATGATATTATCAATTAAATTGTAATGACACAATTTATTTTAAAAATATTCT
The DNA here is from genome assembly GCA_932526495.1 of Bombylius major. NCBI lineage: Eukaryota > Metazoa > Arthropoda > Insecta > Diptera > Bombyliidae > Bombylius > Bombylius major. The sequence goes on from OW052046.1 coordinate 38,388,098, forward strand.
TCATTACAATTACATATATGTATGTATCATTTTATCACTGTTCGAATTATAAACTTTAATTTCAGATAATTTTTCATTTTATTGATTTTTTTTAAATCTTTTTTTTACGTTATTAAATTTTGATATACAATCAAAATACACTACAGGTATTAATTCATATTGTTAAAGGAAAGTTACAAAAGGGAGACTTTTTTCAAAAGAGATATACATACAAAAAAAAAACGTTCAATTACTACAATTAAAAAAAAATTTTAAAGATCTGTAAAATTTCAACTTAAAATTAAATTGCGAACAGATGGAAAAAAAACGCCAACTAACTCAAGGTTGAAAAATAAGACATATAAATGCGATGAAATTGATAGATAGATTTACAATCACTTATTTAATTTTTTTTTTTCACTTCTTTCATTTCCAATTTAAAGTCTCATCGAATGGACATTAACAAAAAAAAAAAACACCTTTAAGAGGAAGCATACCACCACCTTTAATGATTCTAAAAACATTAATTTTTTTTTTCTTCGAATTTTCTGGAAAGCTTTGATGTTTCAAGAATATTTCTGTAGAATTTTATTAAAAGATTCCTTTTACTGATGAAAATAATATGCTTTGAGTATCATTGAGAATATAGAATTCTCATAAAAAAGTTAAAAACAAATCGCATCTCAAATAATATCTTTTGTTTTATTTTCAAGTATTTTTGTTTCAAATTCTAAGCTAATGAATTTGCTAGAATATTTTTATGCTACCAAATTTTCCAAAAAGAAAAAAAAAAAAACTTCAAAGAGAAAAACAAATTAAAATTTTCTAATTAAGCTTATAGACAATGAAGGTATGCTTTGCCCCGTAATCAATATATGTATGTATTACCAATCCGATTGTAACTATACCTATATAAATATAATTTACATAAATTGATTATATCATATGAAAAACAAAATTTATTTTTCAATGGTTTTTTATTTTATTTGCTATAAAATGTACAAAAAAAAAAGAAAAAAAAGAAAAGTTTTCTAACTGTTTTTTAAATGCTTTTTTGTTTTGTTTTGTATATTGTTATTTATATATATGTTCACCATGAAAGTATAGATAAAATACAATAGATAATTGCGGCTAATAAAATACTGCATAAATAATACTTTCACTTCCAACCTATTTTTTTTTTACTATACATAGCATATATCGATTATTTTATTCAGTTAGTTGGTTAGATGTAGATACTTGTAATTTATATATGAATTTGAAAAAAAAAGATTTAAATGGAGAGAGAAAGGGGGGGGAAAAAAAAAAGAAAGAATGAATCAATAAGAATGAATAATATTTTACACCGTATTATCGAAAGAAGAAAAACATTTAAAAAGAAACGGATAATAAATAATCTAGTAGACCGTTTCATAATTTATTTATTTTTAATTAATTTTGTTACAATTATTTTTTTTTAAAATTTAATTAGTTTTTATGTACTATTATTTTATGTTTTAGGTAATTTTTTTATCTATTTTTTATTTAAAAAAACGAAATCATCATTATCTTTGTGGGTACAGCCTTGTTTTAGCCTTGACCTTCTTCAAAATTTTCCAGACTTCTCGATTTTTAGCTTTTTTTGTTTAAACTATTCTGTTTTTCTTAGGTGTTTGATATGTCATGGACTGACATCCATGATATGTCATCTTAGTATCTCTTCTTTGGTTCTCTTCTACAATCTTTCAATTTAGTCTATAAAAGAACGACTTTTTCACCGGATTGCCCTTGTTTAGTCTCACAATATAATCAATTTTTGAAATATTTATGGTATAAAAAAAAAAAAATAAAATAAAGCATCTTTTCAAAGCTTTAAACTCTGAAAGTAAATTCTATCTATATTTTCCTTTTTGTTAAATCAAGAACAAAAATTAAAAAAGAGGTCCTTTGAATGGCTAGAAAATTTATTTTTTATAGAATTATGATGATTGAATTTAAACTTTAAAAGTTTTTAGTTACCTGTAAATTGCAGCTTTTTTTAAAAGATTTTCAAGACTTCAATTTTAATTAAAATTTGGCGTGATTCATGAGAGAAACTATTGTGTCTTTTAATTAAAAAAACTACTTGAAATTCTTATTTGATTTTTTTCATTCCCAAAAGATACTTTGTAAACAGAATTGAAAGTAAGCAGGATATAAATTTAATTAAAGTTCAGATATCAGATTAATAAGAAAATGAAAACAAAAAGAAATACAGCAATCCTTGAAAGTTCTTAATAAAATTTTTTTTTAAATATTTTTTTGTCCTAAGTTGTAAATCAACTTTGAACTTGTTTTTTTGTAATTTAATACTCTTTTTTATATTTTGAAAAAAAAAAAAAAAAACGAAACAAAATATAAAATATAAGAAAAAATAATGAAAAATATATGAAAGTCATAAAAATAACACCCATACCTTGAAACTGTCATGAAAACAAAAACAAAAAAACAAAAAATTTAGGTAACCTAAAAAAAAAAAGTAAAAGAAAAAGAAAATAGTGATGGCGCGAATAATAAAATAAAATACATACATACTGTGAAAATTGTATTCACCTCACTTTATATCAAACCTTCTTTTCACACAAAAAAAAAAAAAAATACTAAAAACAATTTTCTTTTTTTCTCTTATATTCATAATTTTCCCCATTCCCTTGATAATTTACTTTTCATATTCTAATATTTCAAATCAATAGATAATACAAATTCTATAGGTTCTTTCTAAATTATGATATGTACTTGATTTTGATGAATCGCTATAGCATATACAAAAAAAAAAAAAAAAGAATCAGGGGGTTAGAAGAAAAAAATTATGTTACCTATTTATTTTCGATTTAATTCAAAATTCAAGACAACAATAACAATCAAAAATAATAATAAACAAATAATGAAGAAAAAAAATGAATATAAAGAAGAAATAAATGAAACACTAACCTTATAACGTTTATCTAATATCAGCAATATATGTGAAATATGCATGCAAACTTTATTTTTTGCAATAAATTGAAAGTCACTGTCATCGTGTGTGTTTTTTTTTTTTTTTTTTTTTTTTTGTTATCTGTTTTGTTATGTTTTTCTGTAAACAATGATCACCACCCCTTACAAAAACCTCCCATTAATCAATAAAAAAAATCATAAATATTCAATTCACTTATACAAATATTTTCTTTTCTTTTTTATTTTTATTTTGACGTAATTTTGCATGCCCGTAATAAATAAAAACGAAAATTCCAAAATCCGGAAAAAAAAAACAAAAAGCAAAAAAAAATTAAGACTTTTATCTATCACGTCGTAAATTTATTATTTATCGTTTTTTTTTTTCTTCATTTATTTTTTTTTGTTTTTTCAAATGATTTTCCTTTTTTTTTATGATGGTAAATTTCCATATTCTAATAAAAAACAAAAAATATGAAAATATCGTTCAAATTATGATTATGATGAGAACTTTCATTATAGCACACCCGCATAATAAAAGAGAAAATTTATTCATAAAATTCGAATTTTTTTTTTTGATGAATTTTCAATAATAAAACAATAAAATACTCTTTTTTATCACACTATTATAATAAATTCCTTATATGATACTTCTTTGATTGGTATTTCGTATAAAATGGGGGTGTTAAAATGTAAATTAAGTTGAATTTTTATTTTTATTATTTTTTGAATATCATACTTTTTTTTTTAATTTACCTAATCTAATCATCGGATATCCTTAAGAGATATGTATATTATAAACGAAAGAAAGGAAATAGGATATGCGATTTTTGGCATATCAGGATTCTATGAAACTATAAATATAAAAAAGAGTTATAAGTATTGAAATTTTAATATAAAAAAAAAATAGAATATAGGTACATAGTACTATTTTTCAACAGTTCTGATGCTGAAGACTAGAAGGGTTAATTTGTAAAAAATATCATCCATCTTACAAATATCCCAATTTGTCGTGTAACTCGAGATTTCCAATTTATACAAAAATGATTTACCCTGCATTTTTTATTATAGGTTTGAAAAACATTCTGTCAATCCTTAATGGATTTATTTTTTCGTTGTAATCTCACATATACTCACATATATCATTAGAGAACGTCATAGACGTCAGAAATTTTTTTCTTTGTCAAATCATTTCCAATCTGAAATTAGCAGAAACAAAACAACAACAACAACAACGACAAAAAAAAAACAGTAATTTTAACATTTAAATTTAGAAATTTATTCAAGAATAAAAAAAAAATTAAAGTCTAATAAATTAAATTCATTAAAAATTAGTCATTTTAATCGAAATTGGTATTCATTATTTTATGTAGGTTTTGTATTTATCTTTTGTTTGTTTGTTTGTTTTTAAATGAAAAATCAAAAACAAGTTTAGTCATATTGTCAATGTCGACTTTATAGTAGACACTCAACATTGTTAGACAATTCATTTAAATTTTAAAGTTTGTGTCATCAAACCATTTTTTTGTTTTACCATATTAATTGGAATCTTTATTTTTTTATTACTCATTTTTTTTTTTTTATTGAAAAAAAAAATAAATAAATTAATAAAACAATTTATTAGACGTGTGAAAATGCTTAGCTGTGTTAATTGCCAACATTTATATTTACTTGCTTTTATTTGCGTTTAACATATATGCGAACATTATATAAATTAGCTACTTACAATATCATTTTTTTTTTAATGTAAACCTTTTTGAAGGTTACATTTTTATATGATTAAGTTTTATCATATATTATCTTAGTTAATATCTTCAAATAATACCTTTATTTTATTTAACACTTACATTTTAACAGAAGAAAAAGAATAATGAATGAAAGAGTTAAAAAATAAATAAATAATACCTATAAAAAAAAAACAAAAAAATTATTCAAAAATGTCCTTGAACTAGACACTGTGTCTGAATCTGACTAAAATTTGAAATATATATTTTATTATACATATATTGTGTACATAATATGTATCTACATAATTAATCTAAAGTCTATTATGTTTATTTTACCGTTCTTATATAATAATCATATATGTACATGCTATAAAACAAAAAAATGGGTATACGTCGTGAGAATATAATTTAAGACTTTAAGTAAAAAAACAAACAACAACAAAAAAACAAAATAAAAAATGCCTATGTCTTCAAATTAATATATGTATTGTATCTTTTTTTTTCTTCTTCTTCTTCTTCTTATGTATACATATTACGTTTTTTGGCATATAATTTGAATAATTTTATAATTAACCTATTTTAGGTAATGTTTTGATAATAAATTGAAATATTCTCATAAAAAAAAAAAAAATAAAAACTTAATCAAATAAAAATTACACGTGTATAAAAATGAAATTAACAAAATTAAGAAGAAGAGGAAAAAAGAAGAAATAAATCTTAAAGACAAAAAATAAAAGAAAAAAGTACAAAGAAAAACTAGTATTTTCAATGATTCGGTTAACTTTAACAATATTAATTTATAAAAAATTATTTAAATTTACATTTTATATTTATTGTTCTTTATTTTTTTTTTTTTTTGTCATGTTGAAAACAATGAAATTTTTGAATAAAAGAAACCATTAATTCTGAAATATTATCAAATAACTGTTGTTACACTTTTTTTTTTTAAACATAAATTTTGCTTTTTTATATTTTATTTTTATGCAAAATACGTAATTTTTATGATAATTTTTCGGTAATGTACAATTAATGGAAAATATTTAAGTTCAATTAGGTTTTTATTTTTTTTCTTTTTACGAAATTAAAGTAAAATAATAGCTTTTCTTTTTTTAGTACAAAATACAATACATAGTTCAAAGTTTAAATACATTTTCATTCAGAGATTTTTTCGTTACTCTAACATAAAAAAAAAAACAAAACGGAGTACTTTTTTCTGTCCTCTTGAATATCACTCTTGTTAAAAATGAGAATTTTTAAGGATCATAACGGAAAATTTTAGAACACATCCTCCTGTGCGAGTGTAAAGAAATCATGCGTCCTAGGTTTAAACACATGGATCAGACATAGGACAAAGTATAGTAGCTACCACCTACAATAGTTTTTGGAATCGTTGAAGCCCTTGATTTACAGGCAAAGTTCCATTAATGTCATACTTTTAATGATTGGACGCAATCTAATATAAATCTTCTAAAAAGAAATTTATTCCTGTTTGATGAAAACTTTACTTTGTACAGTCTACTTTGTATTATTTCAGGATTAACATGAATAAAGGAAAATTAAGAGATTTTTGTTTTTTTTTTTTTTTAATTTAATTTTTTCTAATTTCAATTTACTATTAAATTATTCTTAGTTAAAAATTCATCTTATAGTCATGCTCTCAAAACTAATAAAAAAAAAAGTACAAGAATTATATGTCATTTATTATGTGTGGGCTGGGCTTCCATTTTTTAATTCGGAATAAGGATATGATTAAATATATTTTAACGATACAACAATAAATCAAACTATAAAAGTTCCTTGATAAATTAAATAAAATCAAAAAAAAAAAAACAACTTAAGGATATGAGTTAAAATTGAATGGAGCTTATAAATTTATACATATTTTTATTGGGAGATTTATAGAGGATTTTTGTCTTAAAGGCATAAAGAGATTTTTTCTTGACTTTTTGTTTTTTTTTTTATCACTGGAATATAAAAAACACAAAAACAAAGCTTTGTAATAAAAATAAAAATTTAATATAATAATAAAAAAAAGGTAAATAATAACATCTAACCTTTCTTAAGGTCCATTATGTGTGGTGAGTTATTCGTTACAAATGCATCTATATATATATATCTATGTATGCATCTATATCTGACTATATTAAAGAAGAAAACAAAAAAGTATCTATATTCTGTATATATTATAATATTATATATATAAAATGATCGCGTCTTTCTGTCGCGACACAACAGTTGTGCGAGAAAAACCAGTTCCTTATACACATTTGGTCATAATTTACTTAGGTTTTTAGCGGTCAACTTGTTTTAAACTGTTTTCTTTTACTGCTATTATTATTATTATTATTATTATTATTATTATTATTGTGGAGATGTTGAGGAGATGCTGCCGCTATAAGATACTATAAATGTTGATGGTTTTGTATTTATTTCTTATACTGCATTAAAACTACTTTCATTCTTTCTTTCAATTTTTTACCTTTTTTTTTGTTTGTTTTTATCTTGCAGATAGCTATTTTTTTTTTTGTTTTTTTATTTTTTTTAAATTCAAGAGCTTCTCTTTTCGATTTACTCATATACTCAAATAGTAGAATATTTTATTTTGTTTGTATCTATATATACATATTTTTTTTAAACTTAACTTCATTTTAAATTGTTACACAAATGGTATAAAAGGCATTTTATAAATAAAAAAGAATAACCTATACATTTTCAATTCATTTCTTTAAAATCTTTTTTTTTTTTTTTTTTTTTGTAAGTATGTTTTTTTTTTTTGTAAGGTAATATCTTTTGTTTTAAATCACGTTTAAAGAATTCTTTTTTTTTCTGTTTTTTTTTTCTGTTTTTTTTTTCTTTCAAGTTTTGGTTTTTCTTTTGCTTTATCAATATGATGACTTCCATTAAGAAGTAAAATATCATTTTAATATTAAAAATCTTTTAAAAATATTTGCTCTTTTGTATTTTTATCTTGAAAAATTGAAAAGTAAGAGATAAGTAAATGATATTTTCAAAAAAAAAAAAAAAAAATATTGTAGAATCATTTACAATTGCTTTTTCCGACGTGTTTTTTTTTTTTTTGTTAATTCAAAAATAATGCATTATATTCTCTTAAATTAAATATTTTATTTTATCCATCAGCTTCTAATTTAGAAAAAAAAAAAGAGAAAAATAAAACAGATTCTGTTAAGGAGTATAGGATGTCATTTATTACAAAATTAATTATTTGTATCTTTTACCAATATAAGTGAAATTGTATTTTGTTGTTGTTTTTGTTGTTATTGATCTACTTAAATCCTTTTCATTAAAAATCGATTATTTTTAAAGATCCGGATTATTTTCCTTATAACGAATTTCATTAATTTGTTCACAACAAGATTTTAAAGCAATATAATTTATGAAGGAAATAGAAAAAAGATTTTAAATATTTATTAAACAGACAGTGGATATATAAAATTCTTAAAATATTAAAATACTTAAAAAAAAGGGTTATCTATTGGATAAATACAGTATTACATTTTTTCGGTTTTTCTAAAAAAATTTTAATTTAAAAACGCTTTTTTTTTTTTTTTTTTAAAAAAATATTGGCTACATTAAATTTTTAACAAAAGCGAAAAATAAACTTTTGTTGGAATTTTTTTTTATTATTGAAAAAAATTAATCAAAAGAATTAGATATATGTACATATGTATATATATATATATATGAAGAAAAAATGAATATGAGTATATATACGGATATGTACAATTCAATGTACACCTACGCTAATGTCAAGTCAACTTGATGACGCATGACGCACACCCGTTTATGATATATTATATATTATATATTTTACTATATTGTCTTATAAATGGAGAAAATGTATAAAATATACAAGTATGTATATGTACATTCATAATATGTATTTATAATAAATGTGCAAAAATTTTAAATTGTTACTGAATGCATTTTACACTCTACTATACTGCATTGTAAAAGATTTTTATCGAAATTTTTGTTCTTTTTTTTTTATCTGTTTTCCTTTTTTTTTTAAACAAAGGAAACACATAAAAATATTATATTATGTATGTAACTGAATTCATAACAAGATGAAAATTTATAATAATAATAATAATAATAATAAAAAAAATAACATATGAACGTGATATACATTGCTCAGTAACTGCAAAACTTTATTTATTTATTTTTTTTTTTTTTTGAAAATATTAATACAGAAGTAAAAAAGTAGCAGAATTAAAATTAAAATGAGAAGTCTATAGATAAAAATTTCACAAAGAATTTCATTTTGTTTTAAAAAGAAATTTAATATCTTTGAATTTTTGTGATTTTCAACTACACCCTTTAAAGTAACCATTTTTGAAAGCGCATAAATACTTTAAATATTTCTTTGATTTCTAAACCTAAACTTTTTTTTTTTTCTGTATAAATATGAATTTTTTGATTCTAAGTCCTTCAAACATATAGTTATTAATAAATACTTTGATCTCAGATACATTGAACAATGTTAAATGTTTTATTTATTCTTTTTTCAATTTTAAAGAACACCCGTCAAAAAAGCCATAATATATGATCAAATTGGTAACATACATCAAAGTATACTGTCATAAATTATAAAATCTACATTATAGCACTAGTATCATATATAGGTAGTAGATACTATATGTTATATATGAATATTTATTTAGTTAATGTTTTAAAAGAATTTAAGTGTGCAATCAATAATTTATAAAATGTTCAATATTTTATTGAAGTTTTTCTTTTATTATTCTGTTTTTCTTTTCTTTTTATTTTTTTTTTCTCAATTTATTTCTTTTTTTTTTTTCTTTTTTTTTTTTACTGGTAAGTGGTAATGCTAGATACTCGTATATGTTACTTATTTTACCAGTAGTTCGTGTCAATGATTTTGAAATTATATGCAATTCGTTAAATGCAAATTTTGTTACATGTTCGGCATGCCGCAACTTTTTTTTTTTCTCGTTAAATTTACAAAAGACACGTGTTTGTCGATTTTAATTTCAGTAAAAAAAAATTATATGAAAGAAAAATTTAGTTTGTTAATTTTTTTTGATTTTAAACGTTGTTTTTTTTTAATTGAAAGTCTAATTTTATTAATTTTTGAATTAAAATAAAAAAAACCAATTAAAACTCAAATTTCAGAAATTTTCGTTTTAGGTTATTTTCGATATAATCAAATTTTGCACCCACAAAAATAATAAAAGAAAAACAGTCGAATAAATATTCTTCTTTTAAAGCTGAATCTGAAGATTTCCAAAAATAAAAATTCTTTTTTTTTTTTTTTCAAATTCAAAAAATACACGTTTAAATAAAATAAAAATTTCTCACCAATGCAACTTCATTTTTTTTTATCCTGAAAAACATTTTTTTGTCATGTTTTAAATTTAAAAAAAAAATATTTTTCGTAAAGAAATCTTTTTTAATTTAAGTTTATGACACCGCGACCGTATAGGAAATATGATATTTTTTTTTGTGTTTTTTAACACTCTGATCTCACTTGAGTTTCACATATACGCGCATCAATGTTGAAATCATTTTTTAGATATTTTCGTCCCTTTAAAAAAGTATGTTACCAGAAAATTAGTAAGTTGGAATTAGAGCTGGAATATTTTTTAAAGGGTTCCTTATACTAAACCAACTTTATCTTCTAGAAATCCGTTCTTTCTTAGAACAAAACTTATAGAATAAAATTTCTCCTCCTACTTTTACTCCCTTTAAATCCACACACACAAAATGTTTTTTGTTTGATTCAAATAAACGCAACACAGCCCGATGTACCTATAACATACCAGTACATATATTGTCAATTTCAATAATATTTCCAAATGAAAATTTTTGAAATAAAATTCAAATCACAGGGTCTGGCCGGAAATGTTTAAATTTGAAAATTTATTTGTGATGAAAAGACGTCTTAACATAGAGTCGAGTGTTAAAGGACATGAATTTTTATCTTTTTGATTGGTTTATGCTTTATTTAAATTTAAGTAGAAAAATTATTATATGTATAGTATATACCTTTTAAATTTCTTTGTTGAACCACAAACATCCGGTTAGTTTGTCTTAATTTTATTTTTTTTTTTAACAAGAAATAAAGAAGAATTGGAAAAAAATATAAAATTTCAAAATAAAAATTTAAAAAAAAAAAAAAAAACAACCAAAAAATTACACAATAAGTCGAAATGTGAAAACAAACAACAACAAAAAATTAGTGCAAACTTTTACTACCGGTGTGATGTCTCGAAATCCACTTTGATCGAAAATAAAAACACCATTAAAGAAAAAAAAAAAAACTTAAGATGACCTCATTCTTATAATACAAAAGAAGTTCGAAAAAAAAAAAAAAATTTGCTAATCATTATGTGTGATTTACGGAATAAATAATATTATGTTACATTTTTCTTTATAAAATAAATTGATTAACCACATGACACACATCATGTATGTGTGTTTGTATGTGTGTTGTGTTATATTTTTTAATGGATAATCGCATTTACGCCTTGAGATATTTATTACAAAAAAAAAAAAAAAAGAAAAAAAAAAAAGAGCAAAACACTTGGTGACATTATTTTTAATTTTTATTTAAAATTTATTTTCTTATTTTTAATGTCTTTTTTTTTGTACCTTAGAGGAGAGACATGTTGCATTACTGCGATAACAAAACATATGTGCATATCTTTAAATTTTTTTTTATTTTTTTTTTTCAATTATTTATACCTTCAAAAAAGAATAAAATCAAATTTGTTCAAGATTAAAATTTAAACGCATAGAAAATTGATTTTCAAGATGAAATTTCAAAAATCGAAAAAATTTATAAATACAACCTATATTATATGTATTGTACCTATATCTATATATATTTATAAATACATACATATTAACGTACATACGAGTATTACCATACATCATATAAACATTTGACCTAATTTTGGATTTATAAAGTTTCGTCAGCTGGTTTGCTTTTACTTAACAAATTATATATGTACATTATAATGTATTATTTTCTATACTGTGGCTTTTAAATCTAAAATATATTATTATCTATATATGTATAATAAAATGTACATACATATATTAAATATCATATATATATATACGTTTGTATGTATCTTATATATTTATATATGTCATATACTATATATATACATATGTATAATGTAATTTTAATACTTCATATGAAAAAAAAAAATTCAAAAATATCACATAAGATTTTTCTTATTTTAAATTGAAAAGTTCACTCAATTGGATTTTTTCTTCTTTTATTTATTTATTTTTTTTCTATGCAGAAAAGATTTCATATTTTATTAGATACTCGTATGTTGGTTGTCTGATTTTAAAATACATATACATTACATACATATGTGCACATAGCAAAATAATAATCATTTTTAATTTTTAATATTGATCTTGATGGAGAACTTGATTTTTTTTCCCTTCTTCTTCTTCTTCTTCTTCAAAATAATCAAAATGTCGATTATAATTTTTCATCATATTAGTAACATTCGATTTCAAATAAAAATATATATAATATGTATATAAATACTAATTCATTGACATACATACTACATAAGATAATTTTGTATCTATTTTAATAAGAAAAAAAAATATATATAGATACATCATTTTATACGTACAAATAATGTACAACATTTTTTTTTTTTTCAATACAATGTTAAAGCTGCAAAAAAAAAAAACATTGGTATACAATTCGTAAAGAAAAAAAAAAAAAAAATAAATAAATGAAAACGTAACAGAATCAGATGTTATATATTGTGACAATTGTGGTCGCATCAAAAGATGCTATGAACCAAATAAGATATGAATGATGTTGTATGATGATGTTATAATATGTGTACATACATATTATATATTTTATTCCCAATGATGATTCGATTTTATTTTATTTTGATTAATTGAGAAGTAACCAAGTTGATGTTTCAATATACATATATGACCAGAGCTACTAAATTTCCTATCATATACGTAAGATCTAGATACATTGTGTAAATCGATTCATTTGATATAATGCTATTGTATCTTATTTAACATTAAAAATCTATATATTATATTTATATCTATACTATAGATATATGTACATATATATGTATATAAAAATACAAATAATTATTATACACCTTAGTTAACGGTTAAGTAATTAGACTTCATTTGTAATAAAAATTACTGTCTAGTTGAATGACTGAAATCTGATTTATAATTTATAATACAGGAAACTAAATTGTAGAAATTTTTTTTTTAAATTGAACTTTTGTAATGTGTGATTCTTGTTAAAAAAAAAAAAAATAAATAATATAACGTGTATATATAAGAAAAAAGTTTAAGAAATTAATCTAAATCTTTTTTTTTTCTATCTATTATTTTTTATCATGTATTACATTTTATATAAATGTATATATGTGTATATGAAAGAGACTATTTAAAATAAAATTAAATAAATTACAAATTAATTAGAAATTGCAATGAATTGCGTACTTTTGACGAAATGTTATTTACATATTTATTTGTTTGTATACAATTTTTTTTTTAAATTCATTTGTAACATATTTTAAATTGTATCTTTTTTTTTTTGTTTGTTGTTGTTTATTATATATATTTTTTTCAATATATGTCACATTTTATAATTTTTTCAAGAAAAAAATATATATTGTTTTTCTTGAGAGTTTACGCTTCAATTATTTATTAATTTATATTTTTTGTATAATTTGTTTCGCCTATTTAAAAAAAAAAAAAGAATCTACATAAACTGAAGACAATATCTTTTTTTTTTTTTGAATAAAAAAGGTTAACTTGGATTCATGACTATTAAAATATACAAATTAACTGACTGTTACAATTTTTATTAATATAAAAATATGCTGATTAATCCCAAAAATTTATCTGCAGGCAAAATATCTGATCTTATTTTTTTTCTTTTGATCAAGAATGATTTTACGGTTCTTAAAAAAAAAAAACCTTTTAAACATTGAAGATTTCATTTTTGATACGATGGCATTTTAAACAGTTTAATACAAAAAAAAAAAAAACATACATATATAAAAAATAAAAGACATAATGAGGCCACGCTATAAAATTCTAAGGAATTTAAATTTAATTCTAAATGATTTTTTTTACAACAACAACAACAACAACAACAACAACAACAACAACAAATGTATTAAAGCAAACCTATTCTCTTGAATTTTGAATTCACAAGACGTATACAGTATATCTGTGCTAATTCTTTGTATTTTCTTAGTCATCCATTAAAATAAATGAATTCATAAAGTCTTTGCGGATTATGGAATTGTATGTATGTGTATGGTATGGTATTTTTGATACCTTGTATATATAATAAAAGGGTGAAAAGTTATAATATGTTTTTTAATCGAAATATAAAAGAATCCTTTGAAATATTATTTAAAGGTCATTAAGACTTGATACCCTTTGAGCTAAGTTACATTCTAAATGAAACCATATAAATTACACTTTTATTATAAATTTTTTTTTTTTTTTCCAATAATTCTTTTATCACATGAATATATTTACATTTACCAGAGAAGTAAAAGAAAAAAAAACACATATTTTTATAGATAGTATAGTTGCAAATTCAATTTAAAAATGTTTACTGATCATTTTTACTAAGAAGAAATTTTTTTTTTTTTTGTTATATTTTATGCAAATATTTGTTGTCTTGAGCTTGAAGTAACACTGCAGTCTTTATAGATTTTTTTTTTATTCTTTTTTTTTAAGTATAAAATATCCTATTCCTTAAGGTATATATTGAGTAAGTCAGTTTGTTTAGCATTTATTTACTTTACACAGGTAAATAACTTTTAAAGAAGAAGAAGACTATTTTATTTATTTATTTATTTTTTTTTTTTTGAAATTTTTACTCTCGTAGACACAGTGTTAGTTAAACTATTTATCCTTTGTCTAGTGGTTATATGTTATAACGAAATAAGAAAAATACACAATTGATTCTTGTGTTTTTTTTATATTTTTAAATAATAAGAGCAATTGAAAAATGAAAAATGAAAAATAATAATAATAATAATAAAGAAGCCCAGGTTATCGATCTTATACAGTAGCAGAAAACACAAAACTACCACTCAACAGTATTTTAAAGATTCTTTCATAGAAAAAAAAAATCTATATTGTATCTACAATCTACATACATAAGTATATATATAGTAATATGTACATATGTAAATATATATAAATTGTGGTCATCCTGAGGAAAAACAACAACAATAACAAATAAATTGCTGTTGTTGTTGTTTTTTTTTTTTTTATTTAAACGATAAAAGAAAAAGAATGAAAATTAAAGGAAAAGTTAAAAATAAGAAAAGAAATAAGACGAAGAAGAAGAGGAAAAAAAAACTAACTTGGCAAAGTTTTCATTATAGTTGACAGATGCTTTTAGCTCTTTATTTATTTTTATATTTTTATTTTTTTTCTAAATATACATTACACACGATGTGTACAATTGTTTTCTTTTGAAAGAAAGATGGTAGATCGACCAACGACCACCAAAGTATATATTTTACACCAATTCTACACACCTTTTGGTTAAAGAGTTATTTGATCAGTGTTTCAGATGTCGTGCGGTTGACGTTTTCTTCTCTCCTTGAAGTGCATTGGCATCTCATAGTATATATGTATATTTATGTATATTAACACATATGTATATTGGTATATAAAATGTTCTTGTACATTAGTAATTTATATATGTAATAAAATTATTGTGCATTGCATTCATTGCAATTTCAATGTAATATATATAAATATACATATATGCAATGCAATGCAGTTAAATGTTGTAATACATACAATAAATTCAATATCAGCTGCTGCTGTTACTGCTGCTGCTGCTATGTTATTGCATTTAAGTTTTGTTGATATTATTATATACATACATATGTATATACTTTTATATACATACATATATACGTATATATATGTAACATAACATTCTCTATTATGAACTCAGACGCCTGTAATATACTCTTAATTACTTCTTAAGTTTAATGACTTGTTTCAATGACGATGGTGATAAAATATAATTTCTTAATTAAACGAGTTTTTCTTTACACTTTTCAGATTAACATCATCAACAAAAATGCATATAACATATTAAAAAAAAAAATAATAATAATAATATGAAAAAATAATAATACATACATATATGTATAGTGAAAAAAAAACAACAACACACAAGCAATGTGAGATGGATCTTTATATTGGATATATTTAATAGTATAAAATTATGAAAAAAAAATTCTAAAACAGCAGTGAAAAAAATTTAAAAAAAAAAACAAATAACAAAACACAACAAAGAAGGAAAATTAAAAGAAAACAAAATATGTAATAAAAAAAAAAAAGGTTAGTATAAAAATTTATGTTCCATAACTGGGACAAAATATTGTTTTAAATAATTTATAATTAATGGTAAAGGGGACAAAAAATAAAAAAAAAAAACCAAATAAAATTGCAATAAATATGAAACTTGTTTGAATTTTTTATTGAAGAAAAAACAAAATGAATTATTTTCTGAACGATGAAAAAGCACGTTCGTATAATAAAAATTTGTTTATTAATTTTTATTTATTGTTGTTGTTGAAAAAAAAAAAAAAAAGTCAAATGAAATTCTAAACCACATCGTTTAAGAAAAAAATTGAAAGAAGCCTTTGCAGAATAAGAATTATTTTATATTTTTCTAGTTAGTTAAAAATATTTGAAACGAAGAAATAAAATATGTATAAAAAAAAAAAACAAAACCTATAATACATAAAATAAATATGCTTTTATTAATTTTTTTATACATATATGCAAAAATATATTGTTTTCAACATGAATAAGTAATTTGGTCCTCTTTATCGTAATAATAACAAACTTAGCACTTTGAATGTAATATGAGAAAATTTTATGTGTTTTTTCACCCTCTGTGTGTGGTACATTGAAAAAATTACGAACATATTTGTTTTGCTTAGGTCATTTTTTTTCTTCTTTTTTTTTGAAATACTTACCAATTAAGAAATTCAAAAAAATGTCTATAAAATTTAGCATGTTAAAAAAATTTTTTTTTTTTTGTTCAAAATTTAAAAAAAAATGAATAAGTCAAATTGTATAAGTCTTCTTCAATTCTTTAAAAAATAGAAAAAAAAAAGAAAGAAAAAAATTAAAAATTAAAATAAAAGAAGAGAAATATTCTACAAAATAAAAGTGGAAATATGTAATTAATTATTGTTTTTCTTTTTTTTTTTATTTTTTTTCCTTCATTTTGCTAATTAATGTTCATGTTAAAAAGAAATTATAATTTTCTCTTTTAAAATAAAAAAAAAAAAAAAAAAAAGAAGAAAAACACACATATGTATGTACATATGTTTAAAAAAAAAGTTGATAAATGAAAATTAATTATATTAACTTACATTTGAACAATTGAAACTTTAAAAACATACCACGTATGATTTTATTTATATATATTATGTGTACACTTATATTATGTATATATGTATGTATATAGATTTTCACCTTAAAAATAAAGTACAGAATTATAAATTGTATGTACTGTTTGTAAATACAATATATAATTTTGTATTGTTCTTATTCTATATTTTGTTATACATAAACATTTTTTAGTACATAAATATATAGGTATATACATATATATTTCATGAAAAGTTCATGAACTCAAAAAAGAAATGATAATATGTATATTGTACATACATGTCATATCATATAGATATGATATTATGTTGTATTAAGACCTATATGGGTATGTACATATATATGTATGTATTATTTAAATTTTAAATCAATTTACAGGTTAATTGTACATTTAAAATAGTGGTATGCGTGAAAATGTTTTGCGTGATGAAAAATTCTAACATAAATGACGTGTACTATTTATTTTTTTCTTTTTTTTCTTTTTTTATAATATATACTTTTTTTTTTTATACATACATATTTGATGAGAGTTTTATATACAATTATTTTATGTGAATACCCGCATATAGTATATCATAATATGTAGAAAAATAAAAAAATAAAAAAAATACATAAAACTTTTCAAATTATTCGAAAAATTATAAAAACGAAAGAAAAAAAAAAATAATATTTGTATATACGAAATTTATTATAAAAATTTATAAGTAGGTTATTGATTAACATTCTGTTTTTTCTTCTTCTTCTTTTTTTTCATAGTGAAATTTTGATTATTTTGCATAAATTGTGGGCGAATTAACTAAATTTTAAATTTTTAAAAAAAGTTAATTTAATACGAAAATATATTTAAATTTTAATTAAAAGAGAGAAAGTTTTTTTTACTTTTTTCGCAAATTTAAAAAAGAAACTATAACCCTTTTTGTTGTGTTAGTCTAAAAATGGTGATATTGGAAAAAAAAACAGATGTTATTTTCAGAATATCATTTTGAAAAAAAAAAAAAAAAAAAAAGTGGATAAAATAAAGATCTTTTTCCTCGAATTGCATGGTTAATTGGTTCTGTGTAAGTTGAAAATCGTGTAATTTGAAACTGTGTATAAGTATTTAGTACAAAATAAAAGATTGCGTACTGTGTAACTCGAAGTAATATTGCAATTTTTCATCCGTGTAACTTTAAAATCGTGTAACTAAAGTATCACGTGCATATTTGAAAGATACCTGTAAAGATTTAGACATTTTTAATATGAAAGCAACATTTTGAATATCCTTTGACAATAAAGAAAAAATTGAAACGGATATTTTTAATTTATTATAACCTAGAAAACACAAGAGGAGTAGTTCATGATAGAATTTTCTCTAAATTTTAAAGAAGAAAAAAAAAAGTACGTGGGTATACATGTATATTATTTCTCATTATTTATGTATATTGTAACTGTTCTTAACGTCCAAAAAAAAAAAACCAAGAAAATTTAAATTTTATGTCAAGTGAAAATTAAAAAAAAATGTATACAAATTCAACATATGTAGCACCGCTTTTTAATTATTTACATATTATTTTTATTACATTTAATTACATAATATACAAACTTATTAGATAATAAAAATAACGGAGAATATAAATTTATTTAAAAAATTATGTTCAAAAAACGTATATTGAAACCATAAATTTTATTTTTCTAATTTAAATCTACTTTTTTTTTTTTTAAACCTACAATTCCAGAAAAACTTAATTCAAATAAAGAACGAAAAAAAAAATATATTCAACTAATTTGTAGGTATGCCTAAAAGACAAAGAGAAAAATTAATGAATGAACATAGAACCATATGAAAATTTTCAACAAAAATTTAAATTTTGAAAAATAAAGAAAAATTATGTATATAAGCTAAAAAAAAAAAAAAAGTAGTAATAAAAGGTTGCGCTCTATATTCATTCTTAAATTAATATATGCATATAAATACATTCTGGAATATAATTCAGCCGAATTAAAAAAAAAAATAATAATAAATTGAAGAAACAAAAATACATACTAACAAACAAAAAACCACATTATTATTTTTTTTTTTTCACATTTTAGAACTGTCAAAATAGATGATATTTGTATGAGAGGAAGTAACGCTTCAAGAACTTTAATTTAATAAATAAAATCTATAATTTAAATAAATGAGAATAATTTTGATATGCGATTTGGCTTTAAAAAAAAAATAAATAACCACAGAAATTTAAAACTAACTCTTTATTCTTTAATTATTTATTTATTTTTTTTTTTTATTTTGTTAAATTTCTGTAATGGCAAATTACTACTTTTAAACTTACTACACAAAAATGCTATTTTTTTTTTCTACGTGTTTTGTATTTTACATAAAATTTTAATATTTTTTGTTCTCTTTCTTTTTTTTTTTTTAAAAAAAAAAAATCATTTTTTGATAAATGAATGAACAAGTGAACAAAAGAAATTTGATGTTTTCTAAAAATGAAAAAAAAAAAAAAAAATAAACAATAAACAAAATACTGCTGTACCAATTTTTGTTTTTTTTTTTTTCTAATGGAAAATTTTTCAACAAAATTTCCATTTATATTGAATTTACAAACAAAAAAAAATATTCATAAATTTTATTTTTAGGAAAAGTTTACAAGATTTTATATATAAAAAACGTACGCGACATCATTTAAAAAAAATCTTTAACAAAAAAATAAAATAATTTCTCTTAACACAAAAAAAGATTCAAGTAACAGATAAATTTTTCATAAAATAAATGCTCTAAAAGAAAATAAATTATAAAAATCATAAAATAAATAAAAACATATCTTTCAAACTATTATTATCATTTTTAAAACTGACATTTTAAATTATTAAATATTAATTTTACATTTAAAAAAAAAAAAAAAAACAATTGCCACGTTTTTCTTTTTTCTTTTTCGTTATACCGGAAAAACGTTCTCGCATATAAAAAATATGTTCGAGAAAAAAAAAAAAAATGGAAAAAGTGAAATTGTATTTTTCGTTTGATTTTAAAAAAAAGATAAAATACTTTAAATATTTTTTTTTTTCAAATCTTAATTGATATAAATATACGTATGCATGTACGTATATGTACATCTACTTTGAAAAATTTACCTTGTTGTTGTACTCAGATTTTTTTTTTTCTTTTAAAAGTCTCTATTGCAGTCTTAATATATGTCAGGTTTAGCGCTTAAATCTTTTGTTTTATACTTTATTTTTCTCTTTTAAATTTTTTTTACATTATTTATTGTTTATCTATTTTTTTTTTTGTCGCTTTTGTATTCTACTATTATTAATTTTCTTTTTGTTTTTTTATTAAAGTTACTTACTCTCGTTTTTTTTTCTCTCTTTTATTTTTTTATTTTTTATTAAAATTCAATTACACAGAAAATGTAATACGTTATAAATAGTAAATCAATCAATACCTACCGCACGCCTTAAAAAAAAAATACAAAAAAAAAAAAAATAGAAACATTATTCAAGTGTCGAATACATATCATGTCAGTCACACCCAATAAAAAAAAAAAAAGTGCAGCTGACATTAATTTCAATAAAATTAAATCAAAATGCAGCTGTGACAAATAGAAAAAAAAATATTACACATACAATTAAATATTTAAAAAAAAAAAAAATAATAATAAAAATACTTTATATATATGATTAATAAAATACGTTCTGTTTTAATTAAATTTTTATATTTTCATGCTTCTAATTAGAATAAATATATATGTATATGTGAAAACATTTTACATATATGAAAAATAGGGTGAATATGTTTTTTTTTTAATCGGTCATAATACAATTAATATTATAAAAAATTTATTTTTAACAAAAAATCTTCATTAAAATGATTTTTTCTTTCGATTGTATTTTATAAAGTGCTTATAGATACAGAAATATTTCCGTTGTCGTTCTGTAAAAACTTATTAAATCCATTTTTGAAGAAAATGAGTTGAATAGATACACCAAAATTCTAAATTTTTAAATTTATTTCTATGAAACGCCATCTAGTTAAAATGTTTCGTTACCTTGAATAATTTTCTTTTAAAATTAAAATAGATACAGTTTTAATTTTTAATCATTATTAAAAATTTCAGATACCTACTACATACATATATGTATATACTCGTATATGTAAACGTATACTCGTACATATAGGATTTTCTTTTAATTTTAATGAAATTTCGTTGAAATAAATTGCATAACAGTAAACCAGTTCATGTGTTTTGTTTTATTTTTTTATTTTCTGTAAAATAAACTCTAAAAAGAATTTTTTTTTCTGTTTTGTTTTTCTTGTCTCTTTAAATCTATTGAATATATTGAATATAAAAGTATCTAAACTTATATGAATTGACTTAATATCGTTTAAAAATATTCCATACCAGTGCGTATAAGTTCTTTTTAATAATAAAATCTAGAATATGTATAGTTAATATACTGTTATGTCAATATATATAGTAAAATGTATTATGTATGTATATATTATATGTATATTTTAAATTAATAAAACTACAAATGCATAACAAATTTATGTATGTACGATTGAGTGGTATATAGGTACATATAAACAATGGTACCTGTAAAATTTTCTTTTGAATATTTTATAAAATTGATCTAAAATCTTTTTATCCTAAAATATTGCATTGGTCTCAATTTTAATATTAGTAGTGTTGTGTTGTAAAAGTATCTTTCATACATATTAAGTTTGTTATATATATTGCATACATAATATGTATACAAGAAAAAAAAAAAAAAATGAAATAAATAAATAAAAAAATGAAAAATAAAAGTACAAAAAAAAAAAAAAAATAACTTCAACTAAAAGTATAAGTTTAAAGTGATTGACGCTCGTTAACGCAAGCAAGCTAAAGATCATAGATCGATCGGTCACTTACTGCTTCTGTAATTGGCTATCGATCTATCTTCCTGGAAAATTTAAAACCATAGAGGTCGTATCGTCAAATGTCCAATTGAAGAATTGTTGCACATATCAGTTTTCTTATTACATACATTTCATTTAAGTATATACATATATACCTATACATGTATGTGGTATATTAAACCTATTAAAATACTTGTATAATAAATGTTATTTACATGTATAGATACATTTATATACTATATATGTATCTTTTATTTAAAGTTTCTTTTTTTTTTCTCCTTAACTACATACATTATCTACATATTATGTACGGTATATATTAGATTTTGTTTCTAAACTTTATATTTTTTAAAAAAAAAAAAATATGTACAAGATTATCTTTAAAGAATATGAATAGTGCATGCATTACACCTTATCTCTTTTATATTAAATTTCATTGTTAAATGACTGTTTTATGTGGCTTATCGGATAAGAAGAAGAAGAAGAATAAAAAAAACAACAACCATTATAAAATGTTATATTTTAAAATGCATATAATATGTGATGTACATCAATTTTAATACAATATAGGTATAATCCTTATCCATTACATTATATAAATAAAAATAAAAAAGATACACATATATTTATCTAAAAAAATGTTATATACGTATATATATAGTATATCTAATATTCATATTATCATAAGAAAGTATAAAAGTTTTACTTTTTTTTTTTCTATTGCAAGTTACAAGTTATATGATTCTTATCTATTTTTTGATTCATTAGAAGTTAAAAAGAACATAACAACAAGTGAGTTAGTTCATCGTTTAATATTATTGCTTCCATAGTTGTTATACCATTTTAAAATCAATTTGATACAAACAAACAACTTCTTGAAATAGATATATGTATAAAAAAAAACACAAATCATATATTACATTTTATATACAACATGTAATTGTACTAACAACTGTCCAATTGTCTGTGTTGTATATCTAAATAAAATTTTATTATTACTTTTTTATAATAATGTAATCATTTTACAATATCTAACATTCTGATAACCCAAACACTAATTCTATACGCCCATTGTCTTTTAAATTCAACTCAAAATATATGTATGTATAGGATTTCGTGTTAGAATTTAAAAAACAAAACAAAAACAAAAAAAAAAAGAACAGATAGAAAAAAAAATCTATCGATGTGATTATGCATTAGAATTATGTATGTACTTATTTTCTTTTTTTTTATACAACTGTTTTTTTTTTATTATCATATTTTGTTTTAGATAATTTTTAATTCTTTTAATATACGAGTATGTACATAATATTATCTATGTACATATGTTTAGTGTAATGTAGCTTTCTATTTTATATCGGTGCGAATATCTGTACAATAAATGCACAATTTGTGATGATACCTATATTCTTATTACTATAGAAAAAAAAAATAAAATAGAAAGAAAAAGAACAAGGGAAAAAAATCATTGATATTTTAATAGTAGAACTTTCTTTTAAGGCCAATAAGAATTTATCGTATATAAATATGTACATATATACATATGTATATGATAACTTACAAGACGATCAACATGATCAGTGACATATTAACATTTCATAGTACAAGAAATTCTTGTACGCAAGCATCACAAAATAGACATACGTACATATGTGCATATATGTCCATATTATAAATATATTACATATCTTTTTTTTTCAAACTTTTTTTTTATTCTCATGCTTTCTTTTGAAATTATATACATTTCTACTTGAAAAAAAAAAAAAAAACAGAAAACAAAATTGGAAAAACAAAATATCATGCCAGAGTTCAACTATGTACATCTTTTGGATTATTTACATGGAATAACAAAGATGATGATGATCATCATCACATATGGACAAAACACGTAACATTTGTTTTTTTCTTGTATTTGAAAAAAAAAAAAAAAAAAATAAGAGAAAAAAAAACACATGAAACGTGCTTTGTCCAGTAAAAAATAACTGTACTTTATCATGTTGTTATGTCATGAGCAAAAGTATAATATATGTATATTATCTAGTAATAATTTTGCGAATATGTACCTACAATAATAATAATCCTGAAAAAGAAATGAAATTTATTTATTTTATTTTTAACCCTTTCAATATTGAATTATTTTTCCTCTATTTTTTTTTCCATGAAAAGTAACTACCTATAAAATGTGATTCATTTAAAAATTGAAGTAAAAATCATTTTTCAGAAAAGTTTATTTTTAAATTATACATCATGAGAAAGGATATGGAAGATTGAAGTACATATTTGAGGAATGAAATACTCAATGCCTCTATAATAAAATTTATTAGAAAAGTCCTAAGGGAAAAAGACAAACTGCAAGACTAAGAATGAGAAGAATAGGCTCAACGCCGGATACTGAAATGAATAAATTGACTATAAGAGACAAAACTCAATATGAACTGTAGTGCCATACCATAGATGATGATGATGAGACTACCAGTGAGATTTAAGCTCAACGATATTCAGAATATGACGCCTTTAAAAAGCGTATTTCCGAGAAATACAAGTTACTCCTGAAAAACATACATACATATCTGAACTCTCAAATTTTCGCCCTCTTGGAATCTTCAAAAGTTCAAATGTGGCATCCATCAACACTTTCTTTCTTTCTTCCCCTTCTTCCCCTCCCCCTTTAATCTCACCCATCCATTTTTTTTTCATTAGTGCAATAAAATGCAGTAAAGAAGTAAAGTAAAGTCGTGGCTTATAATAAAAAAAGGTTAAATCTCTTAGGAGATATTAATTAGTTAAAGGGTTAAAGAAAAAAAAAATTAGTAAAATCTGATGATTAAATAGCATAGGTACTTTTATAACAGAATTTTATTATTATTATTTTTTTTATTTCTTTCAAAATAATTATATAAAATACATATGTAGGTATATCAAAAACATTGTGTATACGTAATCACAATACATATATAGTGAATTGCGCTGGTTCATATGATACCACATTGCAATTTTCTTAAATTTAAAACTGAAAAAGTAAAATAAATGAAAAACTTCAAAACTAACGAATTGCCTATATATTTTCATTTATGAAAAACAAAAATGTAGTATGTATGTATTTCCATGTAACATACATATGTATGTATCTACATACGTGTATAATAAAATGTGTAATTCATTTTGATGAGCATCTCACGTGAATAAAATACAACATAACTTTTTTGTTTTTGTTTGGTTTTTTTTTTTATTATTATTATTTTTTTTTTTTTGTTTCTTTCAATTTTTCATATTATTTTAAAGCTTAAAATCGTGCATATTGTGACTTATTTATAGGCCTAGTATGTCATTGTCATCATTATTATTATGAATTCAACAGAGGAATCGTGGTCGAAATACAATATTATTCACAATGAAAAAAAAAAAATAAAAACATAATAAAATATAAAAACAAAAAAAGTATGTTTGCATGAATTTAATCTTTTTTTTTTTTATTCGTACTTTTTATATATTATAAATATATACCGTGTCGAATACAATTATAACCTGTATATCACACAATCTTTGTATTGTTTTCTTTTATATTTATTTTACGATATATTTTTGTTAGTATGTATATATATTATGTGTACCTATATCTCTTGTTGTAATAATGAAATTATAAGAAAGTCGAACAAAATGTAAAACTTTCATTACATGCATTAAATTTAATAACTGAAAAATTGTTGTGTGTATTCGACAAACTGTTTCCTTTTTTCTTTTTTTTTTTTTTCTTTTTTTATTTAAATACCAATTTTATTTTTGTTTGTGTATTTTGTTTTGTTTATTTTATTTTATTTTGTTTATTTTATTTTTATTTTGTTACTGGCCTTAAAAAAAAAATAACTGCAATCACGTAAAATGTCTTAAATTACTTTTTGTATTACCAAATAATTTTTTTTTCAAGTTTTTTTTAAGTTTGTTAAATTTTCTTTTCGTATTTTCTTCGTTTAAAATGCTTACTATGTTGAAACTTAAAATAAAAAATAAACTACATACATTCATAATATCGAGAAAATTGTTTATTGATAATATTGATTGACCTTGAAAAAAGGTTAAATAATAAATTTTTTTTTTTTTTTTTTTGACCGAAATTATTGTGATTTCACTTAATTTTCACGGTTATGTGTACACAACTCATTAATTGAAACAAAAAACAAATTTCTTTAAGGTTTTTTTTATAATAAAAAAATGTTATTCAGTGTTATATTTTAAAGAATTTTTTTCTGAAATTTCAGATTGAAAACATATGAACAAAAGAAATTTAAAAGGATAATTATCTTTAAAAAAGAAGTATATATAAATACATAATTATATCGAAGGATATACATTTACATATTAATTGTTCTCAAATTTGCTTTCTAATATTTTTCTTAATCCTTCGTGTGTTAGGTCTAAAACTTTCTTGTTTTTGGTAAAAACAAAAAAAAAACAATGGCATGTTGAGTAAGACTCAGTATTAGGGTGTAAAGGGTTAAAGTATGATTGGTATAGAAAAGATTAGGAAAGATAGGAGATATTTTTTTTTTTCTAATTGAAACTAATTATTTCATATGAAAAAAAAAAAACAATAATTAAAATAAATTTTAAAAACAATTCAAACAAATTAAATTCACATAATATCATATATTTGTTTATTTGAAAAAAAGCTTCTCCATTTTGTTCAAATTACCTAAACAAAAAAAAAAGGTTTAAAGAGAAAAAGTGTCACTTTATACAATTTAATTTACAAATTACATTTAAACTTTTTTATCCTTTTTGTATATACATAGTTTTTTAAAAAAAAAAACACAATAATAAACACACACATACACAAATAAACATATAAATTTATATAAATGTTTCTTTGATTAAATGGGTATGGCAGTGAGTCATGAATTGTTATAAATATACATTTAGAGATATGTGGGAGTATTTATTTCATTAAAAAAAAAAATTTTTTTTTAGCGTGCAATATCACAATTATAGGGTATGCGCAGTTTTGTATATATTTCATGTAATTTAGTTCTTCAACCTCTTCTTTTTATTTTTTCTTATCAAGATAATTCGTTAACTAACTTACAAGGATAATGATAAAAATTTTATTTTTTTTCCAACTTATCTATTTTTTTTTCCTAGAATTTTTTCCTATCATAATTATAAGGTTGTATGTTTATTTTCAACTAAAAATGATAAATATCTGTAGAAAATGAAACGAAAAAAAAAATAACACAATTACACGAGTATGTATACAAATAATTTCTTTAACGTTTACGTTTATTTAATTTTTTATTTATTTAGACGTATGTATTTTCATTAATTTAATTAAATTTTGTACTACGTTGTAGAACTATAAAAAAATATATTTAGATAGAAGAAAGAAAAAAACAAGACAATTTGGGCGTGACAGGTTTAATTGAAGAAAAACAAAACTGTTTATATATAGAATAATTTGTAAGTATGTAATTAAGTTCTTTTTCATTTTTAAAGGAAAGTCAAAATAATAATTATTGCAAAAATTCAAAGGAAAAAAATATGTATTGGAAATTTTTTTTTTTTTCGTATTAAGTATAACATCCACGAATTGTGATTTTTATCCTTAATTTGTCATTCAATTGACCGTATTAGTAATAGGATCGAAATAAAACTATTTATCAAAGGGTAATTTTTGAAGTAATGGAAAATATTCTTTTTTTGTTTTCTAACACATAAACCTGAATATTTTTCAATAAAAATAAAAATTTACAATTTTTTCTTAATATTTCCTCTGTAAAAAAAACCTCCTTTTTTTTTTGGTAATTATTTGTTTGAATAATTGAACAAAAAGTGAAAAAAATAAAAACAATCTTTACACGCACATTGAAATATTTTCCTTGATTTATATTTTTCCAATGAAATAAAATTATAATTATTTCAAATTGAAAAAAAAAAAAATAATAATAATAATAAGGCAACTTAAAAATAAGGCTTTTTTTAAACTAACAAAACACAAAAAATTATAATTATAATAATATGTATGTTTTTGAAATCGATCTATTCATAAATGATAAGTATCTAAATTGAATTTATAAGAAACAAAAAACAGATTATTATTTTATTGAATACATACATAAATTTCACTTCTACTATTTTTAATTAAAAAAAAAAAAAAAAAATTATAATTTCATTTTATAATGTCATTCATTTTTATTGTAAAACTTTCTCATTCTTGACAAAATAAAAAAAAAAAAAATTAAAATAGAAAAAAAAAACGAAAGTCTTTTTTTTTTTTTTTTGGTGTTTTTTGTACATTTTAAACCACATAAAAAGCATACAAAAAAATAGAAAATAATAATAATAAAAACGAATGAGTAGCACAACAAAAACAAAACAACAACAACAAAAAAAAACACCTAATAAAAATTTTAATACATATGGATATGAAATATGTAAGAGTACATAATTAAAAAATCAAAGTTTTTTTTTTTTTTTTCAAAGCTAAAACCTACTTTTTTTTCTTTTCATTTTTTCAGGAAAAAAGAAGCCATAAAATTCATAATAACTTTTTTGTTCCATTAAATAATAAATATATGTACATATGTATTTTTTTTTTTTTTTTTTTTGAATTTTAATATTTTTCTTTTATTATTTAAATTTTGGCTTTTTTTGTTCTGTTTTTTTTTCTTCAATACTTCCTCTTTATTACATTTTGTGTAAAAACATATATGGTTTTTGGTTTTTTTTTTTTTTTTTTTTTTTTGTCCAAAAATAAACTGGTTATTTTTTGTTTTTCTTGTATCTTATATTTATAATGCATTCTTAATTTATATTTATATTTTTTGTACACAATGTATGATTGACCAGTAGTTCAAGTTCATTAAATTTTTGTATTGAAATATTTTTTTTTTCTTTTTTTTCTTTTTTTTTTTTTTGTGACTTATTTATTTACTTAATTTCGGACTTTACAAAATAAAGTACAATATTACAAAATAAATTTTATAGTGAAAAAAAAAACAAAAAAACAAATATAGAGAAAAATGTTTTACAAATAGATTATTAGGTTAAGAGGAATTTAGAATTTAAATGGGTAATTGTGATTGTTTATTCTAATTTATTTAATTATTATTATTGTTTTTTTTTTTCATTAACTTAAATAGATTTCTTTAAAGTTTTTTTGGATTGTTTTTGTGTTAGAAAAATTGTGTAATGGAACGTACAATTTTCTTTTGATAAGAAAAAAAAAACTCACTTAGTCCATATTCCATGGAAGTACTCGAAACGAAGTTAAAAGATACAGTCTCAGATACATATGAATAAGATTTTTAATTTTTAGCTTTTCCTGTAAAGTTTTTTATTGGAGGACTACCCTTTAAATTGTAAATAAATTTTTAGTCTTTCAAATTCATATTTTTAACTTTTTTTTTTTCTTTTACTTTTGTGAAAAATTCTCGAGAAAAAAAAATATCTAAAACTGTATGTTCTCGTAAACTAAACAATTTAAAATTCGAAATCTTCAAATTTCTTCGATGCAATAAAAATAGAGAAAAAATTTAAAATTAAAAAAAAAAAAAGAAGCTTTTATACAATATAATGTCATTCTTAAAATTCCTTTATTCATTTGTTCAGATTAAATCTATGTATTTTGTTTTTAGTTCCTGTCTGCATGTAATAGTGTTGCTAAAAATATAACTTTATATTTACCAATGTAAAAATCATAAAAGTGAGAAGAAGAAAATAAAACACACCATTTTGATTGTGAGAAGAAAAATCCGAAAAATGTTAAAATTATACTTTTTGAAGCAGAAATCTAAAAAAATTTTATTTTTCGTTTTCAAATCTTTAAAGGATAATTAATAAAAATAAAAAAATACAAGCAAAACTAGTCAATGAAGCTTATAAATTATTGAGAAAAAAAAAAACTTTTTACCTATTTATTTTTTAATTTGCATTCACTTTTTCATATTTTGTTTTTGTTATTTTTTTTCTTTTTCTTAAGTGTTGCTTTATTTTTTTTTTTAACGTGTAATCATTGTGTAGACAAGGTATTATATTTCATTTTTTTTTTTTTTTTTTTTTTACCATATTTTGTAGATAAAATATATTCAAGAACAATATATATAATTGACTGCATATTATAAAGTCTTATTATGTGTGATAAGTCTTTTTTGTTTTTTTTTTTTTTTTTTTTTTCTTATGGTTTTGAAACAAAACAGTAACCTTTTACCACTGTGGTTATACTACATATGTACATATATTGAATATAAGATATATTACTGGCTGAAAGATGTGAGATTTAATCTTTTTTGTTTAGTGAGTATGTGTGTATATATATTTTTTTTAAAGAAGCTTCCACCGCATTACCAGCAATTGCCAGATATTGTTATATTGTTGTTACCTCAGTTCCAAGTATTACTATGTATGTATGTACTATGTATAGTACCTTAAATACAATATACATATTTCTATAACAATCTATAACCAGCTTAAATCGAATAACTAAAAATAATTGTATACTATGTATATAATGTATGTATGTTATATGTACCATATAGGCATATACATATTATTATTTATAATAAAATGAAACATATGAATGTGGGTTCCATATGGGTCAATTGTGAAAATATATAATTTTTTTTTTTCTTCTTTTCTTTCTTTTGAAATTCCCTTTTTCAGATCTAGAAAATAACGGTTAAAAATTTTTCTTATTAAAGATACATATGTATATTAAAATTATTGTACTATATACGAGTAGTACACATTATTTTTATGAATTTATAAAAAAATTTTGTTTTCCATAATAATAAAATGTTGAAAAAATTATAATAATCAATAAATAAATGAATTCATAATTATTTTTGTTTGAGATACCATATAGCCATTTTCCAAGTAACTTATATACTTTTCTATAATTTTTCCTTAATTTTTCTAGAGTTCAATTTCTTTTTGGTTTTAATCTATAATATTCAAAATTTAAATCTTTTTAATTGCCTGTTAAATGATTTATTATTTGAAATATCATACATATAATGACAAATAAAGTCTGTTTATTGAAATATTCTAAAATTTTGGAACTACATTTTGCAGTTTTTCTTTTCTTCATATTAAGGATAATATGAAAGGATTCTACTTTATTTAGATTATTGAATGTGTCCTTGATTGCTCTGAGCTCTCATTAAACATAATAAGGTAATAATTTTTTTTTTTTTTGGAACTCAGAGTCAGTTCCGTACTTTTTAATGAACAAAACTATATTGAATACGCGTACACACTACACACGTCACACACTACATAAAAATGCATTATGTGTGATGATTTTCGATTTGTGCATAGAAGTTAGCAGTCATTTGAATATACGCCTACATATTAGTCTGCAAAAAAAACAGACCTATATTGTAAAACTGCATAATTCAAAAAATAATAATAATAATAATAATAAATGAGCTAATAACGTATATATATGAAAATCTTCAAAAAAAAAAAACATTTAACACGTGCACTAAAATTGAATATAAACATGAATTTTCTTTATTTACAAAAGGAAAATATTAATTAGACTTATGCAAGTAAAAAATAAAAAAAAATATATTTGTATGTACAACTTTTTTTTCGAACAACAAACAAACAAACAAACTAAGGTGAAATTGAAGTAAAACAATAAAAGTTTGATTTTTTTCCCCCCTGAAATATAAAAGGTGTGTCATAATACCATAGTTTGAGTATTTAATCTCTTCTTGTAGATACATTTATTCTAAAGAAGAAAAAAAAATGTATTTATTCACAATAAAACGAACAGTATCTATATACAATATGTGCCTTATATCTATCCATTTGTATCGAATATATAATAAGAATAAGAATATAAATATACATATACCTACATATATAGGTACAATTTAAAACCTTTGTTTGCATACAAAATTTACAGTTAATTGTAATTTCCGGCTGTTAGTGTAAACAGGAAATTAAAGTTAATTTATAATATCTAACTCAGCACTTTACATTTTGATAACAAAAATTCTTACATTTTAAGTATTTTTTTTTCTCTCTTCTTCTTCTTTCTTGTATTTTCTTTGCTATTTATTCTATTTTCTTTTATTCTGTTTTTTGTTTTTCTTCAAATTTTATCTAAAAGCTATTTGTTATTATAAAATTTTAACTGTTTATTTGTTTAACAAAGTAATTTAATTATTTTCTTTTTTTCCACTTTTACTTAATTTGTCAAATAATTTCAATCTGAAAAAAAAAAAAAAAAAAAAAAAAGTACTAGAAAATCAATCTACCAAGAAAAAAGATTCGAATAGGAAAAAAAAAGTTTAATAGGAAGAAAATTAGTGAAAATTCTATTGAAGTCAATAAAAATTTTCATTTTTAAGATTCTTTTTTTGTTTTTACCTTACAATAGATTATCGCACATATTAAGCAATATGTATGTATGTTTGTAAATATGAATTGTACTAGGGTACATGCATGGTAACTATCTGAACTTACAATTTATATGTATGTACATAATATGTATATTATTAATAAAAAGATACAAAACAATTAGATACATATTTTAATATTATGTTTTAAAAAGAAAAAAAGAAAAACTTGAGAACTCCAGGTGTGCACTTTTTTTCACTAGAAGTGACATACTATTTTTGCTGTTATCTTTTTTTTTTCATGTTATACAGGGTGTATCAAATAAAAATGAAATTATTTCCAATAATACAAATCTTTTTAAAGATGAAATTTTCTACATAACATTTTTATTGAACATGAAAAGGTATGAACAATTTTTTCTAAATAGTTTTAAACTGTACGTGATAAATTCATTTCACTTTTTTTTTGCATTTTTATTTTATTTTTAAATTAATCATGTTTTTGAACAAATTTCAAATATCTTTTCGCACTTTTAAATTTCGAATAAAATAATTTGCATTTAGGTAAGTACCACAGTTGATTTTTTTTTGGTAACGAACGTGACAAATTAACTAAGTAATTTTATAATTTTGAATATTTTCGAAATTAAAAAAGTTAACATTTTTAAAACAAATTTTTCTTTTAAATGTGTTCGTGACAAAACAAACATGAGAAACTCTTGTACATACTAAGAAAGAAAAAAATTAATTTGTAAACCTTTGATTTTCTGTTGCAAAAATTAGGTAAAATTTAAAAAAAAAAACACCCTTTAAAATTTTTTTAAAAAATTAAAAAAAAGTACAAAAAAAAAAACACAAAACAATAGTTTATATACTTAAATGATTTTCAACAGTTTAATTTTATTCAATTAAAAAGAAACAATTGAAATTTTGTTACCATATATGAGATTAAAAAGAAAAGAAGAAAAATAAAAGCCAAAACAGTAACAACAACAACAACAACAAATAAAAAAATAAAAAGAGAATATAATTTTTGATGAAAGCGCATTCATATTATTATACATGAAATATGATGACATAATAAAACCTACATTATACCTATTTTATTCTATTGAAATAGGTATATTCAATAAAAGACAAAGAAGAAAGAATAAAAATAAAAAATAAAATAAAAACCAAGACATTCTTTTTAATAAAAATAATATCAACAGTTTATGCATAATATGTGCTAACAATTTTACATACATACATAATCATACCTTCATATTGTAAATAAATAATTTAAAAGTTTTTGTTTTTTTTTTTCTATCGTTTTATATTTTGAAGCTACTCTACTAACCTTTTGTTACCTTATTATAATTTACTATAAAAATTTTCAATTGTATCTAAACATGATTCGTGTTCACAATGAAATCTATATGGTTATCATTTATATATGTATATGTATGTAGTAATATATAATATTTAAATTATATTTACAAAAAAAAAGTACAAGAAAAAATATATTTAAGAACAATATTTTTGCAGTATTTATATATGCATATGTATGAGTTTCACTTTTCTAAACCTATATAGCTATATGTAGGTATAAAACCAAATTAATCTATATAGTCTGGTATATCTACTTATATTATGCATATGGTGATCTTAGTGTTAGTGATTCAACAGATTTTAAAGTGAAAAATTGCAATAACAATATTTTTTTTTTTTTTTTTAGATTTTTAAATTAGTGATACTTGTTCGATTTTATACATCATAGAGGATTTTATTTTAATAATACATAATAAAAAAAAAGTATATAGAGAAGAGAGAAAAAAATAATAGAAGCATAGATACTTATTTTTTTTTTTTTATTTTTTAAAAAATATTATAAATGTAATGAATAACCGTAGAAAATTTGAAAATATTGTAAAAAATTGATTTGAAACATGTTTACTTATTTGATGACTAATATGTGCTAATACTAAAATACTAAATAAAATTCGTTTTTTCTTTCATATACAACGTATCCATATATTATGTATATCTGTATCTGTATCTAAAACTTAATCGTATAAGAAAATAAGCAATTTTATTAAAATGATCTTTGAAACTATAAAATCGTTTTTTTTTTTTTTTTTTTCTTTTAAATTTTTAATAATTTTTATATTTCACATATTGATTTATTGTTCATCATTATAAATTTTGAATTATCAAAAAACGTAATTAAAAATTAATAATAAAAATTTGAAAAGAGAAATTTATTTGAAATTCAAAAAAAAAAAAAAAAAATTTAATGTGTACTTATTGCTACTGATGATGAGTATAAAATTATTGAATTTTGTTTATTAATTGAAATTTTTACTTTAAAAAAAAAAATAAAATTGGAAAAAAAAAATCGAATTAAATTAATGTAATTTTTTTTGTTGTTTTATTTTTAATTTCAGGTATGTGAAGAGAAATCCAAGAGAAAAAAAGACAAAGAAAAAAATAATAATTAAAAAAAAAAATGTCGTAAGTAACATTAATCTATGAATTACATAAAAATGATGAATAATTTTCAATTATAAATTATATATACTTTACTTGTACCTCTGAATTTATTGCTTTTTTATTTATTTATTTTTTTTTTTTTTCTTTCATTTTTTGAAAGTTAATGCATAATTTTTAAAAAATCATATTTAAAGTCAAAGTTTAAGGTTAAAAAATAAATTCGAAAGAAGAAAATGAATTAATTGAAAAAAAAATAGTTAATAATAAAGGTTGAAATTTTAAAATTAGATAATAATGGGGTAGTGTGCAATCTTTTGCTTCAAAAACTTAAAATATATATTTATCTTGAAAAGTTTAGGTTTTATCAAATTAGGGAAAGATATCCTTTTGAGTATTTTTTTATGAGCCAAACATTTTTCCTTTACTGTACTAGACTACTAGAGAAAGAACAAGCAAATGAATGATGGAATTATAAGAGAAGACCCATGAGATGGAAGAGTGTTCCACAATTTAGGAGCTCTATGAAAAATTGATCATAATTCATACTTCAAAGTTTAAATAGGATTCATAAGTTTTTTTTTTTTTTTTTAAGTGAAATTAGAAAAAAATTTAAAAGCTTTTATTAAATACATTTAATAACCATCCATCAATTTGTTAACAAAGTCTAGAACATTTTAATATGTTTTTTCTTCATTTTAAAATTCACTTTCATGGAAATTTACGAAATTATGTTGGATTTTTTGCGTGAAAAATTCAATTTGGTTCTAGTTCTAGTTTCTTGGAGAATCTTTTGCAATATTTCTTTGAAAACTATAAAAGTTCTTGTCACAGGAACTTTTTTTCTTTTTTTTTTTTTTTTTTGAAAATATGTATTTGAAAAATTCTTTGTTTTTATTATTTTTTTTCAAGGACAATTTTTGTTGTTACTTGTTATACATACTAAAAAAAAAAAAAAACCTGTACTATAAAAATATTAAGCTTGAAATACACATATTAATGAATTTAATTGTTTTTTTTTTGCTTTGCTTTGTTTTACGTATAACAACAATTAAAATTTACACGGTTTAGTATAACAATATACCGTGTAAACTTAGCAAATTTGGATATCATTTTAATCTCTTCATATTTTTTTTCTTCAATTAAAAAAAAATAAACAACAAATCAAAACTTATTTTATTCCATTTAAAAAAAGTATTGAAAATTTACATAAAAATAAAAATACAATATACAAACAATGAACTGCATAATATTTTAAATATCACTTCTTTTTCTTCTTTATTATTTTTTTTTTGATTTTTTTTTTCACGCATTCATAATTTTTTCGTCTTGATTACTTATAACACTTTATTCATTATGAATTCATTAAATTAATAAATTGAATACATATAAAATTCAGAAATAAAACACAAATAAAACTGAGTAATAAAATATCTTTTAAATAAATTTTTAGTTTAATTGAAATTTAAATTTTAAATGTCCTTAACCAGAGCATAAAGATACATACTTATATATATATTTTTTTTTTTTTGCTTAATTTGCTTATACAATATACGAGTAATATAGCTTTCCGATTTTGATTGTAATTTTTGGACAATGGTCATCGTTATCATTCATTCAAGAGGAAATTTTTTTTCTTCAGTTTTTTTCTGATTTTTAACGAGTATCTTTAGTGATATTCACGTTTTAGTTTTTCTTTTTTTTTGTATAGTATTGTTCACACTTATTGTTTTTGACTTATTTGTATATTATCTACAAAAAAAAAAAAAAAAATAATAATAAAAAAAGTCAACAACAAAAAAATAATGTATTTTAAATTAAATACTAATGAGCGTAGATTTTAAGTACGAAAAAAAAAATGAATAAATAAAATAAAAAAATCCTTGAATTTATATCAGATATAATTTTTATTTTTGTTGTTGTTGTTGTTATTTTTTTTTTTTTTCAAACTTATGATATATCTAATATCTGTCTGTGTGTAATTTCAGATTTAATTGAGCAAATATACACGAGTAATTGGGAATTTGTCCCTTTAGATATATAATAAAAGTTAAAATTGACATAAAATTCAAGTATCATTTTGAATATAATATATCGTATGTTTTTTTTTTTTTTTTTTTTAAATAAATGTTTAGCTCTACAAAAAAAAAGTGTTTTATTTTTTTTTTTTTCTTTGTGTGTTAATCAACATAAATAAAATTCAAAAAGTAAGACCATATATAATGCCAATTAACAATTTGGTTATTTATTTTGATTATAATTAATTTTTTTTTTTTTTTTTTTTGTATTTTAAGATAGGCAGTGTCAAGGTATGACTTTGACAAGGTAAAATTTGATTGTAATACTGTGAGTTGTCTTATATATGTGTTATTATAATATATTTTAACGACAATTTTTAACAAAAGAAAACAAAAAACAAATTTCAGACATGAGTAAGCATATAAATAGTAAATAGTTTTATTCGTATGTATGTATATTCAATTTAAAATTATATAATTTGCCTGTTAGTACCAATACCAATATCTCTTCTTTTTTTTTTTTTTTCTTACATTATAAAATTTTAACTATGTGTTAATGATTACATTTTAATGAGAAAAAAAAAAACGAGCAAAAAACCTCAATAAATACTGTATTTTAAATTTAAAAACTATAAATACTCATTGTTTTTTTTTTTATTGTTTCAAATTTAAATTCGCTATGGAAAAAATGATATAAATAAAAAATTCGTTAAACATCAGAAAATTTAAAAACAATCTTTACTTTTTCGTTTTTCGTTTTTCTTATAATTTCCATACCTAACAGATTGAGCATAAGAAATTAATTCTTTCAGGGAATAAAATACAAATATACATATGTATGTATGTATAACAAAACAGACATAAATATGTATGTATATGAGACAATCAAGGCTAAAAAACAAATTTATTAAATTAAAGTAAATTTAATGTATAATAATGGTATTTATTACACCGAAAAAGAAAAAAAAAATATTGTTGACCACCAAAATATGCCTGAAGCTCTATGATGACGGAAATACATATTATTTTTAATTGTTAAAATATGAGATGTAAATGATATATTCATTGTTAATTTACTTTTATGTACATATATACAATATATAATTTGTATTACATACAATAGATTTTTTTTTTTTTGTATCTTAATTTTTAAAAATGACAAAAAAAACTAAATATAATTCGGTAAAAAAAAAAAAAAAAATATGTATTGACGTGAAATAAAGAAGAAGAAAAAAATTAATATAATAAAAATTACGATAATGAAGATCAAAAGAGAAAAAAAAAAGATTTTTTTTTTCAATTCAATGTGAAGCTATTAAAATATTGTAAAAAAAATAGCATTATTTATTAGTATAATTGAAAAATTACATTACTCAGCAATAAATAAAATTTAAAAAGGAAAAAAAAGTTAAGTAAATTATGTTTTTTTTTTTTTTCAATTAAATTAAAAATCAATTTAAATGAATAATTGAAATAGAGAATCATAAAATATGATTTTTTTTTTATTTTTGAAATATTCGTCTTTTTTTTTTTTTTTGCCCTTTCAGTTTAAACCTTGATTGGGATAATTTTAAATTAGTCAAAACTTTAAGAATTTTATGTATATTTTTTTTAAATTGTATAGAGGATTGACACTTCATATATAACTTTTTTTTACAATTTTTTGTTTGTGAATTAAAAATAGTAATTGTGGAGAGGAGACTTACGTTATTCAAAACTAATTAAATATCCTCCAGAGTCCAGTAAAGTATTCATAGATGTAATTACTTCATGTGATACAATTCCGTATAACCGCGTTTCAGTCCATTCCCAATGGAACTGGATGATGACTAATTTTTCAGTGAATTTTAAGTATTCTGAAATTTGACTTGGAAAAGAATGAACTTAAAGTGACGTTTCTGTTGAATTCTGTAGTTTTTTCCACAAAATTTTTAAAAAAAAAACTGTTTTGCGATACTTTTTACATGTTAATTGATAAATATGATGACCTAGTCTTCTTATGCTTTCCGTTCCAATTATTATTAATTTCTTTATTATTTTTATCAACGACTATTGATATTTATATACATAAATATCTAACAACAAGTATTACAACAACAATTTTTTTTTCCTTTTTTTTAAAAAAAAAAAAAAACAAAATAATAAAAATAATCTTCTGTCTTTGAATAAATTTTCCTATGATAATTTCAGTTTATAATACTATATTTTGTGTTATCAGATCTTCATGAAGAAACTTTTATATAATCTATAATTTAATTTATTTTTCTTATTCATAATAAATTTAGAAAAATAAAAAAAAAAAAAACAAATATTGAATAAATAAATAAAATTTTATGTATGTACTTTTTTTTTTGTGCAATAGATTCATTTTTTTCTTCTTTTTTTTTTTTTTCATTTTCTTTTTAAATCCGTTCCAATTTATTTAAAGACTGATACTAAAATATACAAGATTATGCTTCTTTCTTTTTTATTAAAAAAAAATATATAAGGAAATTACAAATGCTTTACAAAACATACTCATAAATTTTATCTTTAAAAATAACAAACAAACAAAAAAAGTAGAATCTCTTTTACATGAAACTAGTTAAACGGAAATGTAATGATTTGTGATATCAAGTTAGACAGGAAGAAAGTACCTATATGTAAGTTTTAGATTCATATATAAAAATAAATCAAGTATAATATTTAAAAAAAAATAATAAAAAAAAAAAAATAATAATAATAATAAAATGTGAGTTAAAAAGTAAATAATAATAAAAATAAAAATAAAAAAAGATACATAAACAACATGACAATCTTGTCTTATGAAATTGTAATTATATGTTTTATGATAAATCTTATATACATATAAATACATATATGTAAGTGTGCATGTATTTACACAATACACATGCATATGTATGTAATAATTTTATGTCTTTTAGATGGTGAAAATGATTAATATTATGTTCACTGCTACATAATAAAAAAATAAAAAAAATGAAAATAAAAAAAAGGCTTGTATATTATGTATATTGAATGTGATATATGTAATTTAATGTGTGCTGTGGTAACAAAAACAAAAACAAGAAAAAAAAAACAGAAGAACAAGAAACAAATGCATTTTTTTTCTGTCTTTGACAAATACACAGAACTATACATTTTCCATATATACACACAATTTTCATTAAATATTAAATGATGTAAAATTTATAAAATAGAATATATTACATACATACATACGAGTACATATCAGAGATACACATATCTAAAGATATATGTACTAACTAGCCTATATAAGAACTAGACAAGGCGGTTCTGATGGTATCCACCCAGTTGGTATTTATTTTTCTTTTATAAACAATGTTGATGATAATATTTGTTGAATTTTACCTGATAGAGCAGGTGATACAATTTAATAAAACGATAAATAATTGGAATTTTAAATATGTAGATTGAAAATAATAATAAGAAGAAGTCATAATATTTTAAGAACTATTTATGTATTGTATAATCAAAAATTCAGTGTATATACGTTGTGAAAGTTATTTTAGATTTGAAGCCAAAAAAAAAATTGAATCTTTATTTTTTACTCTTTTGAATTTGGGATGATTTTCACTCAAAAAAAAAAACCACTAAAACTAGTATTAGGATATTTAATTTTTTTTTAAATTCATGTCTGAACAAAATATAAAATTTATTCATTTTTTTCTTGATATTTTTCCCTGTTTAAAAAAAAATATATATATATACATATATCTAAAAATCGATCAATCTTTTGGATCACGGATTCACACATTTTTAAGATTTGTATTTAATTTCAAACAAATTTTCAATCAAACAAAATTTTTAAGCCCCCTTTTTTTTCTTCTCTATTAAATTCGACGAATTTATTATATTTTTTGAATGGGTCAGTCTTTTCAGAAATTTGAAAAAAAAAAAA
The DNA here is from genome assembly GCA_932526495.1 of Bombylius major. Lineage (NCBI taxonomy): Eukaryota > Metazoa > Arthropoda > Insecta > Diptera > Bombyliidae > Bombylius > Bombylius major. The sequence continues at coordinate 38,428,834 of OW052046.1, forward strand.
ATAATTAAAAGCTTGAAAAATAAATCTGAATTTTGTTTTTTTAACTATCCATATGTACATAGGTACATATTTATGCACTTATCATATATTTATTATGATGTGATAATAATTAAATGAAATTGTTTTAATGATCAATAAAAATGAAAAAAAAAAAAGGAAAAAGTAACATAAAAACACATTAGGTAAAAGTTACCAATTAAAATTAGATTACCATTTACCATTATGATCGCTATTATTTTTGTATCTTTTCTTTTTCCTTTTTTTTTTTTTTTAAATTTTATATTCCATTAACAAAATCTTATTTATCGTATATAATAACCATTATATTATATACAATAAATCTATAAAATAGATTTAACTGTTTAAAATGTCGAAAAAAAAAAAAACAGAAGAGAAAATAAAAGAAAATCAGAGAAAAAGAAGACAAAAAAAAAAAAATTACATTTTTCGGCATCGTTTCATAAAAGCATTCCAATTGTGCAATTCTCAATAATTATCTGTCTTAAAGAATAAATGTTATTGTATATTATAATATGTGATGTCTACAACTTGTTGTAATGTACATACATTTGTCTAAATATAAATACATATATAGAGTGTGATATTTATACATATATGTACATATATAATGATTAGTAATTATATTCACATTTTTTATTCATCAAAAATACATCCATCTACATATTGGTACATATTTATGTAGATACATATATGGATGAATTTTTTTTAAAGGTACCTACATATTATTTTTAAATTAAATTCCATCAAGTATAGTTTACATCTACATTTTAAATTTTCTACGTGACTATAATATTTTAATTTTGTGTGACATATTACTTTTTATGTAAAATTTCGCATATTTTCACCAAATCATTTCAAATATCATACACAACATGTATGTGATGTGATTCTCATGAAAACGATACCTTTTATTGTTTCTTTTTGCATTTAGTTTTTTTTTTTCCACGAATATCAGAGATAATTCTACATTTTTTAAAGTACATACATATAGTATGGTATTTTAAATTTTAAGCAAAAACCTACCAATGCCAATGAGGAGAATTTAAATGAAATATACGAGTATATACCTATATATTTTTTTTTATTATTTTTTTGATTTAAATACAAAAATTTTGAATGTTTTAGTTATTTTTTCACTTTTGTTTTTACATTTCACTCAACAAAATTTAAAAAAAAAAAAATTAAAATTTTGTGCTGCGAAAGCACAAAAAGCCAATATTCTTTACCCCTCAAATTCTAAAAATGATCTAAAAATTTATTTTTTCTCACAAAAACACAAAAAAAAAAAGGTGTTTCCGTAGTTGTTTTTTTTTTTATATTTTCCTCTACGAATGAAAGTCTTTATACGTTTTTTTTTTTTCACAATAAATTGTAAATTTTTCTTATCTTTAATCTTGTATTCCATTAACAACAATCACATTAAAGAAATCATAACACATCAATAAAAATGTCTACATACTAAGATAAATGTGCATAATAAGGTGGTGTATCTATTAAATCAAAAATAAGATTTAATTTTTTTTTTTATTTTTTTTTTATAAAATTATAAAAAAAAAAAGAGGAAAAAAAAACAAAATAAAAATGATGTAAAAAATCCAAATCATAATAAAATGATGAATTGTGTGTAACAAATGTAACATATCAAATAAGTACTCAAGTATAGTATATATCGTATATAATATTGTATTATCATTTAAAGTATAAAAAATTCATATCTTTACAATTAATAAAAACAAAACAAAAGCAAAAAAGAAAAAAAAAGCATCATTTACCATTTAATAGGTATTTCATGTATGAACAAAAGTAACATCATTAATCATTAAGTAATTTATAAATTATATTATGAACAAATAGCCTTATTGTATAATAGCAAAAATTTAATACATATTTAAGTGTATACAAAATGAAATTAAACTATAAAAATATAAATGAATGATGTTTTTTTTTTTTTTTAAATTTACAATATGTGAGATTCATTGAAAGATAATACTTATTTTCATTTTAATAAATTGCATGTTTTATTTTTTATTTTTTTTCTATCAATTGAGGAGATTTTTATGAATACGAATATATCATTTAATTTTTGTTATGCAATTGGATTTTAGAAAAGAAAAAAAAAAGCTAATTCAATTTTTAAACCGTCTAAAATTCTATTTTTAAATTATAAATAATTTCAGAGTCTTATAATTCTTCGATCAAATTGTTTTCTTTTTTTTTTTTTTTAATTTGTCACCATGTTTGTTGTCATAGATTTTATGTTGTTGTTTTAATTTTTCAAGCTTTTACAATACATATATTTGAAGAAATGTATAAAATTCGGCAATTTTGGAGTTTATGAAAGTAAAGTAAACAAATCGAGTTATTGTGCCACAAAGATCACAAAGGCAACACACATGTCTTCAAACAGGAATATTCTCGAAATGAAGGCATAATTATCCTTGAACTTGAAATGGATAATAAATTTCATAGATACTTTCCAAAAGAACAGAGACGAATATTAATCTCAACATTTAAATTATTATTTCCAAGATCTTCTCTCTAAAGCTATTTTTTAGAGCAGGCCCTTTTGTATACCACCTATAACATTTCGTTTTTACTTTTTTATCCTGTATCGTTATTTCTTACTTATTTTGTTGTTACTTAATTTGTTAAAAATTAATTTTTATTCAATAAAAAAGAAAGTTTCGTAAACCTTGGCATATTTAAAATAAAAATTACAGGAAAAACCATAAAAAAAATTCTTATGAAGTTTCAAAGAAATTCTGAAGAAAAAAACTCTTTAAACACATTTTTTTTTTTTTTTAAATGACGTAATACTTTATAATGATGTAATTAATGACTTTCTAAAAATAATTTCATTCTCATAAGAATAACCATGACATTTAGAAAACATTTTTTTTTTTTAATGCAATTTAAATGTGGTTTTTTTTTTGTCTCCTCCAACAAGCATTTTATTTTATTTCATTTTTAACCAAAATTTTTGGCTAAATAAAAAAATTTACAAATCAATTAACTTTCATTTTGAAAAAAGAGAAAAACAAAAAAAAAAAAAAAAGAAATTATCTATATTTGAATTTTAATTAAATTTAATGTTTATTTCCAAATATGTATATTGCATTTTACATAATCGTGCTCTAATCCAAAACAAAAAAAAAAAGACGTTTTTAAGATAAATGAGATCTTAAAATATTCGTTTTAGTATTTAAAAGATGTTATTTTATTTATTTTTTTTATTTTCTATTTTTAGAGAGCAACAAAAACAAAAAAAAAAATACAATAAATAAAAAGAAACTAGTTCTTAATCTTAAATTGAAAATCAATTTAATTACACCTTAAGCGACGAATAGAAGCGTTTTTATGTGTTAATTAAAAACTTACATCGTTTTAATTGCACGTTCGTTTTAATTAAAATTCCCGGATTATATAAAACAGGAAATCTACAAGAGTATTAGATATTTAGTGTGTGTATAAAAAGTAAAAAAAGAAATTTAAAAAAAAAAAATTACATACAAAAAACAACGAGAAAGATTAGAGTTTAAAAAGTTTAAAGAAGAATCTAAATATGTATATGTACATATATATATATATATACTCTAAGTACTCATACGTATGTATATATGAGTGTATATATAGAAGTTAGATCGATTATAATGTTTAATGTGATTAATACTTTAGAAGCAAAAAACGTGATAAGAAAATATGTTGTTGTTTTTTTCTTTCTTCTTCTCTTTTTCTGTATTTATATTGTTATAGGCACTTAAAACACAATTTCTTCATCAAAAGATACTATTTACAAGATACACTTAACCAATCAACCTTTAAAAGTTAAACATCAATATATTGGCGTCATTCTATTGATGATCATCTGATAAATTATACAGTAATTTATTAAATAATAAACTTTTTTTTTTTTTTGTTTTGTTTTGTTTTCTTTTTTTTTCTCACTTTTACTCTTAATTCAATGAAAATTATAAATAAATAAATGAAAATGAAAATTTTCTCTTTTTGTTCATAGATATGTTATAGAAAAATTAATTGAAAGTTAGAGTTTTCTTTCAAGTATTTGTCACGTTCTAATTTACAAGATTTTTTTTTTTTAGAAATTATTTAGAAAAAAAATAATTGAAACTGAGTCTTTCTTTTCTTTTCTCAAATTAATTTGAGTTTTCTTTAGACTATTTTTTTCTGTCATACTGAAATGTAGAATTATTAGGAAAGTCAGGACAATATGAAATATCATAAATCGTTCAAGAAGTAATCAGGAATATTTTTCACCTCAGTAAGTCCTGTTCACTTACTTTCTAATCTTAAACCCCTATATATAGTGTGTCGAGCTTTTCCACAATCACAATAGACTATTTCGTTCTCTGTGACACAATTCAAACGATCCCTATCATACAATACAAGCCTCTAAAAAAAATATTAAAAAAATAAAAATCTAATGAGACACAATGACCCGGAAAAAAAAATATCTTTAAACCCATAACATTGAACCTTGATTGAGAAACCTAAATGTAAAAGTATCTTTTTTTTACATATTTTTTGGAATATAAATTAAAAAAAAAAAAAAGAGTTAGTGTCATAAATTTCATAATTATGTACTTAGTTTTCATTGTGTGTCTAGGAAATATGTCAACTAAAATACAAAAATGAAAATGTTGAATTAAATTAAATTATTATAACGCGATATTGCGTGAATCGTAGAAATATTTGTTTTTTGTTTTTTTATTTTCATTATTTTCTCTAATGTTTAATGTAAATTAAATTTGCGAATTAACAATAATATACGTATCTTTAGTTGTCACACCTTATGAGTATCATTTTTTCTGTGTATTTCACCTATTATTTCTTATTTATTTTTTTTTTTTTCACTTTTTTATTTAATATGCATGATGACACTATGAATGGAATTATTATTATGTGCTTGTGCTTTATTATATTATCAATTCCATTTATGTACAAACAAACAAACAAACAAAAAAAAATGAAAACAGTAAAAAACAAAAAGATAAATAATATTTTTTTTTTTACAAGCATTTTTATTGTTTACTTTAAATTACAATACATGTTTGAATTTTCATAAATTACTGCTAAAATAATATTTACAATTTTTTTTTTTTTGTTCATATGTTAAGGCAACATTTCCAGTAATAAGCTTCTGTAAAACAATTTTTTTTTTCAAATTCTTATAGGATTCTCTTTCGATATTTCAAAGCTTGAAGTATCCTCTTTTTTAAAAAAAAAAATAAATAATAAAAACAAATATTCAAATGAATATTAAAAAATTTAAAATCGCATCTCATCATAAATGATTTTACCCTATATATAATAAATATTTGTATTTACAAAATAAAGTAAATTACGTGAGTTTCATACAAAATTATGTTAAGTAAACCTAACAAAAATAACTGTCTGATGTGTCAACATATAAGTAAGGAATATTATTATTATACTCATCAACTTTAAAATTAAAAAGAAGAAGAAGAAGAAGAAGAAGAAGAAAAAAACAATCCTTTCAAACCAAATTAAAATGACATTCAAAATTAAAAGAAATACGAGTGTGTATTGGTGTGTTTTATATATTTTTTTTCTTTCAATATGCTGACTCATTGGATGACAATTTTTCATAATTTTTACCTGAACAAAAAAAAAAAAAAAGCAAAAGTTAAACAAAGATACTTTTATTTACGATATAAAGATGCAAAAAAAAAAAAAAAAAAATTAAATTATGCTTAAAAGTCAGGAGAAAACCGCAAACAAAAAGCACCTAAAAAGTGATTGAAATCAACAAAAAAACAAAAAAAAAACACATTCGTTAATAAGTTAAGTATTTTGAAAAATTGTATCTTCTGAATGCCATATGAGTAGGTGATTTTTAACGGTACATTAAAGTAATTAAATATTTTAAATGAAATTTGTGAAGAAAAAAATAATAATATTGAGGACATTTCTAGATTAATTTTCTTGTTTTTTAAGTATCTTGTAGAAATTAAGAGAAAATTGTAAACAAATGTATTAAAAAAAAAAATTATTTTGACAGAAAAAATTCTTCAATTTTGAGAAAACCTTTTCACAAACAAGTTATTGGTTTTTAAAAAAAAAAAATTTATTTGTTTGTTTTTTTTTTTTTTTTTTCAATCTAAAATTTATAATAAATTACCTACAATGACACATCATTTTATTGTGATTAAAATTCATATGAATTTTAAAATGGTATACATATTTAGTATAAAAAATAATTGTGTTGAATAATTGTAATTTTTTATGATATAACCTTTTCAATTTATTATAAAATTTTAATATTCATCACATACCAATCCCTATAATGTATCTAAAGTATAAAATTTATTATTGAACACATTTGACGTATATGACGTTCAATGTTTTCTTTATTCTTTTTTTCATTTTTTTTAAAAAAAAAATCATAAATTTAATTTTTGTTTATTTGAAAATTTTATAGCCAGGCAGGCGAATGTAAAAAAATTGTGATTCATGTAAAAAATTAAAAATTAAAGAAGAAGAAGAAGAAAAAAAACAGAAATAAAAATTTGTACATTTTAAATTATTTAAGAAAAAAACAATTTTTTTTTTGTTAAAGCATAAAAAAAAAATAAAAAAAAAGGAAAATACGAAAACGTTAATCGATAAAAATCGTTGAATGAAAAAAAAATATATGTAGCTTTAAAACATGCCATCTTAAACATTTTATAGATCTTATTTTTTTTAATGTTATTTTATATATTAAATATGTGATTTTTTTTTATTTGAAAAATACTGTATGATATGCAATTTAAATGAACAAAAGAATGTATATGAAAATATATATATATAACTATTATTTCTATTAAAGATATATTTATACATACATAGGTACATCAAAAACGTTATAAAATTTTAATAAGATGCCGAATCATTGCTGTCAAACAATACAAACATCTGCAAAAATTTGCAATGAAAATTTAAATTGAAAAGCTTTACAAAATAAAATTTTAAAAAAATAGTAGAATATGCAATATATAGAAGAAAGAATAATATTACTATTAAAAATCTTGTACATACATATATGTATATATACATATAGAAAATAATAGATAGATACAGATACATCATGTGCACATATCGGCCAGAATTAAAATTGTTTTGTGTGTTTTTGAGATCCTCAACATGAAAACTCATTCAAATGAAATATGAGTAAATATATACCTACATACTACATATCATGGTACATATATGTATTTAGCTTAAAATGTATACCACCTCGTTTTATTCATTAGTTTTTTTTTTTTTAACTTAGTTTGATTTTTTTTTTATGACAACATTAACGAAGAAATATTCAAAGAAAATCATTTTATAAATCGCCCCACAAGTATCTATGATGATGATGATGATGATGATGATAATACATCTAAGTGAATATATACATAAATAGATAATAAAAATATATAGTAGAATAAAATATATATATGTATCTATATATTATGTGGATGTATGTATATGTATATAGAAAGAAGGAGTCGTTTTTATAGCCTGAATCAGTCGACCTTGAACTTATATTTTAGGACATATTAAAGGTCATGCATGGATGAATATATATTATATGCAACATACATGCAATATTAAATACCTTCAACATGATACATCCTCTATAAATATATACTATGTATGTAATTGCTATTATTTTTTGTTGTATAATATATATAGAATTATATAAAGATAAAAATTATGTTGCTCGTTTTTTTTTTTAGTTCTTTAACATTCAATTTTAGGTAGGTAGGTAGGTTTGTAGATACCTTTAATTTTTTTTTTTTTATAATTTATCAAGTTATGCATGTATATACTACATATACATATAATGTATGTATGTATGTTTAAGGTAAGTAACATTTACTTATCCTGAAGCAAAATGAAAATTGGCATTTTTGCTACAATGTACATTTTATATTAAGGGGATTCACTCTTTGGTGCAAATAGGTATTGCATCGTTGCATTCGGTGTATCGTAGCACGAATTTGCAACGATACAACAACAATTACTAAAAAACTAATTTTGCTACAGTCTTGCACATTTGCAATACCTAAGACCTATTGCAAACCATTGCAAACAGGTGTTGCATATTGCAAAGTGAAATGTCAGTCATTACTACGTATGCATGCAGGGTTGAATCTGAATTTAATCCGGTTTGAATCCCTTTAAAATACATGTAAATGAAGATTGAGTCCATATTGGATCCAACCGATCCTATCATTCTCTCCTGGAACGAGTTAAAATCGTTTAAGGTTATGTTATTTATCGAAATTTATAATATTTATGAGCATTTGTGTTATTTAGAACTAAATTAAATTAGTTAAATACATAAAAAAAAAAAAATAATAATTCGATCTTTCAATCCTTTAAACTTTGGATCCGATCATGTATACGTAGTGCATGTTAGCTTTGAAATGTCATTAGTGTTGGTGTTGACAGCCATTATTTTAATTCAGGTTCAAGGTGCGCTCATTCTTCGTTGCAAATATTCGTAGTAAAAGTGTAAAAAAAGTAAGTTTGCGCCAAAGAGTGAATCCCCTTATTATATTTTTATTTTTTACTTGTTTCATAGATTGTTCAACAACCATGAATCTATCTACCTATGTGTTATAGTAGGTACATACATACATAGAAAAAGAATGAATCCAGAATTCGAATCAAATTATATTAAAGATTGTTATAGTTTTATTTTTCTATGTTCCTTGTTTTTCTTAGTTGAATTTTTTTTATTTTATTTTTTTTATTTTTGAAGAGTTTTACACAGTATATAATATGTAGCTTTGGATTACTTGTTAGGTTTATTTATTTATTTATATACTTGCTCTTTCTCTTCATTTAATTTTTGTTTTTTTGTTTTTGTGTATTATATATTTATAACCTTTAGCTAACGACAATGCAATGCAATGAACTGAATCTATCTGTCTGGAAATCCGTTCAAATTGAGAACTAGGTTTATCTTAAATAAAAGGGAATAAAAGGTACATTTTTCCTATAACATACATATGTACATAGTATAGGATTTGTTAGGTGCATGTGCATACCATCATCATTATCGTCATCAACAATATCATACCTATTATCATCATTCAGGATGAAAACGAACTAACTAAAATTAATAGTTTCTCGTTAGCTGAATAGCAATTTATCTATTCACATACTTATGTACATACTGTATATAGTATATATTACATAATATATAAATATACATATTTTGATCTAATTCTAAATACACACACATACAAGATATTCAATCGAATATACATAATGTTATAAGCAATATATACATATATATTGATTGACCTTTTGTTTTATTTATTTATTTCTTTTTTTTTTACTATAATATTTTTAATTTATTTTATTTTTATTTTTTCTAATTTTGCAAGAGAATATAATATTATATACTTATTATATATAAAGCTATTCTCTTTTTTTGTCTTCTTGCTTTTTTACTTCTTCGTTTTTTATTTCTTTTTGAAAAAAAAAAAAAAAGAAAAGAAGAAATTACAACATATTATATTATCCATAAGATGGACATCCATATAGTATGAACAAAGCAGTTTGTTAAAAATAATAATAATGGAAAAAAAAAAATCATGTAGTAAAAGTAATAAACAAGAAATAAGCATAAAATTTTAAAATAAAAAAAAAAGAAAATAAAAACAAAACAAAAGTATACTATATAAATATATACATAGTTTAACACATATAACAAAATATAATATCTTATAATAACTACAAAACTACTACAACAACTATCATAAGTACAATAATAGATACAGTAGTAATAACATAAATATGTATGTACATATATTGTTAATTTGAAAATAAAAACAAAAATAATAATAATGAAAAAAATAAAAAATATAAAAAAATAATAAAAGATAAATATACTTTATATTTATAGATAATATACTTAAATGTTGTTTTGTCCATTTTCACTTTTCAATTTGGTGTGGTTCACTTTTTGCATCGAAATTCAGGTCAATTACTAGATCACTTTTAAAAAAAAGTGAATCTTATACTACAACATAATATGTATAATAAATTTTTTTGTTAGAGAAAGCATAAAATTCTCCAAAGATAATTTTATTTAGAAAATGAAATACATAATATACAATATAGATACATTTTTTTTTTTCGAGATAAACAATATAACATAATTATAATATAAAAGAAACATTAAATTGAAAATTTTTTTGATATTATAAGGAGAAAGGATCGCTATTAGGAGTGCTATATGGTTTTTTTTTTAATTATTGAGAAAATTGTACTACAATGAAAATCTTACGATGTGAAATTATTTTTAAAAAAAATTATTATTTGGATTGTTTTTCGACTTAATTTCTTAATTTTAGTCGAGACACATTAAAGCAAATTCGTCATCCAAAACTGTTTTGGAATCCAAAATTGATCATTTCATTCAATTTCAGCACTATTTCAGCTCTACAAAATCGTTTAAAAAATACGAGTTTTTTAGTTGAAATTGTTAAAAAAAAGCTTACATTTTCCAATATAAACTTTTATTTCTTTTACTGTTACTTTACTTGTCCTGTTTGTTTCGTTTTCTGGATAAGAAAAAATGAAATAAACCTTAAAAAAAAAAAATGTGGAATAAAAAATAGAAAACTTCAAACATGAAATCAACGGATTTTGCTTCGATGTGTCTCGACTATAATTTTAAAATTTTTCGATGTACATACATATGAGTATCCTCCAGTACAATCGTTCTAAGATGATCCTTCCAATTCAAAAGATTAAAATTATAATTTAATACTCAAGAGTTCCATCTCAACACATATATTTCCACGAATATCCTTGCTAAAAATATTTCAAAATAAAATTATATGTTTTCAGATAGAAAAACAGAAAGGATATAATTCTGAAAATAAATAAAAATGTTAAGTTTATTGTTAGAAAAAAAATTCAATTAAAATTAATTATAAAATTATTTTCGTATACATATAGTTTAACTAATTTTATCTACCTATTGCAAATTGAAATTTCTACACAAAACGTTTTTGAAAAAAAAAAAAAAAAAAAAAAAGCAGAATTTGAAAGATCATTAACAATAAAATGAATTCAGATTCTATAAGTAAGCGGCTATAAAAAATTTTTTTTAATCATATTCAAGTTTTCTATTAATTTTTCACATAAATTTTCCATTAAAAGAAATTCCATAAAAATTATATACATACATACTTAAGTACGTAAGTATATGTATGTAAAAATTATCTATTTATAGATATTTTATGTACATTACTATCAAATTTATTTTGTTTAGATACTTTGAAAAAAAAAAAAAATAATAAAGTTATATATTTTTTTTCTTTTAAAGATTATTTTTGCATCATAGTGCACGCACCATCATTATCATGGAGTTTATTATTGTTATATGTACCTTTTTTAATTTTTTTTATTATTATTGAATACATTGGCCGTTAAAGTGTTTTTGATGCTCCACAATATTAAAATGATAAATGATCATCTATTTTTGTTAATTTTTTTTTTCTTTTCTTTTCTTCTACATAAAAAAGATAAAGTATTCTTCAATGTAACATCTGTAACCACCGACGACTAGTATATGTATATTCCTTCAAATATCATTTATCATTTATCCTTTTCTTCTCTTGTTACTTATTTTTTTTTTTTTAAATGATGATTTTAGATACATACTCTTAAATATTTTTCTCTATACATATTTTCCTTTTCACATGCATAAAGCACGTTTTATTATCTGTTGTTGATTTGACCGACAGTTGAAAAAAAAAACTTTTATATCTTTAGAAAAATAGATTTTTTTTTGTTGTTGCTATTATTATTTTTTTGCTATTTTAATTTATTTGTATGTAAGTGAATATGTACGTGTACTCTATGTATTTTTTTCAAATATTTTTAATTTTTTTTTCCTTCAATTTTATGTTAACACTTTTCATTTCATATGTCTTGCATGTACAACAATATTGCAAATTATTAAAAACCATCAAATAAAAGGTACTCAATTTTTCAAGAAAAAAATATTTTAAAAAAAAAAATATATATGTAGGTACTTTATGTCATGTGTTGAGAAAAAATAAAACTCGATAGCAATAGATACTAAAGAATTGAAAAGAAAAAAGAAAAATGATTGAGCCTTGTCATAGTTGTGAATTGACCATTATTCATTTAAGATCCAATTTTTTTTTTTTTTTTTTTTTTCTGAAGAGGAATAATAAATTTCAGGGCTCTAAACTTATATTTCTTAATATTTTTATTTTTTATTTTTGTAACAATAGCTTAAAAATGATTGGATTTTGAATATCGTGAAAGTTTTACACAGGGTGTGTTACAAATAATAAAGAAATATCGAATAAATAAGTGCTTTTAATTTTATTTAACTTTCATTTCACATAAATTAAGCTGAATTATCACTAAAATCACCTAAATTTTGTTGTTTTTTTTTCCCAAATTGTTTGCTTGTTTTTGTTTGTTTCAAAAATTTTCTCTTTAAATTTTCAGGATTATCTTTATGGGATTAAGAATCTGCATTGAGACTAGGAAAATTAATTATACCTTTTCAATTCAAGAATTTCAATTAAAATTATTGGAAAAACTATAAAAATAAAATTGTAAATAAAAATTAGAAATAGTTTTTTTTTTAATATTTTTTATTTTACTTACTTTGCAAAAGGGATTGTGCTATTGCCGTTCTTATAATATCACATATGCACATTGATTTACGAGATCTATTGCAATGGAATGTGGTTGAGGTTTATTTTTCTGTATTTCTTCCAGCTCTGTTAACCAGAATTGATTAATACCTACCATCGCGTTATTAATTAATTATTGATTTAATTTAAAATTAAATTCTTATTGGCGTCATGATAATGCCAAAAGTGTCACATTATTATAAGTGAACAAGACTACTCTAAAGTGAGGTATGTACACATTATCATTTAAATTGACAATTTTTGTCATAAGTGTCAGTTAAAATGATAATGCGTATGTGTAACGGTAAAACTGATGCTGACAAAATGATTTCGTTGTTGTTCAGTTTTTTTTCGATAGTTGCCGACTGTCAGTTTAAATGATAGTGTGTACCTCACTTAACATCAATTCTCTTATTAAAAAAAATGATGGTTTTGCAGCAGCATCATATAATTGTTCACTTTTCTTAAACGAAACATACTTTTTTTCGTATTTCACTCTGACTTGCTTTGATTTCTCTTCGAATTTTATGAAATCTACAAACTTTAGCATCTTCCTGTGATGCAATAAGCGCTATTCTGCCTCTCTCTTAATTTATCTATAATTTTTAAACCAAATTTTCGTATTACAGTAATGAAATTTTATTAAAACCTTTTTTGAAGATTTTTAAACAATTTACAAATTATTGTGATATATAATTTTATATTTTAACAAATATTTAAATATTTCCCAACACCTGAACAATTTTCATTCAAAATAAATTTAAACGTCAAAATTAAGTACAAAAACCGATGTGTCACCAAAATAAAGTACAAAGACAAAATACGTACTTTATTCGTACTTTATATTTCGGTGTGTCTAGGCTATAACTAATTTTTTCTAATTTTCAATGAATTTTTTTAACAAAATTATTGCACATTCGTAGACTTTCAGACTAAAAAAGGTTATTTTGTGATACATACTTTAAAACATAACTGTAAAAGCACAATAAAAGTCGCTTTTAGCGATGATATACATATGTATGTAAGAAAGAAAAAAACGGATGAGAGATCATATGGAGGAGGAAATAATGTTGATAAATTCTTTTTAAACTTTCGTAGACCATGAAAAAAAAACGGAGAACACAAAAAATGGAGAAATGTTCCACAGAGTTAAAAGCATAATTTCAAAACAGATTCACTTTTATTTGATTAATCTGGTAGATTTCTGTAGAAATTGTATCTTATTTAGAAATTAGATAATACGTACACCCTCTAAATTTTGAATAATGCGTACCATAGATAAAGAACAGAAAAAAAAAATAGAAAAAACGATTTTTTTTTTTTTTCAATATGTTTATTACAAGGTCTAGGTGAAGAATATGGTATAATATTCTTTCATCTTCAACAAAACCTTAAAATCCATTTATATTACGAAAAAAAAAAATGAAAAATGAAAAATAAAAGAAAAATAGACTTTTATTTTAATATGCCACACAGGACAGTAAATCTTCGTTTGTTGTTAATATTATGATGATGCATCAACTACTCAGTATGTATTGCATTTTAAATGCATCAGAAATATCAAACCAAGAAATGTAAAATACAAAAGACAAAAAAACAAAAAAACAAAAAACACAAAAAATCTTTAGCTCTTTGCAAATCATTAAACAACTCATTTATTATGCTGAAAGCTTTTTTGTATGGGCAGCACAGGTAAATATGTATGTATATATACCATGTTGATCTCTATGTACTGTACATACATATATACGTACATATATACATTTTAATAGTGCATTTTTTAATACCGATGATATTTATATACATACTATATTAATATTATGTGTGTAAGTTTGTATCTATACATAATACGACAATAAGAATATGTCGACAACTAGAAAAGATGCAAAAAAAAATTTTTTTTTTTAAATTTTCTTTTATAAAATGTGGTATAAGAGAGATCTTTTAGCCCTGATCACATTTTAAACGCGAAATGTTATTGTACCTTAATATGTATTACACATATGTACATATGCAAAAAAAAAATTTTAAATTTTATATAATTCTCTATTATACATATACATACAGATACATTTGTATATATAGATTTGGTTTTATGTATTTTCTTTTTATAGATATAAAATGTATTTTCATATTATATTTTATTTTCTTTGAACTTGGCTTCTTTTATATACATACATATATTTTTTTTTAATCTTTATTAAAGAAAAGAAAAACCATTGTAGATGGATGGATACATTATAATGTAACATATGCTTTCGGCTTAAATAAAAAAAAAAATAAGAAAATGTTAAATTTTAAAATCGGTATTTCTGAGTATATAATACCACTTTATATCTTATAATGTACCATTTTAATTGTATGATGTTGGAGGATTTGCAGTAATATCAGATACACAAAATTCATATACATACATAAACCCAACAAAATAAAAACTGAATAAAACAAAAAACAAAAAAACAAAAATGATTAAAATATATTTTTCTACAGATATTATGTACATATGTATGTATCTGTAAACTTATTTCTATAATACGAATATTATTTCATTTCTGTTTTAGTGTACAATATTTTATATTTTTATAATAAAGTGCGTTGAACTTTACAATTTTTGTTATTCTTTTTTTTTTCTTTCTCCAATTAATAACACAGGTAACTTTCATGTAATAAATTGCATCACAAAATTGCACATTGTATTAATCACCATATATACAAGTATTTTCAGAAAGAAAAAATATTCTAAAAAAAAAAGTGTTTCAATAAAAAAAAAAAAAAAAAAAAAAAAAAGAAATGAGAAGAGTTTTATTTTAAAGTTTGCATTTTAAAATGAAATTGCAAAAGTAACTAAAAACTTTTTTGCTTTATTACTACTTTTTTTTTTGCAAAGTTTTAAGTGAAATTCTTTTTTAAATTACAAAAGTTTTCTACAATTCAAATTTTTAAAGTAATTAACCAACATTTTCCTGTAAAAGTTTTATTTATTGGAATTTAAAAAAAATTATTTTTAATTACAAACTTTAAAATTTAATATTTGAAAATTTCAAACAATTTCTTAATAGGAAAGACTAGGTGTAATCGATTGGTTGCTTCCAAAGACTTAATAAGAACTAATACTATTATTAGTTATTGCCATTTTGATACCACACCTCATGTAACCCTAAGATCGTCCACGAAACGTACTATATCCCTTAACTCTGATCTTTGATCTTGTATCTAAGATCCTCAAATAGGAAATATTTTATTTTTTGGTATCTTACTCCGGCAAGTACCAATGACAGGTGTTAAAGATGATACATATGTACATATAGTTTTTCTGCTTGATCTCATATTGACCAGTGCACTTTGATTAGTGCTATGACCCTGGCAATGTTAGGTACTGTGTATTTTACTTCTTTGCAGAAATTCAGATATTAAAAAATTATTATGAATATCTTGAAAAACGTTTTTTAAAAAGAAAAAAACTAAAAACAAATTAAAGGACTGAATATCCTTTTTTTACAGTAAAAAAAAAAAAAACACATACATCACATAAATTAAAAATTGGTTATGCAAAAGCAAAAAAAAAATTGTTTTTTATTTTAACAAACTTTTATTACACTTTTCGAAGTTTAAAAAAAATAAATATACATATATTTTATTAACATTTTAACTTGAAAAATATTTATATTCATTTTTAACGAGATAAATCTCGATTTTAAATTTTATGTTAATCTTTAAATCAGTTGGTCATTTTTATATTAGAAAAGTCATAAAATTTAAGTTATCGAAAAAAAAAAAAAAAAAAAAAAAAGGGTTTTAAAACCAGCAAAAATTCAACATGAAATATATGTATGTAGTAAATATCCTGAATAGTAATATCTATTCCTTCTAAAACTTATTCCTTTTTTATTTTATTTTCTTGATTTAAAAAGTAAATATAATATTAAACTAAAGTAATAAATTTCAATATTTTTCTCTTTTGATTTCAGACACTTAAAAGGCGATTACGACTTTAGATATTTTATATGAGAAAAAAAGCAAAAAGACGAATAAGAAGAAGTGAAATAAACATATATACTATACATACATCTTTCGTGTATAAACGTAAATTTAAACATATTATAAAATATAAAAAAATTGCATTTTAAAAGAAAGGGAAAAAAAAAGGGTTTTTAAGAGCATAAAAGAACAACATCATAAACAGATTGCAATCGATAAGAGTTTAAAGAAAGAAGAAAATAAAAAATAATAAGATAAAAAGAAAAATACATATATAACACATTAAAAACTCACAGTTAAAATTTAGTTTCGTACCATAAATAATGTGATTAATGTTTTATGCATTCAATAATAACAAGGTGTTGTTATTGGAAGAGCTATGGCCGCAACTGATGGCCAAATAATATTGGCTGCATCCCGTTTTGGGGATATAATACCTGTTTATTTAAGAGATTTTTCAAAACAAGAATTACCATCTGTTGCAAAAATTGTTAAAGGACAACATCAAAATTTAGGTGTACCAACATTATCGAATCCATCATTACAAAGTACAGCATTATTTTTAAATGCTGGTAAAAAATATCAAATATTAGCACAACCAATTAAAATAAAAGAAGGACGTAAACCAACAAATGTTGGTCCAAAGGTGCTTATACCAGAAACATATCCAGGTTATTTTGAATTATTAAGTGAAGATGGTAGATCAACAAGATGTATTGATAGTGTATTGGAATTATCTAAACGTCGAAATTTACGAGTATTGGTACGTGAAACATTTCGATGCAATCATTTAAATAAAACAATTCATGCTGGTGAAATATTAACAACAATATCAGATAATGGTAAATTTTTACAATGTAAAACAATTAAAGATGAAATTATAAATTTACCACTCGAAGCCAAAGCAAAATTTTCACCGATTGCTAAAGAAGATAGTATAAGTGGAGTTCATTCGGTGAAGAATTTATTATTGAAACGCATGCCAGTTACTGTAAGGTAAGTTAAAATAAAATCTATCTAACATATTACATATGCTGTGTTGTTATAATTTTTAGCAGTATGATTTAATTACTTAAAATAATAAAACATATACATATGTATTTTTGAATTAATTTAGTTATTAGTCAAAAAAAAAAAAATAATAAAATAAAAAGTGGAACCTAATAAAATATAACGAAACAAAATATCTTATTTTGACAGATTAGTCCACGGAAGTGCACCGAAAGGTCTTAAACAACCTTTCGTACCTGAACTACGTCTATTGGGCTGTGTAGAAGTTGATCGTGTTTTTGCTTTACCATTACAAAAGGACACTGATCTTATAGCTGTACCATTAAATGCAAAAATAAAATTACAAAGAGCAAAAAATATGGAACAGCTTGAACATTTTATTGAATACTCACGATTTTTAGAGAAGGCACAACGTCTTTTAGCTGATGCACGTGATCGCCTTCAGATAGTTGATTTAAAATTATCAGAAAAAGATAAGAAAGATTCAAAATGTAGTAGTAGTAGTAGTCGTAAGCTACCAATAGTTGTATCATCTGGACTAGAAAATGGTTATGTACTACGAAAAAGTGCCAGTTTAGATTCAAATAAATATCAGCAACTATCAAATAATAATACAATAGCCGATGAATATAATGAAATTGATCATATATACGATTATGTACGTGGTCTAACACCATTGTCAAAGGGTTTAAATCGTTTTGAACCAATTTGTGAATCAACAATTAAATCACAACCAGATAGCGGCAATTATAGTAGTCTAATACGTGTTAGCAGTAGCAGTAATAATATCAGCAATAATAATGGTAGCAGCAGTAATAATAACAACAATAGTAACAGCAGCAGCAATAATAATAATAACAACAATTATAGTAGTTTAGAATCAAGTAAGCATAACAGTCATCATAGCCAACATAATAATCATCATCATCATCATCACCATCATCATCATCATCATAATCATCATCAACAGCAACAGCAGCAGCAACATCAGTCACAACAACAACAACAACAACAACAATCTTCACCACCACCACCATTACCACCGCAGATATCACATCTGCAGCCACATTTCAATCATAGCCATATTCAGGAAGACATTAAACCTGTGCCACCGCCAATTGAAACTATTCCGAGTAAAAAATTACCGGAAAAACGTCAGAGGCCAACATTACCAAAATTATATGTGAAAAATTCATCATCAAGTAATCATCATCCGAAGGTAATTACAAATAATACCACCGTAAACGGGAATTCACCTGTCGCTGCCATTAATGGAAAAGAAAGTCTGGAACCACAAAGTCCGCTTTTTCATATACGGTAAATTATTTAATTTTTTTTCTATTTTATTTTTTTTTTCAATTTTAATTTTATGAAAATTATTCAAAAAATGTCATGTCAATTCTTATTTAATAGAGCTTTTTCCAAAAACAAACAAAAAAATTTAATAAGCTTCTTTGTCAAACATTACACAACAGGAAATACCTATTTTATAATTGAATTTCCCTTTTTTTTCTTCTTTTTATTTTTTTTTTTAACTTCTTAATGTAATTTAGGTACAAGAGTCTTAGCAGCTTACAATTAACTCCAGATAGTAATTCTACAACTCCGATCTCAACTACTCCCAAAGGTCAAACAGATAAATCCTCATCAAATATTTTGGCAAAAAGTGCAAGTACTGGTGCCCGTGAAGGTACATTAGATTCATCACGTAGTGGTGGTCGTACATCGGGTGATTCAAAATTACCAGAAAAGAAAACACGTCGTTTATCACGTCCACGTAGTCTATCTAATTTAGTATGGGATTTAAGGCCATCTAAAGAGAAAACAAAGAAAAAACTTTATATTCATCATTTTGATCAAAGACAACAAGCAACATTGTATTTGTAAGAAAAATTATTAAATAAATAAAAAACAAAAATATATATACATAGTTATATATACATATATATATATATATACATATATGTATACATATACATATACATATAGAAAGATAAAATAAACCGAAAAAAATAGAATTTAATTAAAACAACAACAAAAAAAAAAGAAAGAAAAAAAATCAAAGGATCTGTTCAATATTTCGATTTGAAAAAAAAAGAAAAAAGAAAACGACTGTTTTTTCCCCCAAAAAGTTGAATATCGCATGAAAATTCACTTTTCACTGAATATCAAGACAGTGTCTGAATGAATTTCTTCTATCTTTTTTAAGGAAATATAGGAAAGAAAGGAAAAAAAATACATAAAAGAAAATACAAAACAAACAAAACAAAAGAAAAATCTAATTAAAGTTCGATATTTAGATACACCATAAATTTATTGGAAATTCTATGAAGTAATTTTTACTTCAAAATCTATTTTTAATTTCTTAACTTTTTCATGGAAATTTTCTAAAATACGAAAAAAAAAAAAATTAAATTTATTGCACCATAAATAAAATAGCATTTCATAGAAAAAATATAAGTAATGTATGTATATGTAATAAATACACTCACATTCATATTAACATAAATGCAATCAATGTGTTTTGAAAAGAAAATTTATCTTTAAAATAGAAAATTGGTTAGCAATTTTCTTAGATTCAAATTTAGACGAAAAAGAAAAAAAAACAAAAAACTTTAGATGCGTATATCATTAGCATATAGAACGTATTTTGAACGATTGAGTAAGGATTAAAAAGCCGGATTTGTCGATATTTAAAATTATATAAAAAGTAATACAATAAAGATAAATATAAAGAAAGTACCTATCTAAATTAATGTTTTTTTTTTAATGAATGATTAAATAAATTTACATAATCGCTGTATTGTGTTGCAGTAAGAAGCATTCAATTGATATCAAAATAAGCTTTATATGAAAGAAGAAGAAGAAGAAAAAAGGAAAAATCACGAATCATTCAAATAATTATAAAATTTCTAAAAATAGCGAAAAAATCTCCTTCTTTTTTTTCGTTCAAGAATTTTCTAATATATACAACACAGATATTTACATTTGTGCAGTAAATACTTATATCTATAGGTAGAGTATATAATATACATATATCGTTTCTATTACTATTAATCTGATTAAATAAATTTGAAAAAAAAAAAAAAAAAAGTAAGAAAACAAACACTTCGTTTACTAAAAAAAAAACAAGTACATATATATAAATAAAATGCAATCTCACTTTAATCCTTTGCCTCTCGATTTCCTGGGGCCTCCTGAAACACGAAAAGAATATATACACATATGTATGTATGTATAACGAACGAAATGTCTAAGTAAAATATATTTATGTACAACTTAACTATATAGATTTTATATGTAACGACATATATATAAAAATAGAAGATGATACACACAATAAGAAAATTTAAAACGAATCAAATTCTGATTCTATTTATAAACCTAGAATCTAGAATAGAATCAGAGTATGTTTAATTATACATTTATAGAGAACGAAAAAAATCTAAAATAAAAGCGATACAGATACATATGTAGTATACACATATATATACGTACATAAAGTATTTAAAAATAAAAGAAGAAAAAAAATATATCATACTATGGTCCATGGAATATCTCTATAGTTGTTCTTTATTTTTCCTATACAATTTATATAATTTCCAATGTATACACACAATTATAAACAAACATTATATTCTACTTCATTAATTTACTACTATTCTACATTCTACACTGTTGTTTTTTTCTTCTTTTTTTCTTTTGCTTCCCCCTATTTTCCTCTATAGATACATATAAGTACGATATAATGTTGACAATGAGATACAATACCTAGAAAACGTTGAACAAGACAGTGTTTCAATATAGAAAATGCCTACTCCTTCATCTTGTAATAGACGATCTATCTGCAAAATAGTAAAAAAAAAAAAACTCAGTTAGAACTTTTCTTTTCTTCTATCAGTAACAGTTTCTTTTTTCTATTCTAGAATGTAACTTTTCTTTAACTTTCAATGTAGCTATATATGTAATATTTATGTATGGTAGGGTAAACGTTAAAGTACATATTTGAAAAAAATTCATAAACTAAAGTCACTTTGAAGGTCATTTAAAAATCTGCTTTCTAGTCTTCCAAGTGAGCATATTTTTAAGAAAACATTTCGATTCATCTACTTTCTTACCTGCTGTCCAGCAGTCATTTTGTATGTATATCACAATATTTTCGTAATGTGTAAGGTAATAGGAAAATTTGGTCGATAATTGAAACGATTACCTTAGTTTTGAAGATTTTTCTATAAATTTTTTTGTTATTGTTTTTTCTCTTTGAAAAATTCAAATTTAAATTATAAGAAATTTACTGTAATTTTAAAACTTCTTTTTCACCCTTTTTTTTATTTTAAAAAACCAGTTGTTTTTTTTAAGGAACAATTGGATTTAGTGTTTTTAATGTTTTTTTTTTTTTTTTTTTTTTTTTTTTTTTTTTTTTTTAAATAAAATCTTTACCTTGGTAAAGGTCATGTCTCAAAGCAAATTAACTTGAACATCTTTTAATTTAAATTTTGTTGTTGTTGTCATTATAATTACAATTATTGTAATAAATTGCGTTGTTATATTTTTTCGAATTAAAATCTGAAGTCACGTTGACGTTTTTTTTCTCTCTTTTTTTTTGTTATTTTTATCTTGCTTCTATATTCAATCTTTGTTACATTTTATTTCAATCTTCACAAATGTTACGCGACCTTCAACTTAATTAAATTTATTAACAACAACAATAATAAAAACTTTTGATAAAAAAAATGATAATTGGAACAAAATGATGATGAATATTGTAAATGAATCAATTTTTTAAACTAAAAGAAAATCCTTATAAGACCAAAGAATGTCAGAATGTTTTCTTTTTTAATGAAAAAAAAACAACAACAAAATTTCAATTTTTCACTCTAGTCTTTGAAAGCTTGAAAGAGTCTAAAAGATTTTATTTACGAACGATCAAGAAAGCTTGAAGTTTGTCAACGAACAGAATTTTTTTTTTTTTTGTTTATTAATTTTATAAAATTATTCACTTTTTTGTTTGTTTGTTTTGTTTTCATTGTATTTTTTTGTTTTTTTTTTTAAAACATAATTTTTAAAGTTTATTACACCTATAAAAAATTTCACGACACTACAATTATTTTGTAGGGTGTTTTTTTTTTATTTGTTTCTCATTTTAAATTAAATAAAAAAAAAAGAAAAATAGATTATCTACATACTTTTAAACAACAAAAAAAATATACATATAATAAATATAAAATAATTACCATACATTTTTTTTATTAATTGTTCAATAAAATACAACATTTAAATAAAAATCAGAAAAAAAATTCAAAAAAAAAGAAAAAAACAATCACACCAATATTTTTCAATTATAATATTTTTTTTTTTCTTCAAATTTTCAACATATACTTAAATATATTATTATTAATAAAATTAGCTTATAAAATATTCATTGGAAGTCTATAAAAATGTGATTTTAATTTTATTATTATTACTTTTTTTTTAAAAAAAAAATAAAAATAAAAAAAAAATAAAATATAATTATTTTCATTTTAATTTTAATTATAATTTTTTTTTTATTTTAAATTTATATTTGTATACATGTAATAAGTAAGTATAAATGAAAATAAATAATGATAAAAATAAAAATTTAAAAATAAATTTAAAAAAAAAAAAAAAACAATAAGGAAAAATTTCAATATATGAAAAAAAAATTAAATAAAACAAAAGCGCAAAAAAAAAAAAAAACAAATAATAAAATTTGTTTAAAAAGTGTGTGTGTTTTTTTTTTTTAATTTTTGGATTCAGAAAATTTTTTAAAAAAATGAATTTATTCTTGTGAAAACTTCAAGTACATTATAACTTCTTAAAAAAATAGAAATAAACAGAATAATTAAACAATAATTTAACATTAAAAAATCAAAATCAAAAAAAAATAATAATAATAATAATAATTGATACATCGTATACATACAAACAAAATACATATAGTTTAAAAAATAAAATAAAATAAAAAACATTATTATATATCTAATTAAAAATAAAATAGAGAAAAAAAAATAAATAAATAAATTTTATAGTGTACTGAGAATCTTTTTTATTATTCAATTCCACTTTTTTTTTTTTTTCATATTTTTCTTGATTATTATTTTTTTTTTTATTTTTGAGAATTATTTAGACAATGAAATACAATAAAAAAAATTTAAAAAATAAATAAATAAATAAAGTAAAAATAATAAATAATAAAAAAAAAAAAAAAACAAAATCAATAATAAGCAACAAACATATCCGCCAGATATAAGCTTTTAATGTTTTGCAAATTTTTTTGCTTATATATCTTTTTTTTTTTTCATGATGTTTAAGAGTTAAAAAAAACATTTAAATAAATAAAAATATAAAAACAAATTGTATGTGTATTGTAAATTAATTAATAATTATTATTAAAAACTTTTATTTTCTAATTAATTGAGTTTTAATTATACTTAGAACGCATTTTTTTTTATTTTCTGCATCAACAATAAACGTAAGGATATAATATATGTATACCCATCCCTTTACTATACTTTTGTTAGTACTCTTAGTTGCCGCATATAAAGATGAAAATATGAAAAGATTAAGAAAAGTTAAGAGAGTAAAAAAATGTGTTGATTGACACTCCTCAACCACTTGAATTTCTGTATAGATTATAAGTAAGGGAACTGGAAAACGCATACATATGATGGGCGAGCGTTCCAATCTATCGTAAATTTGAAAAAAAAAAAAAGTTTTAAAAAAGCTTTTCAAGTGTGAAAAATTTTCAAAAAAAATTATTTTATTGATTACATTTGAAAATTTCTTTCATTGGAATTTTCTTTTAAATAAAATTTGTAGAAAAAAAAATGTATCTAACATAAATTTTCGTTTATTTTACGTTTTGAATTTAAAAGCCAAAGAATACATATAAATCTGTTTAAATTTTTTTTACTCTAAGTCATAAAATACACTTGTTAGCAAAAATATAATTTACAATAAAAAAAAAAAAAAAAAGAGTAAGGATCATAAATATTTCTTTGATCAAAGAAAAAGATGAAAGATACAAAATAATTTTAAAAATATATCTTTATCAAAATAAAAATATACATATATACGAGTATCTTACATGTATGATGTTTTTCCATGTTTTTTTTTTCTCTCTGTCTCTTATTAAAATATTATAAACTTGGTCAGTGTCATCTAAAAATATTGCATGCAATTAAATAACTTGTACTATACGTATACGTTGTATATATGTAACTAAATTTAGACAAATTTTTTATAGTAAAATTATAATCGTCTTTATGGTCATCATATCTTTATTTTTTATTTATTTATTTTTTTTTTCTCCTTATTATAATTCTTTTTTTATGATCTCTTCCTAGATGCTGATGTTTTTAATGCCAATATTAATCGTTTATATTGTAAATTATATACTAACTAAACAAAGTGTTTACTTCATAATTTTTGTATGCAGAGTATCTACCATATATACGAGTATGTACGAGTATATATGAAAATGTGTTGTTTTTTTTAATAATAGATACGACGTGTATAAGTACAAAATACACGACACATAAAGTAAAATTATAGTTTTAGCCAATAAAAAATTAAAATTAAAAAAAAAAAAAAAAAAAAGTCATCACATCAATAATTATATTGTAAAATAAGGTAGGTACACACAATAATTTTTTTTTGTTTTTTGCAATATCAATAGTCAATACCAAACTCCATAATATGTATATACTCTGGATTTCAGGTATGTAAAGTTTTATTTTTATTTTTATTTATTTCTTATTATTATTATTATTTTTTTTTCTTATTTTTTTTGTTGTGTTTAGTGCGTGAAATAAATTCCATTAATGCCTTATAGGCCATTTAAAGACCGATCTTGCATTCCTATTAAATCTATAATAAATGTGTAGTTTTAAACAGCACATATACGGTTAAAAGTATATACAAATATAGTATGTATGTAGTATGTAGAATGTTGCATAGTGTTTTATATAAGATAATATTACCTTAAAGCATTGAAATACAACACATTATATAAATTTATATCTATATCTATAAATATTTCTTTAACATTTTTTTTTTTCTGTTTTTAAACTTCACATGACCAAGATCATTATTCAAGTAATACTCAATACCTTAAAATTTAATAGGGTGTTTTAAAAAAAATTGAACATAAATCAAGATGAAAAAAAAAAACAACAACAAACAAAAATGAAAATAAACATTTAAAAAAAAAAATGTTTAAAGGAATTTAAAATGCTTATATATGTATAAATGTAATCCTTGAAATCCTTGAAAAATCAAAGTCGTTATACATAACTGCTAGAAAATTTGAAAACATATTATCCAAAAAGAGCTTTTTACCTATACCGTAACCAAAAGAAGAAGAAAAAATAACAGTAACTTTTTTTTTTTTATTTTGTTCTTCTTTTCTTTTTGTTTTTCTCAATTATTCTCGTAAATTCTTTGAAATACCTTGTATAAAATTAATATACTTTTATATTGAAAATTTAGAATAAAAACTAGTACATATACTCGTACATACATACATATATACATAAATGTAATTTTTTTTTGTGCTTTGTTTTTCTTTCTATGCTGTATTTTCTTTTTATGTAACATATACGCAACTTTAAGGTTTTTCTTTTTTAATTCTATTTTTTTTTTTTTTTTAACATAAAATGTGGAGTACCAACCATACAGAGTTATTTACACATATATGTATTAGGTTAACAGGAGTATATATAGTATACCTTAATGTTTTATTTTTCCGATTATAATTTTCTTTTACTTTTAGTGTTACTAACACGTCATCGAACACATAAAAATTACTTAAAAAAAAAAAAAAAAAAAAAAAAAACAGAACATAACAAAACTAAGAAAAAAATAAAAAAAAATAAATAAATAAAGGTAAAAAAAAAATAAAAATAAAAGAGAAAAAAAAAACTGTAACTATCCATACGATAAATGTACTTATATGTCATGTCACTTACCTTAAGGCAATTAGTAAAGCAGTGTGGAATTTTAAAATAAACCAAAAAAGAGAAGATTTAGTTCGACATGCATCGCAGATCACGGTCATTTAGTTTATTAGTTAAAGGTATAAAATATACATATTATGTATGTGTATAAAGAACACTTTGCTTTTTATTTTTTTTTAATTTTTTTTTCTTTATGTTTATGTAGTGTTTTTTGTAGCAAAGCATAAATATTGTATTCGTTCGTAATTCTAAACAAATTTATATTTTTTATCACAAAACGTGTATGCATATATGCGAAATTATGTAAACTAAAAGAATTTTAACGTTTTAACGATTAATGACTTTTTTTTTTTTTTCATTTTCCTTTTTTTTGTAAATTTTTCTTCTTCTTTTTCTTCTTCTTTCTTTTATCATATTGTACCTTTTCTATAAAGTAAAAAATGAATGCCACGATTAAAGAATATTCATAGTTTATTATTTTTAGAATACATTACATACATATTTTAAATCTTTCAGATAAATCTAAACATACAAAAAAAAAAAAAAAAAAAAAAAAAAAAAAAAAAAAAAAAAAAAGCATATAGGTATGTGGTGGTTATTAAAACATAAAATTATGAATGCGTTTAAAATGTGAGATCGTGTGAACAAAAAAATATATATAATATCCATTAAAATATTCTTTGTTTTACGAATTTTTTTTTTTTTTTAAACATGAAATGAACAAAAAAAAAAAAAAGTGACTGACAAGGATAAGAAAAAGGGATGAAATGGATTCTTATAGCAAAGTATAATAGGTTCTCTTGAGAAAAATAAGGTAGGAAATCACACGTTCTGAACATAAAATATTAAATTACTAAATATATTCATTTTGTACTTAATAAATCAGGTAATCAATTCATTTTAAAAAAGAAAATGAAAGCTTATAAAATTTTTCTTTGTCCAGACTTTTTGTCCATAAAGAATTTATGATGTGAGAGTTACTATGTAGAAAAATACAACAAAAGCTATAGGACATTACTCGTATATTATATGTACATATGTATGTCTTGTGAAGTTATGTTATAGATATTTTCGATGAATATACTTAAAACTGGATGTGTATGTATATATGACACGTAAACTCAAGTTAATTTGAGTAAGACAAAGCTCTGTGTGGGCTGTAGCATCATATGGAATAAGAAAAAATATATACGCAAAGTACATTCACAGAATAGGCATCCTAGAAAAATAAATTTACAATTTAGAAAACAAACCATATAAACCACATTAATTTTTTTTTTTTTCAAATTTTCTTAATAGACTTAATCACATTGGCATTTAAAAGCCAATTATATAAACAGAAACATTTTTTTTTTTTTTTTTTATCAAATTAATTTCCTCTTTAACTTATTCAAAAGGAAACACCCTCTATATACATATTTGTTTTTCATATTATATTTCAATCTAATTTTAATTAAATTTTCATTTAAACTTAACACACTGTCTAGTTTCTGTCTAAAATAAAATCGAGAAGAGAAAAAAAAATTATTCGCTTGATCGTATTAATAATTATATTTAATATAAAATAACAATAAAACAACAAAAAACATCAATTAAATAAAAAGAAAAAAAAAATCAGAATAGGAAAAACCAAACATATCATTTAAATTTTATAATATAAAATTTAATCGTATATATGTACATATACTGTGTGGTGTCACCCACACCATATTTGTGATGTTAATGATAAATTGATGCTATATAGAAATATAGGTATCTGGAATCTCGGAAGAGTTTCAAAAACACAAAAACACAAAAAAAACAAACACAAATTAAATGAATATTGTGATATGAAGTGACTTGTATGTATAATTTGTTGTTTTTTTTTTTTCTTCTGTGTTACATGCTAATAACTACTTAATTGTGTATTATTATTATTATTTTGTTTTTTGTAGAAAAAATAAACTTGCAAATGTAGAAGATAAAAAAAAAACATCGCTGTATAAAATTTTTTTTAGCCGTTAAGTTTATTTTATTGAGAATACATTAATATAAGTATCATTTTATGATGTTTATATAGTATAATTTCTACATATAAATATGTACATATGTACGTACATATATGTGTATTTATATAAAATAATAAGTATATATGTATGTATATGTAATAATAAACGGAAAAATTAAATGCCAATGATAATTGGTTCTGACTCGTGGATCATCTATATATGGCAAGGTAAATTATAACCTGCTCCTGGGCACTTTGACTTTGATCGTGAAGTTTAAAAACGTGACGTCAGTTCAAATTGCGTTTTTGTTTTTGTTAATTGTACGTTTTGGAGAAGAAGAAAAAAAATAACAAAAACAAATGATTTTTTTTTATTATTAAAGATATATTTTTATGAATATTAAAGAAATTTCTTGTAATTTTTTAAAATTCTGTTAGAGAAAATTTTTCTTCTATTCGAGAATTGAAGAAGAAAAAAGTTTTTGTAATTTAAAAAGTTTATGAAAATTGTTAGATAATGGGAGCTATTCTGTATAGGTTTCTGCTTATTTGACATTCTGCTAACTCTCATACAAAATTTTGACAGCTCGTAAAAAAACCTGCTAAGACAAAAATTGGTATTCTGGTACCAAAAATTAACAGAAAAATCTGCTAATTTTTCGTTAACTTATAGCAGGTCCTATTTTTGATTTCGTTATCGTTTAAGTTTTCTGCTAACTTCTGTCATTTTTAAGTTTTAGTAGATAAATAATGAATTTAATAAAATGGATGTTGTTTTAGCGTTGAGAACTCGCAGATTACTTCGTAGAATTGCAATGTAAGTAATTTATTTTATTAAAATTTTTGAGTAACTATTAAATTTAACTTATTTCAAACTTTCTTGTATAGTTTCCAGAAAAAGTATGTAATTTGTACATAGGTATACATATGTATATCTATGAAAAAGCCATAAACTACGAAGGTGTATGTATATCCTTTAACTTTTAAGAAAAAAAGGATATGTTGAAACAATACGAAACCTTATGAAAAAATACAGATTTCTGGAGTTAGTGTCGATAATCGAACTTTTTTTTTACGACATCAATTTACTACAAAGTGGATGAGAGGGTTATGTTAACAAGTGGAAGAGCTTGATAATGATGGGTGTGAGCTTTTTAAGAGTACTTACATAGTATTTGAAAAATTTATACTTTGTAATACAAAGTATGAAAGAAAAATCATTGGAATGATTTTTTATTTCCTTTTATTTAATCAGAAGTTATTTGAAAAAAAAAAATTATCTTCACAGTTAGAAAAATTACCTTTACTTATTACTTACTTTAATATACGTATTTAACTGTTAACAATTTTTTACAAAAAAAAAAAAAAACGTCTCTTCTTATACAAATATTTACTTTAAGGAAATTCTAACATATAACAAATGAGGAGAAAAAAAAACAAACGGAAAACTATTTAGACAAAAAAATAAAAAAAAAGAAATAATAAAAAGAAAATTGTTAAATTGTAATTGTGCAATTACCGACGACAATTCAAATCAATGTCAATATAATTTGTAAGTATAAATTTTAAACATTTAGGATGAAGCAATAAATTATATAATTGATATAAGAAAAAAAGAAAAAAAGAACCATAACAACAACACAAAAGGAAAATATTTCTTCTTTTTTTTTTTCTCTTCGTTTTTCTTTTTTAGTGACATACCTAACGACTTGTAAAATTACAATTTCATTGTACATACATACGAGTACATATGTATGTATGTATGTACAGATAATGTTGTTTCATGCAATTTCACATAAATTTCTTTTAAGTTGAATGTAATTTACTGTGACTTTAAAAAAAAAAAAAATATTTACTTTATGTACATAATTATGTATTTATTTGTGTAATATCGGATTTACTTTTTCTTTTTTTCATCATGTTTTTTTTTTTTTAATTTTATTTCGAAAACTTGTTAAATATGATATTTGATTTTGAATGTAAAGAAAATATCACTGAAGATATATGAATTTTATTTGTAATTTATCTTTTTTGGAAAATTTATTCGAGTATTAAAATTATTATTCAATTAAACAATGTATGATTGAAACTTAGTTAAGAGTTCTTACGAGAATTATAGGATAGGCACGCATATGGTAACTTTATAATCTTCGTAAGTTCAAATGGTAAGTTCATTCATGAACCCTTTCCTTTCTTTTTCATAGTAAGAAATGACTATAGAGAGTAATTGTGCTCACTTCATTTTTCGATCTATTAAAAATATAAAATATCCCATACGACATTTAAAATTGTGTAATCGCGTGAAAATCTTATCACTTGGCTGTTTTTTCAAAACAATTCTAAAACCTCATGAAAATTTTCAAAAAACTGATGATTTTTCCGTTTTTTGGGGTTGAAAATTCTTTACGTATGGAAATAAGTTCAATCAGACATCAGTGTTTTTTTAAGATTTCAATCTAAGAAGTTTAGTATTTTTTCTTTGATATTTCAAATAGTTGATCCTTAGGCTTGTTATTTATTATTTTTTTGTACTTCATGGATTAATGGTAAGTATGTACATTCTTTGTGTAGTAGACTATAAGAACAAAAAAAAACGACATTTGATTCGACTAGGACTTTAACCCAAGACCTTTGCCTTTCCGGGGAACTGTTCTACCAATTAAACTATCTAATGTCATGTCACTTGATGTTCTTATAGATTACTACGTAAAACATTGAAGAATGCAAGTTTTCTGCTGCTAATAAATACTCGTATATACATATACATATACGTTCATAAATTAGCAGGATTAAAAAACAAAAAAAACAAAAAAAAACAAATACTATTTTATTTTTGAGTAGGTATATCCATAATAAGAATATTATAAAAATAATTTATTACATCAATCGTGATTTTTTCCTAATTTGTATCAATTTTAGAATTTTTTAATTATGTTTATATATGAAATTAAATGTCAAATATTTATATCTCAAATACTTATGTACATATAGATAAATTTATGTAAAAAAAACACATTTTATAAATATGTACATACATATAATTATTCATGTATGCATGAGAAAAACATATGTATGTATACATATATGTACATACCTAAATATAATAAAAATTATTTATGCGGTAAATGACAATGAACTTTTAGCACCTTGAAATTGAAATTACATACACACATACATAGAAACAAAAAAAAAACATCTTATACCTATATTCTTATAATTTTGTGAAAATTTTACAATAATTTTATAATTCTCATACACGATTTACATACATACATATATGTATCTTTTTAGCTTATATTGTATATATTTGTAACTATTTGTATAATACATATTATGTTATTACAATTATGTTATCTATTTATAGTTCTTTAAGTACTATAACACCCATCAAAAATAAACAAAGAAAAAGAAGAAGGGAAGCAAAAAAAAATAAATAAATAAAAATAATAATAAAAACAAAAAACAAACAAAACAAAATGTATATTAATAATTTAGTCCGCACTTTTGCGGTTTCTGGTCTTTTTATTACCATTAGGGTATTGTTGTTAACTACCAACCATAACAATTAGATGAAAAATTTCAAGAAAAACAGCAACAAAAAAGCACGTAATATTATTTTAATTTTTTTTTTTCAAATAAACTTTAAAAATAATAGTAAATAAATAGCAGAAAAAGAAGAAGAAAAAAAACAGAAACAAACATTGTTAACTTGTGTATTATAATTACAGAATACTATTTTTTTTTTCTTCATGACAATACAAGAGTGAGTTTATTATTATAATAACACAGGTAAGTATATCTGATAGCATTGCAAAGGTTAATTATTATTATTTATTTTGTGCTTTAAAGTATAACATAAATAAATAAAAGAAGAAAAGTAGAAGAAAAAAAAGCAGAATAAGGTGAAAAAATACTTAATTTCAAATTAAATTATGTTTCGGGAAATAATATTAGTATGACATAATAATAATATGCCATTCAGTTTTATTATATTAATAAAATTTTAATTTGAAAAAAAAGAAAAATTATTTTTTTTTTTTTTTGATAAATTGCCAAAAATTACAAAGGGAATAAGTCATGTTTTTTTTTTTTTTTTGTTATTTTAAGGAACTTTTGTTTTTGTTTGCTTTTTTCAGGAAAATCCCTATTGTCATGCTTTCTTTCTCTTCTATATATATATGTATTAGCTCCTCGAAGGATCATAGGAGCACAATTTTTTTTAACCATTTTCCAAGGACCATTTATTCTGTTATTTTTATTTTTCTCATTGCCATGCGTTACAGTCAAGAAATACTTTTCATCAATTTAAAATGTTTTGTAACTTCATGCATTTAAACTTTGAACCTTATAAAACGAAACCTACTCCCCCATCCCCTTTTTTCGGATAGAAATGTTATACACTTTAAATTTGAACCTAATTTTAAGCATGATCCTTTTCAGCTATGTCCTTGAATCTTTAGAATTTCATGTAAACTATAATACACAGAATTTTTTGATTATTTTTTGGTTAAACCTACTACATCACGCATTTCAAATTTTAATGTGGCGACAAATAGAAAAGTTCAAATTATCCTTAGATTAAAAAAAAACACTACTTATATAAAAAAAATATCATCTTCATGGAAAACAAAAATACATATTTAAATTGCAACACACTGATGTATGTATATACTGTTTATTTTGACAAATTCCTTGTACAAAAATAATACGACATGGAAAACATGTAAGAAAAATCATTTTCTTATTTTTCTTTTTTCTTTATTTTTCTTTTATATTTTATCAAACATATTTACAAAAATTGCACATTACATTGTTGCATGAAAAAACAATAAAAGCATCAAAAAAAATTATCTAATACTATGTATTAATATTTGCTTTGACATTTAAAAAAAAAAAAAAAGAAAAAAAAAATATGAAAATTATATAAAATTACATACTGTATAAACGATTGATACATAATGAAAAATAATACATATCTATGTACGTACATATGTTTTTTTTTTCTGATTGCATTAGAACATTAAAATAGATATGTAAGTATATGTATAGATAACTACATTTTTCTTAAAGTAATATTGGAATTTTTTAGATCAATTTTAAAAAACCAAAAAAATAAAAAATCAAATAAAATCAAATAGAAAAATAAAAATTGTATTTAGAAAAAAAAAATCTTTAAATATAGTATTCTGTTTGCTTACAACAACAATAAAACAGAAAAAAAATATAATCCTAAAAAAGATTGCAAAAAAAAAAAAAAAATATCTTACGAAAGTGAAAACTAAGTCGTGCATCTCAAACTGATAATTTCGTGGCTGCAATTTCATTGTTTTTTGCAAGCATGGATTTGAAAATAAACTTTATGTGTAAGTTTGTATATAAGAGCTATATATTATATTCTTACAAGCGAATTACACTAATCTGTATATACTTGCATATATTATAGAATATGTACATAAGTAATATTTTTCTATCTATAATAAAGCAAAGATACATACATATAATATAGAAAATTTAAATAATTTTTGTTGTGTATACGTGTTGCATCTTTTTATTTTTATTATTATATTATAATTATGTATATTATGTGTTATATAACTTTTGGCATTAAAAATGAAGAAAAAAAATGAAAAAAAAAAAAAAATAGAAAATATACCAAGTTTAATTTAATTTTATTTATTTTTATTTTGTTCTGTATTTTTTTTTTTTTTTTGCTTTTTTAATTTTAATAAAAATTCATCTTCAAAAATATAAGAAACCTGTTAATCGAATCGAATAAGTACGAAGATACAAAAAATATATATTTATAATACAAAACACTTTATATAACGTATAACTTGACAGTTTTTTGGGATGATCATCATCCAAGTAAATGATAAAAACAACAAAAAAAACATCAAACGTGTCATTTATATTTTCTGAATGTTTTAAGGAAAAAAAAAAAAAAAAGATTTTTTTTTTTCTGAAAACATAAATCAAAAAAAAAAAAAAAAAAAATAAAAAAAAAAATAAAAGAAAAAAAAAAACATTTTTAAAATTTTTTATGCAAAAATCAAACCATGACATTTTGACGATGTAACTGGCAAAGAAGATCGTGAATCAAATAACACAACTAAAAATACATAAAATGTGCTAAAATAGGTAAAAATTGTATATATACATACATTATGTTCATACTTTATCTAGTGGAAAAAACGCCATTTAATTTATTAAAAAATGCAATGTTTAATACTTTTAAAAATATATGTACCTATATGTATAAATGTGCACTCATAAAATGTCAACAGTATAAAAATTGTAAATGTTTTATAATAACCTTCCTTTTCTTTTAATTTGACTTTTTTTTTTATAATTTGCAATTTTTGTATTGGGTATTTAAAGAGAAAAAAATTAACTCTAATCATTTTTTGTCCTTTAAAAAAGGATAAAGTTATTTTAAAAACTTTTTTTAAAGTCACCTAAAAGTCATAATATTTTTTTTTTATTAGCGACATATAAAGAAGATGAACTGAAGAAAATTTAAGCTATAGAATATAGATAATTTAAAAATAAAATGAAAATGAAAAATAAAATTAAATAAATCACCTAATATTTCTTGAAAAATTTCAAATATAGTTTTTTATTGTTCTATGTTGATGAAACAACAACATCTTAAATCGAACAAGGATCTATAGTATGTATTTATACTCAAGTAATTTTCAGTTAACTAGAAAAATACGTAAAACTAAAATTTTACATAAATTGCAAACTACATCTTCGTCCACAAAAAAAATCTAGCTTTTTCTATCCCCCTATTAAAGCCACAGGTTAAAGGATTAATATTTTTACGAAATATTTAATTAAAATGTTATCATGTTTTAAATTTTAAAAATATATAATTTGTGTGTAAAAACCAAAAAAAAAAAAAAAAAAGACAAAATTAAAGTAATTTATCGTACTTATTTTCCTACTCCTATTGTTTTTATTTTTTTTTATTTTTTAATTAAACAATACATAATTTATTGTGTTAAATTATTTCTTCTTCTATACTTCTACATAATTAATTAACTGACAAAATTTACATTAGAATCAATTTAAAAATTAATTTATTTAATCAACAATTTTAAAATGTTTATTTATTTATTTTTTTTCTTTATCATTTATTATAATTCAAAATTAATAACTTCAATTTTATATGTTATTTATTTACACCTTGAACAGAATAAAATAACAAAAACAACAAAAACAAAAATCATATACAAACTTTATCTTTGTATAAATTTTATAAGATTGTTAACTTTTAAATGAATGGTTTTTTTTTTTTGTTTGTTTGTTTATTTGTTTCTTTTTTCAATTTTATTTTGCTATGCTATATGATCTACTACCTATATAACATATTTATTTTAATAAATATTAAATGGAAAATTGAAGAAAAAAAAAAAGCCAACGACGACGATGAAAAAAAAAAAACAATTTAAATCTTATATAAAGTTACAAAAGGGATATACCATATACAATTATATACATAGATAGCAAGTGTATATAAACTCAAAACATAGAATAAAAAAAAAATTGAATTATATGTTTTATAAAAAGTATCTATGTTCGTTATTAGTTTACAATCATAGTTTTTAATGTTCAATTTTTTTTTTTGAATACTGTGAATAAAATGCAAAAAAAATAAAATATAGAAATTGAAATGGAAAATTGAAAAAAAAAAAATTTTTAAAAATAAAAACAAAAATAAAACGCACAGAAATATAAAAAATAAAAAAAAAAAATAGTCAAGAATTAAGTTAAAATATTAAAACGACAACAACAACTAAAACATCAACAGCAAAATATATTAGATACTCACATAAATATTAAATCCTTATATTGATAAAACAAGCATTAAAAAATTGAAAAAAAAAAAAAAAAAGAATGTGTGTATTTGTTGTTGTTGTTTTTTTTTTTTTCAAAATCAATTTATAACACACCAAGTGGCAATCTTCTGCTGTACAGTGTAATTTTAAATTAATTAATTTATATTTTCATATCAACTGTTCATTTTAATACATATATATGTACATATGTATGTACATAAATACATATACATATTTATATAATTTTATATGTATGTATTTTTATAAATTTAAGAACTATAACATATAAATGTATGTATATAGATATTTTCAATATTATTATTATTATTAGTTAGTGTATATATTATGTATATGTATGTATATTTTAGGTACATACATATATATGTATATATTTGTATTAAAATGGTAAAAAAGCCATTGACCCCTAACATGAACCAGCATTACAAGTTTAACATTAAGTGCGCAAACTCCTTCACATAACTCACCTTATAGCATTTAAAAAGACTCTTTAGATTTAAAAGAATAACACAAAAATATACATATACATACATATGTACATGCATATATATACATATACATATATAAAAAAATAAAAATAAATGAAAATAAAATATATACTGTATATACGAAAATAAAAGAACAAATTTATCAGAAAAAAAAAATAAATATATATATGTATGTATGTTTATATAGAAAAAATGTTAATAAAATAAAATGAAGAAGGTAAAATACAAAAATACAAGAAAAAAATTGTTGAAAATAATAAAAGTACTCTTTGGCAGACCTTAGAGTCAAGTTATATACATATACTCGTATATATCTATGTATATTGTACATATAGAAGTAAAATAAAATAAAATAAAAATAAATAAGCTATATATGTATGTATGTAGGTAAAAGAAGTTTTTTAAAAGAAGAATAATTTTAGCACACACCACACAAACCATATATACTCGTAATATAAAGCGATCCTATAAAAAAAAGTATATAACTTTATGTATAAGATACACAAAATTATAAAGTAATATTTAGAGTTTTATATAGATAGATGGATGTGTTCTATATATACATACATACATATATAGGAAAAGAGAAAGAGGAGAAACCTTGACTTTGACTTTAAGAAATTGACTCTAACTTCTTCTTTGGAATATTAAAAAACCAAAGTTATTCTTTTACAAGAAACTTGTGGTGTATAAACAACAACATGCACGGAGTTATTATATGTATACATATATATACTTTATAAACCCTACACATATAGGTATTTATTATAGATGTATTTTTATAATTATATATATATGTATAATATAATCCAGGTACACTCAACTATATACATATGTATATGTACATTATGTATGTTACAAACTATGTATATGTTATATTATAAAGATTTTTTAAAAAAAAAAGTAAAAAAATAATGAAAATAAAAATATATATGGACATATAATATACCTGTGTGTATGTATATTATAAAGCAAAGATTCTTATTTCTTAAGTATCGTTTGAGCCTTACAACAATCAATAAAAATTCTCGTCTTACAAGAGACTCCAATATATGTTGCGGCAGTAAAACTCATCAGTATTGTGGCTATTGTGGGGGAGCAAATAAAAATGAGAATATTGTATCGTTTGTTTAGAATGTTTTTTTTTCTTCTTCTTCTGATTTTTCTTCTTTATATGTACATACATATGTATACCATATACAAAAGTACATAAGTACTTTATAGTTCAAAAAAGAATTAAATAGTAATACCATTTTTATAGCTATATATATATACATATAAACATACATATGTTTTTTTTTGTACAATGAAAAATATGAGAGAATCAATTCTTAATAACAATTTTCTATATTGACCAATAACATCAACAACATCTTTTTCTTTTATAAAAGAACAAAAAAAAAAACCACATGATATCCATAAAGTTATAATAAATCCCATGAATATTCATGTGTAACTTGTATTATTATGTACTTCAACCTGTTGTAATCTATATTTTACCATTTTACTATAAATTTATATGCAATTTATATTAAAAAAAAAAAGAAACAAAAA
The DNA here is from genome assembly GCA_932526495.1 of Bombylius major. Lineage (NCBI taxonomy): Eukaryota > Metazoa > Arthropoda > Insecta > Diptera > Bombyliidae > Bombylius > Bombylius major. The sequence goes on from OW052046.1 coordinate 38,467,420, forward strand.
AATAAAAATAAAGACAATATAACAAGAACAACAACACATAAATATTATGTATTTGAAGTACAATAATCATTGAATGTCTCCATTTTTTTTTATTTCTGATTGATTGACTTTTTATTGAAAATAAAAAATACAACAATTGAAAACGAGAAAGAAAAATAAAGATTATTCATGTATTTGAAAATTTTCTTTTATCTGAAAATAATGTAAAATTCAATTGAATATTTTTTCTAACAAAAATTCAGTTTTTAACTACATGGAGTTTCAATTGTTGTTTAGTATTAGTGAGAAGAAAAAGATGCAAGTTCCAGTTACGAATTTGGGATTGGGTGGTGTTTGCCACTATCTTGGAACGTTTTCGCCACGAGACGACTATCGTCCCAATTTCGTGGCAGGTACGTAGCGATCCATTCCCCATTTTAGTGGAAAATACGTTCCTGCCACGTACCATAGACGTTCCCGTCTCTGGTATTTGCCACTTTGTACGATTCTTCTTGGTGGCAGCCACGTGACGGGATACCAAAAATGTTGCTTGGGCATACCATTAAAAATTCACAAAAAAATTGAGTAGATATTTATTTTATTTTTTTCAAAAATTTAAAATAATAAAAAAAATTGAAGGTATATAAGGAAATCTTTATAGAGAAAAAAAGCCCACATTTTATTTTAAATTAATTTTATATTTAAGAATTTTCGCTAAAAAATTTTCCTTTTTTTTCAATTTTTCTGAACAAAAGGAATAAAAGATTTAGTACAACGGCCGCTTATTGAATTAAGCAGATAAAACATACAATCACGGATACTCAAAGAAAAGGAAGATTTTATTAAGATTCATTTCTTAAAACGGAAATTGTTGACATAAGGTCAAATTTCTATTTTTGGCAAATACTATAAAAACTTTTTCTTCTATCTGGTCACATACAATTGAATTCTTTTTGATCACTCCTATAGGGATTGATTACTTTTCCATTAATTTAAAGCCGCTATGATGTTCTTTATTTTGTTGCTGTTTTTTTCTGAAAACATATTACTATATACTGCTCATCACTTTTTTTTATTATTGCATATGAGTTTGATTGTTATCTGAAAAAAATACAATATTTGTGTTTAACTTTCTTCCGTATAGTCCTTAATTTATTTTAATTAGGTGTAAGTGCTTTAAGTGTCATGTTTAGGTAACTTAAACTAACTTAATAACTTAAGAAAAATCTTGCTATACAAATATTTTGGCTTAGATTTCACCCTCTAAAAATATTGTAAAAGTCTATAGGTAAACAGTTCTGACTAACTGATCGTTGAAAGTCTAATAAAAAAAAAAATTATTAATTTATCTTAAAACAAAAGGGTTCATGAAATTTAATATTTTGAATCATACAAAAAAAAAAAAAATAAATTATAATGTTCTTAATGTCATTGATTTGCGTGAATGAAGTTCATGAACCTCATAGTAACAACATTCATTCTTTTCTTCTTTTTTTACATTTTTTCCCATACATACTATATAATATTTGTACATACTACATACATACATACAAAACGTTATAAAACTTATGATGATCATGATTACATGATTACTTGATTATAATAAAACGCTTCCAATTTTTACAATATGTACATTTTATATATTAAAAAATATATGTACTTATGTATATTCATTTTATATCGAAGAACCTTTTATGTATACAATTTTTTTTTATATTGTATTTTTATTTATTTTTTTAATCTTTTAATTTGTGTATAAAACATATACAATATAACCTAAGGCAATTTAATTTTAGTTAGATAGAAGTTGAAATCATTAAAAAAAAAAAAAAAACTTATTTTTTACAACTTTTTGTTAATTCAATATTTATGAAAAAATTAAATAAAGGAACAGGCTATAATATTTACAAGAAATCTTTCATAAAAATGAGAAAACAAAAATTCTCCAATTTATACAATAAACCTTACATTAAATTACGTGTGTAAATATCTATGTATATATATGTATATGTATATATAAAAAAACCATAAAAAATATGCAATTTTTTAAAACATTGTTTCATTTTTATTCATGAAAAAAAAATTATATCCTTTTATGAATTTTAATACAATAATTACTTTATTTACAAATTGTTACAATGTGTTTAATTTTATTTTTTTATTATTATTACTTATATATTTACATATAAGTAAATGTCTTAAGTTTTTTTTTTTAATGTTCTCTTGGAACTTCTTTTTTGTTTTTTGTTTTTTTAGTTTTCATTTTTTTTTTATTATTAAAAAAGAAAATACGAAATACCCGATAATTTAAAGATAAAACTTAAACTTTTGAGTTTAAAAAAAAAAATTAATCAAATGTCAAAGAACATAAAAAAATAAAAAAATAACAAGATCGTCTGTTTTGTGTAACAAATTTAAATCAACTTTTAATGTAGGCATGTATGTATATTCTTGCCTCTTTTAAAGGCAAGCTTTCACAGAAATATAAATTCAAGTTAATCGTTTATGTAGAAAATACCAAAGGCTTTATTTAGGCCAATAATGTCGTGGGAAAGAAATTTTTTTTAAATTTAACTTTTTTGCAGTATAGGAGCTTTTTTGGGTATGAAGAACCGAGTTTTCTAATTTCTTCTTTTAGAATTGCATTCTGACAAATTTTTAAGCTGTGGGGCGATTTAAAGTGCCGAAATAAAAAATATCTGAAATATTTCTTGATAATACTCGCTGTCACTCCGCTTTATTACAAGTTGGTTGAAAAGCATTTGTTACACTATTTTTGAGCTTTAACAAAATTCCAGAATTGTTTTGATCTATACTTATTTTGTGTTAAGTTAAGTTATGAGAAAAATAATATAAATATTGTACCGAAGAACTCGAACCTGCTAGGTATTTCTCTCAATTGTATGTCCTCTTAAGCGATATATCATTAAAAGAAAATTGAAAAAGATAGGTATTTGATTTGAAAAATTGCAAAAATTTCTAATATTCATAAAATAAAACTTTTTTGCATAAAATTAAATATATGTGTATATATGTATGTATATGTAGATTCTAGATACATATATACCTTTTTTATGAGAAATTTTTGAAAAGAAACAAACATATCGGCTTATAAGCCCAAAGGTTCATTTCTTTTTTTCCATGAATTTATTTTTTCATGAATTTCATTTATTCTCATAAAATTTATCAAACAACAACAAAATTTTAGGTTTTTTTTTATATTTTTTTTTTTGTATTTCTAATAAATTCAAATTCACAAACTTATTAGATTTTATTTTTATAAAAAGCCGCAGGATATCATGTTAAAAATCATGAGAAAAACATTTTTTTCCCTTCTTTTTAAAAAAAGAAAATAAAAATTCTTCTTTCCCTCGTTTATTATTTTTTTTTTCTAATTCTGCTATTTTTTTTTTTTTTATTTTAATAAAAAAAGTACAATACATTATTCATACATATAATAAACTTGGTGGACCTAGACCATGCTCTTCTATTATGTAATCATTACGATATCATCACGTTCTTGACATTGAGTAAATTTATCTTCATTATGCCGGTCTACTATATGCCATGGATGGATGATATACCATTATTATTACCTTTTACAAAAGTGAATTAATATAAAGTTAAATTAGATGCTTTTTTTTTCTTTCTTAGTAATAATATAAGTACGTTTTATTTTTAATGTATCTATGGATACATAACTATAAGTACGTATATATAATATGTATGTGTTTTGTGTATTATATCATGACTCTATAATAATAATTGAAATTGCTGATGAGATATAAACATATGATATGTACAAACATTTTTATATTAACTTACTTAAAAAAATTACCTTATTCTGCTAATACATATATAATATACATAATTACATACATACGTACATACATACATACATACATATATCTAAAAGTTTTATGTTATACAATGAATAAGATTTGGGCAATTATGTATATTATATTGGGTATATATGCATTACATTTTTAAATTGAAAGGAAATTATCTAAAATTAAGGTAAATTTCGAATTTTCAAGATATTTAAAATCATTTGGATTCTTCTATAAAAAAAAAAAAAAACCAAAGACTTTGTTCATAGAAAATTCATATCAAAGTAGATATGCTAGGACAATGCGCTTCAATCTTTATATTTTTGTTTCCTTGAGACAGAATGGCCCAGTTTTAATATCCTCAGGCACTGGGGTCCTCTTCCTTGACCATTGCAAACCAGACTTAACTTTTTAGTTATTCGAATTTTAAAACTTGTAAAAAAAAAAATTAAATTCAATTGTTAAAAATATAAAATAAAAATCTATAATGATATACAGTTTAGTTTAGATACAGTTTAGTCTGGAATAAATACATACATAATGCAGTAAAGTCTGTCGTTTTTTAAATAAATAAATATTATCTTATATACTTTTCGAAGAAGTTTAATTTGAAAAATGTACTATGTGAAAATTTATAAAAAAAAAAAAAACACACAATATTTTTCCTGTCCTCATTTCTATATATTCAAATAATATATACATAGTATACGTATTATATTCGCGAGTATCTTATATTTTTAAACAGAATTATCTTTTATTTCACTTATTTAATTTTTATTTTATTTTCTTTTTTTTTTTTCTTCTTTAAAACAAAAAAAAAAAAAATTATTTTATAGTTTATTATTACGATTTATCTATTATCTTGTTTATGCACAAAGGTTAAAACGTATTAACGATAAAACGTTTTAAACATCGTTTTGAGATAATACATTTTGATTGGTGTTTATGCGTAATACAACATTTCGTTCTCACTCAAAACGTTGAACACCTGCGTGTGTAATAACAACTACTTAAAACGAAGTAAGTGTTTATGCACATTTTAAAAACGAAATGAAACTTTAAATGCGGATTTAATAGTGTATTAACTCAAAACGACGTAGAGCTTTAATGCGTTTTGAAATTTTGTTTATGCATCCGTATTAAGTCAAGACGGAGTGAGTTAATGCGAAGTAACGCTTAGCATAAACAAGATATATGATATATTTTACCTATATTTACTTTATAATACATTATACATTATATTCTATATTCTACAGTGTAAATATGAATAAATCTAGTTATCATTTATAATATACATATACATAAGTAGAATATAAACTCTACTGTCCTCCAATGATGAATTATGGCGGAAATTTTGTTAGACATGAAAGCAAAACCAAAACGGCAATCTACTTTTTTTTTTCTTTTTCTTTTTTAAACAGATACTATATTCATATATACATACATATGTAAATATACATAAAATAATATACATATTAAAATGCATACATATTCATACCTATGTAAGATATATACAGTATCTATACATATTTTTGCATTTATATCTATATCAAAAAAAAAAACCAGGAAGAAAGTTTAATAAATTTTTTTTTCTAATTTTTTTTTTTTTTTTTTGAAATACACCTTTTAATAAATGTTATATATGTAGGTCTGCTGTAACTTATATATACATATATGAATGTATGTATGTATATGTAGATATATTTTTAATGTGTACCTCGTATATACATATATAGTGACAAACTATTAAGAGGTGACGAGTCGGTTCATTAGACTTTGTAAACTGTTTTAACTGTCATTAAGTGAAGAAAAAAAAAATTAATAATACCTAGTAATTAATAAAATAAAACAAAAACAAAAAAAAAAGAAGCAAAATAAATGAAACTGGAAATTAAGAGTGAAATAAAGAAAATAAACAAAAACAAAAAAAAAAAAGAGTTAAATAATAAGAAAAAGAAGAAAAAGAAAAAAAGAAAATGTTTTCAAATAACACAAGTTTTATGTCATTTGATGCTAATTGATGTTGTTTGCTTTAATTTACCGTTTTACAGATAATGATAAACAATTAAGAATATAAATATGTATGGAATGTACATATGTGAATAAACGATTATTTTATATTATAAATCACAAAATAATCATAGGAATTTTTTTAAATTTCATTTTACTTTGGTTTTTTTTTCTATTTTTTTTTTTTTACAAATAATTTTTAAACGTTAATCTTTTTAAGAAAAAAAAAATTTAAAAAAAAAAATTGTCATTTATGAGCTTTTTTTATGATATTAACTTAAATTTAAAGTTTTAAATCTAATTTGACAAATTTAATTTACTTTTATTTCAATTTTTTCTTTTTGTTGTTTTCTTTTTTTAAATCTTTTTTTTTAATAAAATTTCTTATTGTTTTTAACCTTTAAATGGTCTGACCGTATACCTATATGTATATAGGTACATACAGTCCGTTTCAAAATATAACCTCACCCCTACCATGTGTGTATATATCATATAAGGAGTGGAATTTTCATAAACCTTTGTTTTAGGATTTTGAAGGACCTGTTGTGTTAGAAAAATTTTTGAAATTTAATTTTTGGAAAATGCCACCGTATTGCAGGAGCTGGGGGAGAAAGTAAAGAATGCCCATAAAAACCGTTTCCTTCATCCGATCCTTCATATTGATTCTAAGACACAAATCTTCAGAATTTTTAAATTCAATATTTAATTTTTGCATTTGTAAATGTATGAAAATTTAACGCAAGAAGTTGTCGTTAATCATTTACGGAGAGCTCAAAGGACATATACATTAGCTGTATCTACATTAATGTAGATACATGATGTATAAAATTAAAATTCTCTACTTTTTCGAGCTTGAAATTATTGATAAAAAATCTTTAAAAAAAAAATTAATAAGTGCGAAAACAATTCATTTGAATTTAAAATATTTAACATACTCATATACCAGGGGCTTAACAAAAGTTCGTGCAAAAATAGGAAAGGGGTAGTCCTTTTTCCCTCTAACTTCACATATGAGTAGAAAGACTTCTTATTATTATCTAAACGTAGTTTCAGTTTCAAGTTGCTGTGTCAACATGGAAATGAGAAAGAGAAAATTAAGTGAAACAAGTCGTAGTGTAAATCCACCACCAAGTAAAAAAAAAATCACTTAAGATTTTGTTCAGATTTCGTTGGAAGTTAGGTCCAAAAAAAATTTTTTCATAGTGTGTAAATGCATTTGGTGATAACGCTTCGTCCATCTGTAGCGTGTACGAGTAGTTTAAAAAATTTCAAAGTGTATATTTTAGTATCAAGGACGAGCCCCGTGAAGGTCCTTTCAAAACCTCCACTGATGACACCAATATTACTGCTGTGAAAAAGGTACTTGAAGCTTGTATGACACGGTATTAATACTATTGGAAATTTTAAGTATTTAAAGAAAGAGACAACAGATGAGGATTCACGAAAGATAGAGGAAACGATTGCTGATACACTGGGGGAAAAATGCCATGGTAGTATCACAAATCTTTAATGACAGTCTGCAATATACATATCAAGAAATGTGCATGATGGGTTTCACGTATGTTGGGTGAAGAAAAGGCAGCTCGTGTACAATTCGCTCAATTTTTCCTAGAGAAATTCAGGGAAGATCGATCCACGAATTTTAATAATACTATAACGGGTGATGTGACCTAACTTTATAATAGCAAACCCAAAACAAAACTCCAATCTTTTGTATGGAGTTGAAAAGTTCAACCTTCTCCAGAAAAAGCCTTAAGTAAAAAATCCACTTGAAAAGTAATGTTTGCGATTTTCTTTAGTAGAAGTAAAATTATAGCTGCTATACCACTGAAAGCAGGACATACTGTTATCGCAGACTGGTGTACAAATAATTGTTTACCTAAAATGTTTGAGAATATTTTACAAGTATGTCGCACAAGTGCATTGCGGAGATGTTTTCTTCACCACGAGAATGCTTTTTCCACATACAGCAAAAATGACATCAGATTTTAAAGCTGAATCTGGCATCAATGAAAATCGGTCAGCACTACATTCGCCCGATTTACTACCTTACAACTTCCGGCTCTTCTCAAAAAAAGGAAGATTTTGAAGCATGTTTTGACAGGTGAATTTATAGAATTAAGAAATGTATAGAAATAAATGGAAACTATGTTGAGAAGTTTTAAACAAATAAACTTTATAATGGTAAAAAAAAAATCTTGATTTTTAAATTTTCTTTGTGCTTTTGCACGAACTTTTGTTAAGCCCCTCGTAAGTTGAAAAAATAAATTTTATTTTTTATCTTTTTTATTTGAAATTTATTTTTCTTTCTTTTGCTTTGGTTCAATTTTAAAATTATGTACATTTTTTGAAATTTTCTATATACATATGTACATACATAGTATATGATTTTGGAACAAATACAAACATATGCAATATATGCACATACATATGTATGTATGTATGTATGTAAAAATATTTTTCACATTTCAAATGACACTTTTAAGATATGATTTTATTATAATTGAAAGTGAATATTTATATAAAATAGATACAAGTTATATTGTAAAAGTAAATTGAATAACAGATGTTTACTTACTTTTTATATCTTTTTTTTGTTGTTGTTTTTTTTAATATAAAAAATTGTAAGTATGTATATAGTTTTTCTGTTATTTTATATTTTGTAATTTCTTTTGTCTGGCAAAAAATGTATTATAAAGAAAATAAAAATAAATAAGAAGAAAAACATAAAAGATTAAGAAAAAAAAAAACAACTATAAAAATGAAAATAAAGTTTGAGGTGAAAAAATTCGGTATAATATGTTTTGTTTTATTTTTTTTATTTTTTCGAGTAGGTGTTTATTATAATACACAAAAATACTAGTTTCTACAACTTGTTTTCTTGCATAACAATTGATATAAAAAAATTTGATTTATGCAAAGTATATGTACTTACATACATAGATATTTATGTATGTATATGTATCTACTCTTTTTTACTATTTTTTTTAAATTTTTTATATTCATTGTTTAGAAAAATTTCTGTATGAATTTGCACAAAGTACCTATGTATTTTAAATCTTAACTCAATTTGTTGAACTTGTTGAATTTTGCAGTGCAGAACTTTTTTTTAATGATGTGCTCTAATTGAAATAATTAATATCTAATTGAATTTTTAAATAAAAGATAAAAATAAAAAAATAAAAATTATATTAAAAGCAAGTTAAATTTAGACATTAATATTTTATTAATTCAATTTTTTATTATTATGATAATTCAATTTTTTGGCTTGAAAACCTTAAGCCAATTAATTTTCTGTTCCTTTTTTTCTCTCTTTCAATAAATTTCTTTTGTTCTACTTAAATTTTGATTTGGCTTATCAAGAAAAAAAAAACTAAAAAAAACCGTTCTTAAAACAAATAATAGACTTCATGCAAAATATCTTAATCAAAAGAGGGGTAAAATATTTGCAAAAACCTAATCTTATAAACAAATAAAAAGATACAATATTGAAAGGAAAAAAAACCAACGACAACTACCTACAACAAAAATTTGTTTTATTAAATTTAGAACATTTAAGAAAAATAAGTTCAAAATACTTGACACATTTTTTAATCATATATGAAAAGAAAAAACAAAATAGGTATGTAGTTCTTTTTAAATTTGAAAACATAACATAACGTTAACATAATTTTACCGTTTAATTCTTAAAACTGTCTATTTAAAAAGATATAAACATTTTAACGCAAATAAAATTTAAAATAAGATTGTATAAAAGATAAACTCTTTATACCTACCTATATTTTTTTTTTTCTTTTTCTTATTCCTTTTTGTTAGAACAACATCAATAACAAAATTAAATTTAACTAAAAAAATAAATAAAAATACCTGAACATAAAAAAGTTTAAATAATAAAAAAATCAATGAATAAGTGCACAAACACTTTTAAACATTTCGTATGAAAAGAATTTTTTGTTATAAAATAAAATAATGATAAACAAAATTTAAACAAAACAAGCCAAAAAAAAAAAACAAAAAAAACCAAATCAAAAAGTCAAAAGTGAAAAAAGAAAAGATAATTGCAATTTCCAAAAAAAAAAAAAAAGAAGAGAAATGAGATAAATACAAAAAAAAAAAAAACATCATTTACCGTTAAAAAATTTGTTGCTAATGTCATTTTTAATTTTTTGACAAGCCTTCAAAATTTACATTAATGCATTGAAAAAAAAAAATAAATACCTACATAAATAAATAAACAAGGTAAATTCTTCGAAGTGTGATTCAGTTCAACAGATGATGTGTGTGTGTGTTTTTATATTCCAGAAACAAAAAAAAAACAAAAACAGAAAAAATTACATATTATAACAAAGCACGTGATATGTAGCCAAAAATCTCTTTCATATAAAAAAGATAATCTTCTTGATATAGTAAGATTATAATGGGATAATTATTGTGCTTGTTTTGTGGTGGTGGTGGTTTTTTTTTTACATAATATTTATTTACATTTTTTTTTTCGTTCTTTTTTTACACCTTTTTAACATATTGAAGAGTTCTTGTTCTTTGTTTTTTTTTTTTTTTTGTCTTTCAAGTTTCAAGTGAACATTCTCATTGTACTCAGCAAATAAATACATACATACATATGTATGTATACATCAATTAATTTTCTTCAAGATATTATATTTACGATACGGTACAAATACTGTCATGTCAAAAACTTTAAAGTTTGAGCAGTTTTTTTTTTTCAAATACATACATATGTAGGTACATAATTATTTTTGTTCTTAAGTAAAGTAAAAATCATTTATCAAAGGACTTTTAAGGAGAAAATATATTCTCAAAAAAATATTGTTTTGTTATGTATGATGATGTTCGTGAGGTTGCAATAGATTTCCATCCATACCATTTTTCTGATATTCTCGGAAATTGTAAGATAATTGAATCAATCAATCAATCAATCAGTTCCATAATTTTTAGTCTTACCATTTAAAAATTCAAACTAAAAAATATTTTTTTTATCAATTGGAATACTTATTGTATTAGCGAAATTCCGTCCCAATTAGGAAATGACCCAATTACAAAGACTTCGTAGAAAAAGAAAAAGAAACAAAATTAGCAAAACCACTATTGGAACTATTGAATAGAAAAACATTACTGCTCCAAATTCTCTTTCGAAGTTTAAAGAAAGGCCAAATTTCCTATTTAAAAGGCCTAATTTTAAAAGATTGTCTCGATTAGAGCGTTTATTTATTTTTTTTTTTTACTTTCGTACTAGAAAAGTTTAATTTCAAAAACATAATTACAAAATTTTAGTAATTCACAAAAACTCACTCAGAATTTAAAAAAAAAAGCTCTCATTTAGGTTACATAAAAAAAAGAAAAAGAATTCATGTTCCTCAACAAATAATTTTAGATATTTATTTCAACAAAAAACCTACATTTTTCGACACTTGGATTCTTGATTGTTAAATTGTTAAAGCAATGGAAGAAATTATATAGGAACTGTTAAACAATGATTGGCAATTTTTATTCATTTTCGGTTTCTTTTTTTTTTTTAATTTTATTATAAAGTTTTCGTGAATCGCACCAGCTTGTTTTTTTTTTTTTCAAGTATTTTTTTTCCTTGATTGGAAGATCTATTCTTGAAAAACATCTGTAAAATGTGTATTATTTAAAATTTTCATTGAAAAATTAAAAAAAAAAAACATACGGAGTATACCTGTAATTTTATTGTTCATTATATGTACGTTATAATGACTTTTTTTCAATCAATTGCTTTTTTTACATACATAAATGCGAATTTTTTTTCTGTTGTTTTTTTTTTTAATTAATTCTATCTTTGGTCATTTCATAATTCCGCAAATTTTGTTGTTGTTTTGTTTTGAACATATATGTACCTGTATCGGATGAAATATCAAACGGAAATCATGATTTAAAGATTGATTTTTTTTTTAATGATTATCGTATAATTTTTGGTTATTATACTGATCATAACTCATTTTTTGTCTGATTTAAAATCTTACATTGTAAAAAAAAAAAAAAAAAACAATATGTTGACAAGCATTTTATAGATAATTTCTATATTTTCACATAAAATTTAAAGAAAATTTCATGGGGTTGAAATAGTAGGTTTTCCCACATTATACATTCTTAACTTACGAGTATATGTATAATTTTAAATGTTTATCTAAAACATTGTTTTTAATTAAATGCATTTAGTGAAAAATCATGTATCGTATACTTCTATTGTATTATTTATTAGGAGTATTTTATATATTTTATACAAAAATGCAAAAGATACAATAAAAGATTATTTTTTTCTTTTTCGAAGACAAATATGGGTTTACACAATTCAATGCCTTGAATTTATGACCCCTATAATAAAAATTAGAAAAACAAACAAACAAACAACAACTTTTTTTTTAAATTAATTTTTTTAAAGGAAATCGATAACGACTAATAAAGAAAAACAAAAAAAAAAGACCATCATATGGAGGCGTTAACATTAATTTTAAAAAAGACAATGGAGAAAGTACATATTAATACATCATCATGCATTAGAAAATCTATAATAAATAAATGCTTAAATTGAAAAATTTACTTCCTAGTACACATATTTTATATACATATATGTATATTCAATATTTCAATACAATAACAATATTATAGATTTTAATAAATTTCCATTTTTCATTGACAATTTTTTATTAATAAAACAAAAGTTTTAAAAACAAAAGAAAAACGTAAAATAAAATGTATGAGAGAAATTGTTTCCTTTTTCAAAATAAATTGTACTGTATACTTAAAAAAGAAATTACAAAAACAAAAAACTAAAAATCTATTACAAATTAATGATATTAAATTAATTGCACAGGATATAATTGTTATTATTGATTACCACAAAAACCACAAAATGTATATTTTTCATAAAACATTAGACAATTTTATTTTATTCTATTTTATTCTATTTTTTTTTTGTTGTTGTCGTAAACCGTTTAGGTTGATTAAGTCAATTTTTTTTTCTTTACTTTTAAATTAAAAGTGCCATGTAAATTAATCAGAGATATTTATAATCTATTATTATTAGAATAGAAGTTCAATGGAGCAAAAACCATCTTATTTGACATTCATTCAACTGTAAATTCTTATTTTTCAAATAAAAAAAAAATAAAAAAAATTCTATCTTATTTAACTTTTACTTGTGTTTTTGAAGATTAATTTTAAAGAAGAAAAAAAACAACAAAGAATTTAAAAAACCAAAATTTATTCAAGCATGTTACGTTTGTGAAAGAAAAAAAAATATGGAAAAACATGAAGTTTCAATTTTGACAACAAGGTCTTTCCGGAGATTCAAGATTAACTCAACAAGTGGTAAAATACATGACAAATAATAATTAGACTATAGTTTTAAATATTGTCCAATGTTTATTTAGATCTGATCGGATCTACTAATGGTCTGAATCTATCTCTGGAACTGGTACCATTCTGTTTGTTGCTCTTGTTGGTGCGCTTCTGCTGCGCGCTTATCAGGCGCCCAGGAAGTGGAAGGACCACCAGAGAACAAGACTGTCGGGGAGTAAGAGATTGTGGAATCTCATCCTCCGCTAACGCTTGATCTAAAGGGGGAAGAACTTCCAGACCAACTTTTATTTTATAGATCTCCAAGCCCACTATCAACAATCTTCCTCTGACGCGCATAACGAGAAGTAGATGATTTTTTGTTAGATCATAAAGCTCCTCAGCCACCATTGAAAGAAGGTTGACTCTTGGAGATCAAATAAAATAAAATTGTGAGCAAAATTGAATCAAATGTACATATTACTATATACACCTGACCGTCCTAACCACAAAATCAAAATCTAGACCGATTCAATTGTGCAATACACAATACAATGCAATATGACGGACGACTAAAGTGCAAAGTGAATTTTTTTTTCGATGTTTATACATACCTTTTCAGTTTTTTCTCAATATATACACATAATAAAACAAAAAAAATTGCAAGTAGGTTGTAATTTGTAATGCTACCCCAAATTATACTATACTTACATGTTCTGCTCTATATATATATGTATTCTATATATCGTACACGTCCTTAAACTCATTACATATTATCCTTCTTACCTGGAAATTGTACTGATTGATGCTGCTTGCTAACTTGAATACTTGATGCTTGTTGTTATAATAATTTGCGATTATTAATTATTAAATTAAAAATACTTCAAATTGCAATAAAATTATTATTTAATAGTATTCAAAATGCCACCTTACTTGTGGCATAATACTAATTACTAATACTATAAGCTATTACTAATTTACTATATACATACATATATTTATTTCTTTATATCAAAATTTTGAAAACACTTTTGAACAAAGGTGAAAAGTAAAAAACCGATGTTGCGATTAGGTGAGCTAGGTGAATAAATGCATTCCTTTTAAATTTTCACTTCTAATTTTGAATTTTGAAACCTGAGCCAACTTCACGTACAAAGCACGTATAAATCGTGGTTGACTTTACTGGTTAACCGTGTAACTAACCAAATTTTTTTTTTGAAAAAAAGTTCGTTATGAACAAAATTATTATTAAGAAAAATAAGTATATAAAGGAACAAAAATACACCAAGGAAAAAACAAAAACGGATAAATACATAATATTTCTGTGTTTTTTTCTATATTTTTCTTCAAAATAAATAAAATATAAAATAACGATTACCAAAGTGGAAATTTGAAACCTGAGCTAACTTCATCCTTCATTGTAATATCAGGCTTAACATCACGAAAAACTATATAATAACTAATTGTTATTATTACATACATATATAGTTTTAAATATATTTTTCCGTCACTTATTTAAACCCCTTCAACACTCATCAAAAGTCATTAAATTCAAAGATGAAATTTAGCTATCAACAATGTTTTCGTCATGTTTTACGATCTTCGATTTTATAATCTGGATCTGCACACATTATCCGTTCTATTGATAGGTTTTGTTCTTAAATCTTTTAGCCAACAATGGATGTTGACGTTTTTGTACCAAGATGGCGCAACTTATCCTTTTGCAGAGATATGCTTCCATTTCCATATTCATTATTCATTCGGAATTCGGATTCGGACAACAAACATTTGTTTTCTCCTCTCTTCATTAAGTTTAAAGCAAATTGTTGTTGTGATTCTATTCACTTATTATTAACAACAACGTGATTTCTACTAGATTATGCTTTACAGAATTGTTGTTGCAATTTCAAAGAAATTTTTCAACAAATATTGATAAATGTCGTGAATGGTGCATTTTAGAACCTCAACGTAATACATAAAAATCTGGCTTATTTTGTATGCTTTTCAGTGAAATTAGTGAGAATACCATACCTTATGCGGTTTACAAGTTATAAGGTTTTGAAATCAAGAAGGTCCATTATTGTACGGAAACATTTTTGCTAAAAATCAAGGTTTTCAATAAAATTAAGATAATAATTTTTGTATTTTTCTATCTTTCGTTCATCAAATTATGTGTTCTGAACAATTTCAAATCAATTTTCCAATTATTTTAGATTTTTATTTTGATTCACGAAATTTGGTGTTCAAAATGGGGTACAGTTCATATAGCTGTATAGCGTCTTGAACACATTTTGAATGCACAATTCACGAAATCGATTTTTCATGAAAATTTCTTGATGAATACGTGAAAATTTTACTATAAAAGGTTTAGAATTGTTTTAAATACATTTCTTGAATGTAATTTTTCTTTATTTTGAAGAAAATTAGACAAAAAGTCGAAAATTTCAAAATTTGCAAAACATCCCACGTGAACATTTCCCCACAGAGAAAATTAGGGTGACCTATCAACACTGTTTTAGTGATGTTTGCTCTTTTTGATTTTATGATCTGGAATTTGCACACATTATGCGTTGTATAGATGTTGACGTTTTTGTACTGTACCAAGATGGCGCACCTTATCTTTTTGCACAGATATGCGATATGCCTCCATTTCCATATTCATTCGGTCGGCAAACATTTGTTTGCAATTCTTCAAGCAAATTGTTGTTGTGATTTTATTTATATAATCGGAACACTATTATGCACGATTGGGATTTTATGTTGAAAAATATAATAAAAAATTTTTTTTTTCAAACAAAAAGATATTTTTTTACTGTTACATATTTATAATAGTTAATTAATTTTTGACAATTAAAAACGATTTTTTTCACACAACGCAACGTAGGGATACGTAAAGATGATGAAACGGGTGTAAAAAAAAATGGAGGAAAAGAAAGAATCAAATTGATTAATTTTAATTTTTAAAACGATCGTTGATAATTTTTTACGTGATATAAAAAACATACATAAATAATTAAATAAATGTAATGATGCATATTTTGAGGCTTCATATTATGAAAACCGAAATATATTGAGAGTCGTACCTAATTTGTTAAATTCCATATAACAAAAAATTAAAAATACGATTTGATTGAATTCGATTTTTGTTTTTTTTTTTTTTTTTTTGAAGTTTAAATGACAAATTTTTAATTTCGTTTTTACAAGTCAGTTTTTTAATTTCTGTTTTGACCTGTACGAAGTTTTGAAATTTTCCACTCTTAAAATTATGCAAAATTATGGAACAAATTTTCAATCCAACAAAGAGGATAAAATTATTGTTTATACTTTTTGAATCTAATAACAATTAACTAAATAATGCTATTTTAGTAGTTATTATTTAGTTTTTTGTATAATGGTAATTAAATAATTTATAATTATTATATTTATTAAAAGATAAGAATATTTCCTTAAAAAAAATAAGACAAAAAAAAGACCTTTTTCGAGCAGCGCTGAACTGTTGAGTTGAATTAAAAAATACTCAGTCTGTTTAATTAATATCATCGTTATCATATTAAACTTCAGACCAAATAATTTTTTTTTTTTAAAATATGAAAAATAAATAAAAAGTATGTACTTATTTTTTTTTTTTGAAAATTAAAAAAAAACACCAATGCAGCTTGCTTGAACATGTTATCTCTCAAAAAAGTATCGATTGATAAACAGTGGAATTTAAACAAATGGATTATCACTTATTTATTTATTTTTTACATTGTTACTGAAATATAAATTTAAAAAAAATAGAAAATAATAATTTAATGGCAATAAATTTTAATGTGTCGTTTAAAAAAGAAGATTTTTGCAATGTCATAATTTCAATTATAGGTGATTGTAAGCTAAAATAAATTAATTAGATGTTAAAAAAATCTTAAGGAAAAACGTAATTACCTATACATATAATTTTTTTTTCTTTTAAAGAAACTACCTATGTATGTATTTTTAAATAACCATTTTTTTTTTTTATTAAATTACTAAATTTTATACTTTAATAAATATGTCACGAGACGCCACATAGCCTTAATTTCATAACGTTGATTTGAAAATTCTCTGTGCAAAGTTTCATTCGACTTTTGAAAGGGTTTTTGAAAAGAAAAATTCCATAAAATAAATATTTTTTTGAATGTTTCAATTTGACTTTCGATGAACGGATTTCAATCAATTGAAATTTATTAATAAAAGTTTAATTATAAAAAATTTTTGAGTCTCATTACTTGAAATTTTACCCTACATTCTATACGTATGCACACACAGAAGCTTTTTTTGTATGTACATACATATTATATGTATATACCTTCTCTCACATCTGTTCACTATGTTGTCATCATATCATCTGCTCCTTTTCTGATATTAATTAGCTTATTTTACATGGTACGACAATTGTCGTACAACACTATCTCGAACATGAATTTGTTAGAGCGGGTTTATACAGTCACTTTTTTCAATGGCATTGTCGCCCATTCCGCTTTGTTAAATTACGAAAAAGTCGTACGTACGTTTACACAGTCACTTTTTTACCATAGCTCAAATTCTCTTCATTCTCTTCTATACCGATTTCTTGTTAGGTAAGATGAAACGACAATATATGTTGTGTATGTTTCATCTCCATTTATATAAAGATAGATATGAGCTGTGTCACTACAAATATAAAATGAAAAGGAGATGCGATAATATAAAAAAAAATTCAAAATTACGAATATAGCATAAAAGGGAACAGGCGTGCTCGAAGAAAAAGTTCGATTATCCCGTGAGTGACTTCCCACCACATACTTGTTACTTTTTTCCTATTTAACAAAGCGGAATGGGCGTCAATGCCATTGAAAAAAGTGACCGTGTAAACCCGCTCTAAGAGAGAAAAGTGAAGAGTATTGCGGGGTAGCTACTAGCTAGATGGGCTAGAAAATTTCATCAAACATTTGACAATTTCCCATTTTTCTTTCGTACTTTTCGCTTTTCTTTTCATTACAATCTTAAAATGACAGCAAATAAAGAAGAAATGACAATTTTCTGTACAACAATAATTTTATCGTGTAAACATAAAAAAACAACTTCAAAACAAAATACAAAAATTCATCAAACAATATTATTGAATCGTATAAAATAGGCCATTATTTAAAGCAACAAAAAGAAGAAAAAAAATTGAGCCACTCACAAGACAAATCGAAAAGCTACATGTTTCGAATTTGATTCAAGTTGATTTGAAGTTTTTTATGTTCGAAATTAGTTTCTATGTTAATTAGATTTTTCACTACATAATAAAAAAACATTTTATCCATCGAATGACATATAAAAATTTATTATAGAACTATACTTTATTTAACAATTAAAGTCAGTGTTGTGCTTATGGAGGCAGTACCCGATGAGATTGTTGCCCTTGTTAATATTTAATTTAAAAGATTCTCCTCGATTGAAATTGAGATCTGATCACCCCACACACGAGACAGATTTATACAAACGAAATGTAAAAGAGTATAGAAAAGTATGCCTATCTTGCCTGTACTGACTTTAATTGTTAAATAAAGTATAGAAGCTACTTTATTATTTTTCTTTACTTTTTTTTTTTTTTTGTGTGAAGTTACTCGGTTATTTGGCTTGTGAACGTCTCAATTAAAAGCTTCAAGTTTTATCTTTAATAGCTTTTTTGCTAGTTTTTTTTTTTTAGTCTACCAAGTACCAGCATTCAGCAACAAAGCAGGCGTAAACATATTCTACTTAATATATTATATTTTTTTTTTAAATTGTTTTTCAAAACAAAAATTTCGTTTTGTTTGTTGTTCGTTCATCAATAAAAAAATCAAGCACACCATATAGTTATAGTAGAGTGAGTAGAGTAGAGAGTTTAAAGATTATTATAGACTTTTATAAGTTCAGTCAACCAAATCAGAGATTTTTATTTGTGTTTTATTATTATTACGAATTATTATTTTAATTATTAAAAATAACCGGAAAATTTTTTTTTTTTAAATAGAGAATAAATTTTATTTTGCGAAGTCATTATTATTTAACAGAATTTATCAATAAAGTAAAGAAATAGCAGAAAAAAAAAAGGCAATTTTAGATGGTTTTTAATTATTCAATGGTAAAGAAGATTTCGTTATCTTAAATATAATATATACCTATATATTTTTTTTTATATTAGGTAGGTACATACTACATACATACATACTTTTTCTTTTATTTTATAAAAAATTATAAAGTTTTGTGATCATTGTGTATAAACTGTCATATTTACTTTCATATTTTAAAGTTAGAAATTATATTTTAAAACCAAAACAATCAAAATTTCTATTTATCTCCTTGATCTTTGATAACACATAACTTTTTTTAAAGATAAAGATCAATCATCTAATAAAATTGGTTCTCGTTGTCACCTTTTAATTGAAAGAAATCGTCTTTTTTCTTCAGTGTTATAAATTTATGAAATTATAGATCGTATTTCTAATAAGTTATTAATTTTTCCAGTAGATCCAAAATCCGGGTGTTCTGAAAGTGATATTTTGACATAAAAAAATTTCTGACGATAATGATATAGAAAAATTATTTTGCTTTGTTAAATTATATTTAAAAAAAAAAAACTAACATCAGATAGTTTAAGAAATTTAATTTTAAGATGTTAAAATAAGCGAAAAGTTAAAATAAAAGATATTCTTCTGAATGTTTCCAGTAATAATGTAATTACATTTTGAATTATCGATATCTATACCTAGCATTAAATGTCAAAGTTTAAAGTTCATTGAAATTTTTAGCCAAAAAAATTAAAAGTGCAAATAAATTAACCAAAAATGAGCGCGTATACTCCGCAGTACCAAACCGGTATAGTACTATTTTAGTACGACTAAACCATTTTAGTACTGCCCGTATATACCGTAGATGCAAATAATGAATTTTGGTTCGCACCAAAATGGTCGACCTAAAATGGTTCGGTACCATGCGTATATACCGGGACCAAAACAGTACTAGTACCGGTTCGGTACTGCGGAGTATACGCGCTCAATGTCTGATAAAACATTTAAAATAATATTATGCAATTCCAAAAATTAACTGTAGAAAATTTAATTTTCTTTTTTTCTTTTTAAATACAATTTTTTTTTTATTAAAATTTTTCACATATTCATTGGTAGATTCGAATACGCATAAGATTCATGTATAATTTGCAAAATAGCAGATTTACATTATTCATAATTTATGTAATACATATAGGTATAGGTACCTTACTTTGCAGTCAATTTTCGGAAATAATATTCTATTTTCCTACTTTTTTCGATATTTAAAAAAAAAAAAGAGAGAAAATATAATAAATAACGATTTTTTTTCAAGAACCAGGAAAAAACATAGGTATTCGAATTTTTCATTCAGTCAATTCATAAATTTAGTAATAGAAGGTTGAAAAATTTCATTAAAATTCATCATATAGTGATATTATTGCTAAACAGTGACTTATTCATTTATTTTATTTGACTATTTTTTTTTTCTTTTTGTAATTTACAAAAAAAAAAAAAAAAAAATAGAATATTAAACAAATTTGTATTGAATATTAATTAATCATTAAATATACAGGTACCTCTTCTAATTACGTACATAAAACACATGTGGAATTAATTTTAATGTAGGTACCTATAAACAATAGAACAACAAATAAGAGGAAAAAAAATAGAATAAAATAAAAAAAAAATAAAAAAAATCAAAGCAATGGATTTCACAGCTCGGGTACTGTTTGTAATTATATGCTTAGTTGCTGCTATGTTATATCAGCAATACAGTGAATTATCAAAATCAATTGAAGCACCAAAATTTGATTTAAATGAATATTGGGGACCGGGTGATATATCATCATATAAAGAAGATTCATCAATTGTTAATAATCGTATATCGTATCCAGATGAGGTAAAAAAAAAATATACATATATGTACATATATTATTATATTATTTATTATATTATAATTATACTAAATTTAAATATGTACCTACATACAAATTATTTTAACCTTTGTATAAACATGAAGGCCAACATACCGACCCCTATACATACAACATATAATGTTATTATCATTCATGAGACAATTTATGGCCTAAACATGAGTCTTAATTCTTAGTGCGTGTATTGATTGAGTGTTGTACACATATGTATATGTAGAATACACTGAAAATTTAATAATATAATTAAATTTTTTATTAATAATTTTGTCATTTTTTAAATCTTCATACATACATAATACATATTGATATTCTTCATGTTTGAAGGTTAAGTGAAAAATGATTTGAAAACAAAAACAAAACAAAAAAATAATAGGTATCAATTATTTTTTAATTATAATTAATTTTTTTTTTATTTTTAATTATTTTAATCAATAAAATAGGTAATTGAAGATTTGAGAAAACGTTTAAATCGTACACAATCAATTAATAAATTACCAGAACCAATAGAAGATGCCGGCTTTACATATGGTTTTAATAGTCATAAATTAAAAGAAATTATTAATTATTGGAGAGATAATTATTTACCAAGATGGAGAGAAAGAGAAGCATATTTATGGCAATTTCCTCATTTAACAACACAAATACAAGGGTAAGAAAAATAATTAATTTAAAAGAAATAAAAAATTAATTAAAAAAAAAAAAATTAATAACCTCAAATTAAATTTATGATTTTTGCTCTAACAAAATATGTATGTATGTAATTACATATTAAATATAAAAAAAAAAAATAATAATAATTGATGTTACATAAATCTATTTAATTTCTAAAACTTGATTTTAGAAAAAAAAAATAATAAATAAATCAAAAGTTTTCCATAAATCATCATAACATAACTTTTTTTTGTCTCTGTTGAAAGTTTAAAGTACATTCACCTACAACTACATTACTACAATATATAAATTGTGACAATTACATTTATATGAGCTACGTATGAATTTTATATGTATATTATGATTTTTTCTATCTTTTCTCAAAAATTACATAATTTACTAGTATGTATAAATAAACAATATACGATAAGTACATATAAGATATTTATTTATTAACCATACATGAAAAACAAAATACGGTCGTATAGATACACATTTGTCCTCATATGAAAAATAAAAAACATTTTTATTGATCATATTATACACATTATTTCTTATTAAATAAAAATATTTTTCTTCTTCTACATATATGTAATTATTTTTTTTAAAATATTGAATTTAAAAGTAAAAATTAAAAAAAAAAAAATACTACCTGAATGAAACCTACTTTTTTACTAGGATATTCACATGACCGTAATCTTGAACTGTACGATATTATGAAAATTAAAAAAAAAAAATAATAATATTAACAAAAATTAATGTTTTCGTAACAACAACCACAATAATAATGATTACAATAAAAATACTATAATTATCAACATTCAACATTGCAAAATGTTTACCCTATAATGTAAAAATTTATATGTTCATATAATATTACTCAATAGTTTGTTGTTGTTTTTTTTTTTCATTACATAAATTTCAAAAGACTTTGCTAAAAGCATCTAAAAGTTTAAAAGATACCAAAAATGAAATAATATTTCAAGGTTTTTCTTCAAATAGACAAACATTGAAAAAAAATAGTATGTAGGTACTTTACTTTTTGGAAGTCAGTATTGTGCTTATGGAGGCAGTACCCGATGAGTTTGTTGCCCTTGGTAATATTCAATTTAAAAGATTTCCCTCGATTGAAATTGAGATCTGATCACCCCACACACGAGACAGATTTATTCAAACAATTTGTGAAAGAATATAGAAAAGTATGCCTATCTTGCCTGTACTGACATCCAAAAAGAAAAATAGTATAGGTACTTTAATACATAATAATTTTGCAATTCAATGTAACATACATACATACATACATACGTATCATAAAATGACAATGATGTACAATTATTATGTACGTATATTGAAATTAGTAAGAAAATACCTATAAATAATGAACTATTGACGTACACACCATACAGGTTATAAAAAGTAGGTACACCTAGGTGTAATTTATTATTGTTCTTTTAATTGGGAATTTTTAATTTTGAGAAAGAAAATAAATTTTATATGTATGTACATATAAATAAAAAAATAAAAAATCTATAGAAAAATACCTGTAAATTATTTGTTTTATTATTGTTGTTGCGAAAAGGTAATTGAAAAAAAAAAAAAAAAATAATTGTCAATTATTTAATATGTAATTATTTAATTTCCCTTTTGTTAAACAAAATAATTATACAATTAATTAACATAAATTAATGACCTCTTTTTACACTACATAATGTATAATAGGGTGATTCAGCCAAAATACACCGGGTAGTAATGCGCGTGCTAGTTGTAGAGTTTGTTAAAAATTAAAAGCGAATGATCTGCGCATACCATATATACTATAGACCAAATGTTTATATGTGTATTAGTGTTTTTCTCTCTTTACTAGAAGAAAAAAACCACTACTAGTGTAAAAATTCTCTAAAAATTATACCATTATCTCTCTGCGCAATTATACCATTCGCTTTTAATTTTTAACAAACTCTAACAATTTTTTTCCAACTTGGTATAATAAGAATAGTCTAAAATAATTTTAGCTGACGGTTGTAATACACTCACACTCGTTACAACTTGGTCGTGCCACGAATAGGTGTATTTTGAGCAGTTGTAAAAATCGTTTTTAAACTAGTTTGCGACGGTTGTAAGTTGTAATGCTACTTGGTGTGTAGTTAGTGATTCATGTATATACATAGTATCATATACCGATTAATTAGCTACAAATGATTTGTTTTTTGTTGTTTTTAAAGTAAAGGTAACCATTAAATTTAAAGAAAAATTTTTGTTGTTTCTTTTACAGACTTCAAGTTCATTTTATACATACAAAATTAAATGATAAACAAAAAAAGAATAAAAAAGTTTATCCTTTATTATTACTTCATGGATGGCCCGGTTCAGTACGTGAATTCTATGATATAATACCGAAATTATCATTAGATGAAAATAGTGAATATGCATTTGAAGTTGTTGCACCAAGTTTACCTGGCTATGGATGGTCACAAGTAAGTAGAGAAGAAAAAAAAAAATATATTTAATTAAATCATAAATTCTTAAGAAATTATGTATTATAGTTACAAATATTGGACCGTTTTGCATAAAATGGAAATTTCTGTCATAACTATTTTATATATTGTATATAACAAGGCTCCGATTAATTGATTGTATGTATGTACTTTATTTATTTTTTATACAATCCCTTTTTTTTTTCTAGGGTTCATCAAAATCAGGACTTGGCCCAGCACAAATTGCAATTATATTTAGAAATTTAATGTTACGTCTTGGTTATGATAAATTTTTTATACAAGGCGGTGATTGGGGTGCTGTTATTGGTAGCAGTTTATCAACATTATTCCCAGATAATGTTATTGGATTTCATTCAAATATGTGTTTTATATCAACACCAAAATCAATGATAAAAGAAATTCTTATAAATATATATCCATCATATTTTATTGATAAAATACAACAAGATTTTTATCCAACATTTAGTGAAAAATTTCGACTTATAATTGAAGAAAGTGGATATTTTCATATACAAGCAACAAAACCAGATACAATTGGTATAACATTAAGTGATAATCCAATTGGTTTAGCTGCATATATATTAGAAAAATTTTCAACATGGACTGATAAAAGTTATCGTACATTAAATGATGGTGGTTTAACTAAAGATTTTACAATAGATTCATTATTAGATAATATTATGATATATTATTTAACAAATTCAATAACAACATCACAACGTTTATATTCAGAAGCATTTTCAATAAAATATCTTAAATTAAATATGGATCGTGTACCAACAAATGTACCAATTGCATGTGCACGTTTTAAAAATGATTTATTTCATTCATATGATTGGCAATTGAAAGATAAATATCATAATTTAATACAAAGTTCATATATCGAAAAAGGTGGTCATTTTGCAGCTATGCAAGTACCAGATTTATTATACAATGATTTTATTCAATTTGTTAAAAAGTTGTTTAAAAATGAAATAAATTTTGAGAAAACAAAAAATAAATAAATAAAGAAAGTTTTCCTTGTAAAATATTTTTGTTGCAAGGAAAATACATTCAAAAGAACCAAATTAAATTCTAAAATGTAATTATATTATATAATTTTTTTCTAAATAAAGTTTTGCATATGGACTGTTTTTCTTTTGTTTTCAAAAACACTTGTCTCTAGTAAAGCTTAAAGTATCTACTTTTTCGATGGTATAAGGACCACTGCAGCATTGTGTACCACAACAGCAGCACTGCATTTTCGAAAACACCGTGGCTGATGCTCTAAAATTTTTTTTCTTACGAGAAATTGAGTGCTTTCATGAATGCGTCGACGGCGCTGACGGCATAAAAATCATGTTCATAAATGACTTTTCAGTGCAGTCGGCTGAAATAACTCAATCGTTTTCAATCGACTGCGATGTTTATTTTCAATTAAAACGAATAGTGTTGTACATTTTTTTTCTGATATTTCTTTAGTTCGATTTTAAATTTAAAATAAGATTTAAAATAATTAAAAATTATTAAATTTTTTAAACATTTTGACGTCATATTTAAAGATGGCGAATCATGTTCATTAATTCTAATAACTGCTTGCATGCACAGTTGACGACTCTGATTACTGTTCCAGTGCATTCGATTCGAGTCGTCGACGTAGGTTGACGACGCATTAATGAAAGTACCGACCTTTTTTTTTTTTCTTAGATACAGATTCTCAACCGGTACTTTTTTAATAACACATAATATAAAATATATCTAATATATAAAATCAATAAAAGGCAAATTTTTTTTTTTTAATGAATATCAAGTGTTTTTATTTATTAACTAATAATCAGCAAAATAATTACAAATTACAATATATTGTTCCAAGAAATTCTTTTTATATAGTAAGTCTAATAGCTTCTTTAGCTCTATCTGCTTTTCCTCTTTGTTTTTCTTCTATTAAATCACATTCACAAATATTTTCATTGTCTTCAGGATAAGAACATGCAAGATAATGGCCGTTAAATGTAAACTCTTCACTTTTGCTGTTGTTTAAATATTCTAGAATATTTTCAATTTCTTTTTTGCTAAAAACAACTCCATATGATTCTGTACCAAAAAATGTATCGAATTCATTTAAAAATAATGAAATACTATGTACCATATCCAGATTTCCTTCTTCTAAGTACCCAATCAATTTCTTGTAAAATTTCAATAATTTTTCAAATTCATTTTTAAATTTGATAACTCGATTTTGTCTATAACTACAAATACATGTATCTGGTCCGATAGTTGTATCATCTTTAGCCCAACAACAATCAACGTATAAGATCTGTGAATTGATGTGATTTTTTCCATGTTTTCATATTGTTGTATATATTTTCGGTAGTAGACAAGAGTTCTCCTATCTTCGTCTGTTAAATAATCTGTGTAAAACTCGCTTTCAAAATCCATCTTTATACTTTGAATAATGCTGGTTAACTGTTTATAATTTTGAAGATGAATTGACTAAAGTGTGGCACTTTCGGCTAGAAAAGCAGGATTTATTCCCTCTACAGCTTTCAAAATTTTGTCATCGAAATTAAATCTCTTCAAAGTTTGTTAACATAATGTTAAGTAATATTTCCTGCAACACATTTTTATTTCGTATTTTAAAATTAGTACTACCAGGAGATCTTGAATTATATATATATTATCTCAGTCACAGGCACAAGTATTGAAAATATACCATATCGTAGGAATTTTGTAAAAATTAAGAAACGAAGTACAAAACTGTGACTTTTTGAATAATTTATCAACTTTGTGGTCCTTCCACTACCTGGGCGCCTCATACGCGCTCAGCAAAAGCGCACCAACAGGCAATAAGAGCACAAACAGAATGGTACTAGTTCCGGAGGCGGATTCAGACCATTAGTACTAGTGTATACTAGTATCAACTTTGTTATAACTTTTTAAAGAAATTAAAAATTTGAAAAAAATAGTATGGAGTGTGTGTGGAATCGAGTAAATTTTTACTACAGTAGTAAATTTTGACATAAAACGTGGTGAATTTAACTGCAAAATTTACTCTGGCTCTGGGGCTAGTATAAATTTTGACAGTTTGATAGTAAAATAATGTAAAGTCAAAATATCGAAACAAGTACACAATTTTGTAGCTTTTAAAATTTACTCCATTACGCACAGCAAATGTGGAAATTTTTTTTACCACGGTAAATTTTATTCTACCACAAAATCTAATGTCAAAATTTACTACTGTAGTAAAAATTTACTCGATTCCACACACACTCTATGTAGTATAAAATTGAAAGGAGTAGTATAGTAGTATGACAACTCAAAAAGTAGTAAAAAACTACTATAGTAGTACGAACGACAGCACTGTTGCTAACATAAGTACAATGCTTTATATTATCAGTTTTCATGTTGAGACATGTTTGTTCTTGTTTAAAAAATAAAACAATTAGACAGTTTATAAGGAAAACAATTATCCGAATTAAAACCGAATTTTGGATTAAATTGGGAGTACGCTATAAACGGTAAATTGGGATTAAAATAATACATGCAATTTGCAAACGTTGATACTTTTATACGTGTCTAGTATACATATTCTTCTTCTTTCACATAAAAAAAAAGAAGAAGAACGTGACAGCTTCACTTTCACCATAAAAATTAGAATCCTCCAAAATTGAGATTAAATCCAAATAAATTGGGCTTAAGTCAAGTCCGAATTAGGGAGTTTATAGCAGCTAAAATTGGGAGTAAACCAATATCCGTATTAAAAGCGAATTACGTATAAACCTGTACAATGAAGTCTTGTTTTTCAAACGGATTATTTATGCTGCGTCATTGTTTTTAAGTTCAGAATATAAACAATTTCTAACAAAGTATTTTGCTTTTGGATTATATAACTAATGTGTTAGTCAAGAAAGTGATTCTTTTT
The DNA here is from genome assembly GCA_932526495.1 of Bombylius major. Taxonomy (NCBI): domain Eukaryota; kingdom Metazoa; phylum Arthropoda; class Insecta; order Diptera; family Bombyliidae; genus Bombylius; species Bombylius major. Next base: position 38,495,551 of record OW052046.1, read on the forward strand.
TTGTCGGTTTTATAATTTTCAAAATGGAAAATTGTATATGTAAGTGAAAAACAAGAAATTTTGGAGTTTCTAAACGAAATTTTTGAAACTCACAACTCACAACATGGAGATTCTAGACGAACAAGAATATTACAACATGGAGTTTCTGGATGAACAAGAAGATTACAATAGCAACATCGAAAATTCCAATATGGAGTTTTTTAATGAAGAAGAAGGTTACAACGGCATCTTATATAAAATAAGTTTTCAATATTTCAATAAATTTTTTGAAAACAATAAAAGTATTGAATTTTGTTTTGATTATAAAAACCATAAATACATTCCTGTGAATTTATGTAGAGTTTTAGGGAATTTTGAAACAAATAATAATTTTGTAATAAAAGATTTTATTGAAAAACACAACTTAAAATGTTTTTTATGCAATACCAATTTATTTTCAATTATTTATAATAAAATTTAATGAAATAAAAATAAAATATCATTAGAACATAAACAATTTAAAGTTTTTTATTTATTTTTTCAACAACTCCTTGTTTTATCCTATAACTTTTTACAGGGGCACGCTAGGCTCATTTACACTTTTGCAAAATTGTAGAGGACTCCTATGTCTTTCCATTAGCATTTTACATGCCGCTTTACCTCTTACCGTTCAGAAGATATAAGGCCACAAAACCAAAATGTTATCATTTTTTCATCCATTTTTTGACTTTAAATCTAATTTTCTCGAAAAGTGCTCAACATTAACCCTAATTTTCTATTACAGAAAAAGAATGCTTAATAATTTTTGCATCTATTTACTGTCTTCAGTTTTTTCGAAAAATGGATAATTTTCGAAATATTGAGGATACCTTTTGAAAAAACTGAAAAAATAAGTCTGAAATTCATTAGATTATTGGACACGTGCTTTTATTACAGTGTAAATTGAAAATAGGTGCTAGGAATGCTAATTTTCAAATGAAAATAGACAGACAGACAGCAGAACAGCAGAACAATATAACAGCAGAACAACAGGACAGCAGAACAATAGAACAGAAGAACAGCAGACCAGCAGAACAGCAGATCAGCAGAACAGCAGACCAATATTTTTTTTAAAGTATCATTTTTTTATTAGAACTACATACATATATTCGACCTAATAAACAATATGCAAATTAATAAATTTTATATAAAAATCTTTATCAAAAATTATGATGTATATAGTACATAATAAATTTAATAAGATAAATATTCGGCTAATTTGAACTGATATTTTTCTCCCAAACTACAAAAACTAAGTTTTGTATATGATATATGCATGTAGTATTTTAGGGTATATTAAAAATAATATATTATATTCAGTTTTGTAAAAAATGAAAATTTTTAACAGAAATATGCCAATTGTCAAACCATGATCAAAATAACCATAATGTATAACGTCATAAAATCCTCTTAAAATCAATGACGTCAAAGTTTACAGAAATTTTATAAAAGCTTTGCAATGAAGCTATGATGAAAAAGCGTTTGTCGGTTAATCTTATCGGTTAATCTAAAAATTAAGCTCACTATTTTGTTCTACGTTGCTTATATTATTATTTTATTATACTATTTTTATTTTTGGAAGTCAGTATTGTGCTTATGGAGGCAGTACCCGATGAGTTTGTTGCCCTTGGTAATATTTAATTTAAAAGATTTCCGTCGATTGAAATTGAGATCTGATCACCCCAGACACGAGACAGATTTATACAAACGAAATGTAAAAGAGTATAGAAAAGTATGCCTATCTTGCCTGTACTGACTTCCAAAAATAAAAATAGTATTGTATATGATATAACCTATTTTAATGTGTCAGTTAGAAGCATTGTATATATTTGAAATAATGATCAACATTTATTTTAAATGAAAAAAAATCAAGAAATAATGTTTAGAAAATAACGACTTTTAATTTTAAAAAAAGATTCTCTTGTGGTAATGTTTGTTTTAAAAAAAAATGTCAAGTATGATAATATATTGTTCTGTTTGAATTCAAGTTGGAAACCTTCACTGAGTAAAAATTTCACACATGTTGCATTCAGATTTTCTAAACTATTTTAGGACTTCATTCTAAATTAAATTAGTAAATCCAGGACAAAATCATTTTTCCAATATTTTTTTCTTGTGTAATAAGTTCTAATTTATTCGATTTTCAAAAATTTATAGTGTCAGAAATCTGGATATGTATCAATAGTTGACGTGGTGGTTTTCGAAATCTTTCGAAGACCCACTGCACTTTGTTGAGTTTGGTTGGTTAGATATATACTACGTGTACATGACGGATTGAATCTTAATTTATTCCGGTCTAAATCCCCTAAAAAACATGTAGACGGATATCGAGTCCATTTGGGATCCAACCGATCCGATTCAGCTTTTTCACCTGGGTCGAGTCGAAATATAACCGTACAGACTCGGATTGAAAGATTGAAAGATCAAAATTGTTTTAAGCTATGTTATTTATCGAAGTGTGCAAAAACTTTTATTTGTTTCATTTAAATAAAATTGAAAACATAAATAAAATGGCAGAAAGAAATATTTGGGGACATAAAGAAACTCTAAACTTGCGCTAATATTTAAGTTTACATTCAAATATTAGGAAAAGTAAAAAATTCAAGGTTATAATTTCTATATTTTGATCCACGTTTGAATCTAAACTGAACTCGATTTATCGATCCAGTATACTGAAATTCGCAGATCGAAATTCGATCTTTCAATCTCTGGATTTTTGGATCTGATCATATGAATGATATAAATAGACTGGATGGAACAACTGTAGGAAACACCATACTGTAAAAATGGGACAACATTTATATTGCTGTCTCACTCTTAGGGAATTAGTCATGTTTCAATGAACGAAGAATGATTTAAACATTTGATATTTTTAAAAGATAGACGGAGGCACAATTTTCATTTAAATTAAAATGAAATTAATTGGATTTGAATTAAAATTGAATTTTAACTCGATAAAAATCAAATTGTCCTTAAATAAATCATTGTAATTACGTTATTTCAATGGGAGATTTTTCAACGTTTTTAAATTCGAATATATTCAAATTTGAGAGTTTTGACAATTAATGAGTGAAAGTGAGATGGGTAATTGAATGAACGAAAATAATGCATATATATGTCTCACTCTTAGGGAATTAACGAAATTTGGTTTGAACCCACATGAAACAAATAGTTGGAGAGTCCATATTATATATAAAGAGTGTGTGTGGAATCGAGTAAATTTTTACTACAGTAGTAAATTTTGACATAAAACGTGGTGAATTTAACTGTCAAAATTTACTCTGGCTCTGGGGCTAGTATAAATTTTGACAGTTTGATAGTAAAATAATGTAAAGTCAAAATATCGAAACAAGTACACAATTTTGTAGCTTTTAAAATTTACTCCATTACGCACAGCAAATGTGAAAATTTTTTTTACCACGGTAAATTTTATTCTACCACAAAATCTAATGTCAAAATTTACTACTGTAGTAAAAATTTACTCGATTCCACACACACTCAAAGTCATTGCATTTGCATCATGTATACGTGGTAGGTAATATAATCGAATCGAACCAGTGTTGTAGAACTGCTACATTTTTCACGAATAATATTAGGCTACTACTCTACTACACCAAAATATGTCCTTCATATAAATTTGCTACACCTTTTTTCGGGAAGCGTGGTGAACATAAGGCCCTGTTTTATTTTTTATTTTTATAGAGAAATTTTGTTTTGCAGAAGATTTGACGTGACAAATTGTCAAATTTTGTCTTTTGACATAAAAATTGTATTGACTATTGTATTAACTTGGATGGTGGATAGATATTTTTAAAGAAATGGATAATATAAAAAGCATTTAAAGGATATGTATTGAAATTTCATATCAAACTGTCAATAGAAATCATAAAAAGATTTGATTTCGATGATGAAAAACTTAAAGTTATTGAATTAATCAGTCCGGAAAATATTAAAAATTTGAAAAGTGGATTTATTCAGTCTCATAAAAGTATATTCAAATATAGTATTTACAGAAAAATTGAACGTTGAAGATCTCAATCATGAATTCTGTGGCCACAAGCACAAACCGCATAAGTTTGAAGATGCTTATGCCGACTTAAGCGGCCACAAGCACAAACCACTTAGGTCTAAAGATGCTTATGTCAACTTAAGCGGTTTGCGAATGTGACCACAGAATTTTTACTTCTAAAGCACAATAAAAATTTACAAATAGATCTTCCGATAGCTGTTGTTTAATTTTTATCAATTTGAGTTGCATAAATCTACTACACTATATTTTCAAAATGTAGCAGCTGCAACACTGAATCGAACTGACAACTGGAAAAATTATTTCACCATACATGACATGCACATGACATGACATGACACCACATACTACATAAAGATTTTATTAGAAGAAAAGAAGTTGGAAGTGGGTTCTTTTTGTGCTGTGCTTTAACATATTAAAATAAAATTTAATTAATTATTTAAATAGAAGTTCGTAATTTTATGGTGAGTTTTTTAATAAATCATATTAAGAATTATTATTTTAATAAAATTTTTATTAAATTCCATGTAAATTTTGTTAAAAAATGAAAATAATTTTTACACGGCAAGAAAAAAAAAATTGATTATCGGCGTTCATTTGGAATCCATCACATTTTCGGCCTCCTTGAAAGAAAATTTCTTCGGTGGTTTTTCTTTTATTTTTTCTTTTAATTTTTTTTATGGCGAATTATTTGGTTATTTTTTTCAAATAGTTTTTATTATTTGTTCATTTTTTAAAATTATTATATAGAAGTAAATTGTGCATTTATTTAATTAAAAAAAAAAAAAAAAAAGATCGAAAGAAAAAATATATTTGAATTTTTCTCTTAACATTTTAAAATTTCTAAAGTAATTTGTGTAAAAAGTAAGTGATAAACTTGAAAGAAAATAGATATCGCGAAAAAATTAAAGAAAAAATATTGAATTAATCAAATAATACGGTAAGAAATATAAATTTTTTTCTTCTTTAATTTACAAAAAAAAAAAAAAAAATTCCTTTGGGCGCAGTTGACTTTGACTCCATTTTCGGATTTCCTAGCGGATTTATAATGAATTTCATATAAATGTTGAGGGTATGAATCAGATGAGTGGTGCTACATGTATAGATGTATAACATATTTTTATAGCCATACATACGAGTACATATATTATGTATAAAAAAAAAAATGATGATGATGTGATGATATAGAAGAATGAGTGTCGTCTAGAAAAGATTTCTTGTATTCTTGGTTGGTTATATACCGTATTGTATTTTTTGTGTGTATGACATGGTTATCACTTTTTTATTTATTAATTTTTTTTTATATTTTCAATTTTAAATAAAAATTCTTTTTATATGAAAAAAAAACAAAAGAAAAAGCAATTTTCATATTCATATGTGTTAAAGAAAGGTAACATTTTTATTGTAAAGAAAATTTTTTAATGACGATGATAGGATGAGGTGATAACTATATGAGATGTACATATGTAATTTTTTTTCTTCTCTTCTTTTTTAAATGTATGTAAGGTGTATAGAACACTACATGTAATGTTAATGACACTTATGTTTTTTAAAGTACCTACATACTTTTTTAAACTCTCTTGTGCATTATTGTTTTACAGAGGGAACAAAAAAAAAAAAATGAAATAACAGTACTTACATACTTTTCCTTTTTTTCTTCTTCTTTTTGTGCCTATTTCTTAAATGGAAAATTCATTTGGTTTAAAAAGAAAATATCTAGATACCTACATAATTATGTAGATACTTTAAAAATACATATTTTTTTATATTCGATGCACTTTCAAGGAGAATCAATTACACCAAGAATCACAAATTTTTTTTCTTAATTATATTTTATTACAAAAGAGAAAAAAAACAAATAAAAAAATATATATATGTATATATTTGTTTTTTTAGATATTAAGCATTTATTTTTATTTTTTTCAATATGTAAAGTGTAAAAGTGTTTTATTAAACAAAACAAACAACAACAAAAAATCAAATAAATATTCGTGGGATAACTTGTTTAATTTGCTGTTTTACTAGTTCAACTAGTCAAATTCCACCGGTTCTTTATTAAGATAAATTCTCTAATTCCATATTATTATAATCATCATTTATAAAATGTCTATAGTTATATACCCTTATGTATATAAATAATAAAAAAACAAAAAAAAAAAAAAACTATTTAACATATCATATATTATACATATATGTATGTAGGTACAACTTATTACTGTATACTCTTTAAAAAGATTTTTTGAAATTCTCACTGCAACAAAATACAGCAAATTCTATTTTTAATACAAATCAGCATTTAAAAAATAAATAAATAAATAAAAATTTGTTTTTGTATATTTTTTTCCTATTAATTTTTCACGTACAAGTACACATACATTATGTGTTCTTTTTATTTTTCCTCCTTTTTTAAATAAAAATTTCTTATTTTAAATCATCAAAAAACAAACAAAATGTAAAGAAACATGAAAGACACATTGTTTTAAAATTTTTTTGTTTTTTGAAAATAAAATGCATTTTAAATAAAATTTAATTGTGCAATTTTTAAATTATCGCGCATTCTAATTTAATGTAATCAAAATAAATTAGAAAAAATTAATTGTAAAGGTTCTTTCTTTCCTTATTTTCGTATGTATTTACAATGAATTTGATATGTAGGTATTTAACTGTTGCTTTTTGGTTTGTAATTACACCTTTATTTCCTTTATATAGGTACATATTTTCTAAATGAAATAGAAATGTGTGTAAACGAAATATGTAAAGTATTCAACAGACAGAAAAGATAATCAATAAATAATGTCCTTTAAAATGTCATAAATTTTTAGATTTGAATCGACACCTTAACATCATTTTAATTATTAATTCATAAATATCTATTTCATGAACTCATTCTTATTTATGTAGGTATCTAAATTTTACTTTTTTTCTTTAATTATACCTACCTTTACAAATTATCCGGTTTTCTCTACTATAATTTATTATCGATTATTTTCATGAATTAATTGTATTTGTTTACAATTGTTAGTGGTCAGTATGTTATATACATATATGTATATATATTTTTATTGTTTTTGTTGTTAATTTAGTTCAATGTTACTGATTGTATCTATCTATTTTTTTTTTTTTTTTTTTTTTTTTTTTTTGGAAATTAAGTTGTTCCATTATATAGGTATTATTTTCTTCCTTTTTCCTTGAGCAATTATGTACATACATACATACTTATATTTCGTATTAAAAAATGTATAAAACTTTATTTCTTTTAAATTCTAATTATGTACTTTAATTTTCTTCCATTTTTTTTAATTTTTTATTTTATAGAATTATGGCGGTTAATGTTTATTCCACAAATGTAACAACAGATAATCTATCTCGGCATGATATGCTTTCATGGGTAAATGATTGCCTTCAAGCACAATTTACAAAAATTGAAGAGCTCTGTACTGGTAAGTAAACATTTTTTTTTTTTTTTTAAATATTTAAGTTAAGAAAATTCAAATTCTTTAATTTATATGTGAATTCAAATACTATTTTACAGAAAATTTTTGTTTTTTTTTCTACTGTAAAGAAAGTATTTTAATGTTAATGTTTCTTTGAATATTGGCTGGGCTCTATTATGTATTTGGATCGAAAGTGAACAAATATTCACAATTATTGGTGTCATTTTCAAATAAATGCAAATACATGCTATAAGAATTTTATTTAAAATATCTAGTAATCTTTGCTTTTCAATGTTTTATTCGATTGCAATCAAAAATTATTTTAATGTCTTTTTTCTGATCGTATAAAATCTTAAACAAAAATTTAAAATCATATAGATATTTTAAACAAGATTTTTATAGCATATATTAGCATTTGTTTGAGAATGACACCAATAATTGTGAATATTTGTTCGATTTAAATTAGCCTTATTTCTTTACAGAGAATTTATAGAAGCTCAAAAGCTGTCGTATATTCATTAAATAATTTTTGCTTATTGATATCACTTTTGAAGTTATATCTATTTTTATTTCAATAAAGCAGTTATTTGTCTCGAAAGCAAAAAATAAATGTTATTTAAATTTTTTATTTACCTTTTTGTACATACATATATATATATATATATATATTTTTTTTTCTTTGTCATTTATCATTGACACATCTCGTGTTCGTGTAATTCGAGATGAATAATTTTTAACGGTGACTCATTGTAATTTTATTCAATTTATAAATAAATATCTTTATTGTAAAATGATAAAATAATATTAAACAACAACACAATTTTCTTTTTTTTTTATATATTATTTATTTTATGTATAGGAGCCGCTTATTGTCAGTTTATGGACATGCTATTTCCTGGCTCAGTACAAATGAAAAGAGTTAAATTTCGTACAAATTTGGAACATGAATATATTCAAAATTTTAAAATATTACAAGCTGCTTTCAAGAAAATGAATGTCGATAAAGTAAGTATAAATTTTTATTTTTTAAAATTTCTTCTTATTATTCTTATTTAATTTTAAATTGAGTATTATTATTTATTTATTTTTTTTTTCTTTTTTAAAAAAATGATTTTATATTATTATGGCACTTTTATATTTTATAAATTAGAAATATGTATTAGAAAAATTGGGTACTTAATTTTTTTTTTTCATTATTATTTTTTTTTTTTATTAATTAAGTAAAAATTTAGAAAAATAAACTTGGTAATATAATGTTATCTCATTAATTTGAGTGTTTTAAAATCAATAATAATTCATCAAATTGATTTTTTTTTTTTATTTATTAAATTTATTGGGTATTATTTATTTATTTTTTTTCACATTGATTTCAAATTAATGAGAAAGCTGAAAATAAGAATAATAAAAATGAATTAGGGAAATTAAATTATTCAATTTATAAAAATTTGAAAAACAAAAAAAAATATATGAAAGAAAAAAACAATTAAAAAAAGAATTCAAATAATAATTTAAGATTATCCCAGTGGATAAACTAATCAAAGGGAGATTTCAAGATAATTTTGAATTTCTACAATGGTTTAAAAAATTTTTTGATGCAAATTATGATGGCAGAGAATATGATCCATTAATAGCACGTGGTGGAATTAAATTAGGTTCTGGTGTCATACATAATGATATGGGAAGCGGAGGACTTTGTGGTGCTGTAATTGAGAAACGTCAAATACAACAGCCAAGACCAACAGCTAGGACAACAATGAATACAGGCAGTTAGTCCATATAAAAAAAAAAAAAAAAAAAAAAAAAAAAACAAATCTAAAACAAACAAATTATATACAAAAAAAACAACATTTTCATTTCTTATTTAAGAAAAAAAAAATCATATATTTTTCTTAACATAAAAAAATTTGAAAAATTATATAAATGGAGCACGGTTATTTTTGTTTTTCTTTTCTTTAGAGTATACAAGAAAAATGGCTTTTATTAATGGCTATTGAGCTTGTTTCTACATATATATATATATATATATATTTTTTTTTTGTTGTTGTTGGTCATATTCATAAAAAAGTTGTTTATTTATTTATTTTTATTTTTTATTTTTGTTTGTTGGTTAAACAACTAATTTGGAAAATGTTATATTTTTTCTAATTTCAGTTAATTGTGTTACGCAAAAAGAAATCATTTAAACATGAAATTTAACCATTCACATTAATATCATTTTTTATTGATGATATTTTATTTTTTTTTATTTTTCTATATTTTTGGTGTTTTAATAAAAATTATTGTTTCACGTAATTCAATAATAATGATCACCATATTCACCTGTTTTAGTTGATTTTTTTGTTTTTTACATTGGTGGAATTCTTTAATTTTATTTGTTTAGTCTTCTTTTTTTTGTTTTTTTTTGTTATTGTTGTTGTTTATTTTTTATATTTGAATTGATTTCTTTTTGTTTAACAAGTAACGTCACTTCATTTTCAGTGCTATTGCTCACTTTTACATTAAAAAAGAAAATGTAATTAAAAAAAAAAAAAGATAAATCGACTACAAAATGTTTATAAAAAAAAAAAAATCATGTAACGAGGGCTGTGTTTGAATCCTTTTTAATTTCTAAAACAAACAAAAAAAAAAAGAAGCACATTCTCTCTAGAAGAAATTATATTCTTATTGTAAATTAATTTATGTTTATTATTTAAATTTTTATTTGTGGTTTTATTTTTTTTTTAAAGTTTTCATCCTTATTTTTTATTGAAAAAGATTTTTTCTTCGATTTTTTTTTTCCAAAAATTTTTATATGTTTTGTTTTAGTTGTATTACTTTTTGCCATCTGTTTTTTTTTCCCCCTCATATAGATAATTCTAATAGATAAACTAATCAAAGGTCGCTTTCAAGATAATTTTGAATTTTTGCAATGGTTTAAAAAATTTTTTGATGCTAATTATGATGGTAGAGAATATGATGCACTTGCAGCTAGAGACAATGCAGTAATGGGTTTTGGTTCCGGTGGTGGAAAAGCGAGTGTAAATCAGGCTCCTCCTATTAAAAAGCCGGTAGCTTCCTCATTAGCTACACATCGTGTTGCAAAACCGAGTATGTTTTATTTTTATTTTGATGATTTTGATTTTTATTTTAAAAAATTTTTGTTTTGTTTTTTTTTTCTTTTCTTTTTGTTTCGTTGTAAGTTGATTATTTTTAGTTGATTAATTTTTTCTATTTTTTTTTTCCTAAAATTTTAAACTAACAGCTTTTTAACACAATAAAACTAATTATTACTAATACCTGTACAATATTGTAAATAGAAAATAACTTGGACAAGTATTTTTTTTTTTTTAACTTTCCTTGATTTATTAGATAATTCTTTTTTTTTTTTTTTTAAATCTAAGAAAAACGTATTGTTGGTACTTCAAAGTGGAATTTTGTGTTTTTATTTTATCTTTTCAGTTGATCGTTTCAAAAGATCAATTACGAACGTAAAATTTGATTCTTCAATTGATTTTATTGTTTTCTTACAGCTAAATTTAAATGTAATTTAGAAATATTTTGTACATTTTATTTCTATGTGAATTATTTTTCATTAATTGTTACTTTACAAATTACAAAAAGTACAACGTAACTTTTTAACTGCTATAAAATTTTAATTATGTTATTTTTTTAACCTTTTGGCATGGCGTGTGTCTGTCAAAGGGTTAAACATTAAGCTGTAAGTGCAGTATTTGTTTATAATTTTGAAGAAAAAAAAGTAAAATTTTAAAATGTTAACATTGCCCTCCTCTTATCATCGTTTTTTTTTTCTTTGCATAATTCATTTGCTTGCATTTTCATTTTACACACACTCTTATCTTGTATATAAATATAATGCATGTTTATACTATGTACTTCATTTTACCAAAAACAAAAAAAAACAAAACAAACATTTTTAAATTATTAAAATTCTTTTAATTTTTATTTTCTTCTTTTTAAATATTACACATGCATATTAAGCAAAAGAAAAAGAGTAAAACTTTGTTTTTAATTTTTATTTTTGTTTCTATTGAAAATCCGTAAACTGAATGAAAAGGAAAAAAATTTCAAATAAGAATAAAAATAAAAAACACAATTCATTTTAATATGCTTTCGAAAAATAATGAGAAAATGAAACTAAAAGAAATTTTTTCTTTTTCTTCGACGAATGAATTTTTCTTATTTTGTAGCATCAAAAGTTCAACCAAGATTGAATGCTGGAGGCTCAATGACTAAACCAGCAGTTACTAGCAATGCAACAAGTAAAAAGACTGAGCCGGCTAATAATCAGGTTACAAATCAACAAGTTGAGGATCTTTCACATCAAGTATGTGTTTAGTCCTATCTTGTCTTTGTTATTTTCTCAAAATATTCAATTTTTGGATTTTATTTCATATATTTTTTTTCTTTTTTTTTTTTTTAATTTTTAAAGCTTATGGACATGAGAGTGAACCTTGAAGGATTAGAAAAAGAAAGAGATTTTTACTTTAGTAAATTAAGGGATATTGAAATCTTGTAAGTTGAAATTTTCAAACAGAAAAATCTGTAAACAATATTAATATTAATTAATAAATTTGTTTTTTCTTCTTCTTCTTCTAATTATTACAGATGTCAAGATGCAGAAGATACGGAACCAAATCCATTAGTGCAAAAAATTCTTGAAATTCTCTATGCGACAGAAGTAAGTGTTATCTAAAAATTTTTTTAAATAATTTTTATAAAATTATAATTGTAGTAGCTAAGAACAGAAAAAACGACATTCAATGCGACTGAGAATCCAAATCACAGACCTTTTTATTTCTGGAGAAATGCTCTATCTACCCACGAGTTACCGAATGTCATGTCGCTTACCATTCTTAGTTACTACCTAAATATTGTTGATATTCAAATTTTTTACATAATTTATTGTTTGTTTTTCTTTAAGGACGGATTTGCTCCTCCCGATGAACTGCAAGCTGAAGAAGAAGAATATTAAATAAAAACTTAATATTTAATATAATATAAAAAGAAAAGAAAAAACAACACAGTTCGTGAAAAAAATAAAAATACGTTTATAATTTAAAATGCAAAAAAAAAAAAAAAAAACACAAATGAAACAACACAACACATTTAAAACGACCATGAATTATTATTTTTAGTTTTTAATTTTTAATTTTTTTTTTGTTTCTTAATTACACACTTTGAATTGAAATTCCATAAACAACAACAATATGTTGTTCATTTTGTTTTGTTGTTTTGTTTTTACATATTTTTCATTTTCGATTATTATTATTTTTTACATGTAATTACTCTTAATTCATTTTAATGTCATTTCATTAATATCATTTCAACTTCTTTTTATAAATAATTAATATTTTATCAAATATGAATATGAATATGAAAAAAAAGAAAAAAGAAAAAAAATATATCAACTTTCTTTTATATCATATCTTTTTAACTCATATTAAATTGGTTAAAAAATAATGAAACAATAAAGAAAAAAGAATAAAAATGTAATTTTCTTTTTGTTTTTTTAAAAAAAATATACATAATATGTATTTTATTTAAAAATCGTTATTTCAACAAAAAAATATACATATACATTTATATATTAAATTTGAATCATAGTCATTAAATACAACAACAACAACAACAACAACACCAGCAAAATATGATAAAAAAGATATGAAATTTAAAAGAAAAAATGATCAAAAAACACGATCGATAATCAATGCAAAAATTTCAATGTTTCGTTGTATTGTGAAAGTTTATTGTTGAAATTTTGCAATTTTTGATCATTTGAAAAATAATTTTCTTTCTTTCTTTTTTTTTTTTTCTTTTCAAATTCTATTAAGACCTAGAAGAAATAACACTTCCACAATACAAGCAAAAAAAAAAAAAAACAAATAAAAAGAAGATTTTGAATTTATAATTTATAACATGATTCAAATAAAATTTCTCATATAATTTGTTTATGTTTTTATTATTTAATTTCATTTGTTGTGTGTTTTTTTTTTTCGCAAATTTTTTTTTTTGTGTGTCTGGTTTCTTAATTTAATTTTATCTTCGTTAAATGGTCCGTAGTCCTTGTGGTATTTTTTTTTTTTTTTTTTTACTTTTTTATTTGTGTAAAAGAAATGTAAGCTGGTTTATGTATTTATTGTTTCTTTTTTTTCTTTTTTTTAATGTCAATTTATTTGTAATTTTTGTTCATTTTCATTTTATGTATTTTTCTACAAAAGAAAAATATTTGTGTGGATATTACTGTCCCCGTCCATTTTAAAGGATTAAAAAAAAAAAATTGAATTTACAACAATTTTGTGTGTGTGTGTGGGTGTGTGTATTTTATCTTGTCCTCTGATTTTTGTATTTCGTTAGAAACTCTGTAATTAGTGTAATTTAAAATCTAAATCTTGACTGTAAAATTATTCAATTTTAGGCAGGCTATAATTTTATGGATTTTGAGTTTTTTTTGTTATTAAAGAAAATATCTAAATAAAAGAAGAAAATTAGTTAATGAGCTGTTCAACATTTCAATAGGAATTTTTATTCTAGATTTAGCTCAGAAGTATTATATATTGAAAAGTAAAAAAATAAAATACTTGATTAATTTTTGAAGGATAACATTACGTAATTTATATCAATTGAATTTCTTATGCATGAATTTAAATTCAATGAGAGATGCATAAAAAATCAATGAGAAAATGAAAGTGTAGCAGCATGAAACAGCTCTTTTTTTATATTTTATTTCAAATTTTGTCAATAAAAAACTTATAAATAACGTGTAATTAAATAAATAAAAAAGAAGAAGATGAAATAAAGACATTCAACTCGAAAAGGCTTTTGATTCGCCTAAGTGATTCCTTAATCAATGAAAATATTAAAAAAAAAAAAATAGAAAAAGTTATTGTAAATTTTTTATAATAGAAAAATTCAGAAAATACAATTTATTTATATTTTTTGATTTTATCTTTTTCACATTATTTTTTCTTTATTTTCAAAACTTTGTTTTTTCTCTTATTTATCAGAAAAGTTAACAGCAAATTTTTTTTTTGTTTTTTGCAAACAAATATAAACAACAACAAAAAAAAAATAAATATTTCAGCAAATAAAAATTTATTTACGTAATTATGGAATTATATATAGTTTTTAGAAGAAGAAGAAAAACAAAAAATTAAAAATAAAAAGCAAATACGAAAAAGTCATATCCTACAAATTACAAATTCATGAATTTGTTTTCTTAAAATTCTTAATTCGAAATAACTAAAAAAAAACAAAAATTTGTATGTATAATGTACTTAAAAAAAAAAATAAATAAATAAACTAAACGCGTAACTTTTGAATAAATATTTAAAAACTGTATCTATTTACACTTTGTATGTACCTAAAAGTACGCTTTATTTGCTTAAAAAAAAAATAAATAAATAAATAAAAAATAAAAAAAAATATTTAGAAATTATTTGTACATCGAAATGATTAATTGTAATAATTATGTACTTAAAAAAAGTAAAAAAAAAAAACAAAAAAAAAAGAAAAGAAATTGTATGATAAATAATCAAGTATTTGGGGTGTGAGAGTGTAAATTGCATTTATATAAAATTGGTAGGAGTATGTATTTATTTTTTAATTTATTTCTATATATAAATATTTTTTTTTTTTTCCTAATTGAGTTTGAGAAAAAAAATATAACGGTATCGATTTTAGAATTTTTAATTTTAAAATTAATTTAAAACAAAAAAAAATAAAATATGGTTTTAGTTTTTGTTAGTTGTCAATTTTAAAACGGATTATTTCATTGGTTTTAAATTAGATTTTAATTAAAAACAAAACAAAAACAAAAAAACAAAAACTGTTGGTATCGTTGTTTTGTAATGTTAATAATTAGATAATTTTAATGAAATTCAATTGAAAAAATTCTAATAACATAAATAGAATTAATATCGTTTTGAATTTCATTATGTTTTTCAAATGATGTCGTCGTCTTCATTGCTTTATGAAAGTTTTCAAAATTTTAAGTATAAAATACTTTTTTTTTGTTTGTTTGTTTGTTTTTTTTTTTTTTTTTTTGGCTTCTATGTTAATTATTTATTTAAAATTTATTATTTTTATTTTTATAATTTTCTAAATTACCACTTTTTCAAGCTATAGTTATATCAAACATATTTGTAGCATATTCAAGAGAAGAAAAAAAAATATTTTCTTATCAATAATTAAAAGTTTGTACATAATTTTATCAGAATAATAATAAAAAAAATAAATAAATAAATAATTAAATAAAATTGAAAAAAAAAAATATATATACAATATAATATACATAAATACATAATATATAACACTGTACTGAATAAAGAGGATGTATTTGAAAATATAGAATATTTCAAGAATGCTGTGATGCAACTAAATGCTGTACAATTCATCGTATTAAGGTTTTAAGCTGAATTCCGCATCATGATTGCATGAGTGTATGACTATTTTTATGATATCCATTTTTTTTTTTCAGTTCTAAGATTATTATTTGCTTAATTATTTTTAATTTTAAAGACTGGATTGAAGAGGTGTACTAAATTCGATATTAAAAATTCATAAAGTATTTGCTTAATTTACTAAACGGACAAAAATGATTAAAAATTGTAAAATATTTGTGAAGTGTACATCTTCGAAAACGAATTGATGAAATTCAGGTTAAAACATTGAATTTGCTGAATATCATCACTTAAACTTGAACTTCAAATTAATTAAAAATCATTTTACGTCTTGAAATATAATGCATCTTCAAAAACTTCAATTGATTGATCGTCAATTGATGAAATTCAGCTTAAAACTTTAAGTTAATTGAAAATCGTTTTATGTCTTGAAATATATAATTGATAAATTCTATAAGAATTCCCAATAATTTTGTTTTTAATTAAACATTTTCAAATACATCCGAAGAAGAAAAGAAAATCTTAATTTTCGTAGTATAAAATGCAAATCGTAATGTATAAAAAAAAAAAAAAAATAAACAACAAAGAAAACGTAAATATGTAGTTTAAAAAAAATACATAATAGAAATTTGATAGTAAATCCGCTAATTTGAAATGTCTGTTATAAAACAGAAAAAATTCAAGAAAAAAAAAAAAAGAAAAGATGAACCTGATAAAAGAAATATGTGTATATTAAAAATAATATTAATTGATAAAATTATAATAAATAAATAAATAAATAAATAAAAATATACAAAAATTGTATAAAAATGTTACTTAAATTGAGAAAAAACAAATTCAATGTTAAAATATTTGGGAGATTCTCTTTTTGATTCTCAGTTTTATGTTACTTAATATTTATCACGTTTTTTCTTTGATTTACGTTGCTTAATATATTCAGTGAAAATAAAGCTAAGGATCTTCTCTACATTTCATTTGAACATAATTTTCATGAAACTTTAATCACAACTCAGTTATAATTGATTAAAAGCAATAAATTGTAATGTTAATTTGGTACGCCCAACATATAAACAATAAAATAAAATTGAGCATTCTGTCTTGGTACTATAGGAGTCGTTGACTTACTTCCACGTCAGACCTTTACTTTTTGGGCCTTTTTTCATTCTTCTTTCTGAAAACATTGGTCTCTTATTATACTCCACTAAAATGATTTCGAGTCTCTGCTTTAAGGTAATAGAGCCCACTTATAGAAGCTCTTCTTCTCATCAGTACTAGACATTGGCACAAAATGTAATGTCACTATCTCAGTATCTTTAAGACAAAGTAGGATTGATTGATGAGACCTGAAACTCTCATGTCCTGTAGTCAGAGCTAAATATTCAGGATAGAGTGCTTGGATTTTTTCGTTATCTTTTAGTAATTACTTCTTCGATGAATTTAAAAGGTAAGTACATATTTACAAATTTCTCTCAGAATATAATATGTAATCACAAAAATATCGACTACTTCGTTGAAACATAGTCAGGACAGGACATACTGGATAACACTTTGTTTAAGAATTAATTTTTCTTTACAAAATAAAAATTCATTTATTTTCTTTCTTTTTTCTACAAAAAAAAAAAACAAGAAAAATTATGCAACATATATTCCACCATAAAAGCAAAATAGAAATAATCTATGATTTCGATTTCAAATAATTGAAATAAAAAAACCAAAAAATAATGTTTTTCAGTTCACAAAAAATTAAGTAGAATGTTATTTTTCTCTTTCGGATTTCAAGATTCTTATAAAATCTTTATTTATTTTTCTTACTAGAATTTGTTAGATATTTTATTTTATTTGACTGCATCCTGAATATGTTGTTGTTTATGTGTACCATCACAGAATGGACGATGTGATGTTTGTTTACAATTACATAACCAATATGATCCAGTTTTTTCAACTTTAAAACGTACTGGCCTTTGTTTAATTTTTAAAAATTCATTTTTATGTGTACCATCACATAATGGTTGATTTTTAGATTTTCCACAAAGACACCAAGAATACATTTTACCTTTGAAATAAAATTTTCATAAATAAATATAATGAAAATTTATAAATTTGAATGAATACCTTCTACTAATTCTAATTTAAATGGTTTTTTGTCATATATTACACCATTATCTGGTTGATTTTGAGCACTTTGATATGGTTCAAGAGGATTTTTTGGTATACCTTCAGTAGAGTATTTAACCTAGAAAATCACAAAGAAAAAAAAAAAAAAAAGGATATCATATAGCTGATATATTCTATAGAAATATGATACTTCTATAGAAATATTTAATTTTTGCATTTTAATGTATGATAATGATGATTTTTGGATGAATACTTACAATTTTGTACTTATTCCCATTTAAAAATAATCTCTGATATTTTAAAATTGATGGCAACATGATAATTATTAAGAATTACTTTTATTTTTCGAGAATAAAATTACAATTTCTAATTTAAAAGAAAAATAATGGAAATTTAAGAGTATCTTCTCGAGCAGAGCAATTCGTTGAACTTGTTTTTAATATATTTTTTTTGTTTGGTTAATAAATTGACATTTTTTTGACAACTGCAAAATTCAGAATGAGCTGATAAACTAAATAGAACGTACGGCAGCAATTATTTTAAAGCAGCAAGTTTTTTTTGTTTTTTTTAAAAAGCTTAAATAAAAAAGGATATTTTTTCAAAGGATCTATACTGAAATAAAAGCACAAAAAAGTTCTATTAAAATTTTTTAAATAACTTTAAATAACTCTAAAGCTTCTTTATGGATATTATTTTAAATTGAAAGAAAAGTTGTTGATACTGGTTCTCTCGGTTTACGTAAATTAAAGAGCAATAGAATATTTTCATATTATTTTAAATTCAAATTTATCCTGATATGAAATATTTTTTGTTTCCAGATGCATATCTGTTTATTCCTTGTGGTCACAGATATAATATGTAGTTGTTTTAATTTTGTAAATTGCAATTTATTAATTGATTTGGCTAAATTCATTTAATATGTATGTATGTATGTATTTAGTCCATTAAAATGTGTACTAAGAAAAAAATAATGGTACATATAATGATGGTGTAATAAAGTCCTTATTATATGCGCATAGGGTAAATGTATTCTTGGCCACCAAACTAAGAAGTTCAGATGCAATTGAATTTTTTAGGAAAATAAGTAGACATGATTATGGGTTTTATTAATTAAAATTGAAAATTGATTGATTTTCTTACTAATTCTCTTATTAAATCCGTTGTTTTTGATATATTTTTACTTTAAAAAATTATTTCTAGAGTTGAAGTCAAAAAACGGCATTGTATCTAATCTTGGCCACCCATGTTTGTGATCTTGGCCACTATTGATGGTAATCTTGGCCACCCCCAGTTTTATAACGATTAAAAGGATATTGTCAATGGTTTTTGACGATTTTTAAATAAAACACTAATTTTTAACATTATAAATAATAATTTTCAATTTGGTCGAACCAACTCTCTATGTCGCTCCTTGAAACATTTGCGCTAACAGATGTAACACTTTCTGGAGTTCTAAAAGTGATTTTCGGATGTCTTTTTAAATAACCATCATATCACGCTCTTCCCGGTTTGTTACTTTTGAACGTGCACCGCACATAAAAGGTCTTCTTTCCTTTGAGAGAAACCTTTTCTTTGGCATTCGATGAGTCATTTCGCCAAAATTTCCTCTTCTAGTCTTCTTCAAAAGTAAGAATTGTTGTTGGACCGGGTTGGACCTCTTTTTATGGTTTCTTTGGATTTTGTCAATCGGAACTGTAATTTTGATCGAGAAACTTCATAAATTGTAGCAGCTCTTCTTTAAGATAAATTTCCAAATTTTACACTTTCTGCAGCTTTCTTTAAATTCTCCTCGTTGTATTTTTCGTTATTTTTTTTTTTGCTAGATAAAAATTTATATTACATATATTGAAAGTTCTACAACAAAATTTGCGAAGCGCTTTGTTTGATTAGTTTGAAACAAAAAATTTTATAAAATTTACATTTTATGGTAGATTTTATAATTATTTGTAATATTTTTTTATATTAAGTAAAAACAAATACGATTTTAAGGTATACTTTACAAGGTTTTGTTTATATTATTTACCATAACAAATTTTTAAAACGAAATTTACAAAGCGCTTCAATTAATTTTTAATGAATTTTTTTTTAAATTTACATTTTATCGCAGATTTCACTAAAAATTTCTGTGTTAAAATGTGAATGAAAAGTAGCCAAAATAAGAAACATATTGTTTTTGATCTTGGCCACATGGTGCCAAGATTAGATGACTTTGTGAATTTTGGTATGTATTTTTGGCCACATTAAAAAAATTGATATTTTTTTCAAAATATAAAATTTTTTTTAAATAATTCTTGAATTTAATGTATAAACTTCAATTTTTAGAAGCAAAATGTATAATTACTTAACTCTTTTTTTTTTTTTCACTTTTTAAATCGCTTAACTCTCTTTCATATACAAAAATTAAATGATACTTTAAAAAGAATTAGGATTATGTATCACTTTGTGATAGAGAACAAAATTCGTTAATTATACACACACTACCGTACTTATCAATACAATATTGTAGTGGTTAAGTGGTACCTACTTAAGGTCGGTCGGTGTTATGCGAGTGTTATGTACCTGATTTTTTTTTTAAACAAGCTTTAGTAACAAAACAAACGTACAGTAGTGAAATATATTCGCGTGGAATGGGCGATATATGTAGTTCTATGAATGCAAATGTGTATGTCCTTTTAATTTTTTTTTAAGTCGTGTTTAACGTTTAGGTACTTGAAGATAAATTTATTTACAGGAATGAGGAAACTTGATTTTATTTGTAGGTATTCCTTCAGGAAAGTTTTATTGAATATTTGAAATTTTAAATTCCCGGACGTAATTGTTTGTATTTTTTAATATTCTTTAATTAAAGATTTGATCTAAGAATTTCACTTAAACAATAAGTGACTTTTGATTAAAATTAAAAAAAAAAAGTGTTAAATAAAATGATTTAACAGAGGAGAACTACATACATACATAATATATACGATACTATTTAAATATAAATCGAAAGACAAACAAATTATCGTATAATTTATTGATTTCTTTGTTATCACAAAATAAATAGGTATTAAGATAGGTATTTTATAAAATTTGTTTAATTTTTATATCAGATTTTTTAAATTATAACAATGGTATATAAAAATAATATTGAAAAATTCCACAAGATCAGTTAAATTCTAAAAATGATTTGAAATATTAATTTTAAAAATTAAAAATGAATTGTAAAATTGTCATTATTTTGGCAATTACTCTATTTGTATTTGTTAAATCTTAACCAATCATTCCTGATGAAGATTTGTTAAAGGGACCTTAAAATAAATCATAATCGAATTGATGGTACCTGTTGATATTCTCAACATTTTGGAGGTCCACATGGATCAAGTTAACCAGTAATACATATTTAAGCGTTGGTACATCATATTTCATATAGGTAATTGAATATTTTAATTTGATTTTTTGATCAGGTTTTTTTTTTGTCACTCTGTAAATTGTCTATTAAATAATAATTTTTTTTTTTAGTTTTAATTGAGGTAATTTATATAAATTTTTTTATTTTATAATTTTTTTTTTTTCTAAACTACAAAATTGTTGTGATTTTATCCATATGTGTACCTACTACAACAATTTTTGCTTAACTTTTTTTTTATTCTAATTCTAATTATCTTTTTTATCGAAAGAATCTTATATTTATTAGGAAGTAGTTTTTATTTTAAATACAATTTTTTTATATTTGCAAATGCTAGTACTTATGTATATCCTCTATATGTTATGCTATATTTCACTAAAAGTATCTAGTGATCTATGATTTTAAATATTTTGTGCTGGTGTTTAAAGATAAAATTTTGAGATATAAGTAGATCTGTAGATTAAAATAAGGGGTAGTGTTCCACAAATTAACAGTTCTATGATTAAAAGATTGATCATATTTTAATGTTCAAGTATATAATTTATGAGTTTTTCTGGAATACCTTGTATATTCCTGGAAAATACATAATATGAATTTGTTTCACTGTCTTATTTATTTTTTGATAAAACTTTAGTAATTTTTAGCTTTAAAATTGCCCTTAAAAATTGATAAAGTTATTACTTTCATAAAGAAATTTAATTTTCTATAATATACTTATACCTTACACTTCATTTTAATACATTCATCTATAAAATAAAAAAAATTAAAAAAAAATATATTATATTGCATATGTATGCATATAAATGTGGTGTAAAAAAGTTATAAGCAATTTTCTTTTAGTCCCAAAATGATAATTTTAAATTTATCTTAACAAATTTGTCTCAATTTTATGGATATACCTATACATAGTCATAATTTTTATGTTCACTTTTTACACTTACAATATGCAATAAAGTAAATTAGTTGTAGATTGTTTATTGCAATATTGTTTGGTATAAAAAAAAAAGTACAAATTATGTACGTACATTTATATGTATCTGGTATTATATAAGAATTTTTTCTACTCATGAAAAATATGTAGGTATGTATGTAGATACAATAAAATAAGATTTTAAATTTTTGTACTTTTTGTTAATAACTTTAAGATTTAAGAAATAAGAAAAAATTAAAAATTTAATGTGAATATTTTTGATTATAGAAAAAAAAATGTACATTAATAAATGTAGGTGTAGATAAATTACATAAAATATGTAATAACAAAACGAATATAAAACAAAATAAAAGCTTTAAAGTTTGTTTTATATATTATGAATATACTTACATTTATATGTACGTATTTACAGTATATTTTATTATTATTTTTGAAAAAAAATCAGATGCTGAATAAATTTTATGATGAAGGTGAATACATATTATGTATGTATATGTATATACATAAGTAAGATATTTTAAATATCAGCCTTTAGGGATAAAAATATTTCTTAAAACAACAACAATTATTACAATCCTACATACATATGTACTTTAAAAATGTTTTTCTTGCCTTTTAATTTGTATTTTTTTATTTTTTTTTTGTTAAAAAAAATTGTTAAAAGAAATTATAGATAGTAAGCTGATTTGGAAATTCTATTTATTTTAAAAAAATTCGATATTTTCTACATATTATGTATATACATGTTTAATAGTATTAATACTGAATTGTACCCGTTAACATTATTATCAGAGATTTACATAGTTACATTCACTCACAAATTAAATAGCAATTTCACTACTATTATTTGATGCTGACATTTAATTTGGTTGTGTATATTCGGTGACAAATTCACAATCACCACTTGAACTATCATCCTCAGCTGGACTAAAAAAAGCAGATGTACCTTCTGTGGGAGCATACGCTACAGCAGAAGAAGTCGACGGTATTAATTGCTGTTGCAATTGTTGTTGTTGTTGTTGTTGTTGTTGTTGTTGTTGTTGTTGTGATGCAGGCTCCATATCCATCAGAACTGACAACGGTATAAAAACCATAGCTGTGGGGTTGGTTGCGAATGCAGCTGCAGAAGTTAATGGAGTAATACTTGAAGTTGTTGATGAAGAACGGCTGTGAAGACTGTGAAGCAACACAATGTATAGAGTTATTTTCAACTGAGAAATTTGAACTAGGGATTTATGTAAATATTCCTTTGAGAATGGAACAGGACAGATGAGAAATATATTTTCATTTATAAATTGTGGCTGGTTCGAATCTTTAAAATTAAAATAATTAAATAAATATTTGAAAATAAACCTATTAGTGATTGGAGCATCATTTTGTTCATTCGCACTTTGTGATTGTGGTAAAGGTGCTCGAAGTGGACTAGGTCGTGATGGTAGAGGTGGTCTAACAAAATATTCATCACATCCAACAATTGTCCCATAATTGTAGTGTATTTGTATATTAAAAAAATCCTTTCTACATAAAGGACATTCAGCTTTTATCTAAATAACAATAATATAAAAATAAAATAAAACAGAAATTTGATTTAAAAATCATATATAACATATTTAATTTTCAAACAATAACTATGTATGTATATAATATGAGATATATATTATATACAGATACATTTTTTAAAAAAAAAAATAAATTGAAGAAAAAAATTTTTAAAAAAATTTTAAGGTTGAGAAAAAATATTTGTATAGGTTATGCATCAAGTTATAAACTGATTAGCTGCCATTTTCTCTAAAATATGTACATATATGCATAATATGTAGATAAAATATTCATGGAAAATTTATAAATACACAAATGTACCGGTATATAACAATAATATATAATATATGTACACAATATAATAAAGATCCATTACCTCACTCCACTTTCGCAAACATTCGAAGCAAAAATAATGAAGGCATGAATCAGGAGTGCTCATATTTTTGCATCTATCCAAACAAATTGGGCAATTTGGTAATGGTGAACCTGATCCTGCTGCTTCAGAATTAGAACCTGAGTCTGAATAATTAGACATTTTTCTTCCTATTGCTGTCTATTTCTATATAATTTTCTTATATTCTCAAAATTTTACTACACTACAATTTATACTACGTGTATTTTATCCAAACGAAAAAATGTTTTTAATAGTTTTTCAAAATAAATGAAATTAATTGTTTTAAAAACAAAAGAATTCGTATAAAAATTGCAGTCAAAGCAAATGATCTAAGCATGCTGAATAATAATGAATATTATTTTTGAAAAAAAAAAAATAAACAAATGAATAAAAAAAATTCTTCAAGTGGTACTACATTTTCAGAGGTGGATATTAAAAATGAGAAATGAGATAGATAATTGTGATTTTAATTAAAAATTATTATTTTTCTTTAATAACTCAATTTCTATTAATTTTATGATATTACAATGTTTGGGAAAAATGTTTATTTAATAAAAATCTACAAATTTGTAGAACATTTAATATTTTTAGTAATTTGGGAGATTTCAGGGAAAATTGATTCTCAGTTTTATGTTACTCAATATTTATCACACTTTTTTCTTTGATTTACGTTGCTCATAGATATTTAATATATTCGGTGAAAATAAAGCTAAGCGTCTTCTCTACATTTCATTTGAACATAATTTTCATGTAACTTTAATCATAACTTAGTTATAATTGATTAAAAACAATAAGTTGTAATGTTAATTTGGTACGTGATAAATATTGAGCAATATAAAATTGAGAATCAATTTTATCTGAAATCTTCCAAATTACTAAAAATATTAAATTATAATGTTCTAAAAATTTGTAGATTTTTATTAAATAAACATTTTTCCCAAACATTGTTATATCATAAAATTAATAGAAATTAAGGTATTAAAGTAAAATAATAATTTTTAATTAATATCACATACAGAAAAAAATAACAAAAACAATTGGAAAAAGAAAAACAAATTTTATTTACTACAAATAATATAATAACAAAAGCAAGAAAAATAAAACAGAGTAAACTGAAAAATGCTTATAGTTAAAAAATTTATTACATGATGTGTATTATTCTATTATTATAATTTATTTAAATAAATTTTTATTTTTTATGTATTTTTTTTTTTTGTTTCAAATTATTTATTTTCTTGTATGTATTTACTCATATACATGTAAATTGAATTTTTGCTCTGTAAAAATAATTTTGCAATTTAAATTTGTTTCTATAAAAAGTTAATTTTTTGTTCTCAGAATTCAAAATCGAAAAAATTGAAAAACCAAAATATTTTAAAATACAAAAATTGAAAAGAAAAAAAAAACAGGAAGCATATTTTTTTTAATTGAATTTTTTTAAATTTTTAATATCAATAATTTTTATTATTATATTTTCTTGCCAGAAACATGGTATATATGTAACTCATAATTCTAATTAAAAAAGTATGTGTGTTTATTGTATTTTTTTTTTTTTTTTTTTTAAATAAAGTACTTATTATAAAAACAGTTTTTTTTTTTTTTATATTTAATTAGAACATAAGGATAACAAAATTTGAATTTTTTTTAAAAAAATTTATTTAATAATTTTTGATTGACGAAAAATAAAAAATAAAATCAACAATATTATAATATAACAAAGTTTCATTGTTTTCATTGTTGTTTTAATTAATTTATAATTATTCATATTTTTATTCAATGATAATAATTTAATTATATTTCAGAAAACCTGTACTCGATGATTTTCACGATCACATACTAATATATTTCCATTTGACATAATTGCAACGCCTTCAAGTCCTTTAAATTCACAATCACCAGAACCCCATGAACCGAATGCACGTAAAAATGTACCATCTGGATTAAATATTTGTATACGATTATTACCAGAATCAGCGACACATATATATCCTTGATCATCAACTGCAACACCTCTGTAAATATTAAATAAGAAAAATGTTAAATAAATTATGATAAAAAGCCTAAGCAGAGAAAAAAAAAATGGTTTGAAATTTATATGTATACAGGAAATGAAGTTGTGGGAAGTATGAAGCAAAAAAAATTATTCTGATGAGAAGAAATCGAAAATGACCAATTTTTATTTTATTCTTTCAATTTGTTAAGTATTCAAAAAGACTATTAAGCTTGACAGTTATTTTTGTCATATTTTTTTTATCTTAAACTTTTATTAATAATTTTTTTTTTCTTGTATGTTAAAAAGAAAAGAGAAAAAATAAAAAAAATAAAAAATAAGGAAATTGTTTCTGTTTTTAAATATGACAAAAAAATAAAAAGACGTATGATATCAATGCCAATTATGTATAAAATTCAATTCTCATTCATTATGTTATTGAATGTTACACAATATTACGTGAGAAAGAGGAAATAAATGTGAATTATATGTATTATTATAATAATCCAAAAAGGGGTGACATTTTTTTATATAATTATTTTTTATTTTATGTTTCTCTTGTATTTTGTGTCATTTTAATTATTATTATTATTATTATGTATTATTTCTTTTTTCTGTAAATTACACGGAAAAATTTCATAAAGTAGGTACAATTATGTATGTATTTGTTCGTATGTAGGTTATTTACATTTTTTTTTTTAATTTAAAAAAGTGTATATGTATGTATTTGTATATGCATACATTGTTTATATATTATGTGTTTAAAACATGTAACTGTGAAAAATTTTATACAATTTACATAATTCATTTTTACTTCAAGAACATTTTAAATTGAATTTAAACCCTTTTTTTTTTTTTTTAAATATATAGTACCTATAATACCACAGAATTTTGTGGAATGTTGCGGAAAAAATTGTAAGTAACAAAAACAATAAAAAAAAAAAAAAGGAAAAGAGAAGAAAAAACTCTTGAAAAAAAAAATACAAGTAAAAAGAAAATATTAAAAGATCTTTGTTGCTTTCTTTTTTTTTTTATGTTTTGTAATTCGTTGAAGAATCATGAAAATTATTTTCTTTTATAATTTTTACAGGAACATGAAGGAAATGTGTATAATTTTAAAGGATAATATAAAACATTCAATGTGAATGTTAAATTTAATAAATATGAATAAATTTATATATGTATATGTAAATATATACTTCCTCTCTTCTTCTTCTTCTTTTTTTTTTTTTTTTTACTTGTATAATATACATATTTTCTATGTGTCTTATTTTTTTCTAGCAAATTTTTTGTTGTTGGAATTTTTTGTTTTTTGTTTGTGCTTGTTCATTTTTTAATTTTTTACTTTTCTTAAAAGGACTAAAAGAAATTAAGCAATAAATTTAATTGCAAACGATATTTTATTCATTTTTGTTGTTGTTGTTGTTGTTGTTTTTTTTTTTTGCTTTTGTAACCTCGGAGAAAAAAAAAATTGTAAAATTCATTTAACATAAAAAAAAAAAATATGTAAAAAAAAGGAGAAAAAAAATAACAAAAGCAACCAGAAGAAATCATGAATAAGAAGAAATTAAAATTGAATTAATTTGAAAAGAAAAAAAATAAAATAAAAAAAAAAGAAATTTTAATTTAAGGTGCTTATTTAGAATGAAATTAAGGGAAATTAGGAAGAAAATAACAAAAAATTAAAAAAAAAAAATTGATTTAATTCATCATTATTAAGAAATAGGAAAACAAGTCCATTTTGGTGATTTTTAAATTATATGCTATTTAAATTAATTAATTTTCTTATCCTTGAAAATATACTCTATTAATCTCAATTGGGCTTTGTTAGTTTTTAGATTTTATATTGTACTATATATACCTACATACATATGTACATACATATACAATGTATATACGGAGTACGCACTTACTTGATGGAGATGATTATTATGTTCTTATTTATTATACATGTCATTCAAAAAACGAAAAGAATAATAATAATAATAATAAAAAAAAAAAAATAACTGACTGATTAGACATATAAACATACATGATTATATGATTGTATGATTCTTTTCATTCAAAATCAGTTATTTTTTGACGTGTAAAATTTCATTAAATGAGTTGAATGAGGTATTTTCATATTGTTTGTTTGTTAATGTAAATGGTATGACAAAAGTATTTGATTTTGAGTGAAAAGGAAATTTTCTATAGTAAATGTAAGAGCTTATAACAAAAGGTTCAGGTGTTAATGACATTGTATTTTCATATTGCCATTAGCTTTATATTCAAGTAGACTAGAAAATACTAAATTAAAGTTATACAAAATTATAACGAAAATTTTGAATTTATACTCTTGTTATAGTAATTAATCACATAAAACACCCACAATACTACATCATTACAATCATCATCATTATCATCATCATCATCAACATCATGAAAATTATTTTTGCTATTTTGTATAAAATGAACATACATACATATATGTATGTACTAGTATTTGTATATGTACTGTACATACATATGTGAATTGAAATTATGTACAATATATATATTATGTAGTATGTGTGTAAGTATTCAGAATAAAAAAAAAAACATATTTTATTTGAAATACCAAAAATTATATACACAAAATTGTTACAGAACAATAATCATATGGATGTTGTATGAACATGTATATGTATATATATATATATACACAATGAGGGTGTCAGATGCAAAAATTCGCAAATTTCTGAATTTGAATTTTTTTCTTTTATAAAAATTATTTTTTCAAACAATTAAAAATTAGATTTTTAAATAAAAGTATAAATTATTTGTTTTCAAATATAAAAACTTTTTCAAGTTTTTTTTTGTTGAGAATTATCTACCTACCCGCATAGATTTTAGCTAGTACTTAACGACCAGTACTGAAAATTGTCACTGCATAGTTATTCATTTGATTGCCAATTCCGTTGTAATAACGTAGCAATAACGATTATAGTTATTAGGAGTAAGAGTTTTTCTTTGTACTGAACAGATACTAACACAGTACTGGTATCAGATATCAACTTACATCAGTTTCTAGTACAGAAAAAAAATACCCCCGCAGTATTGAAAACAAACTATACACGCAGTGTTGACTCACAATTCCGATAGAGTACTGAAAAACGTGATTTAACACGCAGTGTTGACTCACAATTCCGATAGAGTACTGAAAAACATGATACACGCAGTGTTGACTCACAATTCCGATAGAGTACTTAAAAACGTGATTTAAAAGTATATCCGATATAATCATCACTCGCAGTAACTATAGAATATCGATTCAATCCCGATTTTCGATACTGGTGTAGCTTATATTATAAATTAAATCTTGTTTGACTACAAGGTGCTGTGGCTGAAGCGCGGCTAGGGAGAAAATACTGTACGTGAAACACCACAAGTCGTGAGTTCGAACCTTGGTCGGGTAATTTGATGTGGTAAAATAATAAAAAATTCTTGTGTTTTTTTCAGTATGTCTTCGAACTATACTAATATTCCGAATAATATAAAACAGCTTGCACTTAAGAAAAATGAATAGAAAAACATCTAAAATTCATTTTTATTTTTTTTAAATATCTGGAACTCGGTACTGTTTAGATAATGAAATCCGATACCCATCCGATACTTAGAAACAAAACTAAACTAGTACTGAAAATGTTCCGCTAGAGTTCTGCATGTTTCGATACTGGAAGGGGAAATGAATAACGATAGAGTCCCGATAGAGTAACTAAAATTTATGCGGGTAGGGGAGGGGGTCAGAGTCGGTTTGTGAACGAGTTAATTTCCCGTGAAACATTAGGTAGATTTTTCTCGAGAACTATTTGACCAATTTTTTTGAAATTTGATAATTTTTTTTTTAAAACTCCTTTCATTCAATTGATAGCCAATATTTCAACTCACTAGTTAAAGATATTGTGAGATTTATTTTGTAGTTTACGAGAAAAGTGTAACTACAGATGAAAAAGGTCAACTTCTCTTCAGTCCATATTAAAAAAATTAAGGTTTAGACTAATAGGTAAAATAATAAAAGTTGATGCATGCACGTAAATAGGTATATTTTTTTTTCTGCGCATGTTTTTCTAGTATAATACGATTTCTAAACTTTTATTATTTTACCTATAAAAGAAATGATTTTTTTTAAAATTTTCCGGTCACTAGTCTTTTAGAAAGATGAACATTTCGAGTGTATTTTAAAATATACGTATCCATACCTACATACGATTATATATGTACATACATAGGTAATATACATTTTTTTTTATGAACAAAAGAAAAAAAAATCAATCTCTTTCCCATTTATATTTTTTATTAGACTAAGAACAGAAAAAACGACATTCGACGCGGCTGGAAATCGAACCACATACCCACACTGTCTTGCCGGGGCATTACTCTGACTATTGAGCTACCGAATGCCATGTCGCCCTCTGTGTTCTTACAATTAGGTACTATGTAAACATTGATGATCTTCAAATTTCCTACAATTTTTTGCTCTGTCATTATAGAGATGTCGATTAAGAAGATTTTACATCTAATTACCTTAATAATATTTATGTTCAATTTTACATATTATTAAAGATATTTAGTTTATGTAAAGAAACGGATATATATGTATGTATATTATGTATATTTATTAATGAATAGATATTAAAGATAGTAAATAATAAAATATATACTATAAAGTAGTTAAAAGCTTTGGTGACGGTTGTATATTCTTTAATTTATGCTGAAAAAAATTTCAAAAACTTTTGCTTTTTTATTGTTGTTTTGTCCTTGCTTTTCTTTGTTTTGTTTTTATTGTTTAATAATGAAATTATTGTATATGTAAAACATACATACTTCAAATGTTGGAGTATATATGTATATATATGGTATAATTATAATATACATGTAGTACTGTAGGCATTCTAAATGTATCTTATACATTTGTTGTATACAAATTTTGTTTCAAAAAATAATGAAAAAAAAAAAAGAGGAAAAAAAAGGAGAAAATTTCCACAAGTAATAGATATAAGTGTTACTTGTACAATTCTTATGATATTTTACCTGTTTAAAGGTTTTTCTCATGGTCTACAAATAATAGGTGTACGTGCTTGGCCTAATAATTAGTTACTAAAAGCTCTATATAGTACAAAATTGTTGAAAAAATAAACAGAAAAAGAAATTATTGTATAGGTATACTACTAGTAATTTCATATACATTAACATATATGATATGTATGTATGTATGTACATACATATATAACTTTACGAATATAGTAAATATATTTATATGCATATATTTTATCATACATTAGATAAGAGAGATAAAATTTAGATTATTTATTTACATACATACATACATATATACGTATATATATGTATGTATATTATGTTGTTTTCATAGTGTATTTACAAGTAGTGTATATTAAGTAAGAAAGACAATAGATTATTCGAAGATAACATCCTCTTATATATTCATTAAATGTTAAGACAAGTAAAATACTAAAATGTAATCTATCTATATATAGTACATCTAAATATGTGTATGAACATTATATGTACATATGTATTGTACATGTACACATAATACACCTATTTTAGAATATTTAGTATACTTTAGCCTATAATACACTTCGGAGACATTATTACATACATATATTTTATGCGATATCATTTTCTTTAGAAAATAGAAAAGCTCCTTTTTTTTTTTTTCTTCAAATGATCGATTCAATACTTTAAGGTACATATGAGTATGTACATACAAATTTTTTTTTGAATAGAATTAATAAAAAGGATCTCTATACAACAATGCAATTTTAATATTTATTGCAAAAACAAAAAAAACAAAAAATTGAAAGCAAGAAAAAAATTTAAAAAATAAAAAACATTATTTGTATGTACGTTGAAATTAATCTAAATAAATAAGTATAACATACTTAAGTTTATCTTTTACAGTTACATTTCTCAATTGAATATACATACATTAGATCTATATGATAAATATTGAATTTTTAAATAAACTATAATATTTAAGAATATATTTATTGTGAAAAGAGAAATGTATATATACAAATACAACAACAACAACAACAAAAACAAGAAGAAAAAAAATGTAAAAAGTAAATGTTAGTATTACAAGAATGTAATTTGAAATGAATGATATAATTCTTGTACAGGACGTCTATTTACTATTTTGTTATTTATCCAGTATCCTTCATGTACATACATATATACGATATATATTTATATGTTTGTATGTACATGTATAAAAAATTGTCTTTTCTGTGCACAATGTGAACATTTAATATTTTTTATTTATTTTTTTTTTGTTTTTGTTTTTAATGTTTTTTTTTTTATTAGTTTTTTTATTTTTTTGTTTTATTTTAAGAAAATTTTATGAAGTAACTAACTAGAAATTGTTTTGACAATTTAAAAGCATAATTTTATGGTCTCTTAAGGAAGTAATATGAAATTACATATTTATTTTTAACATAAATTATGTGTTACATTCTATATTATTACATTAAATTCAATGTGTATATATAGATAGTTTTTTTTTTTTTGCTTTTCTAATAGAAATGTGTATAAAATTATTAGTAATATAACTGCAGGGTTTTTTTTTGTGAAATTTTTAAGAAAATGTCAAAGTTTTTTTTTCTATGCTTAGATTTTTTTTTTATTGAATACCTATGTCTTGACACAAAAAAAAATATACATACATACATACGAGCACATATAATATGTATTTTCATTTTTCCAGAGGCATTAATGCTCAAATGAAAATACAGTCAAGGGAAACTCGACGATTTTTTCCAAGAAAAAAAATAGAAAAAATGTCATAATAATGATTGTTTCTATATAAATCAGTTCTAGATCCAAGGCTTTTACGATCTCCTTAAAGTAGCTTTACACTACTTGATTTCTCATATTACTTTACATACTACATGTCACTGGTAAAAGTTTGACAGCGTTTACACTGTCTGATTTTGTTGAGAAACTTTGTGATACGACTTTACACTCGACATATCGTCGGTTCGCAAGAAAAGTGGCACAACTCAAAATCGAAATTTTTCACAATCGAAGTTTTAAAACAATGATTAAGTTCAATATTGTATAATAATATATAATATATTGTGTTCAATTTAACAACTTATGTTATTAGTAGAGTATAATGTTAACAAAAAAAATATCAGACTGTTTAACCAGATACAATGCCTCTTTTTCTTTTGCATCCTCGAAAATTCACGTTTTTGAGTTGTGCCACTTTTCTTGCAAACCGACGATATAATAAAAATAGATTTTTTCTAATTTCGTATGACATTTGATACGACTTCGTGATACTTGAATTTTTTTATTTCAGTGGATTATCAGCATTATTAAAAGTCGTATGACAATACACATATGTAAAATACCATACATAAAGTGATATGACAAATCAAGTAGTGTAAAGCTACTTTTAGTGATTAATTTTTTTTTTGAAAATCATCTGGATATTCTTTATTTAGAATACATAATACATATGTATATTTGTCTATGGTACAAAGTTTCTTAAAGTTGCACGGTATACATACATATTTGACTTTTAATTTAAGTTCTGAAACAAATGTGAAAAAATTCCTAGTTATCCGTTAGAAAAATTTGTAAAGATACAGTACATATATCTTTAAAAAGAAAAAAAAAATCAAATTCAGAAATGCAGAAAAAAATTTTTAAATAGTAAACTTTTCTGTAGTTAATTTTTAGTAAACCCACCAGGCGCAGTGTATCTTTCCTGTCTGTGTCTTGAAATAGAGAAGTTTTCAACTTGACATCAAAGCTATTTTCAATTAAAATTTTATTGTAAAATGTAAGATAAATGAAATTATTTTCTATTCAAGATACAAAAATGACGAACACATATTGTTAAAATTAAAAAAAAAAAAAAAAAACAACAATGTGACATTCATAAACAAAATTATTTTAGTATGAATATTTTTTGACATGGGCTACATAAATAATACATACGAGTATATATACAAATTTATTGCATTTTAATTTTGAAAAGACCATATGTTATAATTATTAGATGCGCTTATATGTACGAGTATGTAATGTAATTATGTGTAAAATGTATGTATATATTCGTACATATTATGTTTTATTATTTTGTATATTATCGCATCGGGAATAAATGAAATATTGGATAGACTTTAATATAAAATCAATGTGATACATTATTATCGTAGTCATATCGTAAAAAAATAAAAAGAAAAAAACACACATACACAAATATTTTTTCTTCGTACATATACATACATATGTGTAACATAAAGGTGGTTTAGATCGAAAAATAAAATTAAGTATTTATATATATTTTTTTTAATAAAGTTAGGTGAGTACCTACATCTATTTTATTATAGAAGTCATATAATGAATTAGCATATATTTAATAGTCCTTTGTATATATTGTGCACTTATACATGTTCCAAAATTGAAAATTTTTGTTGTATTTAAAATAGCACAAATAATTAATTAATAAAATATGTTCAATGTACTACACATATGAGATGTACACATACACATGTATACACACGTGAATACAATAATGTAAATAAATTATACACATACATATATTATGTGATGTTGTGGTTATGAAAATATAACAAAAGAAAAATATCCTTTTTCATTTCCATATAATCAATAGCTTCCAGATTTTTTTTTTTTTTTTTTTTTTGTTTTTTTCATTATATTATTTTTACTTTTCTTTATTCAATTTTATATTTTCAATAAAAATACATACTCGTATGTACTTTTTTACAATGAATTTTTTAACAACAATATATTAGTAGTATACACATACATACATATGTATGTACATATGTGTATATATATTTCAGTTGCATTTTTAGCATCATAAAAAACAATAAAAACAACAACAACAACGAGTAAAATGAAGAATTAAAAAAAATAAAAATAAACCCACAAGAGAAAATTATATAAAATAATGAATATTAGGTTGACCTATTACAGATCAATGATTTTAATTTTAAACAATTTACACATTAGCTCTTAATTATTTTATGTTCACAAGTATGTATACATATATGTATGTATATATATGTATTTAAAAATACTATAATATGTAGTTTGCAATTTTATAAAACGAATAAATAGTTAACATTTTTAGAAAGTTTTGTTTTTGTTAATTAATTACTTTATGAGACCATGCATACATATGTATGTATATAAAGATGTTTTTATTTGTGACTTAATGACTTTTTTTTTTTTTTTTTTAAATTTGCATACCACAAGTTTTTACCATGCATTATTTTAAAGAATGAAAAAAAAAAAAAGGCTGCTAGAAAGTTTTGGTTTAATTAAAATTTTGTAAATGAAAATTCACTAAGTCTATAAGGGAAGAGAGAATGAAGATAATGAGTTAAGAACACCAAAAATATGACCAATATTCTAATCTAGTTCTATATGAAAAAATTTTGAAAAAATTTTCATTTTTAATTGAATTTTAATCTGAATGTGAAATTTGAAAATTAATTATTTCAAAAGCATTAAAGTTTAAAAAACTCATTTGAAAATGTTTGTATTTTTAAATATATAGGAACAGTAGGAAATATTTAAAAAAACAATAATTATTTTTAATTCATAAAAATCTATATATCAAGTAAAATGTCATGGAAAACCAATTGCAAAAAAAAAAAAAAAAAAAGCCAAAATAGCAACAACAAAAATTCATGTTTAAGAAAAACCAAATATATGTACATACATACATATGTATGTATGTAATTTAAATATTAGAATAATCAAATTTATTTATTTAAAAGCTTCCATTAAATTTGGTTTTTCCCAAAAATAATTTCTCTATATTTTCTGTTGTTTTCAATCAATTTTTAAAATCAAGAAAATTCATATTCAAAAAATCTAGATAAAAGAGAGATAGAAAAAAACAAAAATGAACGAGAGAAATGAAAAAAATTAAAAAATAATTCTGTGCAGCAGAATAATTTAAATAGTACATTCTGAATTCTGATATTAAATTAAAGGACAAGTATATAATTTTTTAGTTTCCTGTTTTGTTTTTTTTTTCTCTTGTATGTAGTATGTATATTTTTTTTAATTTTATTTTTTGTTTTTTTTTTTTAAATTTTCATTTGGAAAGTGACCACTCTGAAAGGATTTATACGTACATTTTAAATATACATAGTACATACATGTACCTACATACAAAAATTTATTTGTACAAATTGTAATTGTGGTTATCCATACATACTTATGTATAATATCTTTAAAAAAAGAACATTGCATTGCGTATTTATGTAGTACGTGAATTAAAAAAAAAAAAAAAACGTGTAATAAATATTATTTAAAATATTAATGGAAAAATGTCAAAATAAAGCTAAATTTTATAAAATTTAACTTGTAATCATTATAATTAAGAATAAAATGTAAAGTATAGTACATACATGTATGTATGTATATATTGTCGTTTATTTTTATGTGTGTGAGTGTATGAATAAATTAATATGTACATATACATATTCTGTATATATATACTATATTTTATACATACATATTTATAATGTTATAATAAAAATTGTTATAGATACTATATAAAAGATTTATTATAGCTGCATGATGTATAATTGAGTTATTAAAATGTTTTATAGTGTGAAATTTTTAATTCTTAAGAGAGGAACAAAAAAAAAAAAAAAAAAAGAAGAAGTAAAAACAAGAAAAAAATTACTCTTAATTTATGGGGATATTTTGTATACAGGATGATGCTATGTAAAATATGTATATGTTTTCGTATAAATGTGTTGTTGTTGAGTGATGAAAAAAAAAAATGAAATGTATAAGAGCAAAAATTAAGAAGTAGAAAAAGAAAAAAAAAAGTTTTAAATATGTAAAAAAATTTATGATAGAAGAGAAAAAAAAATCCTTTTTCTTTTCCTATTTTTTGTTGCTATTTTTCACATTTTTTTCCCCTCTTTTTCTTATTTTTTTTTATGTAAAAAAAAAAAATATATATTTTAAATAGAGTATTTATGTAATTATAAAGTTTATATTAAGCTGTAATGTTTTTTTTTTTTAAGGTGTGTGTGAGTGAAAAACCTAATAAACTTTAATTAAGTATGAAAAAAATATATTATGTACTTATGAAAAAAATTTCTAAATTGATGTTAATTTTTTTTTTTTTTTTTTTTTTTTCAAAGTTAAAACAGATTTCTTGTTTAAGAAAAAGAAAAATTATAAGAAAATAAAAAAAAAAAATGTGTAACAAAAGATTTTTCATTTTGTGTCAAAATGTTCATTTAATCAGTAAGAAAGAAAAAAAACTAAATAAATATTATCATTTATATTTTTATCGTATATTTTGATAAAATTTAATAAGAAAATTTGTTTGTTTCGATTTGCTCTCTTATTTTTCAATAGGAAAATTTTAAAAATTCATTTTCACATTATCAATTTAATTTTTTTTTTTTTTTGTTTTTCAACATACAATGTGCACACACACATAAATACAACAGTTTATTGTTGTTGTTTTTTTTTTCTTCCTGTGATGACAAATTATTATTTATCTATTTTCTGTTTTTTTTTCTCCATTTATTTTTTTTATTTTTATTTTTTTTGCAAATAAAATTTTTTTTAATGAAAAGGCAATTGAAATGTGTCATTCTAATTGATAGAAAAATTGAATTGAAAATAGGAAAATGTTTATCTTCTTATAGAAATAGAAAAAAGTTTGTAATTTAAATATTTTATGTAGAAGTTGTTGAATATAAAAGAAAAAATAAAAAATAAAAAATAAAAGAGAAAATGAATTTCAATGAATTTATTTTTTCTTATTTGTGTAAAAAATTATAGAAATAAAACATCGATATATGTATGTATGTAGATATGTATGTATGTATATTATTTTTTTTTTCAATTTTATTTTGTTTAAAATATTCAAAATTGCGTAAAATACTTTCGATTATTTTTATTTAGAGTGTAAATGATTCTTTATAGTTTTTTTTTTCCTTTTTTATTTTTCAATTTACCTCTTTTTATTTACTACAAATATCCTTTTTCATTTTTAAAATTTTTTATGAATAGCATTCAGTTATTTATTTATAATCATTTATGTGTATCAAGAGAATCTATTATATTAGTTTGTATTAATTGTATTTCAAGTTTTTTTTTTTTTTTGCAATGCAAATATATTTAAATAAAATTCCAATGGAAATTTTTTATTGATGAAGTTTATAAGTAATACGAAATATGTATATATTTTTTTGTTTTTTAATTTTAAAATAAAATAATATTGAGACTGGAAAAAATTGTATTCATTTTGAAAATGCATATTTGAAAATGAAAAAAAGAAAAAAAAAAAAGATTTAATTTTTTTATTTTGTTTTTTGTTTTTTTTTTTTTTTTTGTTTTAAAAGTATGTCATCATTTGTAAATTTTACGAATACTTGTATATAAAATAAATAAAAGTTTATTTTTTATTTTGTTTTCATTTTTTTTTCTATAGGAAAGAAAAAAACAAATTATTGATTTTGATATATTTTACAAGAAAATTTATCATGAATTTGAATAAGTTAGAATTTTTAACCGAAAAAAAAAAAAATGAAATGAAAGATTTTCCAATGATTTTATTTATGATGAAATTAATACGTTAGATAAAACAGAAACAGGACATTTTAAAATTACAATATGTCAAAAGCAAAAACTAAATAAATCTATATGAAGTTTATATGATGTTGATATCTTCTTGTTTTTTCATGCGAACAAAAAAAAATTTAAAAAGTATATTTCTTGAAAGGGTTTACTCAAACATACATAATTTGAGTGATAAGAATTCTCTTACTAGAGCAAACATTTTTTTTTCGTTCCCCCCAATTTTTGTGGTTTTTTTTTTTTTAAATAAATAAATTAGTTTTTAACAGTCGAAAAAAAAAAATTTTTTTTTTTTTTTTTTTTGCTAACAAAATCGATTTACACACCTGCGAACTCCCAATGGTAAACGACGGTGTTAAATTATTGAATAGCATTTTTATTTTTATTTTTTTTTCATTTCATATTTCTAGTTATGAAGATTGTTTTAAATATTTTCAATTTAAATTTTAAAATTAAGTTTAACCACCACAATTTTGTTGTTGTATTATTATTCTTATTTCTCAACAATAGAACTTTTTAATATTTTAATAGATATAATATATTCAAATTAGAGTATAATATAAATTTTTGAATGATATAATTCTATTAAATATATAATATAAAATAGATATAATAATTATGTAATTTCATTTAAATATATTTCATGAACTTAATCAATCACATTCGATTAATCAAATACGTAAGAGAATTATAAGTATGTACATATGTATATAATATTATTATAACTGTTTCTGAATATAAGTACATGCATAAAGATACTTTTTTTAAATATTGATTAGATTGAGATTGAGATTTGATTACGAAATGTCTTTCATATAAATAAATTGACATTTAATTTAAATATTAATTATACTGTCACGTTCTGATGATTGTGTACAAATGTTGTTTCTTATTTCATTTTTATTTCAATTTCTCTTCATTTTACTATTAATATTATCTATGTGTATGTGTATGTATCTATACATACCTGTATATACCTATAACTAAATTTATTTTCTTTTTCAATAAAAAATATTAATTTTATGATTGAGTACCACCAGTCAATGAACTTTCGTTTCATTTTAAAAAATCAATTAAATTTTTGTATTTTATCATAAAGTCTTTTTTTTTTTTGTGCGTTTAAATTTAACATTTCGTATATATGTATGTATGTATATGTACATATACTTATTTTCAATGTATAATATGAGAGATACATTATACATTTTGGAAAATATGTAATTTATTGTAACATTTTAAACTTTAATTTGATGAAAATAAATGAGTAATTTTTAAATATTTTATGTGTATATAGAAAAAAAAGGGATCTTTTAACATTTACTTAGTTTTTTTTTTCTTCTTCTATTTTAATAAAATAAATTTATGAAATTGTAACTGTCCACATAATCCATTTAATATTTTTCTTAGTATTTTTTTCTCTTCTTAAAAAAAAAAAAAACAAGTAATATAATGGTGTCTTAGACAGAATTTATTATTGTCCTTACTTGAACAGAAACAAAAATTTAATATATAAATTGTATCTGCAAATGATAAAAGGACGTTAAATATCTTTTATCTAATATGTTGTACTTTAAAAATTATTGTATATACATATCTATTTTAGTTATGTGGAATGGAATTTATTATATAGATTTTTATTGTAAATAAATCTTTAATAAATATAAAGATACAATTTTTATAGTATCTTTTAACTAATGTTTATTATTTTTCTATATTTTATTATTATTATTTTTTTATTTTTGTTACTATAAGAAATTTTCTAATAATAGTAAAAAAAAAAAAAAATTTGTAATGAAAGAATGCATTAAAAAACATTTATATATTTATTATATTTTTATTTGATAAATAATTTATATTAACTTACCTTGGAAATTTGAATTGACCTTCTTCAGATCCTTCTGAACCAAATGTTGATAAAACTTTTCCATTGACATCAAAGATCTGTGTTGTTTTTGTTGTTTTAGTTTACCAGAGAAAAAAAAAAAAAAAAAAAAAAAAAAAAAAAAAAAGAAAAGACAAAAGAAAAAAATAAATTCAACAATACAGAGAATAAGAAATCAGTTACAAAATTGATACTATTAAATTTTATATAAAGTTTCTCAATTCTTTGGAATACAAAAATGTATATAACATACATACATACATAATATATGTATATATAAATAGTATGTAGTATAAAAAGGAATTGTGGTATACTATGATTGCAAAATTTACCTGAATTCTGTGGTTATTAGAATCAGAAACAATTACTCGATTTGTATTTGATACAGCAATATAATGTGGATGTTCAAGTTGTCCTTCTCCTCTTCCACATGTACCAAATTTACCCACAAAAGTTCCATCTGATTGGAAAACCTTGAATTTCAAATTAAGCAAATATTGATAAATTTTATTCATTTGACATTTATGTTTTTTTGTTTTTTGTTTTTTTGGTTTGTATTGTTTTTGTTGTTTATTTCAGTTTTATGTATGTACATATTATAGTATATAAGTTTTTAAATTTTTACAAATAGCTATATGTATAAGAATATGTACAGTATATTTGGTATAGGAATAGGAAGGAGTATATAAATTAAGTATATAAATATGTATATGAGAACAATGAACAAGTGTATACTATAAATTAAATTAGAATAGGATAAATGTCATTTCAATTAATAAAATAATTATACATACATACATACATATATCTGTATAAGCAATAATATATATACCTGTACTCGGTGATTTTCTTTGTCACAAACATAGATGAATCCTAATGCGTCTGTTGTTACACCCCAAGGATAATTAAATTTACCATCAGCCGAACCTTGTGAACCAAAAGCTCTTAGAAATCTACCTTGTGGATCAAGAAGTTGAATACGATGATTGTATCTGACAATTATAAATAAAATATAAAATACATATATTAGTACATTATGAAAACAAGAAATATTCATTAAAATTGTGGTAATTTGATAAAATGAATGAATAACATAAATATGTATTTTATTTTACGAATATAATGCTAAAAGAAAAATTCATCATCTATTTTTTTATTTTTTTTTTTTTACCTGTCTGCTATTATATATTGTCCAATTCTGTTAACAGCAACACCAGCTAAACAATCAAATTCACCTTCACCACTTCCATATTCTCCGAATTCTTTAACGAATATACCATTTGAATCAAAAACTTGAACACGATGATTTGATGAATCGGCTACAACGATACTATTATCTGGTCCCACAGCAATGCCACGGGGCCATGTAAATGATCCGGGCTCGCTCCCCCGGCCACCCAATTGGAACAGCTGTTGACGTTTTCGCAAGTATAATGTCCTAGGGGAGATACCTGCTACTCCTGTTATACCTGCTGCTGCTACCGTAGGGGAGGTAGGGGAGCCTAGCTCGTTTTTTGAATCATCATCAGATGATCCAAGTTCATTTGCTTGTCGTAATGGCAAGCCAAGACTTAATCTACGTGATGCTGATGTTGTTGAACTACTTGATGGTGTTGCTGTTGTTGTATCACGTGTATCTTTTGATGATCTATTACCATATTTATTTTTTAAATAACGTGCCCATGAGCTAAGGGCTTCTCCATCTTTTGCACTACCAGATGCAGTTGCACCTCTTTCTGGAGAATTTTCTCTTGATTTTAATGCATGTGATGATCTGCTGCGTGATAAATCAGAACCATATGATGATGGTCCATATCTGTAATATAAAATGTGTTTTTTTTTTTTTAAATTATCTTTTTTTCAAATTAATCTTATTTTTGTTTTTTTTTTTATGTTCTATTTTTTTTCGAATATTATTCTTTTCACTTTTTTTTTAAAATTTTTATTAAGTTTTTGTTTTTTTTTATTTTAAAAGTTTTTTAAATTTTTTGTGTTATACTTTATAAGCTGAACTCTAATAACAAATAAGGAAGAAACATTGAAAAACAAACGCGTATTATTAAAAAAAATTAAACAATAAACGAATGAATATAAAACTGTTTTTTTTTTTTTTTTAAAATGTGAAATTAAATGAAATTAAAAAATAATTAAGAAAAACAAAATATATAAATTAAATGAGAAACTTAAAAATTAAAAACAATAAAACGAAAATGAAAAAGCTCGAACATTCCTTGAAAAAAAATAAAAACAGAATAAAACAATAAAATAAATAAAAAGAAAAATAATGATAATAGTACAATTATTTATATAGAGAGTAAAATTAAACGTTTTTATTTTTCTTCTTCTTCTTCTATTATTTTTAATTTTTATTATTATTATTATTATTATTTTGTTTTATTAATAAATATGTATTTTTTTCTATAGAAAATTCTTTTGTTTTTTGAATGTTTTTTTTTGAGTTTTTGAAATTGTTTTTTTTTTAATATTTTTTTTTATTAAATACATATTCGCACCTTGAAGCAAGATAAGCAGATGGTGATGCTGTTGTTGGTGAAACTGGTTCATCAAGATCATCATCATCATTCCCGAATGTATGTGTTGATCGGCTGCGTGCCAATCTATTACGTCTTTCCTTCATTGCTAAATATCTAGAACGTCCAGTTCCATATCTACTATCTGAATCTTCACCTCCAGCTAAATCATCATCTGGTGGTACTACAGCTGTACTCTTGCTCTTGTTTAAAAATCGACTTGTATAACTGTAATTGATTTTTCATATATATATATATATATATATCTATGTACATATATGTATATATACATTTTGTATTCTAACTAATTAAAAAGCAACATTTTACGTTTTTTTTTTGTCATAAACTTTTTTTTAACTAATAAACTATAATTTTTTTTATTTTTGCTCATCATGTAAAAATAAATGATTATTATTATTTTTTTTTAAAGA
This sequence comes from Bombylius major, assembly GCA_932526495.1. Classification (NCBI taxonomy): domain Eukaryota; kingdom Metazoa; phylum Arthropoda; class Insecta; order Diptera; family Bombyliidae; genus Bombylius; species Bombylius major. The sequence goes on from OW052046.1 coordinate 38,539,272, forward strand.
ATAGCTATTAATGAAAAAAGTACGTTTATTATAATAATTTTATTAATTTCAGTATTATTTATTTTTTTTGTAAATGTAATCATTTTTTCGATTTTTTTTTTTGTTTCGGGTTTTTATTGTTTTTTTTTTTTAATAAATTTTACAATAAATACATTTTTTTTCCTATTTTTTTTTTTTTTAAAACATAATTTTATTAGTTGGTGTATAAAAAATTTTCAACATTTCTATTTTACTATTTTTTTTTTTTTTTTAAATGTTTTTCGTTTTTATATACAAGACATAAATGGAATGTATTTGCAAAATTTTATGTGTGTATGTGAATATGTGTATAAGTGTACTTACTAACGAGAAAAAAAACAGATTTTTTAGTATTGGGCATTTTGGAAATTTTTTCAATTTTTGTTTTTCACCTGAAATTTATTTAATTATTTATTACATAGTGAAAAAAATTTAGCAATTCACAAAAATGAATTTTTAATAGAGAATCCTTTTTTTTAAAAATATTTTTATTAAGAGGGAAATAAGAGGGAATATATGGCATTTTATTTTTTATATTTTTTTATTTTTATAAATTTTCAATTAACGAGTATATTCACTTAGAAAAAAAAAATGAAAATTTCATAAATTGGAAATTCGTAGAAATTATTTTTTATTATCAACTCTGAATTTAATTGTAAACGCGATTAATTTAGTAGTTTTTAATTTCAATTTTAAAATTATTGTGAATAATTTTTTTGTGTTATTGTTTTTAGTTTTAAATTTTTTTATTTTTCCTTTTAGTTATGAAATAAAAATATTTTTTATAGAATAAATATGTTTTTTTTTTCTATTAAATTTTTATTTTTTTAACAAACTTTTATTTCATTGTTTTGAATATATTGAAAATATAATTTTTTGTTATTGTTCCCAAATCAAATTAAGTTAAATTTATTGATTTTTAGTTTTGATTTTCTTATACTTCATAAAAGTTTTTTTTATTTTTTTTTTTAAAAAAATATTTGAAATTTTTAATTTTTTTTTTTTTTTTACTTATTTGAAAACATAATAAGAAAATTTAATATTATTTTCAATACAAAAAAAAAATTATGAATAATGTGAAAGTTCAAAAAGAAAATTTTTAGTTGAAAACCACAACTCTTAAGAGACTTTTGACAATAAAATAGAAAATTTCCATTATGTGAAAATACGACATTGTTAGTAAAAATATAAAAAAAAAATTAAATTTTATGAAAAAGGGGGAAAAAGAGAAGCAAGAGGATACAATAGAAAGACAATTGATAATTTGTCTTTTAGAAAATTTTTAAAGTACACTTACTTGCAATGCAAGGTCAACCATTCAACACAATAATTGTGCAATCTATAAATTTACACTCGAATAATAGTTTCAAAAATTTTCAAAGTTACTTAGTACATACTTGCAGATACATTATTTTTCAACATTTATAAAAATTTCAATCTCATCTATATAATATAAGATTATTTCTACCCTTTTTCATCAGAATCAACTATACATATTACAATACACTTTTGGCAAACTGTGTGTTTGTGTATGTATGTGTGGAAAAGTTTATTAAAATAATGATTACTTCTCTTTTTAAGTGATAAATTTTTTTTTTTTTTTACCCAATACTAAAGAAAAAAAAAAATAGAAAATTAAGAAAGGAAAAAAAAAATGGAATTTATGTATGTATGTATGTCGATAAAATGCGAATTTCTGCACAATGTATAATTCAATTTTTATTTTTTCATTTTTTGTGTCCTGCTTTTAATTTTGTATCTGTTTTTTTTTTTTTTTTGCTTGATTGGGAAGAAATATGTGCAGAATTTAAATATGTATATAAAAAAAAAGCATGAAAACTAATTTGAGAAAAAGTTTGAGTGTAGAATTTGTTACTATTAAAAAAAAAAAAAATGATAAATGATAATTAAAATTTGTTTTTTTTTTTGCATTAATTTTCAGTCATCATAATTCAAAAAATTTAATTTATTTTTGGTTTTTGTGTGTATGTAATGTGATGTACTGTTTATGCATATATGTATGTATATGTATGTATATAAGTGCATTTTTTACAATTTAAAAAAAAAAAGAAAAAAAGAAAAAAATTAATTATTACTGCACGGTGTTATATAGCTGAAAAAAGTATTTGTGTGTAAAGAAAAAAAAAAAAAAATAGTAATTAAAAGTATCAAAAGAAAAAAAAAATAAAACAAAAATATATTAGTACCAAATTCTACATTCAAAATCAAATTTTGAGAAAAAAAAAAAGAAAAAGAAATCATTCATTATTAAAAAAAAAAAAAAAAAAAAAAATTAAAATAAAAATTAAATGAGAAGTTGTTTGCCATAATATTGGAAGAATGTTTTTTTTTTTTGTTTTTTTTTTTGTTTTTTGTTGTTTGTTGTTATGATGGATTTTCAACACCACAAAAAGCTTTTAAACATAAAATAGAAAATTCATAGCCATTTTTAATTTTTGTTTTGTGTTTTTTTTTTTTTCAGCTTTCAACTTCTCATTATGTACAAAATATTTTGTAATTAAAAAAAAAAAGAAAAGAAAAAAAAAAATAATAACAAATCGAAACATTTTTCATTTTTGTCTTTAACTTCTTTTTTTTTTTTTTTTCGAATCAATTGAAACACAAAAAATAAGAAAAGAAACAATTTACCTGCTTCCTGTCGATGATGAACCATATTTATGATCATCAGGTTCATGATGTGATGATGTTGGTCGACTTCTTGTTGTAGCACCATATTTTGATGTTGTATCTGTATAACTACTTGGTGTTGCATAAGATGATCTTGTGCTAGGTTCATCTCTTGTACGTCTTGAATCCATTGTATCACGAAATGATGATGCTGATGTCGTATCTTTTGTAATTGGTTTAACATTTGTCTTCTTTGATTCTTCTTCATCATCTTCAGATTCTTCAGTTGATGTTTCTTCTTCGGTACTTGATTCACTTTCTGGCTTTTTTTCGGGTGTACTATGATTACGTTGTGGAAGGAAACGACTTTGAAATGGTTTCTTCTCTGGTATGGTGGTTGTTGATGATGCACCTGTATCACGACTACGTACTGATGTTGATGATTCTGTAATACCTGCATCACTTCCACGTGGTGTATACCTTTGTTTTGTTGCATCTGATTGTAATGCACGTGATGGTGTTGCATTTGTTGCATTTGTTGTTGATGTAACAACAGCCGATGAACTTGAACTTTCTGTTGATGCTGTTGATTCGGTTGATGCTGAACGTGTTGTTGATGGTTTCTTTTGAACATTTTGTGTTTGTCCACCACTACCACCAGATGTTCCTGATGATGCTGTTGCTGCTGTTGCTGATGTTTTATTTAAAGACTGTTGGGGAGATGTAATTGATCCATCAGATTCTTCTTCTGAATCGCTGTCAGCCTGAACAGAGAGAGATAATAATGGACGCAAAATGATGATGTGCTTTTTATGACCATTTACGATTTTTTTTTTTATGTATTTTTGTTTTTGGTATGCATTCTCATTTTTAGATAGATTTTTTTTTTTTTTGATTCGAACATTTAAATGAATACATAACATTATACAAATGATATTTGGTTTTGAAAAATAAAACAAAATAAAGGTATTTTTATGTTTTTTAACAACAGAAAGTGCAAGCAAATTTTCAAAAAGAAATAATGTTTTTTTTTTTGTTTATGCTCATTTGTATTTCATAAATGTTTAAAAAGGCTTTGTTTTTTTTTTTTTTTTTATAAAGAAAAAGATTTTTTTTTCTTATTTGCTTTAATTTGTGTTTTAATAACAACAAAAAAATTATGTAAGGATTTATTACATGCTATATAGTATTTTGTTTTTTTTTTTAAATCTAGTTTTATTTTTTTTTTTTTGATTAAAAATTTAATTTTTTTTTTGTTTATTTTGTTTTTTTGTTTTTTTTTGTTTTTTTGTTTTTGTAATTGTTTTTTTTGAAACGTGCTTTAAAACAGGACAAAACAATGAAATATTGATATAAAAAAATGATAGACAAATACATAATGAGAAGGCGATATAGTTTTTAGAATGAATTCTCGATTTTTTTACTAATCAATTTTCTACTTTTATTTTTTGTTAATTCACAATAAATATTAAACACAAAAAAAAAAAATTAAAAAAAAAATAATAATAATAATAAAGGTTATGAATTATTAAAATTTTTCAAAATTAATGACATTTTTTTCTTTTCTTTATAAAATAAATAAAATTTAAAAAAAAAATTTACTTCTCCAAAGCAAAATTTTAAATGTAGATTTTTTCTTACCATATTGCAAAAAATTTCTAAAATTAAGTATTTAGCACATTTTGTATTTAAAATGTATTTATTTTGTGTATATGTGTGTGTGTGTGTTTGCTTTTTTATTATTTCATTTTCATATCTTATATTTGTTTTCATTTAATTTAATTAAAACAATCTTTTGTTGTTTGTTTTTATATCGTTTCATTTTTTTTTCCCCTTTAAAAGGAAGGAAGAACAGAAAAACAAATTTTTTTTTATTGTTTAATGTACGTGTAACTCGTTACGATGACGGCAATGATTTTATATGTATATGAAAAAGTTTTCATGTTTTCCTCGTGTGTTTGGGTGTGTGTAGATATGTGTGTTTTCTTTTTCTTTTTTGCTTTTCTTCTCTTTTTTTGCATTATTTGAGAAAAATGTCTTTGATTTCAATGTTTACGTTTTTATGTTTGTCATATAATATTTTCGATATATTTTTGCAATTTTTTCTTGTTATATATGTATACATAAGTACATATATATTTGTTTTTGTTCTGCAAATAATGTACATTCGAATTTCCTTTTTGTTTTTCATATTTTTCCTTTCTTTAATATTTGTTCTTTCTTTTGTTTTTGTTATTCTTTTTTTTGTTTTTTTTTTTTTAAATGTTATTCGAAGGTAGTAAACATAAATATTAAGGAAAAATCGTGTAAAAAGTAGATGGAGAAAAACACGTTTTTCTAACGAGAAAAAATAAGGGAAAAAATACCGTTATATATATATATGTATGTGTATGTAATATATACATTTTTAGTATTGTTATACCACGAAATTATGTACACGTAGACTACTTTTTATTTTACTTTTTCGCTTTATTATTTCTTTTTTTTTTTTTTTTTTTTTTTGGTATACATAGCACATAATAGTCTAAGAAATAACGGTATGGTGATTTTCTTATCATCAATTTTGATGCTGTTAAATTGTGAAAAAAAAAAGATACAGCGTTAAAGAACGAAACAAAAAAAAAAAAAGAGTGAAAAGAAATGGGAAAAATGAAAAGACAAAAAGAAAAATTTTTTGAAGGAATAGCAGAAGGAGATTGAAAAAAATAAGAAGAAAGAAAACAATATCCTTGTTATTTGTGCCTTAAAGCAATCACAGTCAGGTATATTGTTAAAAACGCAACTCAAATTATAATCGTTAGCATAACTGATTTCTTCTTCTTTTTTTTTTTTTTTATTTCGTCTTTATTTTCTCATCTTTTCTATTTTTGTCTTTTCCACTTATATTTATTTATTTTTTCCTTCTTTTTTGTTTTTTTATTTTTTTATTATGAAATTGTATATGTATCCTTTACATTATATTGTTGTTGGTTAAAATTCTCACGTAAGGAAAATTATACATCATGGAAAAAATAAAAGAAAATATTATAAAGATGTTAGAATATGAAACAAACTTGTATCTTATATTTTTTTTCTCGAATAGTGATATTGCAAAAAAAAGAAAAGAAAAGAGAAAGTGGAAAGTGGAAAGAAAAAAAAAACATTGAAGTAATAACATGAAGCTATGAAAAATCAGGAAATTGCTTGAAAAGTTTGAGAAAAAAGAATGCGCGAAATTTTTCATTTTGAAAGTGTAAATAGGAAAATTTTCACATAAAAAATTGATAATAATCTTTGTTCGAAAAATAAGCAATATGGTATTATGTTTTTTTTTTCTACTAATATTTTGTTTAGTTTCTCATTTTACGGGCAGACAAGTGATATTATGATTCTTGTTATTAGTTCTCTTTTGTTATATTATTTTCTTATTGATTTTATTTTCATTTTTCGCATTTTTCTTTTATTTTTTTTGTTTTTCGTTTCGTATTTGTTGTTATGTTTGTTTTCTTTTTGTAAAATATTGTAGTGTTTTTTCTGTTAATTTCAGATATTTAAATTTTGAATTTTATTTTTTTTTTAAATTTTATTCGATTTCTTTTTTAAATTTATTTATTTTTTTATTCTAAATAGCTTTAATTTTGTTACAGTAAAAGTAAATTTGAAGTTTAAATTTAAAATAATAATTGAAAATTTTCGTTTTTTTGTTTCTAAATAGTGTTTATAAATTTCTACTGTTTTTTGTTTTTTTTTTTTGTTTTTATCGATTGCGACGAATAATGAATCAAGCTTAAGTAAGTGTATCACCATCATTATTTCAATCATCATCGAAACTCACCTCAACCTGTGGAGGTGTACGACGTACAGGTGATGCTGGTGAACTATCACTCTCTTCACTAGTGGCTGTTGTACCCCCACTTGTTGTGTTACGTTTTAATGCAGCCACACGATCAGCTGTTGGTCTTTCCGGGGGTTCTGTATGGGTTGTTGTTGATGATGTTCCACCTTTATTTTGTCGTTTTATACGGCTTATTTCATCATCTTCAGAAATTTGCCTAGTGGCAACTGGAGGTGTTGGTCTTGTACGAATTGGAGGTTTTGCTTGTTGAACTGGCATTGGAACATCCTTTTTTTTATCCTTAACTTTATCTTGTTCTTGTAATCTTTTAATAACTCTTGGACAATCTGATAAACGAATAATACCACTTAATTGACCTCGTGATACATCTTCTGTATCTAGTACACGATCACGATCTTTATTATCTTTATCAGTTTGACGTAATGTTCTACTTTGTTCATTATCAGAATCATTATCTGGTTGATGGCTTCGTACAAAACGTGATCTAAAACGTGATTTTGCTGGACGTGTTGTTGGTTCATTATCATATTCAAAATCATAATCACCACCGCCACCACGTGAATAACGAGAGCCAGTTTCACCATGACGATCACCTGTTGCACCACCACGTACTGGTCTTTCTCCAAATTTACGTCCGCCTAAAATTGGTTCATCTTCATTAAATCCACGTTCTTCTTGTTGTCGAAATTGTGATGCTAAACGATGATCACTTTTTGAACGCATTAAACCTGGTTGTAATGCATTTGGTGGAGCTAAATGTGAACTACTTGGACTTGATGCTGCATGTGGTGTTATATTTAAATCACCAAATGTTGATAAATTTAATACAAGCTGATTGGGATCAATTGACATTAAGAAACGTACACGACGACTATAATCTGTATTTTCATAATCAAAATTTCTTATAAATTCAACTGTTCTTAAAAATATCTCTTTTGTATCCATTAATTCACAATCATCCCATTCAATATTTTCGTTCATGTATTTATCTCCAAGATCGCAATTACTTTGTATATTTGATATTTCTAATTCCAAATTTTCTTTTAATGATGTTAAATTTCTTAATTCACTACCAAGATATCTGTCAATTTCACTACGTAAATGCTCTGCACGATCTTTAATTGCTTTAACAAGTCGTCTATAAATTTCATCAATTTCTTCTGAAACACTTAAACAATTCGTTTGTAAGCTTAATGTATTCTTTTCGATAATTGCAAGTGCATCTTGAAGTCTATGAAGTCCTCGACGAACCTTAAGTTAAAAATAATAAAAAAAACAAAAATATATACATAGGTATATATGTATTGCTTGTGTTTATCCTTCTTATTTTTCTTCTTCTTCTAAATTTATATTCAAAAATTTTTTTTTCATTTAATTTATTTATTCATGAATTTAATTGAAATAAAAAAAAAAAGAAAAAGAAAAAGAAAAAACAACAAATTTGTTAAATTGAAATTTATATTATTTTACTTGACTATTTATTCGAGTTATTTCACGTCTTAAAATATCCATATGAGCACTTTTACAATCTTCACAAATTTTCTTTTCACAATGTGCACATTGTGATAAATATGCTTTTTCTGAACAAACATTACATCTTTCCATGACTTGACCTAAAAAAAATGAAAAAAAAAAAAAAATAAAAAAAATGAAAATCGTAAAATTAAGAGCAAAAAAAAAAAAAAAAAAAGAAATTAATTAATGAAAAATATAGGATATAATTTCAAAATGTAAAATTTTAGTTATTTTATAATTTTATTCCTTGAATGGCATAGAATTTAAAATGAAAAAAAAAAAAAACAAAAAATTCATTTTTAATTGTTTGTTCTACATATTTTGTTGTTGTTGTTGTTGTTATTGTATGGATTTTCATTAGAATTTAAATTTTTCCATGCAATCTCTACAACATTGAAATATTTTCTCAATATTGTTTTTTTTTTTTGTTTTTCTGTTATTTTGGTATTTTTGTTTGGTTACTTGAAGATTTAAATCTGCGGAAAAAGGATTTATTCACATTTGTTTTTTTTTTTTTTTTATTTTATTCTTCAAACAGAAAATTTTTCTATTTTTATTTTTTTTTTTTATTCACATATATCAAAATATGTATTTTCTATTTGCTTTTTTAAAAAAAATGTAGTTTAGAGTTTATAATTAAATCTTAAATATAAAATCAGGTATATATTATTTTATTTTATTTTTTAAAATTTTTCTAATTACTTTTTTTTTCTCTCTCTATAAGAATATAAAATATAAAATAACAACAACAATAATAAAGTAAATATGTACATATGCATGTATGTATGATTTTTTTTTTTTTTTTAATTACCAGAAGTTGGATCTGGAAGTTCACCAGTTATTTCGATATGTAATTCCAGAAATCGTTGAAGTGTAACATTTGTTGGAAATGCTTGTACTCCTTGATATGGTATTCTATGTTCAGCACGGCATTCTGGGCATTTAACCTAAATATATAGAAAGAATATATGTACAATATGTATTTTTAAGGATACGTTCATATATGGAGAAATAAAATAGTAAAAAAAATAATAAAAAAATAACATGAATGAATTCAATAGTAAAGTTGTTTTGTTTTTTTCTCTGTTTTTGTTTTACTATAAGTTATTTGAATGAGTTGTAATTACTGAAACTACATATTTTTTTTTTTTTTGTAAAGGAAAAATAAAAATACAAAATAATAAAAGGAATGAGAAATTTATGAAAAAAGTAATAAAAATAAATATGTTGAAAAATATGTTTCTGCTTTGCTTCTAGTTTTTAATTTATGTTTTGTTTTTATTTATTTTTTTTTTTATTTTTTCTTTCTATATTTTAATGTTTTTAAAAATGAATGAAATGTAGTATAAATAATTTTTATTTTATTTATTCATTCAAATTTTTTTTTTCAATTTAAAATGTAATAAAGTTATGTATCTATTTTTTAATAATGTTTTTTTTTTTCTCAAATTTAAAATGTTTGAGTAAGTTACACGTATGTACATATGTAACGTGTCATATAATTAAGAAAAAAGTAAAGTGTTATTCATAATAAAATATTCTAATTTGTTGTACAACACGGAATTACATTTTAAGAGTTTGTAAACTAAGAAATATATGTACATTATGTATTTTTTTGTTTGTTCTAAGTTTAATGACTATAATAATATGTATAATTTTTTAAAAGGTGTATTATACAGGGTTGCCCACATAAGACTGAACGATGTAAAACACAAATAACTTTTGCAATAATTATTATTTTTTAATTTTTTCTACTTTTTATGAAAATATAATCTTTGGAAATTTTTTACACCTATATATAAAATATTATATCCCTCAAATGCCTTCCATTCTCTTGTTGCATCATATTGGCTTTTTCAAGAACATTTTCCATTACTAAACGTAAAGTTTGGGGCTGAAAATTTCTTATTTTTGCTTGAATGTTTCTTTCAAGTTGCTGGATTGTCTGAGGCTTGTTCAAATAAACCAGTCCCTTCAAATAGCCCCACAAAAAGAAGTCAAATCTGGCGAACGTGGAGGCCCAGAAAAATCTGAATTTCTTGAAATTATTCGTTCACCAAAAATTTGACGACGAAGCTCCATTGTGGCTGTTGCTGTATTGTACAGTATGGCTCCATCTTGCTTGAACCATATGTTAGGATTAGTCTCAACAGCCGGACACAAAAAGTTGTCAATCATAGTCCGATGATGGTTTCTGGCTAACCTTCCTGATTTTCTCCTTATCCTCCTGCCAGCCATAATACCGCACCAAACAGTGCATCTGGAAGGATGTGATTGACCCTTATGTAATACCCTAGGATTTTCGGTGCCCCAGAATTTGAAATTTTGCTTATTTACATAACCATTCAATTGAAAATAAGCTTCATCGCTCATTACATATAAGATTGCTGGCGATATTTTCGTTGAGTTAAAATAATCGATTTTTCAGAAGAATAGAAAAATTCAATAATTTTCACACGTTGTTGTACACTGTACGTAGCCATCCTAAATCTCCAAAAAATGCTTTACAACATGCGAAAAAGATAAACAAAAAAAAAATTTATAATACAAAAGTTATGAATTTTTTAAATAATTCAGTCTTAATTGAGCCACCTTGTTCTATCCCAGGTAACCAGTTATTTGAATAATAAAATCAATATAGTATTTTTTTTTTGCTTAAAATATGTTTTTTGTAGAATTTTTCTGCGATATAGTTTTGAAGTAAATTTAATCAAATTCTTAGTAAGTATATTTTTTTTGTAGACAAACATAGGATATAATAAATCCACTCCATTCTTAATTTCAATTTGAATAACTGAACAAGTGATATATTGAACTTTTGGTTACTAGAGATATTTTTTATTTGATGAAATTACAGTTATTATTTTATAGCCTTTTTTTTCCATTTTACAACATCCTAATGAAAAATTAATATTGTCATAAATCAAAAAATGTAATATGTTTTTTTTTGTTATGTACATAATATGTTTCATATACAAGTAATTTAAATCTGAGGTGTAGACAATTTTTTTTTTTTTTTTTTTTTTGTGAAAAATTGAAAATTTATTACTGTTGTATTTATATGTTAAATATTGTACATAACAAAGAAATAAATTCATAAAAAAAAAACACATTTTAGATAAAAGTTTTACATGTTTATCAACCTTATAAAAAAAAAAAATAAATAAAAAAGGAAATAATATAAATACAAAAGGAATATTATAAAGGAAGAATAAAAATTATTATTATTATTATTTTTTTTTAAAAAAAAAGTATACATACATATAAGTAAATATATTCAAGAAAAGGATACAAACCTGTCTTCGTACATAATCAACTAAACCTTCCATACATGGTTCCATACAAAATGAATGCTGGCATGGTAATAATTTTGGATTACGATACCTATCAAGGCATACGCAACACGTTAGCAGTTGTTCAAACTGTTCCATTTTTGAATATTTTGTGTGATATTATATTTTTCTCTTTTAGTTTTCTCTCTTTTTTTTTTTTTTTTTATTTATGCTTTTTTATTTTATTCCTTTTTCTTTTCTTAAATCTGTAAAATTAAAATATAAAAGAAAAAAAAAAATAAATAAATAAATTTATAATAAGGATTTACTTTAACAAAATAAAAAAAAAAAAATTTATATATAGGAAAATACGAAAAACAAGAAAAGAATATAAAAAAAAAAAATAATAATATTGTTTTTTAGTTCATATAAAAATAATATAGTCAAACACTATATCTCAGTGGAGGAGGTATCTCCGTGTATGTAAATTGTGATTGTAAAATAAAGAATTTATTATTTTGTTATCCTGTATTTTTTTTTTTTTCAGTACATAAGTTATTAGATTGTTTAGAGAAAATTTTAGATGTTTTTACTCTGTTTTTTTTTTTTTTTATACATATTTGTTTTAGAAATTATCGTACATACAAGTTATCGATTTTTAAAGCTTGTTTATTTTTAGAATCCGTAGTAGTGTCCTTTCAATGTTTTTATTGTTTTTATTTTTTCTTATTCAAGGAAATTTTTTTTTCTGTTATTAAAGTTGTTTTTCTTAAATTGAAAATTTTACAAAAAAAAGAAATAAAAAGAAAAATGAGAGCATGATATTGTGAATGAAAGCTTTTAATTTACATAAATCCGGTATAGGATCATTGATTTTTTTTTATTTATTTTTTTTTTTTTTTTTGTTATTTGAAATTTCATTGAGATTTATATGTTTTGCTTACCGATAAAAGGAAATTTTTTGTTTTGTTTATTATATTGTATTTGTTGTTGTTGTATCTTTTCAATATGTGTATTATTATTTTTTTTATTATTATTTTGTTCACTTTTTGTTTTTGTTGCTTCTACTTGTTTTTTTTTCATTTTAAATTTTCAATATACATAATTTGATTATAAAGAAAAGAAGAAAAAAACAAGGGAGAGGGTGGAAATTGTAATGAAAGCAAAAAATATATCTCATTAAGAAAATTTCTATTTAAGTAAATTACAACATCGAGTTTATTATTTTTCTTCTTTTCTCATATTTTGCCGGTTTTTCTTTCATTCATATTTTATTATGAATTTTCTTTTTTTTTTCTTCTTTTCTATTTTTTTTTTCGGTCATAAAATTTAAATTTAAATTATATATGAACATACTGTACGGATATTTAAAATTTCATTTTATTATTATACTTACATATAAGTTAGTTATTATATTTTATTACTTTTTTGTCTAGTCTACTCATATATTAAGTTTAATGTATGCATATATGTATGAATGTATGTATATATGTTAAATATATGTATATTTTTGTATTTATAATAATATCTTAAGTAGGTAAGATACATGCAACTACATATATACATACATGTATGTATCTATTGTACATTAAAAGATGAAAATTTTATTTATAAAATGAAGAGAATATTGACGTGAAAATTGTAAACACGTTATGTGTTAAGTGAAATTTTCTTATGTTGAAAATTTGTTTTTTGTTGTTGTTGTTTTTGGTTCAAAATTATATATATGTATTTATATGCTTCATAATATAATTTAGTAAAATAAAAAGAGTACATAATAAACAACATTATTTAAAATATCCATAAATACATAATGAAGTGATTAATGATTGTACGTTCAAAATACAAAAATGAAAATAAAGTGCAGATGTGCTTTTCTTTGATTACTTTTTTTTTTTTTTTTTTTTTTTTTTTTTACAAAATATATAAATTACTTTATTATATTTATGCATAAAGCTCGTAATAGTCGTAAGTATTAAAAAACATACTCATAACCATATACATATCTGTTATACCTCAATTATATACATTTGAAATTTTGAAAAATTTTCTTGTACACATAATAATAATAATAATATTAAGAATATGTACATAATTTACATGAATCAGACTAAGTATATTATATACATACCAATATGTATACATATATCTTTGATCTTACAATATTTAATTTTAAATTTTTCGTTTTTTGTTTTTACAAGGAAAATCTTTTCAAAATATTTTTCGTCATATCAAAAAAAAAAAAAAAAAAGAACAAGAAAATTTTTAAAGTATTTTGTTACGAATTATACATTGCTTTTTTTGTTTGGAGGTTTTTTTTTCGAGAAAAATGAAATTAAAATATTATTTGTAATTTTTTTCCTGCGCGATATAAGGGTATACCAGTGGCGGAGCCAGTAGTTTTTTTTCGGATGTTCAGATTTTCAAAAGAAATTAAAGTTATATTTTGTTTTTATTCAAAATAATTTAAAACACGAGTTTCCACTCCACGTAAAATGTATCGCTGTCAGAGCGTTAACCGATATAAAGATGTTTGGTTTCCCTAAAGACAAAATTGTGTAAACAATAGAAAGAAAAATTAAAAAATCCGTTTAACATTCGAAATTTTTTTTATTTTTACCCCGAGAAAAACATTATATTTATTTCTTACCTTCCAGCTTCAACTCAAGCAAATTTTTTATCACAACACACACACAATATGAAATATTCTCTAATAAACAAATTGAATTTATTAAATTTAATTTTTTTCAAATAAAAAAGTTGACAAATAGAAAGGAAAACAACAACGTTCATTTCACAATATGAACGCAATGCATTATTATTTGAAGGATAAAAGAGAAAGGAGACGAAAAGTACAAAAAATATTTTTTCATAATTTTCTACTACGGTTCACTTTTAAATATAAACCTGACTAATGTATGGAAAAAAGAATTTGAAAAGAGAAAAATATAAACGAATATATTATGGTGTAGTAGGATTTTTCTAATGTTCACTTTTAAATGTGAACACCTTGCATATAAAATTATACGAAGAAAAAAAGAGAAACGAAACGAAGTAATCAAATATTATTCTCTTGTAATTTCCTGTGGGTCCATTTTTAAATATGAACCTAATGATTTATGTATGCAAAATTAAAAAAATTAAAAAAGAGTTTAAATTGTATTGTTTTCATTTACTTTAATTTGGTTAGAATTTTTTATGATCACGTTCATAATAATTTTAGGGTGTTCACTGAACGCCCTAAACCATACCATTCTCCGCCGTTGGCGGTATACATATATATGTAATTTAAATTGTTTAATTTTTTTTTTGTTTTGTTGTGGTTGGTTGGTTGGTTGACGTGGCTGTTCTTTGGATTATTTCCGAAGACCCAATTAGCACTAACCGTGCCGTGCCGTTTTGATACCACACACCGACACACCTCTCAGTTGCCAGTCAAAGGGATGTAAGACCTTCTGTCATACACGCACCAACAATTTAAAGTAGAATGCGAACCACTAAATTCGTTGGTGGAGAACGAATTTTATTCGTATGTTTTAATAAACAAAAAAAAAAAAACCAAAAGTATATTCAAATAATAATTTGTTGATAGGTATTTTGTTTATTCTTTTTGCTTGTTTTACATACCGTGTGATAATAATAATAATTAAAAAAAAAAGAAAAAAATAAAATAAAGTAGGTGATGAAAAACGTGATGAAAATACCATGAACAATGAAAATTTTGATTATTTAATTTAAAAAAAAAATCATGTATAATTGTTATTAATTTATTGTGTTTTTAAATTATATAGTACATAAATTAAGTGAGTACATATGCATGCTTGCACATACATACATATGTATGTACAATATAAAAGCACATTATGAATATATAATATTTTTTGTCATTTTATAATTTTGAGTAGAAAAATTAATTATTTAAAAATAATGTCATGTTCAAGTATATATGTATGTATGTACTTAATTTGTTTATTTTAAATACCAATGTATGTATGATGTAGAAAAATATATACATATAGTATGTATAAGTTTCATTAAGTCATTTTTGATAAAATAAACCATACAAAATTTAATAATAAAAAAAACAACAACAACAATAACAATAAAAGCTTTTGTTTTTATTTTTTTATTTTTAATTTTATATGAAAAAATAATGAATTTTTTTTTTTAAATATTATGTGATATAAGTTCTTGAAAAAACAAAGAAAAAAAGGTGTATAGATATTCAAAATGTTCTTGATTGTGTAAAAAACTTTGTAAATTATCTCATAAAATATTTTTATGTGTAAAAAACAAAAAAAAAAAAGAAATTTAATAATAAATAAAATGTTACTTGACATACAGGTTTTGAACATTATGATATTAAGGAAAAGAAAGAAAAAAAAATATAATCATATTGTATTTTCCATACTCATAAGAAACATACTTTTTAAGAGAACAAAAAAAAAAAAAGTATATTATTTAAATTATGGATTATACAGCAAGGGAAAAAAATACGAAAAAATAAAATACAAATTCTTATATATTTATGTAACAGTATTATTTATATGTATATGTACAGTCAATATATAATATTCTCTAATAATGCCCTAATTTACATTTATGTCAAAATGAGATATTTACGTCAATCACAATCATATGTTACCTAATAACTTTGTATATTTGATACTTTACATACTTATGATGTAGAACATTATATATTACTTGTACTTGTTTGTAAGTGTATTTTGAAATTTTTTTTTTTTTGTTACTTTTTACTCTTCTCTTGTTCAAATTTCTTTTTTCATGAAAAGAAAGTTGTTAAAATATGATCAACGTTGCTGTATAACACTTAAGGCATTATTACATATTATTATTATTTTTTTTTTTCGTATCTTTAATACAAGATACAAATAAAGTAACATTTTTCAATTCGAAAAATTCTATTTTTTCAAGTACATGTATGTGTATGTGATGCTGATGTGATAGTGTGTATATCGTTTTTTTCTTTTAATATTTTTCCTTGTTAACGATGTTTATTAAATAATTTTATCAATTTAATTTAAATTACTCGTACTTGTATGCATTTATGTTTTATGTATCTTAGATACATACATACTTTTATTTTATTTGCTAATCTTGTCAAAATCATGCTAACCATGAATATTATTATTATTTATTTTTTTAAATTTCAAATTTTATACCGGAAATATAATGTCCTTTTCGATCGGATTCTGTTTAAAAAGAGCCTTAAATTCTGTTTTCATTTTCACTTGACTCATAGTTTATTTATTTTTTTCTCGTATTCTTGATAATCTAATTATTTATTAATGATGGTATTTCAATTTTAATTTGAATTTATCAAATTACTATTATTTTCTCTTTGTTGTTATGATGAATAATTCGAAAGCGAATTGTCCTGTATTTTTTAAGTATAGAAAAAGAAAGTGTCATCACTAGAAATCATTTTTTTTTTCTTTTTTTTCGAAATTGGAAAATGTGGCAAATGAAGTCAGAACGGAAATGTTATGATTTTAATTTTAGTAATTAGTCAATGTATTAAAAATAAATATTATAAAAGTGTTTTTATTTAAAAAAAAAAACCTTATGACGTCATTCATTTAAAGTTTCTGCGAAAGTGATTTTTATTTAAAATTTTTCAACAGAAATACGTTTTCTTTTCATTTTGTAAGTAAAATTAAAGGTTAATATCTTTTCGTTGAAAAAAAAAAAGTTTTATTTGAATATGTTTTTTTTTTAAAAAAGTTTTTATTCAATTTTTTTATTTTTTTTTTTTTGAAAAAGTTGTCTCCTCGAATTTAATTTAATTTCAATAAAATTAATTTGAAAAATATTGTTTGTTTTTTAATTAAATAATATTGTACTCGTTTAAGAATTTGTATATATCAGTTTTTTATGTTTTTATTTATTTATTTTTTTTAAAGTTAAACACAAAATTTAAATAAAATAATTGCATAAAAAGTTATTAATTTTTTTTTAACAGTTTAAATGTGTATTTTTCATGTGAAAAAAAAGAAGATATATATCACTTTAATGTACTTAAACATTCACTTACTTTATTACACAAATTTATTTGTTTCTGAAAATAATATATAATTTTCAATTAATCAAATTACAAAAAAAAAAGAAAAAAAAATAACAAAAGTTATAAATATTTCACATTCAATTAACTATTTGCTTAAAAAAAAATAAATGAATCAATTTAATATGAACAAAAAACTAAAAAAAAAAAAACAAAATGAAAAATAAAAAATAGACGTTTACAAAAAAATATGCTTTTCCTTAGATACAAAATGTGTTTAAGCTACTGGAAAATTTCAATGAAAATTTAAAAGTTTATATTAAAAATATGTTGCTTATTTTTTTCCTTTTAATTTTTCTTTTTCTGTATTTTACTCTTTTGAATGACGTATATATTAATTTTGTACATTTTATTTTTATTTTATTTCTCTTTTCAATTATTTTGTACAGAAGAAAAAAAAAATATATATATTTTTTTTTCATGCGAATTAAATTGCAAAATTTGGAATACGTATGTATGTCATTAAAAAGTCATTGACAATTATGAGAAGTTTTTTCCCCTTCTCATTAATATATATATTTTTTTTTTTGTACTTTGTAAAAATAGAAAATTTTTAAATCATTTAAATCAATTTCCTTTTTTAATTTCACACAAAAGAAAATTATGAATATATGAAAAAAAAAAATTAAAGAAAAAAAAAAACAATAAATAAAATAATTCGCGTAGGTATAAAATAATTTTTGAATATTTTATCAAAGTATAAAGAAATTTCAATTAAATTGCGGAAACAACGACAAAATTTTTTAAAGTAGCACAAAATAATAATAAAATAAAAATTTCATTTAATATATTCTAGTATAAAAAAAAAGTGTACATATTATATATACATAATAAGTTTCCGTGTTTAAATTTAAATTATACACTGTAATAATTATTTTCATTAAAAAGATATTTTTTTTTTGTTTTTTTTTTTGCGTATGTTACTCGAAAATGTAATTATTTTTTAGCTATGATGAAAAACAATTTTTTTTTTTTTTTGGTAAATTTTTCGTATGTAATATAATTTATTAAGGAACATGTATGCTTTGTACATATTATGTACATACATACATACATATAACTACATCACTTAAGTATATCATTTAATTATTGTATATTTAAGTAGATATACTTTATGAATATCTACATTTTACATTTTAAAATGATATTCATGTCAAATATTTTATTTTAAGACCTAATGCATTTGTCTTTATAATATCATTTTCAAAATACATTAAGGTATTTTGAATATTTCAGTGCAAAAAAAAAAAAAAATTATATTATGTACATAATTACCAGGGAAAACAGGCATATGAACATATGAAAGAAAATTTAATGCACATGAAAAATTAATTTCCATTTAAAATTCTTTGTTTATTTTTTAATTTTTTAATAATAACTGTGAATAAGTTATAATTAAAGTAAACTTTTTTATTTTTAAATTTTATATTAAAAATCAATTTTTAAATTACCTATTTGTTTAAAATTATCGATGAAGTAATTTTCACTAATTTTACTTTATTTATTTTCTATAGTTTTTTTTTTAAATAGAAAAAAAAAAAACATAACATAACAATTTCTAACTACTGTATTGCACTTTAAAAATATTTTTTTTTAAATAATACGAATTTTTTTTTTATTGTTTTTCGTTGAAAAAGAAAAATAATGATTTTCCCTTTTTACATTTTTTTTCCTTGTTATTTTTTTTATTATTAATTATACAATTAAATTTTAAAAACAATAAAATTTGTATTTTTATTTTTCATATCACTAAAAACTTGTAATTTAAAAAAAAAAAAAAAAAAAAAAACTGTTCCAACAATTTTTTCCCCTCTTTTTTTTTTTTTGAAAATATCTTTGTAATTTCTATTTTTATAAATCAATGATAACAACAACTAGAATTTTTTCTTATTCTTTTAATTAATAAAAAAAAAAAACAACAAATGCAACAAATATAACGGTAAAAAATAAAATCTAAAAAAAAAAAAAAGTAGATAAATAAATTAGATAAATAGAAAGAACAAAAAAACAAAGATAGAAAAGAAAAAAGTTGTATTTAACTAAAACAATGATATATTATCTAAGAAATATATCAAGAAAAAAAAAACTAATATTATATTACTGGTAATCTAATAAATTTTGGCGCTAAAGAGCACTCTTTTAACAAGCTTAACGTCAAGACAGATACTGAACTAGAAAATTTTCCTTCATCATCACACATCATACACACATATATATGTATAATCAATTCAGATATAATCTTCATTTTTTGTTGTTTTATTTTTTAATATTCTATTCTTAGTTTTCATATTGAAAATTAAACAAGAAGAAGGCAAAGAAAAAAAAAACAATTTATGTAAAATCGTCTCAAGATAAATTTTTATGCGTGTGTAAATGCATGATTTTCTTTATATTTTCCTATTCTATTCATATATACATATATTTATGCGCATATTCAATATACTTAATACAATAATCATTTTAAATATTAAATTTAAATCTATGAGAGTTATAATTTTTTTCTTCTTTTTCTCATTCTATTAAAAATCAATTTTTTTACATTTTTAATTTGTAACTGGTGAATGATTAAATGAATGAAAAATGATACATAAAATTTATTATCAGAAAAAAAAAAACAAAAAAATGTAACAAAGAAATGTATTTTAAAAAAAAAAATCAAGTCAAAAATCTTTTGTAAAAATAATTTCTTTGTTTGTTAAAAACCAAGAAAAATTAATGGTTGTTGGTTTTTATTTTTATTTTTCTTGTACCAAAAAGTTAATATGTATTTAAATCATGAAAAGTTGATTTACTTTTAAGATTTTCGTTCATTTTCTGAGAATTATTCAAATAAAGAAAAAAAAAATTCATTAAATTAAACAAAGAAAAGTAGAATGAAAACATTAAAAATTATTTGAGAAAAAATAAAAAAAATTAAATGAAAATTCATCAGTTAACGCACACATACATACATATATGTATATACAAATTAATAATATTCACATTAAGTAATTTTTCTCTTTCGCACATTATACGATTTTCTAAAAATATAACATAAAAGCCAATGGCAACTTCAAGTCTAAAATTAGATTGAAAAAAAAAAAAATAATAAAAAAAAAAACGTGAACGAGTATTAAGAATTTTTTCTTTTTTCAATGTAGTTTTTCTCTACATTTTTTTTTTTTTTTTTTTTTTTTTTGATAATTTTGAAACATCTAGACTATCAGTATAAAATTTTCAATATGAAATGTATTCAATTAAATTGTACCTAGTATGTATTGTCTGACAAATTTCTGATTTGCTAATTTCTATCATATAAGACAAAAAAAAAATCCAATGAATTTTTATTAGTTTTTCACATTATTTTCTTTGAGTTCGTTAAAAAAAAAATTTCACTTTAAAATCAATTTACGTAGTATGTTATTTTTTCTATGTTATTTAATGTTTTTTTTTTTCTTAAAATTTTTATTTTAATGTTTTTGGAGCATGATTTAGAATGACGTATCGAATTTCATTCTTCAATAGTATTTAAAAAAAAAAAACAAAGAAAAATAAAAAAAAGACAAAACACGTGTACGAAATGAGAACATGTGTATAATCATCAACATTTTATTTCTAAAAGAAAACTACGAGTATTTACAAAAATTCAAATTTGAAAATGATTAAAAAGCTTTTTGGAAAATTGAAATTTAAGTTTTTTAAACAAAAAGGATCCTCTAGTCGTCTTAAAGGTGTATCTTTTTATTTAATTTTTGGTAGAGCGTGTAAATTTTGATTATTGTAACTTGAAAGGATGTAAAACTGAATTCTCATGAATGAAATTAGCCGATTTATAAAAAATTCAAAGAAAGAATTAACAAAGTTATTTATGACTGACTGATTGTTTTGATAAAGATTTTTGAATTTTTTTTAATTATAAAATTTTTATTTTAATAAAAATTATTTCGAAAAACAAAGCCAAAAAATTTGATGTAGTTTTTTTTCATTGTCATACATAAAAAATTGTGACCCATATATGTTATTGGCCTAATAAAATTTTTCTCTCTATTTTAAAGTAATTGAGAATTTAAAAAAAAAAAACAATTGAAGAAAAGATTTTTTTCTTTAAAGAAAAATTTCTTTGAAATAATTTAAGAATCTTTTCTTTTTTTTTTTGTCAAATTTATTTCCCATATTATTCGTGGAATCTAGCTACTTAATGTTTTTGTTTTTTTAAATGTTTTAATTCTAATGTGTAATTTTGTAAGAATTTATAGAAAATTTATTTTTATGTTAATATACTGAAAATGTGTATTTGATAGAATTAAATTTTAAAACAAAATTAAAATAAGAACCAAAACAAACAAAAAAAAAAAAAAAAATCAAAAATTCTGCTAACAAGATATTTAATGAATTTTGTATTTAAAGAATAATAATAAAAAAAAATTGAGAAAATACTTAAAAAAAAACCAAACAGTAGAGAACAAAAAAAAATAAGAAGAACAAAAAAAAAAAAATAAAGGATTTCTGATGAGATTTAGTTTACAATCTCTTGAATATAAATTCTTATTTTTGTTCTTTTGGCTTCATCTAGAGAATATATCCTGACATATGTATACACATATATGTAAGTATTAAAGATATATTTACAATATACGATATGTATATAATTTTAATGAAAATACTTAAATACAGAATATAATTGAATTAATCACATATCTATTAATGTAATGTTAATTTTAGAAACAAAAGGAAAAAAAAAAATAAATATAATACAAACATATATTATTATCAATGATGTGGTTTTAGTGATTTTTTTTTCTTCTGTATTTTATTTTTCTTTTTCTATTTTATTTCACATTAAAAGAATTTCTATTTTAAAAATATAAAAAGATTAACATGCATTACATTTTAAAATTTATATATGTATGTATGTGCATATGTATACATAATATGCATATAAATTTTTGTAAAATACATAGCTATGATAAAGAAAAATTTGTATTTTTTTTTTTCAAGTTCAATGGTGAAGAGCATTAGATATCTTTTATATGATTCTTCCTATATGAGATGCATTTATGTATACATATACCAGACTACTTAAATATATTCTTCTTTTAGAAAAAAAAGAAGAAGAAGAAAACAATAAAAATGAAACTATATGTACATATATACATATACGTATGTATCTATGTATGTATATGTATTAATTGTATATGTATATTTTTAAAGTTTTTTGTTTTTTTCTGTGCTTTTCTTCTTTTTTTTTTTTGTTTTGCTTCTTTTATATTTTCTTTGTAATATATTTACATTGAAGGAATTTATATGTATTTATTTTTAAATATTCTGGAATATGATATGCAAATCATTTTGTGAAAAAAAAAAAAAAATATATGTTAAAGAAATAATAGAACATTTTTTCTCTATCCTATATCTATCTATCTATATGTTTATAATTGTTGGAAAATAGAAAAGATACAAAATGTAAAAAAATTATAATAATTAAAAAGAAATTAATAAGAATAAGTGGTTGTTAGTTGAGATAAATATGTATGTATGTATGTATATTTATATACATACTTTAGTTTCTAAATAAATATCAAGGTTTACATTTTCATCATATAGACATTTAATGTTGTCGTCAAGAATTTACAAAATACAAAAAAAAAAAAAAAAAATTAATTACAATAGATTTTTTATTATTTTATTTTTAACATTTATTGTAAGAGAAAAAAAAGTATTCATAAATTTTAGATTGAGTATTTAATGAATAAAAAAAAAATAAAAAATTCAATACAACAAGAAGTTATTTCTTTTTATAATAGAAAAAATCATATAATATATTTTTTCCGGATATAAAATTATGCAAATTTTTTACTGACTATATATAGATGTGTGGAATCAACTACAATAACGGAACTGATGAACGGAACGGAATAGAAATGATCGATATTGAATTAGATCGTTTATTAGCTCTTAAAAATTCCTATTAAAATACATAATTTTCTTAAATTTTATCGCAACTCTTTAATCAGACTATCAAAATTAAATAATAAACACGTTCTAGAAAATCAATAAGATCAATTTATTGTAACATTCTTCAATTTTGATGAGTTTTAGTGGTGAAAGAAAATACATACATCTACATACATATATGTACATACATACATCAAATTTCGTATATGTTAACAGTTTGAAAAAGTTTCAAAACTTTTGAAAGAATCGATGTTCAAATTGCTTTTGTAATTGCCAAAACTAATTAAGATTTATTCGGATGTAAAGACTTCACTATTAATACAATTTTTTATCCTTTTTTTCCTGTTAATTTATTGATTTCTCTCTTCACTTCTTTCATATGTATTTTTTCATTTAAAAAAAGCAGAAAAAAAAATGTTTTTTTTTCTTTGTTTCATTTTTTTCTTTGACCTCTTCAGAAATTAAATTTTAGCTTCCATTAAAGGCTACATTAGATACAATTTTAAATTTTTGATATACATACATATATGTATGTCTGTATGTGTGTTTTGAATGAATTTTTAAACCGTAAATGTGTTTTTTCTTGTTTTTTTTACCAATTTCCATATTTTTAACACTTTTTTTTTCTCTTGTAGTGTTAAGCGAATTTTACATTTAAAGAAAAAAAAATTGTTACATTTTAAACGAAAACATATTGCTGCATCTATTGGCAAAAAAAACAACAACATGAAATTACAAAAGGTCAAGTCATAATATTCAATATGAACTTGAAAATTCAATATTTCATATAAGTACCAGAACTCAGAAGTATGTATGTTAACGTAAGTTAATGTATGATTGTAGTTTGTGTGAATATACATATAATAAATTGAAAACACATGAGATTCTGGGTATACATGCATTTTAGAGTTTAATAATTTTTCTTTCTTTTTTTGTAACATGAACATATCGAAGAAGAAGAAGAAAAAATTGGTTTACATCAGGATGAAAAAAAAAACACACATTTTAATAACTTCTATATTTCCGAAGTACCTATGCATACTGCCTTTTTAATTAAACAAATTTCAAATTAGATATTGATTTCTTTTTAATTGCAAAAAACAAATTTGTTTTTCTTTTTTTTTGGATTGTCGTTTTTTTTTAAATTAGAATTTTTGTGGTGTAGGCGTGATTTTTCTGTTATTTTTTTTTATTAACATAGAAAAAATATTTAATTTCATGTCCTTAGATACAAATGGAAATTTACCTTTAAAATATGAAAAGATATATATATATATGTACATAGATGCAAAAAAAAAAAAAAAAAGTAGTACATATAAGAAGATTCTTAAGATTTTATTATTAATTTTTTCAATCAAAAAAAAAAAAATATATTTTTTTTTCTTTTTCTAATTAATCCCTTGGGTCCACTGGGTGTTGATAGAATGATTGAACAAGAACAAAAAATTGGTTCAGTATCATTATTTATTGATTGAGGCCTTGAAATAAATGAATGTTATTGTACATACTTATATATACATACATATATGTATATTAGTATGTATTTTTTTATTGTGTTCACCTTAACAATAAACTTGAAATATATTGATATTGATTATATTTTCATATACATACATATATGTGTGTTTGTATGTGATTTTTAATATAATGTCAGAAGGTATATTATATTCAATATACATACATATTCAATTTTATCTGAATATTTATCATAATTTTAAAATAGCTGTAGCATATCATATGTATACACAAACATTCATATATGTATGTTATGTATGTTGTTTATTATTTATTATTATATAATATATGTAGATATACATACATATGTATATAAAAAATGTATGATAAAATTTTATTAATTTATATTGATGACCATATGGGATAATAAATTTTATTAAAATTCATAACAAATTTTGGTTTAATTTTTCATTGCTCCTTTTTTTTTTTTTTTCGTATCCTTGATTTAATAAAATTATGCATTGATTTCTGATGTTCATCATATTTTTAAAATTCAGGTATGTATATAGCTACTCTGATTTTTTTTTCTTTTTATGTGTTAATATTTTTTTATATAAGTAAGTATATATTCAAAATATACGAAATATTAAAAAAAAATTGTACATATACATGTATCACATACATATATGATATGTAGGTATATAGTCAATTTATTGCGACGACCTGCGTCATATTATCAATTTTTTTATCCAGAAAAAAAAAAGGAACTATCTAGAAAATTATAAACGGAAGCATATTGTGGAAAATAAAAAATAAAAAAGTATTAAAGAATAAAAATAAATAAATGAGATACATAAAATGTGTAAATTTTAGTATGTATCTATATGTATGTATGTATGTATGTATATAACCCATTTGTCATTTATGTGGATGTGCTTTTTTTTTTTTAAATATGTTCACTTTTAATTTTCACAATTTAAACGGTGATTTTTATTTATTAACTTGGTTTTTTTTCCTATTTTTTTTTTTAAATTTTATTTTCACCTTTAATTATTTTGTTTTTTGTTTTTTTTTTTTCTCAAATGCTGCTATATGAAGTAGCTTCGTTATTGTCATCCTTTTTTCTTTGTTTTGTTTTAATACTGGCATGTGCAGGTAAATTTAATTTGTATGAATATCAGAGAATATTAAAGAAAAAAAATATGAAATTAAAATTTTGATTTAACAAAAAAACAAAAAAAATTTATTTATTGAATTTTAATTATATTATGGTTTTTGTTTTTTTTTTGGAAAAAAAAAATAAGAGGAAAATAAAATTGGCCAAAAAAGTGATTAATTTATTGTACAGGACACTCATCTATGTATATGATAATGTATGTATGTGTATACAATTTTGTTATTGTTGATATGGTTTTATTTGAAAAAAAATTTTGTTTTTGATTTTTGATTTTAATTCTTTGAATTTTTGATTTTATTTTTTTTTAGTGGATAATGTATTTTTTTTATTGTTCTGAACGTATGGTAAATACAATATTAAAATTGCAAGGATAAAACGTAATTGTTTATTATAGTTCCTGTTATTATATTATTATAATTTTTTCCTGTATTTTGTTTTATTTTCAATTTTGTTTGTTTTTTATATACATAATGTATGTACATATGTATTTGTATTTTTTTCTTTTTGTTCTTAACTTTAATTTCATTTTATTTTATTTTATTTATTTATTTTTTTTCCATGTGGTATTCACCTACGTGGATACTACCTATATAGTTTTTTTTATTGGCAAAAATTCAATGTAAGTGACGTATTTTTAACAAATAAAAATATCTATAAAAATCAAAAAATAAGAAAAAAAAAACTATTGTATTTTATAGAAAGATTTATTTCAAATTAAAATCGATAAACTGCAGACGTTTAGTCATTGCAACTTTTTCATGGTAACAAAACAAAACAAAAACAATAGTACTAAAATGAGAAAAAAACACAGAATATAACTAGAAAAAAAGAAAAGAAAAGGAAATAATCACCATTGAATTGCTATTAACCATCTAAATAAAAAATAAATTTTGTACGTAACCGACAAAAAAAAAAAAAAAAAAAAACAAAATATGTACAAATGAAAAAGAAGAAAAAAGACATAAATGAAAATAAAAACCGAATAAACGACAAATGTGATAAAATTAAATTAAATGATATTGAGAGGTGTTTTTATTAATTATATCACATGCAAAAAAATAACAAAAAAGAAAAAAAGAAGATACGATTTTCAATAGAAATTATGCAAAAAAAAACAACTAATAATGAATAAATTTACGTACATACATATATGTAAACACACACACAGGTACGTGTAGAATGTTAAAAATGAATTAATGATGATAAAAATCGAATTATACTTAATTAACAAATCATGCGTGCAATTTGAAAAATTTTTTGTCTTATTCTCGAAAAATTTTAAAAGAATAAAAACGAAAATAGTAACAAAAAAAAAAAATAACGAAATATTTGTATTAGGTTTTTTTTTTGTTCCTTCATACATTTTAGATCAGCGTTGCCACCATGCCTCTACCATTATACATTCGTAAAAACGATAGTGTCGCCTTATGTCACCAGAATAAAGGCCAGAGAAAAGTTTACCAGTAATATTGATCAATTCATCATAATTGTTCTACGGTTGCCACTTGCCAGTTATTATTTATATCAATACAACCATTATTACCTTACTGATTATAAAGTTCTCAAATTAGAAATTTTGATATTATATTGATAACGACAACAAAAATAAAAACAAAACACTTAATGATAAAAAAATGAATGAAAAAGTACCAAATCATTTTGATACGTACCAAATCTTGATTTTATTAAAAAGTACCAAATTTGGTACTTTCGTACCAGGGTGGCATCCCTGTTTTAGATAAATAAATATGCGTATCAAAAAATATAGTTTTTTTTTTTTATTTAATTGAATTTACGTAAAATTTGTTTATATATTTGTGGGAATTGAATATCCATTATTATCTATTTTATTTCTTTAAATTTTGTGTTCGTAAGAAAAAGTACGTAAATAAAATCAAAATTTTTTTAGTTTTTTTTTTTATTGGGAAGCTATTAAACATTTAAAAAGAAAAATTGAAGTAGTATAATATTTTATAAGGATTATACTGTTCAAGTGGAAATTTTTCTTAGAAAAATCAATTTTATTGAAATTATCCTTTAAATATAGATACTTTATCAGATTTTTACTTCGTAGAAAATTGTATAAGAATTTTTTTTTCTCTCTTGTAATTAAACTTTTTCTTCTTTTTTCGTTAAATAAAAAACTATGACAATAACTTAAACTTTGAAAATTGTTTGGTATATGGAATGGATATGTGAGGTTGTTTGCTTAAAGTAGCTTTACACTACTTGATTTGTCATATCACTTTATGTATGTTATTTTACATATGTATTGTTATACGACTTCTCATAATGCTGATAATCCATTGAAATAAAAAAATTCAAGTATTACGAAGTCGAATCAAATGTCATACAAAAATAGAAAAAATCTATTTTCATGATATGTCGAGTGTAAAGTCGTATGAGAAAGTTTCTCAACAAAATCAGACAGTGTACACGATGTCAAACTTTTACCAGTGACATATTATAGTGTGTAAAGTGATATGAGAAATCAAGTAGTGTAAAGCTACTTTTATAAGAAACAAGTACACTTGGAGGCCTAAAAATGTCCATTATGAGTGCCCTTCGATTTGTTAGTGGGAGTAAAATTGATTTATCATGAAAACCATCATGATTCTTTTTCAAATTTTTTACTATTCTTAGAGAAAAAAAAAATAAAATAATAAGAGGAAATACATTTTTTTTTTTCTTGTAAATAAATTAATTTTGATAAAAATAGGTATTCCAAATTTCGATTGAACAAATTGAAAAAAAATTGACTTTATATTTATTTTTCTAATAAAAAAAAGGAAAAAAAAATTGTGAAATATTTAATAAAAGATTGAAAATAGAATTGAAGGTATTATAAGATATTATTAAATTTTATTGTTTTTTGTATCATGATGAACACGTCAATTAGTATTATTAAAGGTTGTAAATCAATATATGTATGTACTAAAATTGACTTATTTACTTTATATTTTCAATATTGATTATAGGTATGTACTCGTTTATTAGCTGTGTAGGCGGAAAATAATTTTAAATGTATAATTAAATACAAAACATACATTTATTAGCTTTTATTTATTTATATATGTAAATGTATAAATATCAGAATATTATATACTTTTTAATTTTATATTACCAAAAATAACCAAAATACATACATATATAGAAAACAGACAATGTGAAAAGAAAAATAACAAAATTTTATTATGTTCAGGTAGAATTTATTAAATGCAATCTCTTATTTATTTTATTTATTTATTATTTTGCGTAGGTACATATGTACATACTTGTGTGAAAAATGCAAAATGTAATAAATTAACGCCAAAAGGTTATATTTTTAGCTTTTTTATTTAAAATTAAACACTTTTTGGTTGGTTTTAATGTTTTTTTTTTTTTTTTGTTTTTTTTAAATTTTTCAAATTATATTTTTATTGTATTATTAATATAACTGTACTAGAACAAAGAAAATTAAATGAAGGTACATATATGATTGTTTAATTTTAATGTTCTGTTTTTGTAAAAATTTTTAATTATTGTATTTCAAATAATATGATAATATCTCTGGATGGTACGTATTTAGTTATTTTAATTAGTATTATTATGTAAAAAAAAAAAAACAGTTAATTGAAATAATTGCATTTTGTTTGAATTGAAACAATTCAATATCATTCATTTAATATAAAATCTCATATTTATTTAAATACACAGCTAGATATTTACTTTAACTATTTAAATATGTACATAAATACAGATGCAATAAAAATAAAACACATACATAATGTACATAATAATGTATGTACTAATTAGATGGATTTGTATTTACGTTTATTATATTTTTTTTTTTTGTTCCTGTAAGTGTTAATTAAAAAAATTCAACTAAAAGAGAGAGAAAAAAAAACAAATTCAGTTGTCAAAATATTATTATTCGAAAATTGGCAGTACGTATACATTTGTATGCCACAAATTTTGTATGGAAATTAAATTTTTTTTTTTTTTTTTTTTTTTTTTTAGAAAGCTGATATTTTTCTACCAAAACCCTTTCAATAAACCCAGCTTTTTAAATCACATCAATTTTTGCATTACTAATTATGTATACTGTATAAAAATTTTACGTTTTTTACCTTGCTTTGAATTTTATAAAAATATCGACAAGAAATGCTGAGGTATAGAGGCTTTTCGAAAATTATTTTTAAAGTTTCCATAAAAAATATACTTATATGGTATATGTTTACTATGGTGTATATGTATAATGTGTATACGCAGTACGCACTGCTAAATTTGTGTTTTTGTTTGTTTTTCTTATCTTTTAAGGATATTTTTTCCAGCTGATTTTGAGATAGGATTTTGAAAATTAAATCGGCTTGATAGAACCGTTCAATAAAGAAGAATTGATCCATTCTAAGGATACGATGTTTGTGTGGGTGGGGGGATGCAGACTAGGCATCCACGAGCACTCAGACAGAGGAGTCCATTGTACTCAAAAATAAGGATACCATACTGGTCTTTTCAATTTTTGCATAACGTACTGCATTGTTTGGGATCCAGTTGTTATTTTCCCCCCCAAAAACGTAAACAATATCAGACCAGTATGGTATCCTTAGAATAGATTGGACATCATAATCATCAGATGCCAATCCAATTGAAAATGTGTGATCCTACATGAAGTATAAGCTTAAAAAAAACGAATAACTACTGCAAAACAGTTGTTATGACAGCCATAAAAACGATATGGAGATGTCTTCCTACAGAGAACGCTGAAAAATTGGTCGAAATTTGCTCAAAAAGATGCCAGTTCGTTATAGACAACGAAGGTGACTGGACTCGATGTTAGTTTGCCTGCGCAACTCTCAATTTAATGTAGTTTTCATACTGCTGAATACTTTTTTAATTAAACGCTGTGTACTTTGTAAAACAGACAACACGTTTATTTTGAACAGATTTTATATACACACACAATGGATTATTTAAATCCTTTTATATTTTTCCTATGAAGTATACTTAATTAAATACATTTAAATACATTTCATATATGTATAATTATTGTAGAAAATTTATAATATGTACTTGTAAAAAAAAAAAAAAACAGATTAATAGAATTTTTGAAAGCGTTAATTTAATCAAATTTTTTATTAAAACATATTAAATTTCAAGACTTTTTAAATAAAATGATAAAAAAAAAAATTGATTATGAAATATTCTATTGAATGGAATAAATAAATCACAAAATAATCAGCTGTTCATTTTCCGAATAAAAAAAAAAATTAACCCTTAATTACTGCGGACATTTGTTTAGTAATTTTACTTTGTCGTAAAATTTAATAATATAATCTAAAAATTTACATTCGGTGTAGGAAAAATCAAGGTTTAAAATAAATTAGGAAGTATTTATATTTCATATTTTTTTTTTTTTAAAATATAATTTTTCGAAATTTCGAATTTAATGAAAAGCAACAACAAAATTGATTTATTTAAAACAGAAAAGAAAAAAATAACAAGAAATAAATTGAAATAAGTTAAACATTTTTTTTTTTTTATTAAAAAAGTATTTATTTATTTCTAGAAAATGACATAATTATTATTTTTTTTTTTCGTTTTCAAATTTTATTTTATAAATATCCGATATTTTTCATTCATCGAAAAATAATTTTTTTTTTATTTTATTCGTAAATATATACTCGTACATATGTATGTAATTTATTTATAAATTCAATGATTCTGAAATCTTAATAAAAATTTAAAAAAAAAAAATAAAAATAACAGTTGTATCATATATGTAAATATGAAAATGATTAATTCATATTTAGTGTAAGTATGTACATACGTACATATGTATATATATTTTTTATATTTAAAATTATATACAGCTTTGAAAATATTCAGATGGACAAATTTTATAAATAAATAATTAAGATTTTAACAAATTATTATAATTTTTTTTTTTTTTTTTGTTCATAAAAAACTAATATTACAGAAAAAAAAAAAAAAAACAAAAATAAGTGAAAATAACGTAAACAAAGTTATTTATTTTAATGAACTATGAGTTTTATTATATTTTCGAAAAAAAAAAAACAACAACAGAAAATTACAAGGAAAAAAAGAAAGAAAAATAAAACAAAGAAAAATAAAAAAAAAATTGATTATGGGACGAGGAGAAAACAATATATTAAGCTTTTAATATTTTTTTTCTTCTTTTTTTTTTTTTTTTTTTTTTTTAATTTTATTTTTAAGATAATGATGAAATAAAGTCAAAGTTCATTTACGTCGTTTTTCATTGAAAGTGAAAGAAAATAAAAAAAAAATAGACATGAAAAAAATAAAACAAGAAAAAGCAACACTAAAGAAAAATATAGAAAATAAAAAAAAAATAAATAAAAAGATAAAGAAGTGAAAATATTCAAATAAATTTTCAAAGTTTTTCTTGTACTTTGTTTTTCTTCTTTTTTATTTTTATATATATATATTTTTTTTTTTTTTGGATTATATGAGAAGGAGGGGTACTATTAAGATTATTGTTAAGAAGATAAATGTCTTCAATATGTAAATGATTTTAATTTTAATTATTTTTAATTTAATGCACATTAAAGTTTGTTGTTTTTAATGTTTTTGTATACTATAGGGGTTAGCTTTTTTTTTTTTTTTGTATACATATTATGTATATTTTATCTTCAGTTATTTATATACATATATATATGTATGTAGTATGTTTGTATGCTTTTTATTGTTGTTTTCTTTTTGGGATGAAAAAAAAAAACTATTTTTTTTTTTTTCTAATCATTTAATCTCAATTAAATTGTAATTTTTTTTGGGCTATTCTATTTGTTTGGTTTATTCAATTAATGAATTTTAACACTATTTTTTCAAGTATATAGAATGAGTCATTTTAGAGAAAAAAAGAAACAACAAAAATATCTAAATGGAAAAAAATCAACGAGAAAACAAAGAGCGCCTAGTCTAGTCTAAGTTATTTTCTAGTTGCTCGTAGAGTTTTTAAGATTTTTTTTTTGTTTTTTTTTTTTCAATCTACTGTTTTATATATTTTGTTGATTTTCTTTTTCTTTTGAAAAATAATTGTTTTGATAAACAAAAGTTTTTATTTTTACATATTATTTTTCTTTTTTCATTTTTAATGTCTTTTTTTTTTTTTTTTTAGTGTATAACATTAACTTTCAACTTAATTTGACCTAGTTTATTAAATTTTAAAAACTTTATTATGTTCAGTTTTATATAAGAGATAATGCATTTTAAATCTAATTTTCTCGAGGATAAAAGACATATTAAAAAGGGACAATATATTCATTATAAAATATATCAAAACTATATAAGGATGAAAAATTCAATTTTATATTATACATACTATACATACATATATGTATTCGTATATACACAAGTACATAATACAATTTATTACATGATAGCGGTTTTAATGAGATATGAAACGTAGCCATACAAATTGTTTTGTACGATATACATTAAATAAAAAAGTAAAAAATAGAAAAATAAAAAAAATAAAAAAACTGTATACAAGGTAAATTAGATATTTGTAATATTATACACAAAAACCACTCTAAATTTTATTACTATACCACTATAATTAATATAAACATAACAAAGAGAAAGTAATTTTAAAATTAATCAGATTTACTCATACTTAAATTTTTATTACATATTTTAAAACTCGATTTTCTTTTCTTTTTTTTGTTGTTTTGTTTTGTTTTGTTTTTGTTCATTAATAAAGCTATTTTTTAAGTAAAACCACATCTATCAGCTAATTTGACAACAAATAATACTTACATAGATATTTTCCCGATTAATTTAATATACATATGCATACATGATTCACAATATATTATATTAAACGAGTAATGTATTAGTTGAAACACATTGAATGTACGTACATATTCAAGGTTTTTCAAGAAATGTTGTACGTATGTACATTTATATGTATGTAAATTTTAATTATCACATAAGAGTGTATTGGCAAAAATAATAGAATTTCAAAATATTTACAAGATAATTAAATAAAATTAAAAAAATAACTTACCTTTTTTTTTTTTTTTATTCAAAAAGAAAAAGTTTTAAAACGTTTATCCGAGGCTCCCTTAAAGGGGCCCTAAATAATTAATTGCTATCTTTTTTCACTGAAAGTAGACAAAACATACAAATTTAGATTTTTTTTTTCTTGGAAATAAAAATTACTTACGAAATAGAATAAATTTAAAGAATGTATAAGTTAAAAATTTGTCATAAATCTTCGTTTAAAAAATACATAATAATGATTCACAAATTAATAAGAAAAACGAACTTTATTTCCTCGAAAATTACCTATGTACATACTTATTTTTCATTTTGATATTCATTCTTTATTTTTTTTTTTTTTTTTAAATCAACCAATCCAAAAAAAAAACAAAATTCTTCCTAATAATCTAATATCTAAGCACGTATTTTGAAAAAAAAAAAAAAAACAAAACAAAATGATATTATAATTTGTGGGGGGGAATTGAAAAGAAAAAGAAAGATAATAAAGAGTAAAAATATAAAATACTGCTTTGGCATGATCCTACGAATACATTTTTGTTGTTGTTGTTGTCACTTTAAACAACAAAATATATGTATGTACGTCATATTACGTGTGATAATTTGAAAAACTAAAAAAAAAAAAAGAAATCATTGAAATTTTCCATTGAAATATTTTCCTAAATAGAAAGCTTTTAACATTGTAAATATTTATTAATTTTTTTAATTTTGTTTTTAAAATAGAAAATACATTTTGAAAACATAATCACAAGGATATTTCAAAGAAATTACCTAAAAGACGATTTTTTTCTCTCTTCTTCTTCTTTTCTTTTTTTTTCTAGTTAAAGAGATTCTATATTTTTAATTAAGTATTTTGAAAATTACAGAATTAATTTGAATGAATATATATAGAAGCTTCAATTTTCATTATAGAAATTGTAATTATATTTTTCATCTATGTTTTCTTCTAAACGACATAAACTTTTTATTTTTCAATTTTATTAAAAAAAAATTTTCCAATTTTCAAAAATAATTTACTTTTTTCACTTTAAAAAAAAAAAGTTGTTTTGTTTATATTTCTCCTTTTTTTTTGTTCTTCAAATTGAAAATTATAAAATTTTAATTACTTAAAATATTTTGAAAAGATTTTTTTTTTTTTTTTTTTTTTTTTTTTCAAAAGTTTGAAAAGTTCTTTTTGATTTTTGTTTTTTAATTTTTTTTTTAAATTTTCTTAGGGAATTGTATGAGAAGTCCAATTTGTTATTTTTCAAAAATGTGAAAACGATTTGAGTTTATGAAATTCGAATTTACTCGTAAATTAATACATTAAAAAAAAAAAAAAAAAAAAGGAAAGAAAGGAAACGTTTTATTTATATTTTAATCAAAGTGTGAGAATTTCCATTGAAACATCATAAAATGAAATTAATTTGTAATTTATGTTTTGTTCTTTGTACTCGTATTTTTTTTATTAAATAAAAGTTTTTCACATAACTTTTCTAACTTTAATTATGATTCTATTTGGTTGTCAATCAATCAATTTTTAACTTTATTTTTTACTTTATGTTGTTTCTATGGAAATTTTATTACCATTTTGTTCTTTTTATTTTGTTTTCGTTTTCTTGTTTGTTTTCTATTACCGCCACCCTAATAAAAATAATAGATTGCTGTATTATTAATTATGAAATTTGAATTATTCATTTAAATAATTACAAAATATTTTGCAATTAAATTTTTTATTTTTCTTACATTTTTTCTTTTTTTTTTTTTTTCAATTAAAAATTACTTTCTTAATTTTAATATTATCATAAATTTTAAAATTTGTTGATTATAATAATTAACAAAAAAGGAATTTTCATTAAAATTAAGTAAATTTCAATAAATATCTATTTTGCATAATGAATTTTTTTTTTTTTTAAATATTCATTTATTCAAAATTTACTTTTAACATTGTTTTACATTATTTTTTCACCCTCTTTCTTGAATTTTTTTTATTTTTCTTTTAATAACAAAATTCAAAGGACCGATCCGATCCCCTGGAAAAAAATTTTTCGAAAATTTTTCGTGTTTAATATTTAAAAGTTTTTAATTCATTAATTTTCTATAAATTAAAACGAAAAAATTAAATTTTAAATATTTTTTTTTTCTTATAAAATAGAAAATTTGTTTAAATTGGAAAGTTTTTAAAATTAAAAAAGATGAAAAAGAATATTATATTTTCGTTTTATCTATTATTATATTTTATTTACTTTTTTCTCAATGTTTTTGGTTTTTTTTTTTTTTTTTTTTGGTAATTTCGCGTGGGTTTATTCATTTTCATCAGTTGACTCGTTTTTTTTTTTGAAAATTATTTTTCTTCTTTTCCTTCGAATTTATTTTTACTTTCAAGAATAGATACATGATCATATCATTAAGGATATGACGTCTAAACATAATTCAACCATACTAAATTAATGAAAATTTTATTTTCAAATATGTAATTTTCATCTTTTTATTATTTGAAAAATCTTTTTCAAATTTTTGCTACCTTGTTTTAAAAAAGATCCATAAAAAGAGAGAGAGAAAAAAAAACTCATTGTGTAAGTGATTAAATACACATTATAAAAAAACAAAAATAAATGTGTGTATTATTATACGTTACATATGAACACAATTAATTATGTGTAGGGTAAATGCACTTAATAGTG
This sequence comes from Bombylius major, assembly GCA_932526495.1. Classification (NCBI taxonomy): domain Eukaryota; kingdom Metazoa; phylum Arthropoda; class Insecta; order Diptera; family Bombyliidae; genus Bombylius; species Bombylius major. The sequence continues at coordinate 38,575,873 of OW052046.1, forward strand.
AATTAATAATCAGTTTATAAAAAGAAAAAAAGAAGAAAATTAATATTAGTAAAATGTATTTTAAACTTTAATCTGTGGCAATTTCGTCTTCTTCAAAAGTTTTAAATTTTTGAAAACTGGCGGTGGACAGGTAAAAGTAGCTTTACACTACTTGATTTCTCATATCACTTTACACCCTATAATATGTCACTGGTAAAAGTTTGACAGCATTTACACTGTATGGTCTGTATGATTTTATTGAGAAACTTTGTCTTACGACTTTACACTCCACATGTCATGAAAATAGATTTTTTCTATTTTTGTATGACATTTGATTTGACTTCGTAATACTTGAATTTTTTTATTTCAATGGATTATCAGCATTATGAGAAGTCGTATAACAATAAAAACATACATAACATAAAGTGATAATATGACAAATCAAGTATTGTAAAAGTACTTTGAGGCATTACACGAAGAAGTCTCACTTTATGTTTTTTACAATGAGTTTTTTCTTTCTCAACACTTTTTTATTAAGAAAACAAAATAATTTAAAATTATAAAAATTTTTTTACTTGAATATGATAGAAATTGGGTGCGTTTACCTTAAATATTAGATATTTATACATTTAAAAGAATTTCATGTCAAATTTTATTAATTGTATTGCGGTAATACATACATATATATGTGATTTCGATGTGTTGTATTTGTGGCACATACGGTATCTTATGCAAATATGTGGACAATTTTTAAATTTAGTCTTTGTCAATTGAATAGAACATTTTTTTTTTTCCGGATGAATTGAGAATAAAATGTAGAAGAAAACATTTTAATATAAATTCAATTGAATACAAAATCTATATTGAAATAAAATATTAAAAGAATATAATAAAGTACCTATGTATCATAATAATCATTAGAAAATTACCCATTATCACAATTCAGAGTAATCAAATGTTACACACTCATCTAAAAAATTTGTGTTGAATATCTGAATTTTTCACGATTGTGGTAGATAAAATTAAAAATAAATAAATTTTAAGAAAATACTAAAAGTAAAAAGTAGAAAACGTATCTTGTGTTATGTAATAATCATACAAACTTGCTAAAAAAATTAATCACGTTTTTATGCTGACGTCTTTTTTTTTTTTTTGTCATTTTTTTTTATTTTTAAATTTAAAATTAAAAATTGAACAATAAAAATATTTTTTTCAAGTTAATTAATTTTATCAAAAGTTAATTATATATTTGTATTCATTCATACTTATAAATATTATTCTGTACTTTTTTTTTTATTGTTTTTTTTTTTTAAATTAAAAATAATACTTACATTTTATTTAATTTCACTGAAGTTTTATAATTATAAATAATACGATAATTATAAATTAAATTAATCATTTATAGTGTGCCTTTTTTCTTTTTTTTTTTTATAATTAGCACACTATAAAAAAAAAATCAATTATATAAATTGTAAATAATTATTTTTTCTCATTTTATTTAAAATTTTCCACATTTGTAATTTAATATTTTGTTAATTTAAAAATAAAAAAATTTTATAATTTTCTTCAATCACCACGTTATCACACGTTTTCTAAACTGTTTAAATTTTTTTTTTTTTTTTTTTTTTTTTTTAAATTATAAAATTTTCACTTTTATTTTCTATTTCTTCTTTTCTTTTTTTTTCTCTGGCTTTGTAAATTTTACAATTTTTAGAATCAATTATTATTTTTTTTTTTTGTTTTTCTTAATAACCGAATATTCAAATTACATAAATAATAATTTATTTTCGAAACGAAAAGAAAATAATGAATAATCAATTTACTTTTATTTTTCTGCTTTCAATTAATTAAATTGCAAAGCAAAAAAAAAAATAAATAAAGAAAAAAAACTTTTGAAAATTCCCTCGAAATGAATTTACAAAATTGAATTTGTTATTTTTACTGATAATTCATTTTGCTTTTATACTCGAATATATAAAGGCAAAATAGAAGAAATGTGTTTTTTTTTTTTTTTTTTTTTTGCTTTTTATTTTTGTATTTTCTCTTAAACGATGATTATTATTATTTGTTGTATTTTTTTTGGTTTTTCTTTTTTCATTCTTTTTGAAAAGAACGATTTATTCAAAGTAAGTCTATATATACATATATATAATTTTTATTATTATGATTATCTTGTTTGGAAAAACGTTTTAAAACTATTAAATAGGCCCGAAGGCCTGACAAGTACTAGATTTGATTATACACTTTTAGACTGATTGTAGTGATGATGATGATGATGATGAAGAGATAAATTTTTAGAAGTGATCTATCTTTTATTTTTTACTTTGTGCCAAAATTTAAAAAAAAAAAAAAATATCTTTTGCACAGTGAAAGAGTTTTCATATGGGGGCAATGAATTATTTTTGGAAAAATAAAAATAAAAATGAAAGAAAGAAAAGAAAAGCAAAGAAATTAAAACATTTTGCAATAGATAAATAATTTATGTTCTTATTATAGTTTCTTTGATTTCTATTTTTATTTATTTATATTTCATTTTTGTATTGCTTTTTGTATTTGTCTATTTTTTGGTTGTTTCATTTTTGTTTTGAATTTTATCACTTTTAATTTTTTATTATTTTTTTTATTTTCATTTTCATTTGAAATATTTTGTTGATTTGCGTGTATGAATTTGCAATTTTAATGTGTATACATTTGAAAAAAAAATGGAAAGATAGAAAGAAAAACAAAAAACACAAATTGCATTTTAAGAACATCGAAAAAGTTATTTTGAGCAATTTTTCAGATAAGATTTTGTTTTAAGAATAGTTTTTCTTTGGTCATATATAATTTTTAGTTTTTGAGCAAAATATAGTATAAAAATAACATTTCAAATATAAATTAGAAAATATAACATTGTATAGTAAAATAAAAAGTGAACATTCTTTCTCATTTTAAATTGACATGAATGTTTTTTTTCCTTTTTTTTTAAATTGTGTAGCGTTTTCTTTTATTTTGTTGATTTTATGTTTTCGGAAAATTAATTAGAAAAAAAAGGAGAATAATGAATTTAAAAAATATCGAAATTTGTTTAGTTGTTTTTTTTTTTAATGTAAAACAAAAAAAATTATTTCCCAAAATATTTTTAATCATTGTCGATGATTTCGTCAAATCGAAAATTAAAAAAAAAAAAAAAACAAAATAATTAGATTTTAAATTTTAAAATGAAAATTTGAAACGAAATGTCAGGAATCAGTATTAATTCGTTTTAAAACAGAAATAAAAATAAATTGCATTCTTGAATAAGTAGAAAGAAGGTTCTATTTGTTTAATTGTAATACATACTACGCTACTGTGTTGAACGTGTTAGAAAAATTTTGCCATTTTTCGTTTTTTTCGTTATTTTTTTTTTTTTTTTTTTTTAGTTTTTGTATTCATTTGTCTCTCGTGTTTTTCCTAAATAGAAAATTACTAATATTTTTTTTTATTCATTCGTGAAAACGTATCACCTTAAATTAAGTATTTTGATGACGTTTTATTTTCACATATTTCTACTTTTTTTTTTTTTTAAATTAATATTTTTTTTGCCTCATTATTTTTTTTTTTTCATTAAAACTGTCATTTTTTTTCTTGTTTTTTTCTTCATTCTTTAAATTTTCTTTTTTTATCTACTAAAATATTACAAAAAAGATGTGGTTATTTATTTTTAGATTTAATTATTAGAAAAAATTTCTTTCTTTGAAAATTAAAAAATAAACAAATGTAAAAAAAAATCGTCAAATTATAACGTAGAAATAAAATAAAAAATATTAATACGTATTTTAATAAAAATATGACAGAAAATAAAATAAATTATAATTGTTTTTTCTTCTAATATAAATTTAAAATACACATATATACTATACATACATATACTCATATGTACATTTTATAATTAAAATTACCTTGTTTAAATAAATTCTCAATATAAATTATTAAATGTTATTTATCTTTATAATTAAGGTTGAGGTTAAGGATTACAATATTCTTCACCTGATATTGAAATGCATTTATGTACGTATACATAATATGTATGTATGTATGTGTACGTTGTTAGTTCATATGTAAATAATTTATATGTACATATACCGTATTTACATTCTACTAATTAATTTATGATCAGTATTTTTTTTTCTTTTCTTAATTAATCATAAATATTTCTAATTAATGAATATTTAAAATAAAAATAATGTATCTTATATTTTTGACACTTATAAAAAAAAAAAAAAACAAAACAGAAAATTCATAATTATTCTACAATTTAAAAAAAAAATTATTAAGTTTTTCTTCTTGTTTAAATATTTTCCCTTCATCATAAAATTTCAAATATGTATAATTTTTACCTGCCTGAAATTCTGTTTTTGATGACGATTGGTCTTTTTTTTTTTATAGAATATGTAACAAATATCTTTTTCTTTTTTTTTTCAATCTAGAAATTTTCCTGTGGTGATTTTCTATAACCTAAAATTAAATTTGAATTTATTTGTGTTTTATAACTTTTTTTGTTGTTGTTTTGTTTTTTCCGTTTATTAATTGTTTTTCAGTGAAGAGTAGAATGTATTGGAATTATTGTTTAATATAGTTTTAAATTTTATTTAATGGAAAAATTTGCATTGAAAAAAAACAGTACCAATACATAAAAAAAAATAATTTGTTTTTGTTTAATGAAAAAAAAAAAAAAAAACTTTGGAAAAAAGAAAGAAAAATAAAAAATTTGAATGACGACAATAACCATTTTTCACGTGGATTTTTTCCTTTTTTTTTTCATGAATTTAAATTTGTATAGTTTTTGCGCCAGTTGTGAAATTCTTGTTTATATTTTCATGAATATAGGTATATATGTATATTTTTTTTGAATACAAATCGTCAAATTTTCGCCTATAAAAGTTTCAGTCATAATATAATAAATAATGTTTCTTTGTTTTCTTCCGAGTGCTTAAAAACTGTAAAATTGCAATAAATAAATTTTTTTTTTATTTTTTTGTTTCGTAAAAAACTATTTTAAAAGGAAATTTTCAATGAAAATTTGTTTTCAAAATATTCATTTTTTATGCTTTGTTTTTTTAATTTTGTTTTCAAATTTTTTTTTTCTTTATAATTTCAACGAATAAATACATCTTGTTTTGAACAAATCAATATTTACAAAACAAACAAAAAAAAAAACAACAAAAAAAGTTCAAAAGTTTTTAGAATAATTTCATCACGTTCTCTTCCTTTTTGTGTTTTGTTTTTTCTAGTTTGCTATATATTTTTTTTTCTTGTTTTCACTTACTCCTATTACTTTTCTACTTTTTGTACGTATATTTTGATTCTGCTATTGAAACAATTTTTTTTTTTTTTTTTTTTTGTGAGACTTTGAAATATTAAAATCCTATCATCAAAAATTTATACAATTACAAAAAAAAAAAAAAAAAAAAAAAATAGGAAAGTGAGCAAAAGTTTTTCTTGTTTTTTTTCTTCCTCTTTTTTTTTTTTTTTAATTTGAAAAGAAATAAAAAAAAGAGTTCATATTGTAAGAGGAAAAACCAATTTGAAAATAAAAAAAAAAAAGTTGTATATTGATGAAATTTTTATTTGTTTTTATTCTTTGAAAAAAATATATAGTATTTTTTTGTTTTCTTTTTCAACCTGTTTTGTTATTAATTTTGTTTTTTTTCTTCTTCTTTTATATAAAATTTTTTTACAGTTTTTCATTAATAAATTAACAATTGCAAAAAAGGAAAAACATAAAAAAAGAAATAATTTTTACTTTTATATTCTTACATATATTTTTGTTTTGTTCTTCTACTTTTTAGAATATCTATCGTATAGTTTTCAATTTAATTATTTTTCTGGAAATTTGATTTTTTTCTTTTTTCATACAGAATTTTTATTTGTGTTTTTGAAAAAAAAAAAAAAAAAAAAAAAAAAACTTTTAAATTTATATTATATTCTTTATCCTAACTTTCTATAATTATAGTAAGCGCAATAAAATTTTTTTTGTGTGTGTCTGTGAAATTATAGAAATTATCATAAAATATGAGGGGTATGAAAACAAAGTCAGTAATCTCCACTTTTGATAAAAAATGAGTAAAGAGTGTAAAAACATAAGAAATGTATGAGAATTTAGTTTAACATTGATTACAATGTAATGACACCAAAATCTCATGGAAAATCTGTCTCAAAAAATTCTAATTTCTAAAACGTTCCATACAAATAAAGAAAAAACTGAAAATATTGTTAGAAAAGAAAATAATGGCGTTTACTCGAATTTAACAAAAGTGAAGATTGCTGACTTTTCTTTTATACCCCTAATATGTATTAGATATTTATTTTCCTAAATTTTTAAAATTTAAATTTTACTTTAAAAATTAAAGTAACATTTACACACACTCGTATATTTGGATTTGTGTTATATACGTAATATAATGAATTAATTATTCACATGTTTAGTATATAAATTATGTTTTGAGATTTGTTATTCATTAATTCTAAACAGGATGTTAATTTTGTTACGTGTTATAAACAATTAATGTTTTTTTTTTTTTGTTCTTCTCGTTTTCTTTTCAATTTTCTAAATACATATTAATATACACCAGGTACATGTTCAAAATTACAGTATGTTCTATATTTTTAATAGGAAAATAAATTATTTGAAAAAAAAAAAAAGAAAAAAATTGAATTTATGTTAGTTAATAAATAATTCGAAAGGATGAATTTAATTCAGTCATTTTGAATAATTTCTTTTAATGGTGGAAAAGATTGTTTTTTTTTTTTTATTGATTACAAAAATACACGTTATAGAAGCTTTTTCAAAATTAAGTATTTGGTTGAAGAAAAATAAAACAATAAACTTTTTCATATATTATTGTTTTGCCTAATTTTAATATCTATGCCTGAGTTCAAAAATTCAATCAGTCATAAGGTCACAGAAATTAATTTTGAAAATGCTTTCAAATCTTGATTTTAAAACAACTGTTAAATTATTCAATGCAACCATAAGCAAGTGTTGCAATCATTTGCATTTTGCGTTTTTTTTTTTTTTTTTTCTTCTTGGAAATGTAAATTTGTGTATTGCATATTTCTAAATAATATTTCTGTTTTCTAAAAGATAAATTCATACTTCAGCTACGAACAAATGTCAGTTGCTCGCTACGACTTTATAGTTGGCTGAATTCTCAAATTTAGCCTATGATTAAAGGTGATAATACCAATCTCTGGTATACATTTTTTATTATTATTATTAGTATTGTTGTTGTTGTTCAATTGTATATGTATATACATAAGTATTGAATAATCGTTAGAATTTCATTTTCTGATGCTTAAACAAATATTTGATACATAATTGTGCATGTAAATTTCAAAAGTATACAATAATGTTCATTTAGATTTTATTTTTTTGTTTGAATTGAATACACATACTGTTCTATTCAAATATACATATGTATGTATGTGCTATGTGCATGATAATAAAACTGATGGGCATTTGTCATATATGTACATAAATTCGTATTCTCGGGCTATTTTATATCATTCCCTGTCAATGACGCAAAAAAAAAAAATAAAAAGCAGGAACAGAAGGTAAAAAAAAATAGATGAAACACTTCATGTATGTTTGTGCATGATGTACCTAATATAATTACAATTTCAAATAATGATGGTGACAATGATAAAAATTAAAATTTACGAAGATTTTACATGTACCCACTGATGTATGTATGTATCATATACCTATATAAAATAGTAAATTAAAACATACTTAAAACTATAGAATTGTTTGACATAAAATTTATAGTATATACAGAAATCTACAATCTATATATACATAAAAGATACTTTTAGCATCATCTGAACATATATACATATGTATACCAGTGGTGGAGCCAGTAATTTCATTCCGGATGTTCAGAATTTTAAAAGAAATTAAAGTTATATTTTGTTTTTATTCAAAATAATTTAAAACACGAGTTTCCACTCCACGTGAGAGGTATCGCTGTCAAAGCGTTAACCGATATAAAGTGATCGGTTTCCCTAAGGAGAAAATTGTGTAAACAATAGAAAAAAAATTAAAAAATTCGTTTAAAATTCGAAATTTTTTTTTATTTTTACTCCGAGAAAAACGGTCTATTTATTTCTTACCGTCCAGCTTCAACTTAAGCAAATTTTTTATCCAACACACACACAATATGAAATATTCTCTAAAAAACAAATTGAATTAATTAAAATTGAATTTATTAAATTTAAGTTTCTTCAAATAAAAAAGTTAACAAATAGAAAGGAAAACAACAACGTTCATTTCAAAATATGAACACAATGCATTATTATTTGAAGGATATAAAAGAGAAAGGAAACGAAAAGTAAAAAAAAATATTTTTTCATAATTTTCTACTACGGTTCTCTTTTAAATATGAACCTGACAAATGTATGGAAAAAAGAATTTGAAAAGAGAAAAATATAAACGAATATATTATGGTGTAGTAGGATTTTTCTAATGTTCACTTTTAAATGTGAACATCTTGCATATAAAATTATATGAAGAAAAAAAGAGAAACGAAACGAAGTAATCAAATATTATTCTTTTGTAATTTCCTGTGGGTCCATTTTTAAATATGAACCTAATGATTTATGTATGCAAAATTAAAAAAATTAAAAAAGAGTTTAAATTGTATTGTTTTCATTTACTCTTCTTTTTACCAAAAAAAAATTGTTTTTGAATTTGGTTAGAAAATTTTATGATCACGTTCATAATAATTTTAGGGTGTTCACTGAACGCCCTAAACCATACCACCCTCCGCCGTTGAATTGTATACATATGTGAGTATATGAATCTAAACTATTTTAATAATAAAAGTAATATATTGTATACATAATACATATAATATGTATGTATGTATATAAAATAGTGTGTATAGTACATATCACATAAAATACACGTTTAAATCTAAACATATAATTATAATCGTTATAAATATGTTCGCACTGCAAACATTTATACTCTTGAAAACTGATTGCGTGATGTTAATTTAATTATCCTGAAAAAAAAAAAAAATGATGATAATACGTTTGTTATGTTTAATAATAATATATAAACGGGTCCTTTATATTAAATTTGGTGTTAAAGGCATTTTTATTATTTTTCTGTATATTATATTACATACATATATACTTACTATACACTTTACTTTTTCTATAAAAAAAAAAAATATAATAATAAAATGATAATAATATACTTTTAAGTACTTAAGTTATATGAAGTCGCAAGTGTTACAAATTGCATTGTAACTTATTTTTACTTTTTTTATTTTTTGCGAAATAAATAAAAATGAAAAATAAAGAAGATAGAAAAAATGTAAGAAATATATTTATATGTATATGTATGTAATAAGAAAGTATATGTATTTCTTTATTTGGTTTTTCTTAAAAATGAAACATTATATATATAATTTATATATTTCTACAGTAAACATTATTTTACATATACATATGTATATATAATCCTGTGTATATATTTTTTGAAACAATATTTGTATCATTTTATAAGGTATTTAAACATACATAATATATAAACATGGATGTAATAAAAAAAAAAATTATATGTATAATTTGTGTGTAAACAGCTCATTTTCATCTAAGAATTAATGGTTAAAGTAGGCAAATTTTTGGCTATTCATTACAGGAAATGAGCATCTAAAGACATTTAAGAATCCTAAATGTGGTTCTCTTGATAATGAGATTACTAAATATACCTATGTATAAATATATATATGTATATATATATATATGTGCATTTAGAAATTAAGTATCTGTAGATATATTATTCTAAATATAAAAATATTTGGTCATAGATATTTCCAAAAAAAAAAAAAAAAATCATTTATTCAAGAATTTTGTTTCTTGGTTTTTCTCCTTAAAAATAATTAACAAAAATTATAAGTTTTATACAACTTTAATGGAAAATTTAAAGAAAAAAAAAAAAGAGAAAGGAAATTATATGTAAATGTTTATATTTTGCTGTTATATTGTTGAAGTAACCCCATAATAAAATTTTTTTTTTTATAACATAATTATACATTTAAAGAAAAATAATTTCATGTTTTAAGAATGAAGAAATATTCACATTTAAAGTGATTTAACCGCAATTTTTCCTATTTATTTAAATTAATTAAATATCACGGATTTTGTTTTTATTAGAATTTTAAAAAGGAAAGTAAGAAAACTAAGAGAGAAACAAAAATGAAACAATAATTCAACAGAAAAGAACATTTAATCGCTGAAATTTTTTTTTAAGTGTAATTTATTAATGAGAAAAAAAAAAATAACCATCAGTAAGCTATTAAATTATAATTAGCGATTAATTAGTTAATTATTTTATTTTTATTTTCAATGCATCATTTTTTTTCAATTTTTATAATTCGAATTTTTTTTTAAAAAAAAAAAAACCTTGAATTTTAAATTAAGAACACGAAAAAAAAGTAAATTTTCTAAGAAAAACAAAAAAAACATCTTCTCATGCAAAATTGCATCAGGAAACTACCCACATTTGAGTACATTTATTATTTTTTATTTTTTCATTTCAGTTTTGTATGCCCATCAAGAATATAAATTTTATAAAAAGGATTTTTATAAAAGCTAACTTTCCAAAGCTTTTTGTTATCTCACGTAATTTCCAATCTCTCTTTTTGTTTTTGTTTCTCTTTTTCTATCTCTCTCTCTCTCTGTGTGTCTCTCTCTTGAGCTTGATTTTTCTTTTTTCTCTAATTTTCATATATGTACATAATTTTTTTTAAATTTTCCAGTTAAACAAAAAGAAATTTTATTGTCTTTCCATGAGTTTTTTTGTTGTTGTTGTTGTTGATGATAATGGTAATGATTTTTTGGTTTTAAAATTTTTTCTTCTTCTTTTTTTTAGTATTTTTGTTATAGTAGTCCCTTAATATCTTTATTGTTGTTGTTGTTGTTGTTGTTGTTACTGTCATGGGTTCATAATCTTTAATTCTGGAAATAAAAAACAAAACAAAAATAAAAAAACAATACAAGTGTACATACTTAAGATTTATTTATTTTTTAAATCTTAAACTCTTTTCACTAAGTCCATGAGATGTAGATTTCATATGTACGTATATATCTATATTCCGAAGCACATGTATATGGATATAGATATATGTGTTTCTGTGTACATAATATATGTATGTATGTATATTTGTTTTTAAAAGTGAAGCAAGCATAATACATATATGTATATATATGAGAAAAATGTTTGGTTGTTGCTTTTTTATTAATTGTTTTATTTTTTTCCTCTATTTCTTGTTTATTTTATATTTAATAAGTTAAATGAAAAATTAATTTCAATAATAAAAAAATAAAAAAACTAATAAATGTAAAGAAAAAAAATACTCAAAAAAAAAAAAGAAAAAAAAAGGAAAAAAAAAATATATGTAATTTATAGGTATTGTTTAAAGAATTTTTTTTGGTTTTGTTTTTGGTGTAATAATAATGTTTATATGTACTTATATGTTTTAAGAATATGTCAAATGAAATAAATATCATATGTGAACCTTTTTATGAAAATAAAACCCTTTTTTTTTGTTTTTTTTTTTTTGTTTTTTGGTCGTCTTGTTTTTCATTGTGTAGAACAATTTTCCTATCGTTTATTATCATTAAACGACATTGTTTAGCTTCTGGTTACATAGTACTTGAGTAAATCTTTTAAATCTTTTTAGTATAGTTTTTATGAATATCCGTTATCCTTAAGTTTAATTATGCATTTTTTTTCTTGTTGTTATTGTGTGTGTGTGTGTGTGTATGTATGTTTTTTTGCTGGTGCAGTTTATTTTGTTACATTTTTTTTTTGTGTTATCTTTAAACTAACATATTCGATTTTTTTTTCGTCTTTCAGATCTTTTGAAATATTTTATATACAATACTAGTATAAAGTAAAAATTGAAATTTTCTTTCTTTATTTTTTTTTTACCGAGATATATGTTATGTAAGTACATACATATTATTATCTATGATGAAAGTGAAATACAGTAAAAACCATTAATTTCATTTAATTAAAACCCAGGCCTGTTAAAATTTAGGGATTGTTATAACTATTAGAGTGAACCTACTTTTTATGAAGACCTAATATTGAAATACTAAACGTTTCTTTAATTTTCGTTTAATTTTTCTATTTTATGATTAAAGTCTCTGAAAATTGAAAAGTATTGCAAACCTTATCATATACCAGCATGAATTAATAATAAATTAAAATTGTTCTATTGTGTTCGTTGATAGAATGTATTTTAGTGTTAATAAACCTCATAAAAAATACATTTTAATACTGAAAAAGTTTTTTTTTTTTTTTTTAGACAAGTTTTTATTTTATTTCTGAAACACTATAAATTTTTAAACTTTGTATTTTTTTTCAATCTGTTTTTCTTTAATTATTTTTGTAATTGAATTTTTTATTTTAAATTTTGTTTTATTTTTTTTTATTTACTTTATTTACCTAAAAATGAACTTTAAGGTGTAAATTAAGTTTTCATGTTAACAATTTTAATTTATTAATGTGTCCTTAAATTTTTTTTTTCTCTTGTTTGTTTATTGTTGCTTTTGCGTGAGTGTGTTGTTTTTTAATTTTTACATTACAATTTTTTTTTTTTTGTATACATTTTTTTACAAAACTTTCGTAATTAAAGTTGAATTATGAGAATTAAATTTTGCATTCAAAAAGCAAATAATATACATTGTATGAAAAAAAAAAAAAAAAACAAATTGCAAAAAGTTTTTAAAATTCTGAGTTAGTTAGTTTGTTAGTTTTACACTTTTTTTTTTTTTTAAATTTTTATTTAATTTCTTTTTCAGGAAAAATAAAAATATTAAAAATTTTTTATCTTATAGCAAAATATAATTATGTATGTGAAAAAAAAAAATAATTCTAAATTGTATAGATAAACTTTTATTAGGGAGTATTACATGAACATATGTATGTATGTATATTTATAAGAAAGAAAGAAATTGACCAAAAGTAAAAAAGAAAAAAAAAAGAAAGTACATCGGGAAAAAAATATTAGAAAATTCAACGTACTACACTAATTATAAGAATGCAGAGTAATCTTCTAAATTATGTATATTATATAATTATATCTACATTATGTTGAAGAGAAAAATTTAAAAAAAGCACAAATATACACAAAATGAAAAAAAAAAAAACTGAAAAATCGACATTATAACATTTTGTTTTTTAAGCATTTTAACATTACTTTTTAGAAACTTAAATTTTTGAATTTCTAAAATTCTTTTTTTTCCAAAAAATGAAGACAAAAAAAAAGAAAATCTTTTAGCAAATTTTTTTTTTGTAAAATAAATAAAAGTCAGTAATTTTTAAAAAATGTGTGTGTGTGTGTGTGTGTATTTTTTTAATTTAGCAAAAGTGTATTTTATGGGAGCTAAAGGAGAAGATTAGTGCAATACATTATGATTATACGTACATATGTATGTATACATATATGTATGTAAATATGTAATCACCTCTACGTGGTAGACTTGACAAGATCCTATGGACAAGAACTTCCTTGGCATCTGGTGGCAGTTGGCTGTAAAATGTAAAGTCGAAAAAAAAGTGTATTTTTATACAGTGTTAAAACATAGAAATTTCTTTTACTAATTAAACTTATTTTTAGAATAATAATAATAATAATAATTGTAATAATGATATGCCTCTTTAATTCTTTTAATATTCATTCAATGTTATATTCTTCGGTCAAGGTTTCAATGATTTCATATACATACATACATTATACCTATAATAATGTATTCAGCATCTGATTATCTGATGTTGTTCTTTTTTTCCCCCATCATTTTCTTCTTTTTTTGTTTTTTATTTATATTATTACATATTTTATTTTTTACTTTAATATTAAAACGATATTAAAAAAAAATATTATAATATGTATATAAGATGTATTATGCATGTACGTATATGTATATATAATACAGAGCAGAGCATTCAGTCACATTTGTGCTTTTTGGTTAAAATTAGCAATTCTGTCATGAACATGTTTTGTATGAGAAAACATTCAATTTCTTAAATATATACATACATGTATACCTATATACTTAACATAATGGAATTTTAGTACATACATATATACATATATAAATATGTACAAGTACATACATATAAGAATTTTCATTTAGATATATCTACCAAAATGCTGAATTCATACTTTTTTTTAAAGATACATATCTATACATATATATGTAGATAAACGTAGTTCATACACAGATATAAATATCATACATACATATATGTACATATATAATTTTCCTATGCATTTTCTACTACGTTAAATAAAATAATTGCTTCGATCTTAGGATAAGTTTTAGATTTTCTTAAGAATTTCTCTTTTTTTTTTTTTTTTCTAAATATTTTTATTAGCGTTAAATTATAAGCATACATTACATACATATATATTATAACAAAATGTGAGTATGTATATTCATGTTTTACATATAATAATACGAAATCTTGAAGAAAATACATTACACTAATATATTATTATATTATTATCCATAAATTTTAGTAAATTTATCACCGCATATGTAATTCTTTTTATTCTATTATAGTATAGGTAGGTATATAGGCTAGCAAAAAAAAAAAAACAAATGGTATGATTTTATTTTCATCTTTAAAAAGGATAATATACCGACATATACGAGTACAATCATATATACATGTGAAGCTATTATCTTTTATGTTTTAAGGGTGTTTATGAAAAATAATAATGTCATCAGATAATATTTTCAAGAATTTCAGAAATAAATTCTAAGCAAATCAGAATACTAATATGAAAAAAAAAATAAATGAATCGATTCTTTTTAATTTTCATATGTCACTATAACCTATGTAGAGCAAGCCTTGACCTTATATAAATCGATTCACGCCATGGAATTTAAGTAAAAATGAAGCGCATGTGACCATCAAAAATTAAGGTAATGTACTTACATATATAGAAGATAATTTTTTAATATGAAATGTCAACAAAATATTTTAATTGAATGTGAGTCAATCACAAAAAAAAAATGTACATATATTAAAAGATTAAAAAAAAACTTGTGATGAATTTTGACTAACGCATGAATTAATTTAGACATAAAATATAATTTCCGAAAAATTTTAATGACATTTTATTTATTTATTTTATTGTTGTTGTTTTCGCCTTATTTATTGAAACATCCTGTAATAATTTTTAATAATAATACGTACAGACTCAAAAAATATATGTGCCTTTTTTTTTTTTTTTTTTTGCAAAATGTAGAAAAAAAAATATATTTTTAGAAAACAGAAAAAAAATAATTTAATGTTTATATTTTTATTATCATGAAAATATTTTTATGATAATAAAATATAAAAAAATTAGCTTTGTTATTCGCTTCCATTTTTATTTTTTTTATTCTTACAAATTTTTCTGTGTTTTTTTTTCTTTTTATTCAATATTTTATCAAATTCAATAAACCAATAAGGAAAAAAAAAATAAAAAAAAAATAAAAAGAACAACAATAAAATTATGTAAAATTTTCAAATGAGAATTTGCCTTAAAGCAAATCAAAATATGTATGTATGTATATTTGTTTTCTTCAAATGTACTTTTTTGTTATTGTTCTCTCATTGAACATTATCAATTCATAAATTCTTCTAGCATATATTGAATATGACTGGAATTTTGAATGAATTATCTGAAAATTTGAAATATGAACATTTTTTTTTACTGTTATATACTTACATATTATTGTTGTTTGTGTTATTTTGATTTGGATTTTTTTTTTTTTTACACAGATTTCCATTTTAAAGAAGAAGAAAAAAAAAATGAAAATCTTATATTCAAAATTTTTTTTTATTATCAAGAAAATATTATTATGAAATTTCAATCAAATGAAATTATTAAAGTTCATTGTACTTAAATATGTAATATAATCATCAAAAAAAAAAAAGGGTCGTATTAATGAAAGGACAATTTTGGTTTATTTTTTTGTTGTTTTGTCATTAAAATTAAGATCTTTGTAAAATAAATTCAATTATTAGATATATTATTTATAGTAGGTATATGTGTTATAATAATGAAATAACATTTTTGAAATTCTTATAGGAAGTAACGTTTATTTTTATTAAAAGGAAAAGAAGAAGATTGGGATAAAATGATATTTTATTAAGAAAAAAAAGTATATATGTATGTATAGTGAAAACAGTATAATTTCTTAATAAATTTAGATTTTTTATAATTTAAATGTAATAAAAATAAATGTAACAATTTAATCCAGATTTGTGACTTTTTTTTTTCTGTTTCAGCAGAAATTTTGTTTTAAATTTACCCATTATTGTATTTTATTATAAAAAATGGGGTCTGAGGTCAAAGATGATGCGTCTTTTATAACTTTTTTAATGAATTTTTGATGTCCATCCCTGAGTAAATGGCCATTATATTTCGAAGTAGATTTGAAAGTTCAAGTGTAATCAATTTATTCATTTACATACGTACATATAAGACGATTTCCTACGATTATTTAAATTTTTATTTGTTTTAGTTTCAACAAGAAAGAAAAAAAACAGAAAAAACTATGATGAAAAATGAATGAAAAATCAAACAAGAACTGCAAAATAGAAAAAAATAATGGAATAAATGTTGGACATTAAATTTTTGAAGAAATATGGAATTTATTAGTATTTATGTACATGTGTGTGTGTATATGTATATGAAAAATATGTATTATACAGGTTTTCCTCGAATTGAACGTTACCTATAAAATAAATGATTTTCAAATATCACGGACAAAAATGTACGGTATATCCTCGAATTAATCTTACGCAATATTTTATTTTGTACTAAATCTGATATTCGAAATACACTGTTTCGTCTTGTATGGAACCAATTAACCGTAAATACAATTTAAATTTATTAAATATGTTAAATTAAATTTTGAAAATTGAAAAAAAAAAGTTTTTTATATTTAATAAAAAGTATTTTTCTTGAAAAATTTATTAAAAATCCTATGGTTAAATTTTGCATTCGAAATATTGAAAAAACTTTGAATTTAAATTAAAAAAAAAGAAACACATTCTGCAAAAATATCTACTGAATTTAATGTTCACTAATTTAATCACTTTATTATATAAATATTCATTAATTTTCAATACCTATATATTTTTGTATGTCTGTAACAAAATTTATTAATTTTGAAAAAAAAAAAAAAATTACTGTGTTGTTGTTGTTTTTCATTATATATACTATTAAAATGAATTTTATTGAATGTCAGCAATAATTTCAATTTATTTTATTATGCTGATAAATCACATTAACATTATAATGTATACGTAAATATATATACAATATACATATATATGTATATAACAATAAAAAAAAGTGATATAAAACTAAGGCATAAAATTTTAAATTTATTCAAATTTATTTATGACAAAGAAATTAGTTAAACAAATAAATTCAGTTAGAAATAATAATAATAATAAAAAAAAAACACACACACACACACACATACACAATATTAATAAAATTCATATGCATAATCTTTACAAAACGTAAAGGAAAAACGAAAAAAAAAAAACCAGAAAATTAAATAAAATAATAAATAAAAATGAGATCCTTAAAATATTATGTAAATCGAAATAAAACAAAAGTAAGTATGAGGAAAAAAAAACTCACAAACACACACCACACCACACCACATATTGTATATAATTTTGTTGTTGTTGTGATGCTGAATAAAATCAATATTCACGATATCTTAATAATCAAAAATTCATTGTTGCGTAAAAACTGAAAATCAATAGCCTATAGAACTTTTAATATAAAATGTGAAATACAATATTTTTCTCTTCCTTTTTTTTTTTTTCACTTTATTATTATTATTATTTTTTTTTTTTCAAAAGTACGTACACCTACACTTACGCGTGTTCGTATACATACACATATACATATTTATTTTAAAATATGCAAAAATAAAAAAAATGAACAAAAAATAAAAAAGGCAGAGGAGAATATACATACAGATATATTATTTAAAATATTTTCAATATCATATAAATTTTCCGTTATATCATTTGAAAATATGTAAAAAAAAAAAAAATAAAAAAAAAATACTATACATGATATTTAATTTGTTGTGTTGTTGTTATTTTTTTTTCTTCTATTTTTTCATTATAATTTAAGGCATTCGCACAATTTATCCTGAAAGAAGAAAAAAAAATGCAATAAAGCACTTTATAATATGGTAAAGAGATAAAAAAAAGAAAAGAAAAAAATTAGAGGAGTAATATATATTTTTTTTCTTCATATTTTCTATTATTTTTGTTATTGTTATGATTTTTATATTAAAAATGCAGAATTTTTCTATTAACAAAATACAACTCTTTATTTTTTCGTTTTTATATAATATTATTTTTTTAATAACATTGTGTTTTATTTTCCATAAAATATTTCATAAAGGATTTAAGGGATATTTTTTTTTTTTTTTTAAATGGGAATGATATTTTAAGCATTTTAAGTATGTACTATATATGTATGTACTATATATGTATGTACGAGTATGTATAATGTTTATAAGAAAAATAATTTCTTTAATAAAATGAAAATATTATGTTTTGTTTTTGTTTTGTTTTTTATTTATTTATTTTTTTTTTATCCAGGAAATAAGTATGTTTAGATATAATGAAAAATATGAACTTAATAAGTACATGATGATTTTATTTTATTTTTTTCGTGTTTCTTTTTGTTTTTTAACTTACATAAGGTATTTATTTATTTTTCAATTTATAAACTTTTATGATATATGTATATGGTATGTAACTATAGATGGAGGATGTAATATTTTTCTTGATTTTTGTTATATATTTTTGTTTTATTCTGAAAATAACTTATGATATTTGTAATGACTATATAATATGATGTAAAGTTGTTCTTTATTTAATCGATTCGAAAATGTTTCGACAAAAAAAAAAAATAAATAAAAAATACACGCGATATCGGTTTGAATGTGTGGGAATAAAAATTATTGAGCTTATCACAGAATCTTTAAGTTTCAGTTTATATTTTTTCTTTTCTCTCCTTCTCAAAAAGTAGAGAGAATGTAATATAATGTAGAAAAGTATATATCATCAATGAAATTCTATATGCATATTATATATGGAAAATATTTTCGAAAACACAAACACATGCATACAACAATCAATATAAGAATAGGATAGAACTTTTGATTTAATGTATAAGTATTTAAAAATGAGGTGTATAATAATAATAATAAAAAAAAAAAAAATAACGATAAAATTTTCTTTTTACGTACATACATATGTACGTATATATTTTGCAAAAAAGACCTCCTTATATTGAAATTTATGAATATCTTTTTGACATGTTTATTTTCTACTCATAATATACAATTTTTATCTTTTTAGATATACATACATATATGTATATTTTTTTTCGAATTTTTCGTGTTAAAAAGGAAA
Source organism: Bombylius major (assembly GCA_932526495.1). Lineage (NCBI taxonomy): Eukaryota > Metazoa > Arthropoda > Insecta > Diptera > Bombyliidae > Bombylius > Bombylius major. Next base: position 38,595,347 of record OW052046.1, read on the forward strand.
TTTCTATCAATCAAATTTGACATTTATTAAATCAAGTTGTTACACATGTATAAAATATATCTATTATTAAAAGAAATTGCAATGAGTATGTACAAACATTTTTACAAATCATAAATACAATAAAAAAACAACAATAAAATAAAAGAACAAAAAAAAACTAAAGTGAATAATGTAAATAATATGAAAAAACTAAAACAAGTAGCAAAAAAAAAAAACACACACTTAAAACAAATCTTCTAAAAATGGACAACATTTTAAATTGTACAAAATAATAAAATAAAAATTGTAAAATAAAAGTTTTCAACATGTGTACAACAAGTTGAAAAATTCATTCATTTATTGAATACAAAAATTTTATATACGTTTTTTTTTTTTTTTTCAAAAAAATAAAAAAAATAAAAAAACTTTAAAGTTTTTGAATGATTTAAATCTCAGAATGAATATAAAATACATACACTACGTATACATAATATATAAAAATGTATAAAATTTTTATGAACATTCAAGTACACGTCAGTATATCCTTTAAGTATAATATATATACTCTATAGATACAAAATATCATGTTTTAGTACATACATATGTATATCTATATAATATGTATAAATGTTTATATGAATGCATGTATGTACATATATACATATGTATGTAGATGTTGTGATAGATAAATAAGGTAATATATATTGAATACAAAATTCATTCTACATACATATGTATACATATACATTTACGAGTATGTATATTATATATATGCATTTTATTTTTATAACCTTTAACCTATTCTCACAAAATTAGTATGCATTATGTATTTTGATTTAATTCAACTTTAATACAACCATGATATTGCAACAAAATACCTACAATTGTGATGGATTTGTGATGATATTATAATAAAAGTCTCATTTATTTCCTTATTGAAAAGTTGTTATGTGAAATGGAAAAAAACAAAAAAAAATAATAAATAAAAACGTATCTAATGAAAAATAAAATGAAAAGAAAAATTTAACTTTTGATATTGTTATAACATGACTCGATATTAAAATTTCTTATGTATTTCTTTTAAATTAGCTAATTTCCTTTTTTTTTTCTTTTTTTTTTTCTTCTTCGTTGTATGATGAAATATTGTAAAAAATTGTATGATTTTTTATTTTGAATTTGAAAATGAATTTTAAAGGTAATTCGATGGAAATGTATGTGGAAAAGTAGTAGGAGTAATTTTTTTTTTGTTTGAATTTTTTCGAATTTTAATAACGAAAAAAAAAAAACAAAGAATTCAGAGATTAAAAAAAATTGTTTGAAGAGGTGGAAAAGTATTTTTATCACCTTAATTATGGTATTTTTGGTCATTTTTTTGTATGCATAAAACGATTGAAGAATAAAATACAAAATAATATTAAATTATTATGAAATTTGTTGTTGTTTATTTATTGAATATTACTATCAGGTAAATAAACTAATAAAATTAATCATTATTTATTGTGACATAGGTAATTCACATTCAATATATAAGATTTTATTTTTTCTGCTATATTAGGTTAAATCTTATAAGAAAAGAAAAGATTTAAATTCAATTTGCGTCTGTTTTAAATTGAGCTAGTCAGTGAACTGAATTTTTTTCTTTGAGTTTCGGATGTTCACACGCATAATTTAGTATTTTTTATACTAAAAAAGAAATGTAGAAAAAAATAACATTGAATTTTATTCTGAATAAATTCATATTAGATACATTAAATTTTGAATAAAAGAAAAAATTAGAACAAAAAAAAAAAGTGTTTTTTGTTCTTGTAGAAAGAAAAGAAGAAAAAAATTTATTCTCTGCTCTGTTTTTTTTTTTTGTTTATCACATAAAATATATTTTTTTTATGATGATCATTAAAAAATAAAAACAGATTTAAATTTTTAATTTTTTAAATATTCCATAATCAAAATAATAGCAAAATAAAAATGAAAAATAAGTTTGAAAAAAAAAAGTATATTAAAAGAAAATGAAAAAAAAACGTATAAAAAATGCAAAAAAAAAAAAATAACGATATATTTTTTTATATATAAATACCTTCTTAAAATTCATGACCAAGTATTATATACATTATATGTATGTATTTATATATATATATACAATTTTCGAATGGGTCAGACATATAAAACCGATGCGCAGTTAAGAATAATGGACGCATATAAATTAACATTCTAAAAGGCAATAAAATATTCTTGTTGCTAGCAGAAAAAAAAAAAATAAAAAAAATAAAAAATAACGTGAAAGATATAGAGGAGACAAAGTAGCTATGTGATGGTAAAATTATATCAAAAGGATGGTATCAAAAGGAAAAAAGCAAAAAAAAAAAAAAAAATGAAAAAAAAATCACATGAAAATGAAAAGAAAACTAATAATTTATTTCGACCCCTAACAAACGTTAAAGCAGTTAAATCTTGAGAGTGGGTGATGAAAATAAAAAATTAGAAAAATAAAAAAAAAAAATTATAATAAAAATTACAGAAACTAAACCAGAAACGGAAGATGGAAAAAAAAATGTAAGAAGAGAAAAGCAAAAAAAAAAAAAAAAAAAGAGAAAATGTTGATTGGTAAATTTAACATTTTAGTGTTGTGTGAATGATTGGTCATCAAAAAAAGAAAAAACCAGCAAAAAAAAAAAAAGAAAAAGAAAATTTTGTTATCATCTTTTTTCCTTCAGGATTCATTGCAGATTCATTTTATTATTCTTATTTGATCATAGTCTCTTATTACTAGTTTTTTTTTTTCTCTTCTCCTTTTTCATTTATTTTTTATTTTTTTTATTTTTATTTTTTGTATTTTTAGTATTATATATTTATCATGTATATAATAAATACCTTCCATCTGTATATGATGTCTGTAAAATAGTCTATATATAATGTTCCCAGAAGTCTGTTCTAATATGTTATAATATTCATTTGATGATATGAGGTTAGAATGTTAAATTACAATCAGTATAATCTTAAAATGCTTTAATTCTAGTCAGGCAGTAAATATATATATGTACAATATGATGAAAGGAGATAAAATACAATAAGAAAAATAATATAATTTTCTTCACATTCATACATACATATGTATATAACATCGAAATAAAATAAAAACTAAGCAAAACAAAAAAAAACTAGCAACAACAACAAAATTTATATATAAATAAAATACATTTTTACTAAAATAAAAAAGGGATTGATAATATAGCAATTTTATTCGTGCGTAATGTCCAATAATTTTTCATGGAAAACAATATTTATTTGATTTCATATAAATATTTTTTTATTTTCTTTTATTTTTCCCTATAGATTTATTTATTTCTTGATTTTTTTCTTCTTCTTTCATCCTTATGTTTTATATTTTTTGGTTTTTTTTTCTATTTTTAGAATTATTTTTATTCCTCATGTTCAATGGTATTGTTATTTCTTTTTTTTCCATTCATACTCAACAGTTGGTAATTTTTATGTAATATTTTTAAAATGTTTTTAAAATTATTTCAATTGTTTTTTTCTGTATTTTTAGGAAATGTTTAATGAGATTTAATATTGAAAATAATTTAAAATAATAACCATTTTTAATAATTTTTACAACAAGTGCAGGCAAATATATTAAACGATAAAATTTACTGCTAAATTTTTTTACAAATTATTTGCAATAATGCAATATACACAGAGTGTGTTCAATGGAAAATAAATGAAATACAATACATTATTAATTGTTATTTTTTATTTAAAAGATTCTATTATTGTGTCAATACAACAACGTTGAAAACGATCATAGAGTTTTTGAAAACACTTTGTGGTATTTGATTTTAGGAATTGACTCCAAAATCGTTTTCAAAGTCTTTTAGATGCCAATTCCAGTTTTGAGAATAGCTAGAAGTTAAATGGAGTCAAGACAATTGAGTACGGCTAATGATCTAGTAATACGATAAAAGATACATCTTTTGGCCAAAAAACCTCATACAAATCGTTCTCCACTTCATAATCTTTTTGATCGTGATTCAGAATATGTAGGTATCTGGGATTTTGTGTGTTGTTACTTTCAAAACTCAAAAGAGATTAAATCAAAAAAAAAAAAAACAAAAAAAAAAAAAAATGAGTTGAAGTGCAAGTTTATTATGTATCAATGAAAAATTGTGCTGAATGTTTTAAAAATCAATATTGGATTTTTTACAATTTAAAGCAGAAAGCAATTTGAAAAAAAATATCTTTTTGAAAGTCCAAGAAGCACTCTCATAAAAGTTATTGCATTGCAATTATACGAAACCATGCAATATTGAAAAAGGGCTAAAATCATTGAAAAAAAAAAAAACCTGGAAGTGGAGAATATAGGTGAATTGTTACTTTTGATTTTTTTGTTTGTTTTAAATTGTGATGGTATTTCTGTTGAAAATTAAATTTTTAACAGTATTTTGTCATCAGTATTTTGTATTTTATTTTCTGTCTTTTTTTTTACAGTATTTTTTATTTTCGAAATCGTCCATTTTAATCATGATTTAATGTTAAAACTAAAAACAAAAAAAAAAAAAAGATAAGCGATGAAATAGTAAATTTATTTTTTTTAATAAAATATGATTTTGTAATATAAAAAGGACATTTTTTTCTTTTTTAAATTAGCTTTTTTCGTGTGGTGTGCATATGACAGAATGTTTCATATTCAAGTTGTTATTTTTTATATATACTATGTATATTTTTTTAAAGTTTTTCTTAAAACTAGTCGTTAGTAGATATCTTGAAGTATTTTTGTTTCCTTCATATTCAGTTTTGCCTAATTTACTGCAATGCATCAAATATAATTTTGCAATTTAAACGACATTTTTCTTGTTTTTTTTTCTTCCTCTTATTTTCTCTCTATTTTTTTTTTTTAATAGTCTTTTATTTTTATTATTGTTTGTTATTTTTCATTGTTGTTATAAATCTGAAATTATGATTTAATTTCTTTGCTATATGTTACTAGCATGTATAATAAATTATTACACACATGGTTGGACAATATGAACCATGAAAAACTATTCTATAATAAAAAAAAAATATTAAATTGTTAGGTTACTTCTTGAGTAAATTTATTGCCTACAATTCATCAATATGTCAAAACAAAAAAAAAAACAAAAAAATAGGGGAGAAAAAAAACCAGAAAAAAATATGGAAAAAAAAGGGATTTTCGTAATAATGATGAATATCTGGTAATTATAACTACATAGATACATATACCGTTTAATGAATATGTGTGAAAAATTTCTTTTATTTTATTTTTATTTTGGTTATCACTTGGGGTTTTTTTTTTTTTTGTAATATTTTGTTTTTTGCTAGTTTATTTTAGGATTCAATTAGTAATTAATTTTGTTTTTGTAATTGTTGATTCATCATTTAGAAAAAAAACAAAGTAAAACATAACAATTTAAACATAAAATGATAATGGAAAAAAAAGTTAGGATTTTTGGGATATTTCTGACCAAAAAAAAAAAACACCTACCACATAAAACATAGTTTTAGGTTTTATTCTATTTTTATTACACTTTTGTTCCATTCCTTTTTCATTTTTTTTTGTCGTCTTCGCATTCTTTTGTTCATGGAATAAAAAAAAATGTGTAAATAAATTTTATTATTATTTTTTTTTTCACCATTTTCAAGATATTTTTATTTTTCCACGACAATTTATATCATTTGGTATACTATAAATTTTGTTTTTTTTTCTTTTTTTTTTGTTTTTTTTTTGTCTTTTTCGTGGGTTTTTTGTTTTTCTGGTGAAATTTTATTCTTTAATATTATTTTATTATATTTTTTATGCTATCATCCTAAAAATCATAGTGATATACATATGTACATACATATGTGTATATGTATATGAATATATGAGAAAGAAAAAAAAGTAAAATGTACAAAGATCGTATCTTTAACTAAAAACACTGAATTGTGACAATATATTTTAATACAAGAGTCATACAAAAAATATAGGTATCTTATTAAATGTGTTTTTCATATATATATGTATGTATGTACCTATATATTAAAATATATATTGTATACAATATAGGAACACAGAAATTTTACTCACGTTTCAATAGAAGGCTTTCGAGTGCTTTAGCTTTTAACGTGACAAGATTGAGTAAAAATTTGTATACATAAAATATATCTATTTTCATATAATATATTTTTAGTTTTTCGGCATACTTATAAGGAAAATTGTCCACTAACGAGGCCTATTTTTTTTTTCTTTTTTTTTTTCTTACAAAAAATTCCTCGATTTTTTTCCAGGTCACATTTTAAGACAATTTATAAATTTAAAAGGGGAAAAAAAAATCTAGTTTAATTTATTTTTTAAAATTCTTAAGAATTTAAAGTCGGAAAAAGCTTCAAAAAAGAAAAATAAAAATTCCATCTTCTATATTTACCTGAAAAACGGTATTTCAAAGGTATATTTCAATTCGTGTGTGTTTTCAATTTGTAAAATAAAATATCAGGTAGTTGGTTCATTACTGGGTTATTTTCCTTATTATTTTTAAATATATACTTTAAGTATATAAATATATAATATATTTTCATATATAAAATACAAGACAAAAAATGAAAATAAAAATAATAAAAAATGTGATCTTTTGTTGGAAATTTTTCGCTTTAATAATATCATATAGCTAAATACATATCAGTATAGGAATATATAATAGTGCGGTAGGTGTGTATATAAACGCACTTATTTATAATAAAAGATAAACGACAAAAAAAAAAAAAGAAAAAAAAAATAATATGAATAAAAAATGAAATAAAAAATTTAGACGATTCGTCAGACTTGATATTATTATTTCAACAGGATATGACTTTTCATGAAAAATAAAAAAAGGAAGAAAAAAAAAACATTATCAAGTATTTATATATTGCAACAAGTTTTTTGAATTTATTATGTATGATGTATAAAAGGTATATAGTTATAGATAATTTGTATACACACGTTGAAATCGAATAAGGATTTTATTCAAAAAGAAAATATATTTTATATACATACATATATGTATATTTTACCCTTTCATTTTTCTTTCCTTCATTTTATATGCACATTTTAAAGAAAATTTAAGAGAGAAAAAAAAAAGGTGTGTTGAATTTAAATTATCTTTTAATTTCTGATTTATGTTTAGTTTTTTTTTTTTTTTTTTTAAATTTTAGTTTTAAATATTCTATTAAATTTTACAATAAAGAATTTAGAAGTGTATTTTGTATTTTTGTTTGTTTTGAATTAACAAAATGTGAAAATTGAGGTAAAAATAAAAATAAAATTCTTCTTGAATTTTGGATTTTGTTTTCATTTTAAAAATACTTAATTTCACTAATTTAACTATGGTAACGATATATATTATTTTTACTGTTACAAAGAATAAAAAAAAAAAAAATAAAATAGAAAAATATACAAAATAGAACAAAATAGATAAAGAATTCTTTAAAATCCTCATAAAGTATATTAAAATTTTTTGTTTCTTTTGAAAATATTTTAACAGAAAACCACTTGAAACTATATAAAGAAAAAAAATGTATATATTGTAAAATAGGTATATATTTCTACCTTTTTATAAAATTAAAACAAAAATTCTTTTGAAAATAAACTTGAACTTTACATATTTCCTTAAATTCATTGTAATTCATATATTAGAATCATTTTCGTTATTTTTAATGCATTATACTTATACACACACAAAATATTTCATATGTATATGTACTGTATAAAATATATATATGTATACTAGTTTATGTTAAAAACTAAAATATTTTCACCTGTATGTAGAGGGTGTGTATGTGAAATATGTATTATGTTGTAGAAAATTAAATCATGTACCAATTTAAAGAGAACTCTACAAGAATATTCAGTATCAAAATGACAACATCAGAACCATCGTCTCTGTATTTTGAAATAGAAAATTCTTCTAAAGAGATGTTCAATTTGACAACAAAATGACGTATGCTTTAATTTATTTTGTTCAATAGCTTTTCTATAGATAATATAAATGTATATATTTTTTTCTATTTATTTAATAAAGAAACGCACAGATTTCTGCTGTAATGTGTATCAGTTCAAAAAAATGTTGTGCTAGATAGCTTATATGTATGAGTGATAAACAGTCACGCAGACAAATTATAATTTAAAGAAATATTATAATAATATCGAACACCCTTTTAATTATGTAAGTAGGTATAAGTATACATAATTTTATGTATAAACATTTTACCATTTTCATATATACACACATTTATCATTTATATCCTTCTTATATGATGATTTCAACAATTATATATACATACATTACGTACATTTTTGGAAACCTTTTAAGTTTTTGTTTTTTGTTTCACAAATTATATACATACATATATATGTATAATAAAACATTCAAAGGTATCTCTTATACATACATACTCATATATACATATGTACATATATTCGTAATATTTGTATACAATAGGCACATTAATTGAATGGGACTGACCATATTCTGACTTGTGGTTTAGCTTTTCTTCTTATTCTTCAGAGTTAATTGTTGACATTGTTGTGGCTATTAAAATTAAAGTATACTCATGAAACACATACATACATAGTATTTGTATACCTTGATTTTGTAAAATTATTTAATGTATCTAAATATGCATAGAAGGATATATGTAGAAGAAAAAAGAAAACTGTTTTTTTTTTTCTAATTTGTAATAATATACATACATAATGTATGTATCTATATGCATATAAATATTATCCTTCTGTACAAAACCATGAATGTTCTTTTCATGGTTAAATTGTTAAGATAAATACATGCTAAAGAATACAGACTTTTACAAATTTTCTGTAATGTTATTATATAATATATTAGTATATCAAGTATCAGGTATTTATTTTCCTTTATGACATTATATAACATCTATATACAGGGTATTTCACCGTTCGTGTGCCAAACTGAACAGGATGGTAGATCTCGGTGAGAAATGAAAAAAATCGTAAGGGAGGGGAGGGTCTATTCTCAATGGTTACCGAGATATTCAATGTCAAACAAAATTTTTTCCGAAGAGTAACCAGTTCCACTTTTCGCAACATATTTCAGCGTTCGCTCAATGTGAAGAAGTAAATGAAAATTATTTCCATAGAGAACTTTCAGATTTTTCAAAAAATGTCTTTTACAAAGTTTTATGTTAATTGGTTTTAAAGTTATTTTAACTCAAAGTCAAAAATTTTTTCAAAATTCAAACGATTTTTTTCATTTCTCACCAAGATCTACCACCCTGTTCAGTTTGGCACACAAACGGTGAAACACCCTATGGATTTGTTATTTTTTGATCTTAGAATAATAATATTGATGTAAAAAGTGCACATACATATATTTAGAAAAAAATATATTCTACTTAAATACTTAAATACTTTTTTTTTTAGAAAATCATATTTCAGAAAGACTATGAGTGGCTGTATTCCAAAAAATGTTCCTTTTTTGGTTTTATTGAAACGCTCGCTTTTTATTCAGTATACAGGATGTACCTACTTTGTTGGGCATGATAAAATCTTTAAATAAATAAAAAGTAGGTGAAAATGAAAAATAACAAAGCATTATCCTATCTTAACAAGAAATATGGAATAAAAAAGCCCATTTTTATAACAACTCAACAAGGAGTATTAGTTTTTATTAAAGAAAAGCCATCATGTAAAAGACATAATATAATTGGTGAAAACAAACAGGACGCATTTAAATATTATAAAAGTTGTACTTACTGTGAGGTAAGTTTCCGACGGAATTGTGATTTTTCCATTATTCCACGAATTTTTGATTTTGAATATCAAATCTTTAAATTATGTCTACAGTCTGCAGGTGAAAAGCCATATAAAAGGATTTTGAAGAACCTAAGTGGTTCTTAATAATTTTAAGAAAAAAAAAAAAAAACAAGACAAGGTAATCCAAGAGAAAAAAGATACACGAAATGTACTTTATCACTCACCTTGTTAAATGTTGTTGATATTTTATTCTCTTATAGCTTTCAAGTGAATTTTTAATATAAAATTTAACACATTTATTTAGCTTAAAATATGTAATTCTTCTACCAAACGAAAAGAACATAATTGTATACACTTAAATTTTTCACATTACCCAGCAAAGAAATAATTTATATCAATTAAAAACATATAACAATTAAATTAACAGTGAATAAAGAAAGTGAATTTTTTTCGAAAAAAAAAACGGTTAAAATTAAAACAATTAAACATTAATAAACTTAGTAAATAAAGTAGGGTACTCATAAAGAACATTTTATTTAATTTAGAATTACGGTAATTTTATATCTGTTTAGTTTATCTATTATAATGAGTACCTACATACATACATACGTATGTGTGGTATTTGTATTATATTTTTTTTATTATTCTATAAAATAATTATGTAAATAAAATTCTATTCTGTTCAAATGTATTACAGTATAGTAATATAGTATAGTAGTTGTAGGTGTATACAGTGAAATGTGCAAAAAAAAAAAAAATGATTTATTGTTATAAAACTGATAAAATATATTTATTTTTATGTTTTTTTCTTACACAAACATGTACACAAGTATATTGCACTTTAAATTGGTAAAAAAAAAGAATGTAATTAACTCTGAGGGTGACGGTAGATGGTGAGCTTATTCATAACATCCCCTGGTAAATTGTAGGTGTCATAATTACCAGCAAACTCTATTGAAATGCCCATGTTTTCGGTCTCGTATAAATATAGCCTAAGATTATCTAAAGCGTGTAAAAAGTATCTATGTACATATATGGTAAATTTTTCATAAATATAACTTTTAAATTGTACAACATTCTTCTACCTCGCATGTTTACCCGTTCATATGAATTTTAAAAGTTCAAATTTGGCATCCATCAACCGTTACTTTTTTTTCTTTCGCCTTAACATCCCTCGTCCATTTTTTCATCTTCATGTTACATTATTGTACATACATATAATGACAGTATATTATGTGGTTATATACATACATATACCTACGACATGGCTAATAAATTTAAAAAAAAAAAACAAGAAAATAACATCAGAAAATTCAAGAAAATTCTTGTGAATTTTAATTAATAATTTTATTTTGAAAAATGGCTTCTTTTGAATTATTTTTTATTATTGAAATTAATTAATTGGTTAAATTATGTATAATTATAAAAAAAATTTTTAATTTCGAATGTTTCAAATATTTTTCAAATAACACAAAAATACAAAATTTTATAATTATTATTTTCAAATAAAATGGGCTTTTTGAGAGAAAAAAAAAATCAAATAGAATAAAATTTATAATTAAATATTTAAAAAAAAAATATATATATACATATATATGTACATATATTATATTTATTAAGTTAATTTCGTTTATAAGTAAAATATTCGATTTATGTTTTTTTTATCGTTTTGTTTTTTGTTTTTAAAATATAATAGAACAATGAAATTTTAAAATGAAATGTACGTCTGATAAAGTTGATATTGAATAAAACATGACAAATTTTATGATTATTATTATTATTTTTTCAAATAAATATAATAAATACTGGATATTGTGGTATTTAGAGTATTTAATATTTGTTCTATTCATATTTGTATATGTATACGTATAAGTATGTATGTATAGATGAGTATAAATTTTATATTGATGGAATAATTATTATTGAACAAACCGCATGACATAAAATGACTGTGTAAAATGATTATATATTATATAATTAAATATACATATATACAAGCATACAAACATAATATATGTAAGTTGTATTTATAAATTTTTTGGTAATTATAATACGCTTTTCACATGAATGATTTTCATTAGAATCATATGTCAAAAGGTTATGGTTAAACAAAAACGAATATAATTCGAATTGATAACATGGAATTCATATTACACTTTCTTTGTTATTTTTATCAATTTTTGTTTTTCAAATTAGCACAAAAAACCTATTAATTATAAAAAAATAAAATAAAAATATATATAAATAATGATGAAATAAAATAACATTCATTATCATAAGTTTATATGATTATATAACATGAACAATTATACTCGTACATAATGTGAAAAGCAAAAATTATAAATTTTTTAATAGTATTACAATGCATCATTAAAATGAAAAGTATATAATAAAGTGCAATTTCAAAGGATTCATGCCTCGTAGTGCTTTTCATTCAATATAATTAATTAATTAAAGGAATTTTAACAATATAGACAGAATAAAGTTTCAAATAAGTATATGAAACCAGCTCAAGTAAAATGTTAACAAAGAAGCAAAATCATCAACAGAACTAACTATACAAAAAGTATGATATATGCGGCAGTCAAAGCATATGTCACGAAATTTAAAAAAAAATTGTGGTTGTAAAACATTTTTTTTTTTTTTAAATCCTCAACAAAGTAGCCTTAATATTTAAAATCTTATGCTATATGTTTTTTTTCATTAAACATTCTCGTACACCAACTGTTTAAGTGCATGATATACTTTTACAAAATGTATGAAAGATGTCTAAAACACAATAAGCAAAAAAACAAAAAAACAAAAAAATAAAGATAAAAGTAATGGACAAGAGTTTCATACAAGTAAACGCATATTTTTAGAATTTCATTTTTATTTTATATATTTTCACATTAAAAAAATAAATGAGGAACAAAAAAATACACAAACTTCATATATCATATACCCCGTGCAACCAGTCGTGAAGTAACTTTGTCCAACTATATAGACATTTATAGATATTGCACGATATTTAACGTTATTCAATGACATACAAAGAAGCTTCACGTTCTTTATCGATATCTAAATCCTGCTCTGAAGAAAATTATTGCAGACGAAAGAGTAAATTTTTCAAATTGAATTGTCTTTCATATATATGTAATATAAATAAATAAAAAAAAAGCAAGAAAAAAAAAGAAAAAATTTTTTTTTTAAAAAAAATTATGTCTATAAATTCCGACAAAGATTCCTATAACGCTCTATACAGATGTTGAAACAAAATTCGATAAAGCTCTTAATCGAAATATTTTATAGCTGACGTCGAATTTCGCGAATAAAATCAATGTCGATCTTAATCAAAATCTTGGTTCTTTCTATAAAGAGCTTCATGCAAATCTTTATAATTCTTTATAGCTAACTTTATAGCTTGGTTGCACGGTACATACATATATATATATATTTTTTTGTAGAGAAAAAGAAAAAAAGAAACAGAAAAAGAAAACTATGGTAAAAAGCATCTACACACACATTTTTTGTAAAAGCTAAAATCTGAATGAAAAAAAAAACAATTTTTTTTTTTATAAAAATATGTAAAAAAAAAAAAATAGTAGAAAAATGTGTTTGGAAATGCATACAGAGAATTAATTAAAAAAAGAAAAAATGAGAAATTTTCCACAAAATAAATTAAATGTCACGTAAAAAATTAACTGTAATAGGGATCCATTAAAAAATAAAAACATAATGAGAAAAATGTTACAAAATGAATATAGTGAAAAAAAAAAAAAATAATAAATTTGCTTTTAAAATACAAAATATCCACATAATTTTATTTATTTAACATTTTATACTTATTCTTAAAATTTTAGTAATTAAAATTGTTTTTTTAATTTTTTTTTCTAATTTGATTTTAATTTTTTTTTAGAATTTTGCTATTTACCATTTCAAGGACTAAGATAAAACTTTTAACATTCAAATAAAATTTTTAAAAATTGAGATTTTTCAATACCGTCAAAAATTGAGACAGTAGTTTTTTTTTTTTTTTTTTACATTTTAAATATATACGTATATATAACTGATGTCCTTGATCATGAATATCAATTGAAAAATTCAATTTTTTTAATAATTTTCCATTTGATAAAATTTTTCAAGCATCATTTAATAAAATCATAAAAATCATCGGGTATTTCACGTAGGTTGTGTAACAACGGACCACAACAACAACATAATTGATTTTTAACATATAAAAGAGAGAAAGAGAGAGAGAGAGAGAGAGAGAGAGAGAGAACAAAAAAAAACAAATGATATTTGATTGAATTTGAAAATAGGAAAAATACTCAATTCAATTAACCTTAAAATTTATAATTTAAGCTTTTATGGTTCACTTATTATTTTCATTTAAAAAATATTTTTCAATTTATGTATATGTTATTTGTACATTTTTATTCTTGAAAAAAAAAAAAAATAAATAAATAAAATAAATAAATAAAAAATAAAAACAAATTTGAAAATATTAAAAATTTGTATTTTTTCTTTAAATGAAAATAATAATTAAAAATTAATAAGGATAAAATGAAGAAAATAATAAAAGTATTATCAAGTAAATAAAAGATTAAATATGAAATATACGAGTATGTATATACATATGAAAACAAAATTTTATAATTTGTTATTTTCAAAGGACTAAAAAAATTTTTTTCTATATTTAAACATCCTTCAATGTGAAAAAATATTTTTTTTTTCTTTTTCTCTTTTTTAATTACATATTACTATCGGTAAAATATTGTGTTTTTTGTTGTTCTTGTTGTTGTTGTTGTTGTTGTTCTATCTTACTTCAATTTTCTTTTTTAAGGACATTTTATAAATTTTCATATCCGTTCTACATAATATCTATAATATCTCTTGTGTATATGTCACATATATTACATATGAGTATAAGTTTAGAAAATATAAATTGAAAATTTCTTTTTTCATTTTTCTTTTTTTTTTTTTAGTTTTGTGTTATTTATTAATTTTTTTTTTTCATATTTATACATGTACCTACATCATAAAGTTGAAATACATATACTAATACTTATACAAAATAAAAAAAAGAAAAAAAAAAAATAAAATCATATAGGTAGGTACTATGCTTGTTCTATATTTAACTCATTTGATTTTACAAGAACTTTGAAATGCGTATATACGTACCTGTACCTCTCATATAAACAATAATTGAAATGAATTTTTTTTTTTAATGCCTATACCTAGTTTTTTTTTTCTACTATTCGTTATCTGGGATATAAAGTAAAAGTTTGTGTTTTATTGAGTTTGATACACAAGTTTATTATTTTTTTTTCCCCATTTAGAAAAAGAAAACATTTATAATATACAAATGAAGAGAAAAAAAAACTTTTCCTTTTAAATGACAAAAAAAAAATTTTTTTCATATCGTTGTTGTTTTTTTTTTTAATCTTTTGTCTTCTTGTTTCATTTGTAATTTTCACTAGCAATCAATCAATTTCCAATAAAATCTACCTATGTCATGTAATATTCGCATATATGTACATACATGTATAAAGTATATTTTATTGAGCGTGTTCTTGTTTAAAGTTTAATGAAAGTTTTATTTGAAAAAGAAAAAAAGAAAAACAAATAAACACGAAAGGAAAACAAAAAAAAAATAAATAAAATGAAAATGAAAAAATATGTACAATTTCAGTTTGACAACAATTTATAATTTGGTCTACATATGAACATATGTATGTTCATTATTTGTACATATGTACAACATGTATCATGACACAAGTAATGAAATACGAAAATATGTTGACTACATGTATCGATAAGTTTTTTACTCGTTTTTATTTTATTTTATTTTTCCAAATACTTGAAATAAACAAGAACTTTTATTTCAAACAATTTTGAATACTTTTTTATTTAGTTTTTGTATTTATAATTTAATTCAGTTCGTTTAGTTTATTTTTTTTTTTTTGCAGTTTTATAAATATTTTTTTTTTTTTTTTTAAAGAAATTATGATCTAGATTTATACATATGTATATTAATTGTTAGATCAATGATCTTTTTGATGGAAGATACATCAATTTTATGAGAATGAAATAATTTATTCTAGAATTTCATAAAAAAAAATTTTCATTTTCTTTTTTTGTTTAAAATAAATTTATCCAAGTAATAAAATAATAATTTAAATTGAAATTCATTTAAAAAGATTAAATTTCTTTTAAACTTAATTAGTTAACATAAATCTTTTTTTTCATGTATTTTTTTTTTAAATGCGAATAAAGGTATATACATATCAGATTTTTAATTAAAAATGGGACAAAAAATATTAATAAAAAAGAAAATATCAAAATATTTTTTTCCTACTTCACTATTTATTAATTTTAACTATTATTATTGATTTTCTTACAATACCTAACACAAATAATGTGAGTACATCTATACATACATACAAAAAACAAAAAACAAAAAACAGAACAACAAAACTGTAACTGTATCACATTTATCCCAGATTTTCATTATTTTTCTTTTTTAATAGGGAAACATTGTGAGAAATAAAAAAAAAAATGTTTGAAAAAATTTCATTTGTTCTGTTTTTGTTTTTTAATATGTTCAAAGGATATCATCATTCAGAAGAAACATTATTCAATATTGTTTTGTTGTTGTAATTATTGTAAAAAAAAAAAAAAATAAATTGGATTCTGTTAAAAGAACATACATACATATATGTACATACATATATTATACATTTTAACAGGGATTTTCAATGATATTCATTGCATATAATACGCATATCTCCTGAAAATAAAAGAATTTGAAAAAAAAAAAATGAAAACACAAAAAAAAAATATCTTTTTTTTCAGGAATTTTTATTGAAAAATATGCACATGTGCACAAATAAATATGTAATTATTTGTATGAATTGAAGATTTTTTTCTATATATATGTATATATTTTTTAAAAGTACTTTGCATATCAATAAAAGGTGATAATTTTTTTTTTTTTTTCAAAGTGATGCTAAATTTACAGGATGATTTATAACAATGTATAAGTTCAAAAAAAAAAAAAAAAAAAAAAAAAAACAATTCATCGTTCTCAAATTTACTTAAATATTATGTTTTAATTATTATTCTCTTTAAAAATTTTTTTTAAAAATGTAAAAATCAATAACAAAAATTTAATTGAAGCATAAAAAAAAGAATTTTTAAAATTGAATTTACCATCTATAAAAAAAAAAAAAAGAAGAAATAATTCAATAATCCTCAAAGGCTCAGGGGTTTTGCTAAAATTCACTCTAATTTAAAAAGATTGTAAATTTTTGCCTGAAAGCTGAAAGTATTATTCTATAGTTAGAAAAAAAAAAATAATCTGATGCTTTTAAAATTTGTTCATGTATTCTGGTTTCTTTTTTCCAATTCTATATCATCCCCTTTTTTTTAAAAAAAAAAACTTCTACATATTAGAACAACATGTATGTATGTATGATTTATAAAGAAAATATGATACATAAAAAAAAAAAATGTGGAGGAAAATCAAAACAGAATAAAAAGAGAGAAGAAACTTGTTAAAAACTTTTAACGAATCTATATTATTTTGCATATATACATACATATATACGCACTTTATTGTAACAATTTTCATATGGAAAAAATAAATAAAATGAAAATGTAGGTAAATATGAATATTTCGTGCATATTTGAATAAAATCAACAACAAAAAAAAAAAAACCATTTATAACAAGACAAAGAAATAATAAATGCATAGGTAAATAGATATGATTGAACAAAGTATTGTAATATCATATACATATATGTATGTACATTGTACATATATGCATTACATTATTTATGAGTAGGTATGTACGATGTGTAAATATCTAGATTATAAAAAGTAACTAAAATCAATTACTCAAAGTTTTCTCAAAGATTATGAAATATGATTTTCTTTTACAACACAAAAATTTATAAAATGAATTGTTCTACTTGTCAAATAAAACAAACATATATGTACATATATGTATGGTATTTTGTTTTTTAAATATTATTTCTTCTTTTTTGAAAATCATAAATTAAATTAAAGTTTTGTGATTTATATTTGTTAAGATTATCGCTTTTAAATCATATTTATATGTACTTAGTCACGTTTTCAAATTATTACTAAAAAGAAACAAGAAAAAATATATACATAATATGTACATATGTACATATGTATATATGTATGTATGTGTAATATTTTTAAGTATATTTGATTTTGATATATCGAAATATTGAATACTTATATGAAAAAGAAAATAGTTTTGAAAAAGTACTAAAATTCCAGTTTTAATAAATTTAAATACAAAAAAAATCAATTTTACATTTTAACTTTAAATTTGAGAATCTCCTTAAGAAAATAAAATGAAAAATTAATGAAGTCAAGACCAGTTTAAATTTTCTTGAAAAATGAAACAATAAAGTTCTAGAAAATTGTTAAAAACATTATACAAAATTTTTGGTAATATTTGTTCAACTTTTTTCTACCCCAATACTTCATTTTTGTTTGTTTTTCTTCTTCTTCTTCTTCTTTTCTTCTGCTTTCGTCTTTCTATACTTTCTGTCACAGTATATTTACATTATAAGCTTCAACACACCGATTTCTCTTAAATTTTGTACGCACTTCGAATTTATGGTTACAAAATGTTGTCATATTTATTGTTTCTTTTAAAAAGTATGTTCCCACGGGAATAGAAAATTTAGCCCGTATATTTCTCGAAGGATAATAAAAGCCCTGTCATACGGATAAATTCTTTCTGTTATAGGTGTATGTATATATTATGATAATTCAGTGACAGAAAAATAGTGACAAAAATTCAAGTTAAGTAATTTGAGTAGATTAAGGCTTTTGACGGACTAAAACGTTTTGGAGACAAGAAGAATTCTAAGAAAGTTTTCATTATTATTCATTTTTATTACTATACTCTATCCAACAAATTTCTTCACTGCAGGTCTTATGGACATATTTTGTCTTGTTTCTTCTTTGAGTAATTACATAAATGTGTTTCTGATTTTCATCACCGGCACTTTTATCCAGCGTATCATTGCACATATAATAGATTGGGGTATTGTATGAGAAGCCTAGTATACTACTAAGTATTAAAAGTATTAAGTGTAATGACTTATGACACTTGATACAAATGAAATAATTAAGAAAAAACAATCCTTCAGGTATAAATTAGAAATTAATTATACAATTAATTTTTTTTTAAAAATAATATTAAATAGATAATATACCGTTATTTCCATTAATTAAATACAATTGATAATTATTATCAATTTTTTTTCTTCTTATTGAAATTCTTGATAGAAAAACTTTAACTTTTTTTTTTTTTTTTTTTTTTTTTGAAAAGTATATTTAATCATCATTAAGTTAGTTTTAATGAAAATTATTATTTGTTACTTTGTAAGAGATTTTCTTATTTACAGAATTTTTTAAAATTTTTTCCCTCATCCTAAATACAGTTAGAAAAAAAAAATGAGTAAATATACATATAAATATAGAAAGTTCCATGTAAAAAATGTAATCATATGTGGGAAACAAAAATTATAATGTAAACAAAACTAAGAAAAACGTCAGAACAATTTTTTTTTATAGTTTTTGTTTTTTGTTTATATGTTGTACATAATTCATGATAAAAACAGTAGAAAAAAAAAATTGTTGTTGATGGAAATAATATACTATAATTTATTATATGGGAAAGAAAAAAGCATAAAATAACAAGTAGCATAGTGAAAATTGGATTAACTTTGTGACATTGAAAACACTTATTTACTTAATTCATCTTATAAACAAACAAAAAAATTAAGCCATACATAGTTGAATAATATAAAAATAAATATGTATGCTTGTATTTGTGTATTATTTTTATGATAGTGTTATGTCAATCTGTTTATTTTATTACTATATTATCACTTGAGGCTTTCGTTTTTTTTTCTTGTTTATTCCTTTTTTTTTCAATTCTTTTTTATTATTTATTAATTTTATTTATTTACGGATTCTGGTCATGTAAAATTCAATGTCAAAATATATGAAATTGAATTTGTTTTTTTTTTTTTTGTTTATTCAAATGTAGATATTATTATTTGTATTTAATTATAAAATAATTCAATTTATGAATTGCAAATAAGATTATAAAATACAAAATACCCCACATAAGAAAATTTCAAATAATTTTTTCTAACTGAAAAGAACATTCTCGTATTTGGATATAATGTTTTTTTCTAAAGCAATTTTTTATCCTCTGCACTGTGATCCCTTTAGTTTACACATTTACCCACAATCATCCTTAAAGTGTACATATTTTCATCTAATATTTTTTGTTTATATATATGAGTTCTAATTTCGTAAGTCATTTCGAATAAAAAATTAAAATAATATTTTCATATATTTTACATTGATAAAGTTTACATAATACATATTATATGTACATTGTACATACATAAAGTATTCTATCTTTAAAAATTCATTAACTTCCAAGCTCAAATTTATCTGGGACCTATTAAAATAACCTTGAATTTTCTAGACTGTTTTTCAAAAGTTATTAAGGTATATTTTTTTTCTACATTCTAGTGAAAAATTACAAGAGGAGAGATTGTTGCATTTTCTCATTTTTGAAGTTGAAAATAATTTTTGTGTTCAATTAGATTTTTCACAATTCAATGAGCTTATAAGAGGACTTCATTTTTTATTAAAAAAATAAAAGAAAAACAAACACTTGTAATGTGTTTTAAAAGCACAAATATACTTGATAGAAAATTATTTTTAAGTATCATTGTCTGAAAATACTTGAAACAATTTTTCAGAGACTTAATAGTTTCTTTATTATTATTGAGAATAAAATCAGGAAAATTAATAAAGAAAATGTCCTTCATTTAATTTTAAGTTCAAGTATTTTCTTAAAATTTTTTTTTTTTTTTTTTATGAATGAAGGGACAAAAAGAAAAGGATGCAATTATGAAGGAAGAATTATTCATTGAGGAAGATAGGATAAAAAAAATGGTATGATAGCAGTAGAAAATAATTAATATTACGTTAAGTAACAATTTATTTGTTTTTTAGTTTTATTTTTCATTTTAAATATTAAATAGTGGAAATAAATCGTATATTTTAAATCTATGAAATTGTTGTTTTTTAAAAAAATATATTTACCATATGATATGATTTTCTTGAAAAACCAACCAGCTTTTTTTTTTTCTAATCTTCATAAACCAATTATCAATATTTAAATCTACAAGGACATTGAAATGAACAATAAAAGAGAAAAACTGCTTTTGATATGTATGATAAGTTCCGGTCTTTTTCGTTTGTTATTAAAAAAAAAAAAAAAAATACGAACATAATTTGTACGAGAATATGTTTGTAGATGTTTTATACACAATAACATTGTAAAAATATATGTATGTGTGAATAAAATAATGTATAGAAAAACAAAAGGAATCGATAATATATATGACCGTATGAGTATATTTTAGTTTTATTTATAAAATATTATATTTTTCAATAGTTTTTGTTTTAACCCTGTCGATCCAGAAAAACAGAAACGAAATACTTCTGTGAAAATTCACTAATTCAATCAATAATGGGGAAAAATGAGTCTAAGTATTCTATTCCTATGGAATGTCAGCTTGTCAAAATGATTTTTTTCTTTAAAAAAGCGTTTGTTTCAAATTGAAATAGAATATTGATTTTTAATACTATGAAGCAGAAACTGAAAAAAACTCATCATTATCTCAAAAGTATCATTTTGGACTTAGATTTTGTATCTACTACTGATCTAGAAGTGAAGTCCGTAAAAACACGTAGCCGAGTCATATAAGTCCCAATGTGTAATTTTAAATAGAACATTATTTGAATCCTTTCGATAGTCATTATACTTGTAATAGTAAAAATGAAAAACTAGGACTTTATTGAATTTTGTAGTTTAAATATTAGGACTGATAAACTTATAAAACTGTTAGGATATATGCATGTATACATATACATATGTATATATATTTATAGGATCGTAAGGGTTGAATAATGAATATAATGTTAGTGTATAATATGTGTGATATAACATTCAAATGTACATGATAAAACTTAAGTATGCTAATTTCAAAGAAAAACATAATATATTTAATACTTATATAATAACATAAGTATTTGTATATGAATATAAATTACATATGTACAAACCTAATATGTACGAGTATATACATAAATATGGATTGAAGTTAAAAGGAAATCAATTCTTCTTATATTTAAAACTTTTCTAATATTTTTTTTCTTCTATTCTTTTATATCCTTCTTTTATGTCAGCTCTTGTCATAGCCAATTATTTTGTTATCTTTCAAAGAAAAAAAAAAAATTATGATATATGATGTACATATGTGTATGGCTACATAATTTAATTTTTTAAAGAAAAATCTATGTATAAGAGTATATTATATCCTTGTAATATACATAATACACATGTTATCATACATATAAACGTTGTTTTTTAAATATTATATTTTTCTTATTAAAATATAAATTTAAGAAAACCATAGACTGGAAAAAGAGCAAACATATTTTCCTTTTTTTATTCTGTATTTGCGTATGCTTTGATAATTTCATTTTTTGTTTTTTAAAGAAAATATAATGTACATAAATATACATACATATGTATGTGCATATATATATATAAAAAAAAAAGAAATTTTAACACATTTTAGACCGATAATTGCGAGTTTCACTCCAGGAGGAGTTTATTTACTGCTATTGAATAAGTATATAATACAAGCAAAGAATTCTGGTAATCTGTCACAAGAATCAGAATAGAAATTCACTGAATTCTTTTGATCAGTCCGCAATGTGTTAATATGTAAAAAGTATTAATTACATAATATCAAAGAAAGTAGAAGTAGAAGATGTCCAATATGAAACACAAAACTTACTGATCTGGGGCGTGATATCACACCCCACAACATGTTGCTTATACGTTTGTTTCTAATAGTCATGTTTATAATGATATTCAGTAGCAACTAGCAATTATCAACAATTTTACTCATCGATCAACATTTTAATCATGAACGAATACCAACAATTCGCATATACATACATAATTGTTACTTATTGTTTTTAATTTTAATATAGGTATAGTAAAATAATTAAAACTAAGCAACATTTGTATATAGAATTTATTTATAAAATACGGTGATCGAATTTCTATACGAGTAGACCTCATACATATAATGTACATAAATGTTGATACAGCCCTTACCTTCCGTTTTATTTTGACATCTTTTTTCCCTGAATTAACATTATGATATGATTCCACAAAAAAGATTTAAAAAGTGGAAATGATTATATTTCTATTTTTATCCTCTTATTATGATTACCTAATTTTTAAGTGTAAAAAGATTTTGTAATTCAATGTAATTTTAACTACAGTTGCCTACACAATTGTATTTTCCAAAAATGCAATTTTTGCGACTATTTAAGCTTAGGTGTTTGAAATTCATTTAAATAGAACCAAAATTTGTATACTTATCTGGTATTTTCAATCCAAATTTTTTAAATAAGATACATTTAACATATGTATCTTCTATTTATTGATGATAGTGTCCACACCATATATGTATTTCATATGATGACCATGGAACTATCTTTCACAAATTGTTGCTATATGTAATTTTAATCGTCCGAAAATCACGTTTATTTATAGTTCACATGCTACACTTCACATTTAATAAAACCAGAAGGTCCAGAAGTATTAAGTTTTTCAAAAGAAAAACTATACCGAAATTAATAAAATTATTTGAAGATTAGGTAATTTCCACTCGAACTAAATTTTCATCGATTTATGCTGTACTGACCATAAATCAAAAGTAAAGTTAAATTTTGCACAAAAAGTTTTGTATGTATCTGAATCTCTCTTTCATGCTCATAAAAATTAAGATAAAAACCATATGTAATTGCATTGATATCTGTCACACTTGACATCTTGTTACATGCATAAAACATAATACATAGTTGAAGAATTTTTGCGCCAATTTTTTTCTTTTATATATTTTAAAGGAAATACATTATATGTACTAATTTTTATAGTGATGCACTTTTAGTAACATGTAGATGCAACAAAGCATATATTCTATCTTGGCAAGTTATCTCTGCTTGTATTGTATCACACACAAGCGAATTAGCGAAAGACACCATGAAAAAAAAGAGAAGGATTTAATTTGAATAAAAAATGCCGCGAAAATGATTGAATAATCAACCAATCAAAATGTGACAAATGCTATTGATTTTATCGTTACATTTTTTTTCCCCTCTAAATCTAAATGTGAAAGAAAGAATAAAGGGTTTGTTTCTATGAAGCGAAGATTATAAATTCTAATCTAATCTAACATAAATTCCATTTGACTCTTCTTAGTTCTTGGTCAGTTGTTGTTGTTGCCTGTAGGTATTCTCAACATACAGTAGTAGTAAACGCGTAATTCGGTGAAGATTCGATTAAATTGCAATTTATCTTTAATTATTATTTTTTATTACATATTAATAAATTTATTATTTTTAGAAAATATAATACTTCTGGTTTTATTAAATTTGAATTATAAATAAACGTGATTTTCGAACGATTAAAATTACATTTAACAACAATTTGTGAAATTCTATGAAATAAAATGTGAAATATCACGTGAGAATAATTGTAATTAAACGTAATTTTTGAATACCTATACATAGTTTAAAGTTTATCGATTAAGAGTGAGTGAAAATTTCTTTGATCATCATATGAAATGTGTGGATGGACATTTGCAGCATCAATAAAAATATTAGGTATTTTAAAATTATTTACAGGATTTACCATATTTTTCAAGTTTTATTTTTCAAATATACGAGATACTAACTTTTTTATTTATTTTTTATATTTTACAGCAACACACACTATGAGATGAATGTTGCTACAGATGGTGGTAAGTGGTAAGTACTAGAAAAAAAACTTTGTTGCTATTGTTCTATTTTATGATTGAATTGGTTCCTCTTCATTAAATCATATTGTAAATTTAGGCATGTGCATACATACATATGTACATTTATATACAAAATGCAAATGTTTATTGTTGTCCCATATTAAATCTATCGTTATGATAATGTTAATAAGCTATGTTGTAGGTTTCGCGCGTTCTATATTCAGTCTATAAAAACGTCTACGTTTGGCAACAATGCGTTTGGCTAGAATCTCAATGTTTTTTGTACGAAGCAGGATGAATGTGGAATAAAATAATATTTTTTGAGAGGTAAAAGGAACCATTAATAAATAAATGAATAAAAAAAGCATTAGTTAGTAAATTGTTAAAATTTCTGTTTAATAAATACGTACATACTTTGTTTATAACAAAATTCAAAATACAAAAAAAAAAAAATCTTTTGTTGGTTTTTGTCTTTTATGTTTTCTTTGTTAAATTCAGTGATTTATTTATTTAATTTTTCCCGCTATAAACAATATATTCAATTTTTTGTTTGTATTTTTATTCGATAAATTTTTTTTTTGGTACAAATTATTCCAATTTATTGACCTTTTCATTTCATTTTTTTTTTTATTTTTTGCTTTATTCAATTGCGAATTTCCGTCTTTATTATGTAATATTTCAAAAATATCAACAATTTTTGTATTTTTTCGTCTTCAAAAAATAAAATAAAAAAAGAGGAAATAAAATTATACAAAAAAAAAAAAAATGTGTGTTATTTATATAACGAAAAAAAAAATTGTAGGTGTTTATTGACAGTTAGAAAATGCGTATTGAATTTTTTTATTGTACATACTTTAATTTTTTTCATACAACAAATGAAAAAAATGAGTAAAAAAAAAAAGTAATGGAAATGAAAAAAAAAAAAATAAAAAATTTGGAAAATCATTTGTTTTTATTGTTTTATTTAAGTCAATGAAAGTAAATAGGTATATGTATTCGCGTTGTAAAATTTTTTCATTTCACTTAACATATAATTTGTACACAGGAAAAATGTTTTCCTTCTTTTATTTCAATTTTTTTTCTTCTTCTTCATTATTTATCCTTATAAGTATTAATACATACGCATTTTCAATATAAAATAATGTATAAGTACAAATACATGTATATTTTTTTCTCTATCTTTTTTTTTTTTATTGCTTGAGTTATTTATCTTTCAATCTTATTGTGAATGAATGTATATGTAATAAAAATATAAGAATGTATTATTATTATTTTTTTTTTGTTTTCCTTTTTATTTTTTGTTGTTGTATTTTTGTAAATCGGATATCACGGAAGTAAGAATTGATGAAGGTATCATTAAAAGAATTCCATATGATTGTCGAAATATCTACATATATGTATCTATCAGATGCTTAAAAATCATCAATAATGATGATGGTTTCCATATTTTTATTATTCTTTTTTTCTATTAAGATAATTTACTTTTTTTCTTTTGCTTTTTTTTTTTTTTTTGGTTTTGTAAATTATCGTTTTCCTTTTGCTGTAATTTATATAGGATTTTATTTTGCTTTTATTATTATTATTATTTTTTTTTGTACTTTATCTTACTTTTCTTTTCTTTTCCTTTTTTTTTTTTTTTTTTTTTTTTTGCTTCACTTTTATTAAACCATTATCGTTCCAGACAAAATCCATCACACAGAAAAAAAAAAGAAAAGAAGAATAAAAACTAAACGAAAGCATTTCAATGTTCTACAAAATCTTAAATAGCAACAGTACTCATTTCATTTAATACAATAAATCTTAATAGTATTTAGCGGCCACTCTTGACTAAATTTTATACCATTTTCTAACAATCATAAATTTCCATAAAGTCACTTGTCTTCACAATATTTTTTAAAATACATACATAGTATATACTGTATCTATTTGACTTATTATTATTATTATTATTATTTTTTCTTTCTTCTTTTTTAAATAGCATCTTTAAGCTTTTACTAAGTACATTTTTTTTTTTAACTTTATTCTCATTTGAAATACGCAAAATTTTTACAATAATAATAATAATCGTTTTTTTTTTCTCTTCTGTCTGATAAGTAGAATCAAGAGAGCAGAAAATATTCTATTTCCTTTTCAGCATTAACTTAGCGTATCCTTCTGGTACTCATTTTTTTTTTTTTTTTTATAATTCACTTGTTATCAACTATGTTATATACATATATGTATATATATAGATGGTTTTTATTTTATGTTCGCACATTATTATTCAGTTTTTGCGTTATTATTTAAAAAAAAAAAAAAAAACTTTTAATAAAAGACAACAACAAAATTGTCTTGAGAGTATTTCAAATTTTATGGAAAATTATCATTTTATTTCTATTGGGTCTATGGGTCAATAAAAAAATTCAAAGTCAACGAAAAAGGGGACAAAAAATTATAGGTTATTAAAAAAAATTGATCTAAAGTTGAAAATATGAAAAGTTTTTGAAATTTTTAATGGTTTTCTTCTTTTTTTTTTTTTTTACAAGGCACAAAAAAAATTATTATTAGTCTTTTGAAAATTTAAATTTTCCTAAGCAAAATTAAAAACAAAGTACATATATACATACACAGATATTTTCGTTAGACTAACATCAATTTTAAAAACTGTCAAAATTCAAAACAAAAAGGTTTTTTTTTTTTTTTAAAAAAAAAAGAAAAACCATGATTTATTTATATTTTTAATTCAACAAAAGAAGATTTTTAGAAATTTATGCAAATTATTGTAATATGTTTGAACAGACGCAATAGAAAAAAAAAACTGTTAAAATGATTTCCTTGTAAAATATTTGAATCAATCATAATCAATTACTTTATTAAAGTTTTAGCACGAGGTATGTACTTAAATGGAAAATTCTAACTATATAGATCATATAGAAATTATTCTATACATCATCCTTCGTGCTCTCTTTAATTTATAGAATCTGAAATTTTCATTTAATATTTTTTTTTTTTTTTTATTAAAGTATGTGTGTAGTGTATATATTTTTAACTTATAAAACTTAACAGTAATCTTTTTTATTTTATTTTTTTTTTTGTCATTATTTTATTTCTATTTTAATTATGAATTTTTCAAGTTTGATGGAAAAATTATATACATATTTGTATGATTTAGTATCTATTAACTGTAATTTTCAAATTATTATTCGACGCATTAAGTAGAAGAAACGGCGGGCAGTGGACGAAGCGGTAGAGTGTTGGCTTCTGATGCTGAAGGTCTCGGGTTCGAGTCCGCCTGAGTTCACTCAGCTCTGAATGAGTACCAATTCACTTTGAGTTGGGTATAAGTGCTCGGTACTAATTAGTTTAGTGGCTTTTGCTTCATAAAAAAGCCAAGTCCACAAAAACTAAGAAATATTAGTACCAAGCCCTGTCATACGAATAAAAAATTCGTTCTCTACCAACGAATTTAGTGGTTCGCATTCCACTTTAAACTGTAGGTGCATGTATGACAGAAGTCGGTGTGCTGAGTACAATGGACTCTCCTGTCTGAGTGCTCGTGGATGCCTAACTCGCATCCCCCCACCCACAAAAACAACAAAACAACAAGTAGAAGAAAGAAAAAAAAATTTAATTAATTATGTTTATTATTAAAGAGGCATATGCAAATAAGTGTATATTAAATATAAATTAAATTTACATAATTTAAGATATTCAATGTTTTATTACATTTAGGTACGTTGTTTTTTTTTGTTTGTTAGTTTTTCATTCTTATTTTTATTTTTATTTTATTTTTATATTTTGTTTTCATTGTTATTGTTATTATTCAAATTACATGCAAAATATGTTAAATAAAATTCATTCATATAAAATGTAATAAAATTTAATATAATATGTAGGTATGTACAAGAAAAACTTATAGAAAATTTTTCCTTTGAGAAGGCGCGTATCATTATGTAAACCAAAATTAAATTTAATATCAATCAATCAAAATTTATGTCAGTATATAGGCGTTTATTTTTTTATGAAAAAAAAAAAAAAAAGAAAAAAAACCAAAACAAAAAGTAAGTAATAGGAAAAAAAAAAGGAGAAATATAAAAGTAACATAAATGTATTATTTCATATATGATATATGATACATTGTATGTAGGTACATAATATGTATGTGATAGATACATATGTATATTTTTACATATGCTCATTTTATTTGAAATATTCATTGCTGATAGCTATATTTATACCTCTTTTATTCTTTTATTATACAAAATATATCTACTATACTTAACTACGAATAATCAAAATCAAAATCATAATAATAATCTAATAATTATATTTCATATATAGATTTTTTTTTTTTATATTATAAGTATGTATGTACATACATATGTACCACAACATATAATAAAATTTTGAAAATATCTTTGGAATTTTTGTTAATGACATTTTAATTAATATCTAACATTTCAATTTTTGAAAGGATGTTGTAATTAAATATTAGATTATTTTATCTTATATGAAATTATTTCTTCAAATGTGATGACACCCAAGATAAAAAATGAAAAAGAAAAGTAAAATGAAGATATTATATCAAATTAAATTCACATTAAAAAAAACAAAAATCTTTAAAGGATTTAAAATAATAATAATTATTCATAAATTAAATAGAATTTAAAAATCTCCTTTTTTTTTAAAAATCTTTTAATACATGTTTTACATTGATCTTTTATAAATAAATCATATGTACATACATTCAATGATTCAATTAAGTATATAAAATGGAAATAAATTATTAAATTTGAAAAATTTTTCTTTTTCAGTTTCGAATGCGTTACATAACGCTAAAACACAAAGTAAAACAAAAATAAAAAGAAATACATATAAAATAGGTCTACGTTCAAATGCTCATGATTTAATATACAAATACAGTAAACTTTTTATATTGTTAACGATATAGATTAACCTTCAATTTAATGAAATAATGTATTTTCTATCATCCAAAATAGACTAGGTAGCAATGCGCTAGTTGTAACAATTTTTTTTTCTACTTGGTATAATAAGAATAGTCTAAAATAATTTTAGCTGACAGTTGTAATACACTCACGCTCGTTACAACTTGGTCTTGCCACCATAAGGTTTATTTGTGTCTATCAGTTGCAAAAGGGGTCTTTGTCATGTTAAGTCATTTTAAGTTATTAAGCAAAATTGTTTCTGAAATTTGACAAAATGTACTGTTTTGCAACTGAGCTCATATTTTGACGATCAAAATACAGAGGAAAAGGTTTTTTTTCTTTTAAAAGTAAAGTAAATAAGTAGATTTTTAAAAGACCTTTCAAAGGACGTATATAATTCATTTTTTTCAAAATATGGAAAAGATTCGTTTTGCAACTGATAGACACATTTTCAGCAGTTGTTAAAACCGGTTATAAACTCATTTGCGACGGTGGCACTGCAACCTAGTCTTTTTTGGCCCTATTATGATACAAAATTGTCTATATTGATTGTGTTATTCCTATTCATTCTATTCATTACAAAGTATATTATAAACATGAAAAAACCCTATTTTTGTTTTTTATCGTAGAAGATAAAAATTTAAAGAATATAAATTTTTTCTTTTTATTTAATATAATTAATTATTATTTTTTTTAACTTCATAAATATTTTTATTGATTTTTTTAATAACTTATGAATTTATTTTTCACGTGGTTAAATTTTTTTACACATAACACACAGTTTAGAGAGGGTGTGGGCTGGATATCGAAACATTCTTTGTAAGTGAAACCAAGTCCAAGAAAAATTACAAAAATTTTCGATTTGACTACGGTCAGTTTCTTTACTAACACACGTAAAACTTTCATCCAACTTTGACCAGTCGTTTTTTCAATTAACCGTCAGATACATATATAGTAAATCAATTAAAAGTCTCAAAATCTATCTGCGATTTGCATTAAATTATTATTGCATTTTATTTATTTATTAATTGTCTTTTTTTTGTTTTTTTTTTCTTTTTTATAAAGGATTGAATATTTTAAATTTTGTTTATTTGATTATAGAAAACGATTTTAATCTTTTTTTCAATATTAAATTTCTAGAACTCTCCCACAATGTCTTGTTTCTTTTCCCCTGCTTTTTTGTTTTGTTTTCTTTTTTTTTAATATTCAATAATCAATTATTATTAAAAATCACTTTGATATTACCTTATTTTCAATTAATTTAATTTTATTTTATTTTCAACCATAAAATATAATGACCATCTACTTAAATAAAAGAAATGGGCCATTGGAATATCATTTTAGTTGGTTGTGTATTGAAAGTATACATGAAACACATTTAATAAAAAAGTACCTACATACATATTTTCAATTTTCTAAAAAATACTATAAAATTATTTTATATATTAATTAATTTTTGTTTTTCCTTTCAAATTAGAACTTATGTATGTACTATACACTTAGTTATTTTGTTAGTAGCCAATTAGTTTATTTTTGAAAATTATCCAATAATGTTTGGATTTTAAAATTTTTTTATTGTATTTTTAACAACATTGCTAAATTAAGAAATCGAAATTTTTGTTACTATACGTGACGTGGTATTGGCATTATTAAGCAAAAAAAAAAAAAAAACTAAAATAAATAAAAGAAAACAACATTTTGTCGAAAAAAAAAATTAATAAAAAGAAAACTCAAAAAAACATAAAAACAAAACAAAGAAAAAAAAATTAATTTTCTCAAGAGAATTTAACAGATGGCTTTTAAAAGATTAAATTGAATTTTCTGGAAAAAAAAATCTAAAAACGATTGAAAATTTGAATTTATTAAAAAGGATTTTTTGTTTATTTATTATATGTGTATATAGTATGTGTGTGTGTGTGTGTATGTTTATAAGTCTAAAACTTTTGTCAAGTTTTATTAGATATTGAGTAGATTTAAAATTTATCATACTTTCGTTTTTTTTTTTTTTGTTGATGATGAAGAAATGAAGAAGAAGAAGAAAAGCTAATAATTTTTTTTTGTGATCCTTCGAATTGTTTTTTCTTCTTTCTTAATTTCATTTTGATTTTGTTTTTTTTTTTCTGTGAATCATCTATAAAAATGACTGAAAAAGGATTTATGTGGACTTTTTTTGTTTGGTTTGCTGTTTAACACATTTTCACTTCCTTTTTTTTACTTATTTGTTTTTTTTTTGTTTTTTTTTTTTGTTTTTGATTTATGTTTAACCTAATGTATAAAAAATAATATAAATTTGATTTTGATTTAAATCTGTTTAATAAAATTTTAAATATGATAAATATTTTTTTTTTGTTGTTGTGTTTTTGTGTGTGTATTTTTTTTGTTGATAAAATGAAAAACAAAATAAATTTTATTTTTTTAATTTTTTTAATTTTATTTTTTTTTATAAAATAGACATAACTATATTTTACACAAAATTATTAAAGTACATATTATTATGATGTAGTGGTGTTGAGAACATATATGTATAAATAAATCTGATAATGTCATTTGAAACAAAACATAAATTTATTTTATATTATACAAAAACAACAACAACAACAACAACATCAACAAAACACACATATGATATAGTTTTTGTTTATTATTTTTTATTACTATTACTACTTTTGTTGTTGTTGTTGTTGTTGTTGTTGCAAGTGAAGAAAGATGTATTTATCAATGATGCCATCCAACAGGATGTAATAAATTTTGTTTGAGGTTATGCTTTGTGTAATGTCAACGTTTTATAAATCCATCTGAATAACACATACATACACGTCATATGAGTAAGAGTATATAAATTACATAAACGTAAAATAAATAAACTTTATGTACACAATATATATATAGGAGAAAAAAAAAAATTACATACATGTATGTATGTACTATGTACGTTTTAAATGCAAAATATGAATTTTTGTATATACAGATTTATCTAGATATGTATCATAATATACTGTATATAGTGTAGTACATATATTTTATAATTTATGGTAGTTTTGTTGTCATTTAATTGAAGTGTGCATGGCAAAATATAAATTTTAGTGGTACACTAGTCAAATTTTGCTTTAATTATAGCCGTTTTTTTTTTTACTCCTCTGATATTTTGTATAAATATTTTTCAATATGATAAAGGAATTGTTAGATAGTATAGTATGAGGTAATATGTATTGTCAAATTTTTAGAAAAATGTGAACAATTTCAATATAAAGTATATTTTCGTTTTAACAGTTTTTAAACACACACACACACACAAAATATGTAAATAAAAAAGTGAAAAATAAAATATTGTTTTGTTTTTCCTTTTCATATGTACTCGTAGTTTAAATTCGATTTAACCTAATTTGTTTTGCACTTTTTAAAACAAAAAAAAAAAGGAATTAGGGAGCTTAAAGTTATTTAAAGACCATAAGATGACTGAATTCAGACCAAAGTGTTGCAAATTTTTAATGTTTTTTAAATTCGTATTTTTATTAAATATTATTTGAAATTTTTTTAATTTTTCAATTACAATTTAGTTTTTGAATTTAAAAATATTCAACTTCAAGAACGACTTTATTGGAACAAAGTGAAATAAACATGGATTAGCATAATTTCTAATTCAAACTTTCAATTTCCTTCAACGTGAGGTTCACGTATGTTGTTTTTATCGGAAAATGGAAAAAATTCTAATGATGAATAAAAAGCCGAATGAAATCACTTTTTTTTCATGTATTCTTTTGAATTCTTATTTAATAACACGATCACACGAAATATGAATTAAATTTCATGTGATAAAGTTTTTCTCATCTCCAATTTTTTTATTTTCCCATATGAAACAGAATCGATCCTCTGCAAGAATAGAAATTGAAAATTTTATTTTTTCGCCATAATATTTGTTACTCTTTATAAAGTCATTTTTTTTTTTTTTTTTTTTTTTTTTTTTTTTTTTTTTTTTTTTTTTTTTTGAAAACTCCAATTTGAACTCAGCTTCAATCAGATTTTGTAGATATAGGTATGTACATTATACATAAATCATTCTTCACATTTCCTTTTTCTTTTTCAGATATTTCTATTTCTATTGAGAATAAAAGAGAAAAAAAAGTTGATTTTTTAATGTTCTTAAATAGAATCTCATCTTCAATATATGTATGTATGTATGTATGTTATATATGTATTTGTGTATTCGGATTATATGTTGCGTGATTAAATTGCATGTTTTTTTTAAAAGCAATAATTTATTAATTGAGAAATTGTTAAAGTGGAAAAAAACAAGTCATTGAAAAAAACAAAATATTTTTATTACACATAAAAAAATTTTAAGTACGATTACATAAAATAAAGTCGCAAAAAAAAAAAACAAAAAAAAATTAAAACAACATAATAAACATGATAACTTAATTTTTTTTTTGTTTATTTACTGTGAACATTCAATTAAGTACAAAATCAAAGTACGAGTACATATTCTATAGGTATACATTTTTTTTTTTTCAAATTGTGAAACTATCTTGTAAAACAATTTTAAAACATTAAAATTAAATACATAGACACATAAAAGCTAGGAGGGATGAAAAAAAAAAAAAAAACAAATTGAGAAAAAAAAAAATAAAATAAAGTAATAATTTCTAGGTTATACACATTTTATAATCATGAAATGAATTACACTAGAATAAAATTTAATTAAAATTCCTTTTTTTTTTTTTTTGTGTGTGTTGCCTTGAACAAAATTTTTCAGATTCTTGTTAATAAAAGATTTACCAATAAATTGTGTGTTTATTGTTTTTTTGTTGTTGTTGTTGTTTTTTTACAACATTTTTCTTTAAAGCTTAAATCTAATTACAATGAATATACATATCTACACATATGTATGTATGTATAGGACGAATGTATTATTTGTGTTTTTGATGTTTCGATGTTGTTGTTTTCTCTCGTAAATATTTTTGTAATTGTAATTCTTTGAATAAAAGTAGGTACATACTTTTGTTTTATTATATTTTTATTTTTATTTTTCTAAATTTTGAATTTTGAATATTTGAAATTTTTGAAATTTTTTAATGTACATGATATTATATCTATAGATAATTTGTGTATCATTTTTTTTTATTATTATTATATAAAGTTAATTTAAAAAGTAAAAAAAAAATCATAAAAAACCACAAAAATGAAATATTTATCTTAAATTTTATGAAGTTTTAATTAGGATAATTTAAAACTTTTCTTGGTATATACAATAAATAACATTTAAATTTATTATAACGTATTTATAAATTATTTAGAAAAATTCCAATTGAAAATAATTTAAATTGTTAATTAACAATTTTAGTAGTACCTATACATTATAGATACAATGCATATTTTTTATGTAGCAAAAAACTAAGATACATATATTTATTCGTATATATTTTTTATTATTATTTTTGTTTTCAATTAAAAATTAACAATCTTGATACATAATTAATTTTTTTTTTTTTTTCAAAATTTTCTTAGTGTAGGTACTCGTATGTAAAGGATTTCCATCATTTTATAGTTTTTTTTTTTTTTTTTTACATGCAATTTTTGTTACAATATACACAATTTAGTTTTAATTACTTTATTGATTATGTGAACTATGAACTTTTGACTTTATCACTTTTTTCTTTCTTCTTTTCTCATCCTTTTTCTTAATTTTCTTTTATTTATGAATTTACTTTTTGTTTTTGCAATTTAATTTCTATCTACACTCTATACATTCTGTTTAAAGTTTTATGTCAATAAACTGGAAAAACGAGAATGTAAAATTATTATATTAAAAAAATATATACATATGTACATAAATGAAGAAAAGAAAGAAGAAGAAAAAACAGAAAATGAAAATAAATTAAGTAAGTAAATAATTCCTAAGGAAAAACGATAATTACATGGGATGTATTTTATAAATTGTTAATAGATTTTTTTTTCTTGTTTTTTTTTTTCGCGTTCATCCTTTTTACAAAAATAAAAACAAGAAATTTCCATTTATGTATTATAGTAATTTTAGTGTTTTAATGTAACGCAAAAAAAAAAAAAAAAAAAAAAAGAAATTATTGTTCTTGTATTTTTTGTTTGTTCGTTTTTCAATGTAGTTTTGTATTTTCCTTATTTTATTTTTTGTTTAGCATTTTCATATTATAATACATGTGTAGGTATTACGGTTAAAATTGAAAAAAAAAAAAAGAAAAATAATAAGCAAAACAATAAAGGGAACATTACATAAAAGCTTGTTGCTGAAGTAGTTTTTTGAATTATGTATAGTTTTATCATCTATTGTGTAGGTGGTTTTTATTTTTTAAAATTTGTTGTTTTGTTTTGTATTATAGATTCTTGTACGAACATTTATTGTAAAAAGAAAAAAAAAAAAAAACAAGGGAAAACTTTTCGTTGATAAGTAGAAAAAGTATTTTTCAACATTTTACCTTGTTAACTTTATGAAAAAAAAAAAAAAAAAAAAACAAAGAAAGAAAAGATAGCAAACAATAATAACAATTTTAACATACTCAACGTAATTTTTTGTTCTATTTACATATTTTATGTATAATTTTTCCTAACATTTTCAATTTTCGAAAAAATAAATAATTGAAAATTTATATTTGAAAATATGATACGGAAAAAATGTATATATGTACATATACAGATAATTTATTATGCAAATTACTTTGTATAATTGAAAAAAGTTTTGCACTATTATAAGTAATTTAGTTTTTATAAGTGTTTGTAACATTCAAATCAAAATAAAATGTTTCATGATACTAATCTATTTAAATTAAAATTTACAATCTTTTAAATATTAAAGTTCTATTCTATTGAAAAGAAATTAGATATTTTTATAGAAATTAAGTTTAACATACTTAATTATACATGATTTTTTGAAATCTGATGTTTTCTTTTTTTTTTTTGTTTTTTGCTTCAGTAAATTTAAAGTTAAAAATTTAATTCTGATTGTTCTGAGGTGGTAACCATAAAAACCGAAAAATAATCTTTGAGAATTTCACACAAAAAAGCACACATAAACCACATTTCTTGAAATATGCTTCAAAAAATTCAGAATTTATTTTATTCTCAAAGTGAAATTGAAATTGTATATTTCATCTTGAGATTCATTGTAAATTATTGTCATTAAAAAAATCTGAAAAAAATTATTAATATTATAAAAGCTCATACATCACCTGAGCTCAAAACTTGATTATACGCTTCTTTTGTTGTTTTTTCTTTTTTTATCGTGCATTCATAATTATCATTTTATTTTGGACCCAAAAAAAAGCATTATACATCTCATGCACACAGTTTTAAGTGTAAAGGATTATTATAATAAATATTTCTAAATACATTTTTATTATGTATTAAAATACATTAAAAAAGTGAAATAATAAAATTCAATTCCATCAATGGTTTTTCGTTATTACCGAAACTTTGATAAAAATAAATATTAATTCTATAAACAAACAATTAGCACCCATGTATGTACATATGCTTTTTTTTTTTTATTTTTTTAATAAAAGAGTTATGTTTTTTTTTTTTAATATTTGTTTTCAAGATTCAAATACAATTTTTTAAATATTTTAATCAAACATTATATAAATTTTTACAATATTTACAAAAACAACAAAATAAAAAAAAGTTTAAACATCACATACCTACATACATATACAAAAAAAAAAGTATGTATTTTAATTCAAAATAAATAACATAAATAAATAAAAATCCTGTTAAAGAAAAAATCAATGTTATACAACATTTTTTTGTTCTTCTGTTTATATAACGTATTTAAAAAAAAAAAAATCAAAATCATCAGAATCAAAGAAATGAAAAAAAAAAAAAGGATAAACATGAAATTTAATTTTTGTTTTTTTTTTAAATGTGATTTAACTTTTATGCCTAAATTTGTATCATATTTGCTTGACTAAGTTGAATAACTGACTGAATTTTACAGATTTTGTTTTTAAATGAATTATATACTCTTTTTTTTTTTTTTTTTTTTTTTTTTTTTTTTTTTTTTGCCAGTCCATAAGCATTTAACATATTTTTGTCCTAACGTGCGGTAAATGTATATTATTACATAATACATACATATATGTACATATACGTATTGAAGCAGACATGTATATTGAAATATTTTTTGGTAATTTTTTTTTTACTCGAGGAAAAGCCTATACACGATTATATTATTATTTTTTTTTTTAAAGTGTGTATTAATGAAAAATCTATTACATGTACCGT
This sequence comes from Bombylius major, assembly GCA_932526495.1. Taxonomy (NCBI): domain Eukaryota; kingdom Metazoa; phylum Arthropoda; class Insecta; order Diptera; family Bombyliidae; genus Bombylius; species Bombylius major. The sequence goes on from OW052046.1 coordinate 38,633,195, forward strand.
TAACCTAATACTCTTTCATATGTAAAGTTATATAATTTTTATTTTATTTTTGTTTTTTTTTTTTTTTTTACTAACTAAAGATATACATATATAATCTTATATTTTAAGGATAATTTGATCAATATGTGATTTTATTTGCATGAAATATTATGTCTGAATTACATCAACGATGGAATAAATTTGAGATTTTTTCTTTTCCTTTTCTTTTTTTCCTTTTTTTTGTTTTAAAATTGTTTTGAATACATTTTCTTTTGATCAATAAATAATATTGGACACAATAATAATTTTCCTCAATTTTTAGTTATATATTCCTTTTTTTTATTTCCTTTCGATTTATCTAAAAGTTAAAATATCATTTTTTTTTTTATTAGAATTATGTTTTTTTTTTCCTTCTTCCTTTTTGATTTTCTTTTTTATTTAAGGGTAACAGTTTTTTTTCGCTTTTGGTTTACGCAGATTTTTATTATTATATACTATATACATATCTTTAGTTTTTTTCTTTTTTACACATTATATTTTAACATATGAATAATATTATATATAAATATTTAAAAAAAAAAAACTCTTAAGAAGAAGAAAAAAAACAATTCATATAAAAAATCAGTTAGCCGCATATATCTACATATATGTGTGTAGTAAGTAAAAAAAAGAAAAAGAAATGGATATCAGATTTAAGAATATATTTAGGAGAAACTTAAACATATGATTTTCTTAGAAAAAAAACAAAATATCTGAATAAATTTATAATATCTTTTTTTTTTATGATTTGGAAATTTTCATTTGTATGAATATGTGTATGTATTTTTTTTTTTTTTTAAATAATTTATGTAACATATTTATACTTATATACATAAATGCATATAAAAAGTATGTAAATTGTTTGTATATACTATATATACTTATATACATTCGTACATACATAGTGTATATTTTCTTAAAATGATGAATGAGCTCTCCTTATTTTTTTTTTAGCCTTTTCAACCTTTTTTTATACAGATACCATAAATAAAAGAAAATAAACTGTTACTACATATATGAAACTTCTATTTTATTTTTTTCTCCGATAGGGAATATTGAATTATTCATAAGGTCATTTGAAGTTAAAAAAAAAATAAATAAAAAGTAATAAATAAATAAAATAGAATAAAAATCTCTGTAGAAAAGTGAATTGATACGGAATTGATAAGAAACATTAATTTATACAATATGAAATGTTTTTTTTAAGAAAGAAAAAAAAAGTGATTTGTTTTTTGTTTCAATTTGAAAAAAAAAAAAGATTGAAACAAACAGTATCAATAGTTTTTTTTTTTAAAGATGTGACTTACAAAATCCTGGTAAAATCATTAAATTGAAATTTTCATTCAATTGGATTTCATGGTTTGGACATTAATTTATTAAGAATATTGAAAAACAGGGCAATTAAAAAAGTCTTTCTAAATGCTATGTAAAAGATAACCTTGTGAATAATGCAAGTGCGAAATTATAAAAGATTGATTGGATCAAGATAGATAACGAAATAAGACAAGACAAGCAATTATATAGGTCATCGTTGACTGTGAGGCTGAAAAAAAAAAAGAATACTTTTGAGATAAAATCAATTGTTAATTAAGTAAAATATATATTGTTTCTAAATTAGAACAGTACAAGTCAATTAGTGTGATTACCTGATTTTAATCCTTGATAAGAATTAAATACATACATCAATGGTTAAAGTTACATTTATATTCGTACTTGTTTTTTTTTTTGTTAACCAATTTGATGTGGTCTTTTTGTTATTATTATTTCTAACTTTCTCAATTCTGAAAATTAATGTACATCAGGCTCGTATATACATACATATGTAGTATATGTACGTTGTTTAAAACAAAATATGAGAAAATGGTTTGAGTAGAAAAAGGTCAGAAAAAGATCTTCTAAAAACATTCGAGTTTAACCCTTTTTCAATAAACAACTTCACAAAGAACCTGAACAACTTTATGGTATGTAATTTTAGTAAGTCTAACAATTTTAAGAAGAAAATCTTTTTTTTTTTGTTTTGTTTTGTTTTTGTAATCTTTAATTCCTTTTTATACCTTTTATCTTTTCAAAAATAATTGAATATATGTATATGTATGTATACATATATGCAAACAAAATTTTTGTGAGTATTCATCTTTATTATTATTATTATTATTATTATTTTTTTTTTTAAATAAAAAAATTAAAAAATAAAGCTATTAACTATTTTATTATCTTAGAAATGCATTTAAGATTTATCATACAAATAGAATTACTTTTCGGTTTTGTTTTTATGTTCTTAAGAATTATTATACTTGAAACAAAAAGAAAAAAAAAACCCCCCCGAAACGTCTACAATATCATATTTTACTGTTATGAAACTTCTGTAAACTGCAATAAATTGATTACTTAAAAAAATAAATAATTTTTATTATATTAAATTATCCTTTTACTTAAATTTTATGTAGGTACTTACAATAGATATATAGATGGTATATGTATGTATAAAACAATGTGTAATATTTATGTATATGTGTTAAGACTTTTCTCAAAAATTTTTCATTTGTATGTATATACATTTATATATGTACATATGTAGCTGTATATGTTTACGTATGTATATTTATTTTCTTTTATATTGCATAAGTTTTTAATACAAATATGTTTTTGTATTAAATTCTTCTTTATACATCGTAAATTTTTACAACAATAAAAAAAAAAAACAAAAGAAAATTAAAACAAAAAGGAATTTGTAATATTTTATTTATACGAAAATAGGTACACAAAAAAAAAAAAAAAAATACATTTTAAATTGAGTAAAAAACAAACAAACAAAAACAAACAAAAAATCATTATAAAAGATATGTACAAACACAGTCCAGAATTCAATTCAAATGCCCATAAACTGGTTTAATTTATACGAAATTCATAAAACACCTTGACAAAAGTTTAGGTTAATTTTTAAGTGTGAAATAAAAAAGAAAAAAAAAATGTAGGTATGAGCATTTTATTAAAAATTAAAATAAAAAATTAGTATTTTTTTTTTTACTGCAAATAAATTGTTTAAAGTTTTTAAATTTCCTTATAATCTAGAAATTGTGTTTTTCTTTTTCTTCTTTTTACATGAGAGATTTTTGATTTATTTAACATTTATAATCTTTATGTTGAAGTACAAAAAAAAAAAGAAAAACAAATCTATAAGACTAAATCTAACATTTTAATTGAATTTAAGTAATTATTCAAGTTTTCATTAGAAAAAAAAATTTTTTTTAATTGATAAAAACTTGAAGGAAATCCTTGTTTTTTATTTCATGCTTTATAATGCAATTATATTTTGTATTATGTGTAATTATAAATGTGCAAAATTAGATAAGTATAAGTTTTATGTGTGACTGTGTGTGTTTAACTAGAATTGTTTTTTTATTATTATTAGAATTTAAAATCATAAATTAGCTTAAATATGAACGTAATTTATAAAATTCTATACACATAAAGATATATTTTTGTAAATTTATACGCGTTATAAAACTTTTCAAGCCTTTTGTTTTTTATATATTTTTTTTTATTATATTTTTATTATTATTATTATACCTTTACACAATATAAAAAGATATTTTTCCTTATAAATTCATTTACATAGTTAAAATTAAACTTTTCAAAAACTTGCACGGTAATTCAATTATTTTGACGGATAAACTTACTTTAACATTAATTTACCTTTAGAGAATTAGACTAAAATAAATTGTAAAGATGAAAATGAAGATTTAAGATGAAAAAAAAAAATGTATACGGATATGTATGTATGTATATACCAAGAAAGAAAAAAAAATTGGAAGAAAAAACTCTTTAGGAACTTTTTTTTTTTCCAAAATTTGTTGTTTAAGGAAGAAAAAAAAAACTGAATACAAAAACAAAAGAACAATATATTTTATTTTGTATGATTACACACACATACACACAGACATCCACACACAAGTTAAAAAATAACAATGAAAAAAATTGAAAACAAAAAAAAAGGTAAAATAATATAAAAAAAAAAAACAAAGAAAAATTTTTAGCTTTTTAATGAAGACGATATTTGACGTATTATGTACATAAATATAGATAAATTCACCATCTAGGTATGTATTGTATACCTGTTATAATAATTGAGGACGGAAAAAAGGACAAATTGCTTTTAGACCTTCATTAAGCTTTTGCTCAATTCATTACAGAAACGCGAAAAATAGCCACTGTAATTGAAAGTCGATTTTTTGCCTTTTTGTCTTTTTCAATGTTTTTTTTTATTTTTTCGTTTTTGTTTAAGAAAAGGAAAAATAAAGAAAAAAAAAATAATTTTTAAGAGAAATTAACTTTATATACGAATACCTAAATGAAATACAGACAGGAAGATAAATACAAAAGGAAAATTAAGAAAAGACAAAAAGGATAAATAAATAAGATAACTTAAGAAACTTAAATAAAGAAAGAAAATATAAAAAAAATAAAGGAAAATATACTATAGTATTTTTATTTATGGAAGTCAGTATTGTGCTTATGGAGGCAGTACCCGATGAGTTTTTTGCCTTGGTAATATTTAATTTAAAAGATTTCCCTCGATTGAAATTGAGATCTGATCACCCCACACACGAGACAGATTTATTCAAACAATTTGTGAAAGAATATATAGAAAAGTATGCCTATCTTGCCTGTACTGACATCCAAAAATAAAAATAGTATAGAGTATTTTATTTCAAACAATTATTCAAAAAAAAACCTATTTTCAGTTTTATGAATGATGGTACATATATTATAGCGATGTACTCGTATGTATAGTATTTATATGTTAGTACATATAGTGTGTATAAATACGATAGTATGTCGCTTATAAAATTTAATGCATAAAACTTGAAATTCATTTCATTAATTCATTTTGCCTGTGAATGATGTTAAAGTAAATTGAATTAAAACAAAATTTTTCAGTATCATGTTTTTAATTTTTTTGTTTTTATAGTCTTTTGTTGTTTTTATGTTTATCTTTTAAAATTAGGTAAATTTTTTTTGAAATGAATATCTTTCTTTTTTTTTTTGTATAATTTTATTTTTAATATAATGAAAAAAAATTTAATAAATTTTTAAAAAATTGCCATTGAAATTGATTTCATTTTTGTGGTAGACGAGATATTTTAATTATTGTTATTTTTTTGATTGTTTAGACGAAAATTCTCAAAATTTACACAAAATTTACAATCAACTTGTTTTCATATTTTTTTTTATTTTTATTTTGCATAAAATGTGATATATGCAAAGAAATGAATTTTATTGATATAGAAAAGTATATTATAATTTTTATTGTTATTAAAAAAATATATAAATTTAAACTTTTAAACTTTTATGAAAAAAAAAAAAGTATTTGTGACATGATCTTTTTAAAAAAAAGTAGGTACATAGGTACTCAGATTTAAAAAAAAAAATACATTTCTATAAATCGTCTTATGTACGAGTATAATACTTTTATGCAATAAATAATCATATACATATATACAATATGTACATACATATTTATCTTTTATTTCATAGAAATAAATAACAAGAAAGAAAATTCTTTTATTCTTATTTTTGCGTGTCTTTTGTGAAAAAAAGAAAAGTTCAATGTAAAAGCATAACAAAACTTATTGTCATTTAATTTAGAAAAATAAAAAAATAATAATTGAAAAAATTGCAGAAGGATTTTTTTTCCCTTCTATCGTTCTTCGTAAAAAATTAAATTTTTAAATCCGATTTTCTTGATATGTATATACATTTCATACAACAACAAAAAAAAAAAAAAAAATGAAAAGGACAAAAACAACAAAAAGAAAGAGAAAATAATGGAAAAGAAAAGAAAAAAAATAAACAAAAACAAAAAATCTGAATTTAATCTCTTTTCCTAAGACTTTTTTTTTTTAAATTTTATTTTTAATTTCCTAGAGACTAATTAAAATTTATCACGTATCCAATATTTCGCATTTTTTTTTGTTTTATTTCTATATAAGTATTAGATGAGTTTTGTATATTTCAAATTTTTTTATAAATTTCAACAGACTTTTTACTTAACTTAACTTTATTTTTTTATTTTCGTTAAATAAAAATCAATGTGTTATGAAAAAAAAGTAAAAAAAAATGAAAGAAATTTCTAATGCTTTTTTTTTTCATTTCTATTATGATTTTTACACCGTACTTTAAATTTAATTTAAATTGAATATATTGAAACGGATTATAAGTATACAAGTAAGTATATCATATATATTTTTTTTTTGTCTAAAAGAAAAAAATTAAAAGGAAACTTTTTCAATATTTTTAATGAATTTCTTTACAAATTTACAAAAGTCCAGAGTGTTTCTAAGAAATTAATTACAGTAGAAATGGAAACATAACATTTATGAAAAATTAAATGTGTTGAAATTTAATAAAAAATAAAAAAAAATGAGGGAGAAGAAAATTCACTGATTTTAATTAAATCTGTTACATTCAGTATATGAAAATTGGATGGCTTTATTAAAGTTTGGTAAAATTGATATTTACTTAATTCTTTTCGTCATGTTATGTGATATGAAATGACATCAAAGTCCATGATAGCAAAAATGGGATTTTAAGGATGAGTGACATGCAGTAAATCTGATACCAGATTGTAAATTTTCAGTCTTATTTTATTCCTCTTCATTAAAGGGTTCTACGGAACCACATTTTTTTAAAGAAGACTGTATCTCAACATCTTGTAGATCAAAGGCCTACATTTTTTAACTCAAGTATTTTTTTGAGAGTTATTTTCAAAATTGTCCTTTACGAAAATTTGACACTATTTTGGTTTTAGATATAAAACGCAAAATATGGCAAAAAAACATAGAATTTTCATAGATTTACATTAAATTAATAACTTTAAAGAATTATATCTCAGCATTCCGTGAATCAGAAATTAATGTTTTCATACTAAAATATTTTCCAAAGTGTACTCATAGGATTATTCTGTACCATAGAAGATGTTTTGGGGTTTTTTTTTTTTTTAGTTTTGAAGATAAAATAGAAAATAATATTAAGAACGTGAAACAACATCCTGTGAATCAAAAACTAATATTGTTCCTAAAATATTTCTATTTGAAATTGTTTACATAACGTACAAAATATGTATATACATATGTATGTGGATGTGAATGTGAGAATAACAGGAAAACTACAAAATTTTCATAGTAAAACAATAAAATTTGGCCAATAATGGTCGTAAAGCTATATAAAATTTTTGAATACACACAGAATTAAAGATGCTTAAGTTATTAGATTATTTTGTTGTTACCACATAATATGTACTACATTCTTACTTGTGCATATATAAATATATTTATTATGGTATAAGGAATTTTGGAAAATTTTCAAGATACTAACTATATATATGTATGTATATGTATGTATAAAACAAAACAAATGAATTCCATTTTCGCATTTTTGAATATAAAAAAAAGTCAATAAGAATTCTTTTTTAAAAAAAAAGAAAATATAAATTTCTTTCACATAATAAAAATACAATTTAAAAAATTACAGTTAGAAATGGACTTTATTCAAACTTTATTTTGTTGTTCAAAGAAAAAAAAAAAAAAAAGGAAATAGCAAATCACATCCAAAATATAAATCAGGATATTTTTCAGTAATGCAATATGATGATGAATAATATATTTTCTTTCTTTATCCTTGAGAATTTTCTCTTAAAATCAAACATTTATTTTATTTTTTCAAAAAATTATAGAATCCATATTTTTGTATAACGTTTTTTTTTTTTTTTTTTTTTTTTTTTTTGTTAAAATTTTATTATTGTAGAAATTATTTCTTTGCCAAGTATAAAAATTATTTAGTGTAAATAAAACTATTTTATTTTTTATATAAATAATATTTTCTTTTTTTTTTTCATATTTTTTTTTTAAATTCTTTCAAATGTGTGAAAATAAGAAATGACATTAAATAAAATATTTAAAAAAGATGCAGTTTATTACTATAAAAAATAAATTTCTGATAATTATATTAAATCAAAAAATTCTCAAGGATATCTATTTTATTTATTTAAATTTTTAAGAAAAAAATGTAAGTAAAAAAAAAAAACATGAATTTTTATTAATCATGAATAAAAAAGTACAATTATTCAAATATTTTTAAAAGGAAAACTATTCTTTACTTTCTTTAGTTGCATATATTATGTACAAATGTATATATGTGACAGTGTTTTACACCCTAGATATTTATTCATACTAACTTTATATGTAGTATATTGTATTTACTGATGACCATAAATGTGGTAATTAGTTTGAAATTTATTATGTAGAAAGAAAAGAACAACAACAAAAATAAATCATTTATTTTAATTTCATATGAAATGTTATAATAAATTATATAAAATTGCTTATATATGTATGTTTAACCCATTTGTGATTATCCTAGTTCTATATATAAGTTAGATTACATGCTACATGTTCACAAATTTAAATCGAAATTTTGAAGTATAATTTTCTTCTTTCAATATTTGGATTTTCTCTCAAATTTGACACTATATAAATAAAGAATAAAAGGGTTGATACTTACGACACGACAGATACGACACGTAATATATTCGACACGACAATAAATTCCTTCCTTACCTAAGCGGTACGAACCATGCGGACACTCTAGACTAATTAATTTGTCTAAATCCATTTTCCACATATTGATCTGCTGGATATTTTCTGACCGACAGACAACGATAGTGTCGTTACGATTTAAAAAAAAAAAAACTTTGAATAACTAAAATTAGACATATACAATTGTAAAGGGTTAAATATTATTTTCATTAAAATGTATCTGGTGATTATTAGTAATGATTTAAATCTGAATTAACTAAGTATTATAAATTATATTTGAAGTTAAGTACATACATTGAAATGAAATATAAAAAATTTGTTTATGGCTTTTTTTTTTTTTTTTTTTTGTTTTTTTTTTTTTTTTGTGTAAGTAAATATTAACTTTTTGATTTTTGTTTCTCTTTTTCTTTATTTATGCATTTATTTTGATATTTGTAAGAAAAAATATTCCTTCCTATAATGAGATATTTTTCTTATATATATTTTTTTTATATTGCTTTTGTTTTTAATATAGGAAAAAAAAAAACTGTGTGTATTTTATTTTGCCTAATGTTCTTATTTTCTCTGAAAAACAATAAAAGTTTGTGTGTACAAAAAAAAAAAAAAAAGGATATTAACCTGATATAACATAATATCAAAAGACAAATAGAGAGAAAAAAACGCATGTATGTAGGAATATAGTGTATGGTACGTACATATAAATTTATCTTTATAAAAAAAAAATAAAATAAAAACAAAATAATAAAAATATGTTTGATTATAATGTCATAATGTTGTTAGTGTGATAAATTGAATCTATCAAACATACATTTATGTATATAAAAAAAAATGTTCTGTATTTTTTGGCCTATTTTTTTATGTGTTTATTTTTATTTTTTTGTTGTTTTGTTACATTTTTTTTTTTTTTTCTACATTTATTTTCATACAATTTTGTTTTTCTTATGTATGTACTTTATGGTTTTTTATAAATGAATGAAAATTTTGTTGGTCAAATAAATTTCAATACATGTTTGGTTTTTGGTTTTGTTTTTTTTTTTTTTTTTTTTTTTTTTTTGTTAAAATAAAACGATATATACTCTAAGTACAGCTCTCACATATATAAGAACTTTATAAACACTGTTGTTTTTAGTATTATTTTATGTTATTTTTTTTTTCTATACTTTTATTTGTCATTTGTTTTTTATATTGTTTTATTTTATTTTTATTTTTTTTACTTGTTTCATTGAAAATATAAAACATATCAATGATGAATAATATGAAAATTTATTCTGTATGTATGTATGTTGTGTGTGTGTGTGTTATTATTTTTTAGTTTGTGTGTAATAAATTTCAGAAAAATTTTTTTCTAAATAAGTTTTTTTATAGCTGTATTTTTGTTTTTGGTTATATTTTGTTTTGTTATATTTTTCTCTTTTTTTATTTTGTTGTTTTTGTTCTATTTTCATTATTTTGAGCACAATATTTTCGCGTAAATGAAGCCTAGAGAGTAGAAAATAAACAATTTCCGTCCTTTTTTTTAAAGGAAAAAAAAATACAAATCATATATAAAGTACTTAGTTATGGTGTATATATCCTTCGGGTACTATATTTTCCTCTGTTTTTTTTTTTTTCTTTGCTACTTACATTTGCTCTCTTTATTTTTAATACTTTTCCACATTTTTTTTTGTTTTTTGTTTTTTGCTAAATTTTTGTTGTTGTTTCTTTTGACGTTACTTCAATATTTATTTAGTAGAAAAATGAAAAAAAAAAAAAATAAACACTTTTTTGTTCTCTTGTTGTGTGAAAATTTGTTGTGTGAAAATAATAGGAAATTACAAAAATTTCGTTGATACGTTTTTTTTTCTTTCTCTTCTGTACAATTTATAACAATTTTAACTGTCTCATGAGAATTTGAACTTTAATAGGTTTTAAAGTATCTAAGGACACATATTTTTGTTCTATTTTTAATTATAAAAAAAAAAAAAAAACTATTAAAATTTGTTTATGTTTTTTGTTTATAAAATATAAAAATTTTGCATATTATTTTTCATAACTATATTTTTTTTCCATATTGTAAGATTTATATCTATAAAATTACACAAGTATACAGAAAAATTTCAAATTTAATAGGTTTTCTGGTAAAAAAAAAAAAAAAAAAAAAAAAAGGGAAAATGAAGATTTTGTGTATGTTAAAGTTTCACTCTTGAAAATTCAATAATGCAGATCATTGAAAATGTTATAATATAGAATGTAGGATAAAAGAAATGTCAATAACTTAATTCTTTTCAAACTGAAGTATTACGATTTGTAATACAGTTTTTTTTTTCTATTCTCTTTTTATTATTTTATCTAAAAAATTGAAAAATTTTGTTGAATAAAATTGCATTGGATATAAGATAGTAAGTAGGTTAGTTTTGTGAAATCTTATGCAAATTTACAAATTTATATCATTGTCAAATATGTACATACTACGAGTATACCTATATATACATAAAAATCTACATGAACATACATAAAAAAATATAATCTTAAAAGCTTATGGTCTTACTATATATATACATTTATATACAGTTATAGACATAAAAAGAGAAGCCGGAAATGTTTTTTGAAATATCATTTCCTTTTTTTTTCCCTTAAACTTAAACTTAAATATTATATCCTCTGCTTTTTATCTTCAAATTTAATAAATAAAATTTACATATAATAATCCGTTTCATTTTATAAAATTTTTTAAAAGAAAAAAAAGATACTATTTTTTTTTTTTTCGGTATTAATAATAAAACATATTTTATTACAATTTTTTTTTTTTTTTTTATAACCTGAAAGATATTCATTTGATGAGAAAAAGTCAGTCTCAAGGTCGCCTATGATTTTCATAATGTGAAATAAAATTATTAATACAGATTTGTATACATTGTTTAAAAAGTCATTGTATATGTATTCATACAGAAACATAAAATGAAGAATTCTAAATTATTTAAAATCTTTAATGGAATATTAACAGTTATGTTAGTGCTTTAAAGTTTGAAAAATTTAAGTTAATGAATGCACTACTGTTGTTTTTCTCTATGTAAATGAAATTCATCAATATATACATATGTATGTATGTATATTTTTTTTTTAAATTAGCATTAGCCAAAAATTATGCTTTAGGCTGTTTTTTCATGAAATTTCTTTTTTGTACAAGAATTTCCTGTATTTCTGTTGAATATAGATTTTTTTAAATAAATTATTCAGTAACCGTTTATCAAAGCTACTAATTTGCATGAATTTCTCATTCAAAAGATAAATTCAAGTATGCATGTAACTTTTTCCTTTTATATAAATTTTGTATGTCGTATCTATTTTTTTTTTTTTTTTTTTTTTTTTTTTTTTTTTTTTTTTGTATGAACATATCCTTTTTCCCTTCTATTTTCTCGTTTCGTTTATTATAATATTTATTTTTTTTGTGTCATATTTTTTTTCTTCTTTATTTCTTCACTTATACTGTGTGGTAATGCTTGTGTTCAAACATAAGTCAAAGTGATATTTTTCAGTTAACTTAAAAGATGATTTAAAAATACAAAAGAGAACAAAAACAACAACAACAACAAAATAAGAAAAGTAAAGAAATATGAAGGTAAAAAAAAAAAAAGTAAAAAATAAAATAAAGATTTCACCAACAGAATGGAAATTTTGTCACATAAAAAAAATAAGTCACGAAAAAATTACATATTAGAATCTGTACATGTACTTTATGTATAGCTATACGTTATGAATTTATATATACATATTTAGATTTATATGTATGATTTGAAATAGCTGGAAGAAAGAAAAACCTTAAAATATGTACATAGATACATAAACACATTTATATAATACTTAAGTAAGATGACAGGTTAATTTTTGAAAATCCAATGAAAGTGTCAACTTTGTAAAATTAAATTATAGTATAGTCAATGAGCACCGATTACAATTTTTTTTTTTTATCTTTTCTTATTTTTATTTTTTCATACGTGTGTAAATTTTTCTTTTTTTCTTTTTTTTTTCTGTTCTGGTTTTTCTCTTCTTTTATTTTTTTCACAATTTTTCTCATTAATTTTACGTACGTATATATGTATTCTATATTTTAAAAGATTTAAGATTCTATTCTATATAATTTTTTATTTATTTAAAAAGCTTTTTATGATGAGATTTACCATATGATATATATATATATATATATATATATATATATATATATATATACATGTACGTACATATGTACATATTATGTATGTATAATGAATACAATCAACCGTAAAATGAATATTACGAATATGTACATATGTACATACAGCCATACATATATTTATTTTTATAATGATTGACTTTCTATTCCAAATAATTCTACTTTTTTGACTTTTAAGTTTAGCATGCAAAAAAGTCCAAAGTTTAAAATTTTCATTTACAAAATTTGCAATTATCTGCTGGTGTGGTATTTTAAACATAAAATTGTCTGACATTTTCAATAAACATGCAAAGGGTATTGAAGTGAATAAGTGAAAAATACTTTTACATTTTGTAACCTATTTTGTCAATCAATGGATTATACAGAGAAATGGCATGTAATAATATATGAACATCGTTTTTTTTTTTTTTTTTTTTTCAATTTTAATCTTTTATTCTTCTTCTTTACGGCCAAATACATTTTGAATTTTTCCAGAATATAATTCATTTTATTCAAAGTTTATTCGTTCATGATATTCCTTAAAATATTCACATATCTACAATCTACATATGTATGTTCATATACATACATTTGTAATGTATCTACTTATCTGTGAAGGACATTGAAATAGTACAAAATTACATTTATACCAACAAAAAAAAAAAAATACAAAAGTTCATTAAGAGTTTCTACATTAGAACTTTTTAATTGTTTCAAGAAAAAATACATTTTAAAGAAAATAACCTTTACTGACCAAACTCATTTCCACCTTAATGGTCTTTGTTGGAAAATATTCATGGCAGATTTTTGATATTTGAAAAAAACAAAAAAAAAAAAGATTGTTTTTCATTTGAAAATAAATAACTAAAATGTACATATGTATGTAATGTGATACGTAATTATAAATTTATATACTTTCTTTTGTATTCCATTATACTTTTAAAACATCTTCTATATATTTTATATATATGTATATATGTATACATATACATAAAGTATGAAAGTAAATCATTTGGATTGCTCGTAGACACGTTAGACAACTTTGATATCTTTTTATAATAAATTTATATACATACAACAAAAAAAAGGAATATAAAAAAAAATCCTATTTTAACATAAGCTAAATTACGACTGGTCACGTTTTTAAGGGCTTCAAAGTTTAACTTTTTTTCTTCTACAGATAAATTTTCTATTATAAGCACATACATATACATACATATACTTATACATATTATTATGAAAAAAATAAAAATAAAAAAGATTCGAAAGAGTAAAGTTTCTTTAGTACAAGAACAAAAAAAACAAAAAAAAAAACAACTAGGTATGAATAAAAAATTGTAAAAACAAGAAAATAATTCAGAGTATAATAAGTTCAAACTGAAAAATTCTACCTTTCATGATAACACCAACATACATAAACAAAAAGAAAAAAAAAACAAGAAACAAGGAACAGAAAATAAAAATAAAATATAAAGTTATATTTGTTGATAGGAAACTTGTCCTTACATATATATTCACAATAAATACATACAGATAGATACTTGAATTTTCGCATTTTATATGTGCTACATAATAATCAATTGATGTATACAAAATATATTTTGTGCTAAAAGAATGATAAAAGAGTCACAAGAACAAAAAAAACTTTCTTATTTTTTTTTATCGTTTTTTATTTATTACGTACATATATGATGTGTGTGTGTGTGTGTGTGTATGTGAAAATTTTTTTTGAATTTATTATTATACTGATATTTTATTATATCTCATATATTTTACATCAGTATATGACATGGTCACATATAATTTATGTTTGGTCATTACTATTAAAAATTTTATTTTTGTGTGTGTGCTTTTTTTCGTTTTTTTTTTTGTGTTAAAATTGAATTTTAATGAATGATAAATTCTTGTATTATGTAATTTTTTTACTTATTTAAGATTTCAGTTTTTAAAAATATGTAATTATGTATTAAATTTTAAGTTTAAGTTTTTATTTGACTTAGAAAAGGATAAAATTGCTGTTAATTTAAAATAAATTAATTAATAATAAAAAAAAAATACATAAAAATGAAAAAAAAAATGAAAGGAAATATTTTACTTTATTTTATAAATTTCAAAGAATTCTTTATAATCGGTGTATCCTAATAAAATGGATTTTGTTTTCTTCCTATAGCTTTACAGACGATGGTTTTATCCTTGTCTTTTTTTTTTCACAATTTTTTGACTTTTGACCTTCTTTTTTAACATATTCCTTCAATATGGCCCATGTTCAGCCACCTTACTACAATATTTTTTTTCTTTTTCTGTTTCTTATTTAATTGTTGTTCAATAAAGTTATAACTTTATTATGAATAGTGAATTAAAACGACCTATTAATCTGAATTTTATCTCATTTACTTTTTTTTTTTATAAAAATTAAATTATATCATTCATCTCAATATTGTTATTGAATAAGGCCATTTCAATCCCTTAGAAATTCCTCAGAAATAAATTTAGATATAAAAAAAGATAATAACCAAAAACAAAAATTTATATTTTCTTTATTCATTATATCAATGAAATCTCATTAAAATGTAAGTACATTAAAAAAAAAAAAATAAGGTTGAATCTAAGATAATTAGAATTATACGAATTAACACATAAAATACATGAATAAATAAAATATCTAGGTATTACATAGGCATTTCAATTTAAAATTGAATTTTTTTTTTCTTTAAGATTGGTTTAGTCGGATTTATTTTTATCTTTTAAATTTCTGGTTTAATTATTATTATTATTTTTGATGAATTTGTTGAATAAAACCACTTAAAAATGAGCAAATACTCTTTGAAATGTAAAATCTAAAAAAAAAAAGCAAAACAAAAATTGTATTTTAAATTTTAATGATATTCATTTATATTGAAAAACAAAAAAAATTATAATAATAATAACAAGAACAAAAGTATCTCTTTTCAAAAGTATGTAATTTAAAAGTTCTTTTTTTCTTTTCTTGTTTGTGTTTTATGTATTTAAAATGTAAAGTATATCTTTTAAGAATATTTATTAAAATAAAATTCTTTTAATTTTTCGTTTTATGTAGCTTTTATAGGAAAAAAAAAAAAATAGTAGAAAGTAAAAAATAAAAACAAACATGAAAAAGTAATAAAACATAATGTAAAAAAAAAAAATTAAATAATTTTATTTTAATATTATTTTTCTTATTTTTTTTTTTTTTTGGCTTTTTTTCTTTTCATTTTATTACATTAAAAACAAAAAAAAAACTTCAAAAAGCAAATCCATTTCTAAAACGCTTAACACAATAATACACAAGCTGTGTGTTAAACTCTTTGAGGATGCTCAAAGGGATTCCAGAACTGAATAAAAACCATCTCAATAATAATCCGTTTTAAAATCCAAAAGAAAAAAAGAAAATAGGGAATAAAAAAAAATGCAAGAAAGAAAAAAAAAAACGGAAAAAGGAAGAGAGAAAAAAAAGGTAAAATGGTGAAACAATATAAAACATTGAAAGAGTTAAAAGGGAAGACTATAAAATAAGTGAGATAAAGAATATTATATACATATATATTATTTTAAATATATCTGTACATATACACATATATACATATTATGTAATAAAGCTAAATACGGGAGTGTGAATTCAACACTCAAAAAGGATGTAATATTTTTTGCTTTACAACTTTATAAGCTGGTAAGATTTAGCGATTTATGTGTCACCCTTCTTTTAGAATTTTATTATATTTCAGTTATTTTTTTCTTCTTTCTTCTATTAAATAATACAACATTTATTTTTATTTTTTATATCTACATACCTACTACTTACTCATATATTATTATAGCTACTTGTATTTAAAATAAAAAACTTTTAGATACTGAAAAAATGCTTTCATAATAGTTAAATAATATTCTTTTGTATAATAAACAAAAAAGCTAAAGGATGAACACAAAAAAAAAAAAAATGACATTGCTATTCGGATTTTTTTTTTTCTCTTTTAGAACATTAGAAAAAAATAAATAAGGTAATATAGCAGTAATAGCTACATATTACATTGGTTTATACAATATAATAACATACATACTTACATATACTCGTACATATTTATGTACTTATATGTATTCATAAACAGACATAATACATATTATTATCATTCATTCATAAGTATGTAAATGTGTATGAACATATATATCTACGTTATGTACTCGTAAGATTGTATAGTATCTATATTTATTTGTTTTCATTTAACCCTTTTTATGTGAATACAGGATATTTTTCTGGTTTTATTATTTTTTTCTTGAAGTATATGATTCGTTCGTAATGTTCATATAAAATATACATAAATAGAAGCATAAATATCATACAAAAATATAAAATACAATAAAAAAAAAACACTGCCTGCCATAAAATTTAAAAAAAACAAAAAAAAAAAAACAGATAAAATGAGAAAGAAATTTTAAAAAGAAAAATAATCCATAGAAATATTGATGATACATACAGGTGTCGGATGATTATATTTGTAAGAAATATTTTACAAGGTCTAATAATATGATTATTTCAAATCCGTGAACGATGGAATTAAATTGAAAAAGAAATATTTAAAATCCTTTTTTCCATTTGTATCTCTTTGCCATTTATATATTCTCTTTACTTTTTCACTTTTTTATTTTTTATTTTTTTACTTTGTTTTCGACTTATAACTTGACAGACATTATGGATTTTAGAAAGAAAAGAGAAAAAAAAAAGCAAGAATAACAATAATTTTGTAAACTAGAATATTTTAAATTCTAATATTGAAAAAAAAAAAATGGAGAACAAAAGAATAAATACAGAATATTTACTTAATAGATTTTTTCTTTTGTTTCATGAGAAGAAATAAGGGCGTTGTGATTGAGAGATTAAAAAAAGAAAAATAATTATTTTATATTTTTTTTCTTTCAATATACATATTATGTATATGTACATATGTATGTAGGCTAAATTTTGCAGAAAATAATGTAAAATACAATATTCTAGGAGATATCGAAATTCTCGAAATATATGTACATATGTACTACATATAAGTACATAATTATGTATAAGTTCAAAGTGACAAGGCCCATTCGTTATTATGTATAACTATACAAAAGTATATTTTGTGTTTGTTCTTGATCCAATGATCCATATTACAGAGTTCAAACTGTAATCTAGTAGTCAGGGTGTAAAAGTACAAACACCTAGATTTCGTTTTTTTTTTCCAAAAATAAATTAAGATGATTACTTCTAAATGGAAGGTAATTTATTCAAATACTTACCTTAAAAAATGAAAAGAAACAGAAAAAAAAAAAAACACAAAGAAAAATTTTTAGATTGCAGCTTTCCTAATTCGTCTTTTTTGTTAAAGTAACATTTACCTTACAGGCAAAATTTAATGAGAATCTTTATATGTATAATTTGGTAAATTTTTCTATATTTTGTGTTGAAAAATAATAATAACTTTTTTTTTTTTATTATATGATAGAAGAAAAATTTTTCTCTTGCATTATAAAACTTCTTTTATTTTCCTATTTTTGGTATTTGTTAGACCAGATTATAATCTTGTAGAAAATTTATAATACTTAATTGAGAATGTACGAGTACAAGAAAATTTGTATATATAGCTATGTATGCATTTTTTTTTTCTCTTGGCCTTGTTATTTTAATAAGTAGGTACATCAAATTCAGATGTGAAAAATTCAAAAAATATAATTATTTAAAATTTTCTTTTTGCGTTATTTAAATAGAAAAAAAAAAAGAAAAATAGAAGATTAAAGCAACAAAAATGAACAAATCCAAAAATTTTTTTCACATTAAAGCTATATTTTGCATACGAATATAGCTTGAATAGTTGAATATATAGAAAGCATATATGTATGTAGGTTTTTATATACTCGTAATTACCAGAATTGCTCACTATAATCCATCTGTTGTGTAAAATTATGTCAGACAATAAATGTTTTTTTTTTTAATTTTTTTAGTTAATGGTAATTTTTTAACATATTGGAAAAAGTTTTCATTCATTTCTACAGAAAAATCAGCTATCATTTCAATTATTTTAGTGAAATTCGAAAATTCACCATAAGTAAGCACCATTTTAGTGCTGCTACCATATTATATATTATGGTAGTAAGCAAACCAACATGGTAGATAAGTAATCAAATCAACCATTGAAAAACTTTAATAACTGTGGTAAAATAACCTATACCGAAACTGGTAACTGGTTATTTTTGATAATTGGTGAATTACCAAATATGGTAGATTTAAATAATTTTGGTTAATTTGGTAGTACCATGATAAATTTTCAAATTTGCCCATTTTTAAATTTTGTTTATTAATTTTTAACTGGTGTAATATTATTTGAAACAATTTTATTTTGTGGGTTCAGAAAAAAATAAGGGAAAACGAAACCAAACGCTTTTAACTCATTCTCAAATTTTTTTAATTCTTTAAGTTTTGTTTTTTTTTTTCTTTTTTTTTTAAATTTTCACTTTAATTTTAACTGAAAAAGAAAAAAATATATTAAAAAATAATATGAATTTATTATTCACCATACATGTGGATAAACGTGGTCTGAATTCATTCTTGTGGCTTTTTCATTCTTCTTCTTTTTTTTATTTTTTTATTTTTGTATTTATCTTCTTGTTATTTTCTTCATTTTTGTTTTAATTTATGAAGTATAATAATGAACTTCACAGTGTCATAAAGATGATGAAGTACTATACATAATAATTTAACAAGTTTTTTGTTTTTGTTTTTTGTGTTTTTTTTTTGTTTTTTTATTATTTTTTTTTTATGTTGTATTTTATTTAACATTGGAAAAGAAAAACGAAACATACACAAGAATTGATTATAATTTTATTTTTGCTCTTTCTTTTTTTTCATCTTTGTAATCGTCTTTTTGTGTTTTCTTATTATTATATTTTTTTTTCTAAAGAAAATTATATGGTTTTCCTGTTTCTTTTTTCTTTTCTTCAAAGATTAAACTTAAAAACTAAGAGAAAGAAAAAAAAAACAATAATAAAGAAAACGTATATTAAAAAATGAATCTAAAAGAAAAAGCAATGTAAATGACTTGTTATTAAAGTTATGCATTAGAATACTTCTCTTATATGAAAACCTCCTGCCGAAACCTCATTATAATTGAAAAAGATGAAGAAGGAAAAAAAAAACGTAAGCAAAGCTAAAAAGAGAAGAAAAAAATGCAAAACGAAAATCTTTAAAAAGTTTAAGAATAAGTAAAAGAGCATGAACTTTTGAATTAAGGTTATCATAATAATCTCTTTTACTTTTTAACAAAAAAAAAAAAAAAAGTGATAACTTAAAAAAATCAGAAAAAATCTCAAATTACTTTTTTTTATTTTTGATTTTTTTTTGTATTTGAACATTTTTTTTCCACGACTCTCAAAGTTTAAAGGTCAGGTAAATGCATAGAAAATAAAACATTTGAAATTACATGAATGTATCTTGGAAGCATAAAATGATTGTATGTGATGGAAAGTCAGAATAGGAAAATGGGCGAATAAAGTTTGTCTTTAGAAAAAAAAAATGTAAAAAATAATAAATTTCTAATCGGATTATAATTGTGTTGAAAATACATATATAAGAGAATTCATGAAAGTCTGTGGTAAATTCCAGTCAAAGAAATATATTTTATTTAATTTAAAAGATGTACTTACAATAATAATGGAAAGATAAACAAAATGAAAATGTTACACAGAATACAGAATATATTTGTACATACATAGATAGTCTAGAAAATTACTAAATTGCTATAATGTTTGGCTCTGGGCCAAAATAATTTAAAAGATTTTAGTATCTTTAATTTGTTGAACCAAAATAATTTTACTTTTTGATTATAAAAAGAGAAAAAAATAAAGCATTTATTTTGTATTTAAAATTGAACTAACTTTGAAGATCAGCTAGAAAATTGTCTTTGTATCTGGATGACAAAACAATAATAATAAAAAAAAAAAATTAGTTGCAAGGAAAAAAGAAAAAAACAACAATAAATTAAATTTTGAATAAAGTGATGGAATCCATTGAACAGTTTTTTTTTTTCAAATTTAAAAACTTTTACTTTTGTAATTTCATTTGTTTATGGAAAAATGAAAAAAGTAATTTTGTAACTTATAAAGTGTATGTGTGTGTAAATAATTTTGAAATAATTCTTAAAAAATAAAATTATTGTGAATTACATTGAAATGACGGTTGAATATGGGGTAAATTGCGAATATGTTCACTTTTCAATAATCAAAATTAAGATACATGACTTTCAGCTTGTACGATATAATTCAGTTTTGCTGTAACACATTCAGAAATTCGAAGAAACCCTTTATTTGTGATAACACTGTATTTCGGTATTTTCGCTATATTTTAAATGGTAAAAATTTCGTATTGTATATAGGAATAAGGTATATAGTGTTCTAATAGAAGCTTCGTGTAGACTTTTGTAGAAATCTCTTGCCAAAAACTTCGAATAATAAGCTTTTATAGAAAATCTTCGAAAAATATTTTATCCGAAAATTTAAAAATAGCTTTTTTCGAAAATTCAAAAATAGTTTATTTTTTTAATTTTAAAAACTTATTTTATTTTATAATATACGCATATACACATTAAAAAAATGAATTATATTCACTTTACAGTCGTCTTATCCTAATACGTTTTACAATTTTTTTTTTTTAAATTTATAGGTGTATTCTGAATAAAATTTTTATTTTATTCTTTAAATTCTTAGAACCTGATTAAGTTAATATTATAAGGACTGCATTAGGTGATTCAACCTTTTTGTAATTTTTTTCCCTATAAATATTCCATAACCCATCTTCTAGGTCATGCCATAAATCTTCTTAAAAAAAAAAAAAGAAAAAAAAAAATTTAAAAATGTCTTCTTTTTTCCCTTAAACCTTTATAATCCTTTGTCAATTTTTAAAATATCGGAATTTAATAGTTATATTCAAAGGATTAGGAATGGAAAAGAACACTAAGTAAACTTGAAAGCAAAAAAAAAAAAAAAAAAAAACCAAAGTGTAAAAATGTTTATATTATTCTGATTACATTTTGTTCGGCACACACGTATAATAAATTTAAAGGATTAAAATAAAAGGAAATAAAATAGAAGAAAAAAAAATCACATAGCCATAGTGAATTATCTATCACACCGCATACACGAAGTACACATAATTTTAGGCATTTTATGTAAATGTGTAATATAAAAAAAATATGAGAAGAAAATAAAATACATAATAAGGGGATTCACTCTTTGGTGCAAATAGGTATTGCATCGTTGCATTCGGTGTATCGTAGCACGAATTTACAACGATACAACAACAATTTGCAACGATACAACAAAAATTCGTGCTACGATACACCGAATGCAACGATGCAATACCTATTTGCACCAAAGAGTGAATCCCCTTAATAAGAAATTGTGATAAAATATCAAAAGTATAAGAATACTTATTTTGGTTTTTTTTTTTTCAATGTTCAAGGTAGATCAAAATATTGTATCTTTTGAATATTATATAGGAAGTTATTTGATGATATAATAAAGGGTGGTCTCCAGTTGGTTACTAACTATATTTACTTTAGTAAGTTGTCTAAAGTCTGTGAAGTGATAAAAAGGAAAAGAAAAAAAAAAAACTTTTTTGACCCTTTTCAAGCAAATTTGTTCAAACAACTTGAAGGACATTTTTTCTATTTTATGTGAATAAAGAATTTGTTGTATTTTCTTTTACTATGATTTTTTTTTTTTAAACTTTTTTTTTTACATACATATAGATATTGTATTATATGTATTTTAAGTTTTATACATATATTTATATGAATGTAGATCAAATGTTTTTTTTTTTTTCGTTTCTTTTTTCACTCGAAAAAAAAAAGAAGTTGTAAAGAATAAAAAAAAAAAAAAAGTAAATTTGATAAAATGGGAATCTATTTATTTTTTTCTTCTTCTTCTTTTGTTATTTTTGTTGTGTTGTGTGTTACTTTGGGACTTTTGAAATCGATAAAAAACCAAACAATAGTTTAGCTTGTGTGGTAACTGGTAACTTAAGCCTTTTTTAAGCCTTTTGAAAAATAATATATATTTGAAAGGATACCTATTAGACTAGACAATTCATTTTACACAGTGTGATTGTGATTTTATTTTTCTTCATCTTTATTTTTTTTTCTCTTCTATGTTTTACACTTATTATAAAAATTCTATTTCTATCCTTTTTCTATATTTCCTTATTTTTTTCTTATATTTGTTTTTTTTCTTTTTCTTATACAAAAATATATACGCATACATAATATAATCCAAAATGGAAAATAGAAAAAAAATATTGTATATATATTTTTATTTTTGGGATGTGTTTTAACGATTCAAAATATTGTACAACAGACAATTTATATACGCATTGCTTATATTTTAAGAGATAAATATATATGTACAATGTACATACATATATATGTATTGTTTTTTTTTACCGATACAATATTCTTATCTTTGGGGCGTATAAGAAATTATTTAGAGAAATATAAAGACAAAAAAAACAATAAGAAATTGAGAAAAAAAAAGTGATTTTTTTGTTGTTGTTAGAGATAAGAAAATAGTTTAAAGAATAGAAAAAATTGATTTTCATCATTATAGTGAGGAGTATTATACACAATTTGTGTTGAGAATAATGTTTACGAAATCAATTTTCGATACCAAAAAAATTGATATCTTTTAGTGGTATTAAAATTCCTTTTTATTTTTTATTTTCTTTATTTCAAGCAGATAATTCAATATTGAGAAATATTTGAAAAATAAAAAATAAAAAGAATACTAATGAAATTCTTTAAAGATTATTTATGAATAAATTTATTCAAGTAATATGTATTTAAAATTATATGGATATACATATATGCTTTTTCAGTTGTAAACATAAATAAATAAATTATTTTTTTAATCTGAAAATTAACATGAAGTCCTTACCTTACCATTGAATACAATGTGAAACACCAATGTTTATAGAATGACTTTTTAAGAAAAAATATTCTTCTCCTAAAGAATTTTTCCTAATGAATTTGGTCAATTTTGTAACATACAAAAAAGAACAATATAATAATTGCGGTTTTACTATTACATATTATTAACAACAACAAAAAAATTTAATCTTGAATTTACATTATTCAATTTTTTATGAAATACATATTGTCGGCCTAATTCGCAAACCTCGTAAGTGTGTTTTTGTAAATTTTACAGTAGACAGAAAAAACTGTTTATTTTACCCATATACGTTCATACAAACAAGCATTTCTTTTTTTTAAATTACTCAATAAATATAAAGTAATAGGAAGGCCTGATATTTCAAAAAGCTGGATAAACTTATAATTCACCGAATAAAACCAAAAACGTCATTTTTGAAAAAAATCAGACTTACGAGGTTTGCGAATTAGGCCTACGATATTAAGAATTACTAATGGATGAAGATACTTTTAATATTTTAAAACTTAAATCTGACGGGATTAATTAGTATTTATTTATTTAATTATTATTAAAAAAAAAAAAAACAACAACATAATATTGGTTTGAGAAATTAAATTATCAAATAAATCAAACTTTACATTATTTTAATTATATTTAACTCAACATAATTTATTCGTAATTATGTTTTCAATTATTTTATCATATTTTATGTTAAACATTTCCTTTTTTTTTTTAAATCATATTAAAAAAGGTTGTAATAAAGTGTAATTTAAATGTTTTTTAATTAAATAAATAATACTATCATAAATAATAATAAAATTTATAATGGAAAATTTATTTAAAATATTACACAAAATAAATATTTAAATTATTACAGACAAGAAGAAAAAAAAACAACAACTATAAAATAATAATTATATTAATAAATTACATTTTAATTTGTAACTAAATTGTTTTTTTTTTTCACAATGTTTTTCATTAATACGAATCCTTTTTTTTTTAAATTTCTAAATATAATGTTTTTTTTTTTATAAAATTTACAAAAGTCTCTACTTTTTGTTGTTGTTGTTGTTATATTATAACACATGTATTGATGTACATTTTATAAAATATCTTTGTAATGTGCATTTGTTTTTTTCAATTCTACTTAAGTATTTTATCCTTTTACAATTTTCAAAAAAAGTATGTACAGTTCATTTTCATTTTCAATAGAAATTTAACCACAAACTAAACTTAATATCTGTTAAAGTAAAAGGACAAAAAAATAATATCAATCTATATACATATGTACATAATATGTATGTGTAGAATTTTTCTTATCTTTAGAAAAATGTAGAATATGTAATTGAAAAAAGAGAATAGGAATAAGAGAAGGAAAAAAAAAAAACAGAAATGTAGTCAATTTCATTCAATTCTGAAAGTTTACAGGACATCTTAAAATGAAATCCAAAGAACTTGACCCTCATAAATAATTTATTTATATGTATACATACATTTTATCACACATATGTATGTACAGTATATATTATGCATATATACATATATATTTATGTTTTTATATGTATAATAAATATGTACATATACTACATATATGTTGTACACTTTAAGTAACACATTTACACAAGACAAGAAAAAAATAAATAAAACTAAATAATTCTTTTCAATAGAATAAAAATGTTTTACCAGAGAATGTAAAAGACCAACGATCATCCATTGATGTCCAGTCTGTATATTATGTATGATATAATACGTATTTATCGGATAAAGTAGAAAAAGAAAATATATATTAAGTAAAAAAA
The DNA here is from genome assembly GCA_932526495.1 of Bombylius major. Classification (NCBI taxonomy): domain Eukaryota; kingdom Metazoa; phylum Arthropoda; class Insecta; order Diptera; family Bombyliidae; genus Bombylius; species Bombylius major. The sequence goes on from OW052046.1 coordinate 38,658,736, forward strand.
AAATATATACATACATATACATATAGCTACACACAGAAACGAAAAAAAAAAAGTGAATTTCTACTTTTTACACTAAATTGACATATAAAATTCAGAAAAGAATCCAATTTGTTCTCCTTTCTATAATTTTTCTTTCTTTTTTTTTATTTTATTTTTTTATTTTTAGTCGATTTTGAAAAAAAAAAAAGAAAACAAAAAGAAACAAATTTGTATAGGTAAAGGTACAATTTATATAGATTTTATGTGCGTGTGGTATAATACGCTTACTTAAAAGCTTTTCGCCACCAAAATAAGAAAAGAAAAAAAAATATATACAGAAAAAAGAGCCAATGATCCTTGAAATTGTGGTATACCGTAAAATTAGTATTCGTATGGAGTTTAGAATTTTCGAAAGTTATACATTATATAGATAATTCTTATATACATACATAATGTATATATGTATATATAAATTTTTTTTCATCTTATTTATGTGAAGGATATTATGTATGATAATATAATAGTAATAATAGAACACATATTATGGTTTTACATCAATGAGATACATTTAATTTTTCATGATTGTTCTTATTATTTATTTCTTTTTACTTTTTACTTTTTTTTTTCTTCATCATTGTTGTTTATTTTTTTGTTTTATTTTGTTTTTTACTACAATTTATATATATATATATAAATATATGTACATATGTACCTATATAATTTTGCTTTTTGAATAATTTCAAAGTCAATTTTACGATGTATTTGAAGATTTATTGATGTTCTATAAATAAATTAAATTTTTTATTCTTTAGGGAAAAAAAAACAAAGACATATAAAATTATAATGAGATAGATGTTTTGTTTTTGTTACATACATTCATGCTGTTTTTTTTTCTTGCTTTGTTTTAATAATTAAGAGATTCATTTTTTAAACAATTATTTATTAATTCATTATGAAATTAATTGCACATGTACAGATACTTGTGATTACTTTAAAAAAAAAATTTTTTTTCTCTACTTTTTAAAATTATCTCATGCATAAAATATTTCATTCAATAGTTGATTGAAAACTAATTTATTTAATTAGAATTTTTATTTTAATATACATACGTATATATAGTATATGTACATACATAGGTACAAATCTATTCGTATATGAATCTACTTGCATACATATTTTAATTTTTTGCACTGCAACGATAACGATGAGTTTACTCAGCACATTCAATCTTTGCACATAGCCTTTTTACTTTTAAAGATTAAAAAGGGTTAAAAAGAGAAAAATATTATATAATATACTCATACAGAACGTACATACATATATGTATATGTTATAAGTATGTCATTAAAATTTTTTAATTTATTAATGCTTTGTTTTAAATAGCTTAGTAAAATATGCAACTAAGTAACTCAAATTAAGATTAAAAAAAAAATTATTCTGTTCTAAATAATAAGGTTAAAGTGCATAAAAATAATTGAAAATATCATAAAGATATACAATAAAAAGTTCTAAGGTTTTATTCGGGATTTGATCTTTTTCCTTTTTAATATCGTTCTTTTCTCTTTTATTAATTCTGTTTTTTTTTTTTCATTTCTTCTTTGTGTCGTTAATTCATGTTGCTATTTAATTCTATGAAAAACTTCAAATTTTCTATTCGAAAGTTAGATTTTTTTTGACTTAATCTATTATCTTTATTTTCTTATGTATTATATTCACAAATAAATATAGAATATTCTTTTGTTCTAAAATCCTATGCTTTTATATTGTTTTCATATTTCTATATACTACTCCTTTTATATTTTTATTTTATATTATTTTATTTTTTTTTTTTGCTTTTGCTTTTCCTAAGGAAAATTATCTGAATGAATACAAAGTACAAAACAAAGAAGAAAAAAAATGAAAAAAAAAAATAGGAGGTCACAAAGATTTCTCTTTTGATATTTTGTATTCGTATGTATGATAATAGTACACAAGTATTATGAAATATATACTTAAAAAAAATTTATTATATTTACTCTTTTTATTAAAAGAGATAGATTAAGTGCACATAGTAAAATTCTACTTATTAAAACAGGGTACTCTAATAACTAATTAAGCTTCATATTATGATCTTTGAAAATGTAATTCAATTACTACTCATTCAAAACTGAATAGACTTTTGTTTGTGTGAGTTTGAACCAGAGATCTCCAACTTCAAAAGTCAATACTTTGTAAAAAAAAAAAATTATAAAATAAGCTTTACCTTTTTTATGATTTGTTATGTTGTTTATGTAGTTCGATTCGAATATGAATATAATTATAAGCAAACGTTTTAGAAAAGAGAAAAAAACGTACATAGGTCCTTTCTTTAATGATAACTATTTTTTTCTTTCTCGAAAACGACAAAGTATAACGATATTCCTTTACTGCACTTTTATGAAATACAGTTCTGGAACATGTGAATGGAAAAAGATTAGAGAAAAAAGGTCATGGGGGAACAAACATATATAAGATTGAAGGGCGTTCTTTCAACAATTTAAAAGTTCTATTTATTAGTATTTAGTGACGACTGATCCAATCCATGTTCAGAGAGATGGTTTCATATAAAATTAATGACTTTTACTAAAATATATTTACTGAGAAAATAAAAATTTTAAAGTTATGATATTCGAAATGAAAGTATTTTACAACAATCTATTTTTGTTAATCTCTTAAAATTTCAACATAAAATTTAGAAGAAAATATAATCTCAAACTCTTCATCAAAATTTTATAAAATTTATCATAGACACCCTACTCTATATACTCGTACATATACTTGAAAAAATAATAAAGTTTTGATACTTTTGTATAAAAGTTTATGACAGATTTAATTTAAATGTATTCGCATTTTTATGACTTTTTTTTTTTATTATTTGTTTCATATTTTATTCATAAAATCCATATTATGTATAATATGCATTTTCAAAAAGAAAAAAAAATTATAATATTGTAATTTAATTATATGAAAAGATAATATACTTACATATATGTACATACATATGGCTAATTCCATGGAAATGTATACCTCATAAAAATTTTCAAAAGTGAAAAATTCAAAATTTTTATTTCTTGCGTCATTTGGGAGTCTCTAAATGTTTTCAAAATGTAGATTTCAATCTTCAAATTATTCAGGTATCCTAAATAAGGACCAAGTAGCTGATTTATATTTTGAGTGTCGTGAAAAAATATATGAAAAAAGTGATGTGTAGTGTAAGTCACAAATGTTGTGTAGTGTAAGTCACGAAGGAAATATGTAATAAAATACTCCAGAAATGGAAAAATTATTTTATGTTTAATATTTTAGAAAAATTAATCCTTTCCCTACATATTTTTACTTATGTTTCAACACAAAGCTCAAAAACGAAGAAAAAAACTAGATTTGAAAAAGAGACTATGAAATGACTTCCTTTCGTGTAGTGTAAGTCACGTTCGTAACAAAATAAGTGAAATTTCCAAATTCCTTCAATTTGATTTAAAATATATATTTTTTTTAAATTCTAGCACTCTTTTGCTTTAATTATGTAAAAATGTGTGGTTTTCGTTTGTCTTTTTCTATTCGAAATATGTAGTTTTAAAAGTAAACTATTGTCAAATGTAGTGTAAGTCACGCGTGGAATTGACCATATATGAGTAAATAATATACTATTTTAATTTAATGTATTAAATAGATATATCTATGTATTTGAAAAATGAAAGTATCTAGAAGAAATACTTCGTATGTATATACTTTTCAAGGATATTCAACAAAAATAAATATTTACCAGAGAAATGATACACCTACCCACAAAGTATTCAATATAATTTTATTTATTTTTTTTTTTTTTTTTCAAATAGTAGGTATTTAAGCAATTTTACTTTAAAATTTTTTTTGTTTTTCCTTTTTTGTGTGTTTATTTTTTTTTTTAAGTACTAATTTATTTTTTAATGGTAAACTGCTATATTTTATTATTATAATTATCATTTTCAATATCAAAATAAAAGCTGTTTAATTTAATTTTGTTTTCTTTTTTAAGAGATAAAAAATATACATCCTAATATTGATCTATTTTTTAAAACATATTTTATAAAATACAAAAACACACCCAAAATTTTTTTTAAAGGAAAAAATATATTAGTTGAAAAAAAAAAAAAAAAAAAAAAAAAACATTTTATTTTATGGTAGATATTATATATTTTTTTTATTTCTTATTCTTTATGCTTTCTTTACTTAATGTGATATCTTGTCACAAATTATGTTATAACAAAACTGTCATTTTGATCATTTTCTATAATGTTCATGTCTATATTTCTTAATAAAAATGAAGATATCTTTTTACACAATTTCAAATGAAAGAAAAATAAAATAAGAAAAAAAAATATATATGTATACATAATATGTATGTAATGTACATACTTATATACAATAGGTTGTATTAGAAGAAAGTGTATTACATACAGCACTGTCATACTGACTTATCATTATATGGATGGACATCATTATAACTACACATACATATGTACATGTACATGTAAAGATACATATTCTATTATATTTATATATAAAACATAATATCTCTCAATTTTCAGTTAAAATGTATATGACTTTAAAAAAAAATAAAAAAGAACAAAAAAAAATAAATAAATAAAAAAGATGTAATATTCCTTTAAATCTAGTATGTAGCTTTAGCAGACCATTTCATAACGGAAGTGTCTGACTTTAAAGGGCTTGACCTCTATAAATATGTTCATGGGGAGCTTCCTGATTGCCCTCTATTTTTTTTTTTTTTTCAAAGCGTTTTTTTCATTCTTTTAAATGAAAAGTCATCCACTTATGATGTAGTTTCTTTTTTCTTTTCTTTCTTATAGTTGTTACTTTTTTTTATTTTTATAATATGTATGTAGTTTTTTTTCTTCTTCTTCTTTAACTTCCTGTACATATGAATGTATCTAAAAATTTATTTATATATATGATCATATACCGTTATTATTATTATTATTTTTTCAACTTTTCTACTACTTTTTGGAATATATTCCACATAACACAGAATGATATGACTATTTTTTTTCTTCTCCTTCTTCTTCTTCTTTGTTATTGTTTCTTTTCTAATATTTTACTTGAATTTTATATTCGTTTGAAAGATTTTCTGACATTTTAACATTTTCATTTTATTTTATTTCTCATATTATATGTTTTTTTTTTCTTCTACCGTTGTTTTTTTATTTTTATTTTGTTCTCTCTCTCTTCACTTTATTTATTTATTTTATTTTATTTTTGTTATTTTTCTTTTCATTTTTAGCATTATAATACAACATAGTAGAATAAAATTCTTCTTGACTTATTAAGTGGAAAAAGGAATCCAATTTGTAAGGTTCCTGCTGATAACTCTGATGGAATCACTTAAGAATAACTGTTTGCTGTTAAAAAAACTAAATGATCCCTGAAATTGTGGGCAGAATCAAAGATGTTAAAGCATTTTCATTTTTTTTCTTTCTCTTATTATTATTATTATTTTTTTCATTCTATTTTTGTTGTTGTTGTATTTTTTTTTTCCGTATACATACTTATTTTGTCTTTTGAAATTTCAGTACAATATAATGAATGAATAAATGAGAATAAAAGATTTAAAAAATAATGAAAAATAAAGAAAGGTGAAAGTAAATAGTAGTAGAAGCAACAAAAAAAAAAAAAAAACAAGAAAAAAGATTGTGTGAATATGGAATAAAATACAATAAAATAGTATACTTACCTAAAATATTCTACATATTATAACAAAAAAATTTCGATCATTGAAGATAAAAGATTGATTACAAAATATTTTATAAAGTATTGAAGAGAAAAAAGATCATTTATTAAAAGTAAAAACCAGAAGAAAAAAAGTGTTAATCCATTTGTTTTAAATTCAAAACAATTTTGTAACGAATGTAAATTCAATACTTTCCAATGTTTTTTTTTGCCTTTTTCAGAACGATTCAAGTTTAAAAAAAAAAAAAACAACAAATTTCAGAAAATATTTAAATAGAATAAATAAACAAAACTAGAAAAAAAAAACAACTCTTTCATACTTTAATTCAAATTATAAGAATTTCATAATGTTTTAATTAAAATGTTTTTTTCGCTATCATCATTGCTGGATTTTAAGTACGTATAATTTTAGCAAAAATGTTGATCCTATAGTCCATTTGATAGAAATTAAAAAGTTAAAAGATATTTTTTACTCTTGATTTTTTATTATTTTTTTTTTTTAAAGAAAAAATGTAAAAAACACATAACTTTATTATTTAATATAAAAATCTTTTGTGTTTTACTTAAAGAAAAATAAAAAAAGAACATTTTATTAAAAAAAGACGAACAACATTTTTTTTCTCTCTTGTTTTCTTCTTCTTCTTTTCTTTGATTACTTCAGTAAGGTAGAAAAACAATTTGCTTTTAAATTATCTAATTATTTTTAGAAAATTGAAAATGAACAAATTATCTACTTTTTGTTGTCTTCTAATTGAATTTTGTTTTTTTTTTTTTCAATTGTTCTAGTTAACTGTTAAATATTTGTTGAAAAGACAAAATTTTCAAATGATAAAGGAAAAAAAAAAAAGTTTGCTATAAGTGTCTAAATGGCTGATAAATAGTTATATACAGACAGGATGAATATCCTGGCTCACACCATTGGAATTGTGTAACGTAGGTCATATGGCAAATGGCAATATATGGCTGTTTAACGGTGATAGTGCCAAATAAATAGTTTATTTTTTTTAAAGCTTTCGAAACAAATGGGTGACAAGTATTGATAACGAGTTAAACATGACATTTTTAAATGGCACATTTTGTGTTTAACTTCAATATGCTACGTAGTACTTAAAATTTAATAAAAATTTCAAGTTTTAAAAATGTTTTAAATTCTTATTCATTTTCGATAAAAATTGTTTATTTAGTTTTTTATTTTTTTATTGTTTAAATTCGTATTTTTCTTTTCTACATTGATTTAGATTTTTTGTTGCTTTTTGTCGTACAAAAAAAAAAAAAAAAAAAAAAAAAAAAAAAAAAAAAATGTACAGAAACTAGTGAAAGCTTGAAAAAAAATAAATAAATAAGTGCATTTCTATTCTAACAAATAAAATTGCATTATTCATTGTTCTAAGTTCACATTATGTGTAAAATTCACGTTGTTGCATAAAAAATTTAATTTAAATTAAAGTACCTAGGTACTTACATTTCATGGTACCTTTTGTATTATATTTTTTTTTCTTTCAAACAACAAGAAAATAAAAAAGTTTCCTGAAACTCCTTGAAAAAGAAAAATTACCTTTTTTTTTTCTTGTGTGTTTATGATAAATCTCAGTAGTTTTATATACAGGGTGTTTCACACATCGTGTGCCAAACTGAAATGGGTTGTAGATCTCGGTGAGAAACGAAAAAAATTCGTAATTGTGTTATTCTCAATGGTTACCGAGATATTAAAGGTCAAAGACAATTTTTTTTCGAAAAGCAACCAGTTCTACTTTTCGCAACATATTTCAGCATTCACTCAATGTAAAGAGATAAATGAAAATTATTTTTATAGAGAACCTTCAGACATTTTTTGACATTTCAGTTTGGCACACGATGTGTGAAACACCCTGTATATTTACCTACTCTATACATGATATAGCTTATTATAATACAATTTTAACCTTATTAACACTGAAAATAATCAACATGCAACCTCATGCTTTTTAAATTATAAGTGCCTTTTTTTTCCTGGTAATTATTTAAAATAAAAATAAATTTAGAAGAAAAAAAAAATCTGTGTAAACATTTTCTGTATATATGTACATAAACATAAATCTGATGTGTATTTTTGTATGTAGGTATATACATGTGTAGGTAATAATTGCTAAAACGTACCTATATATTGTTAATATGTACATATATTTATATAATATATATGTATATTGTACACACATATTAAAAACATTTATAACGGTGTACAAAAAAATATATGAGACTATTAAAAGCAAAAGTTGACTTATTCCAAGTTAGATGGTTTTGAGAAAAACAGGAAAAACGTATAACTTTTAAATTAAATACAATTTTAATAATTTTAAGCTTCTGAATTTAATTCAAACATGGATTTTAAAAAATCAATGCTTAATTTAGTAAATATTAGTAAACAAATTTTGGAATAGATCAAGTTTTGCATCTCATTGAAGTGGAATAACGTAGTTTTTCAACAAATGTCTTACTAAGAAAAAAACATTTTTTTTTCAATTGTTCGATTACTCGTGCCTTTTTGTCGCCAGTTATTGAGTTTTGATATGAGGTATACAATGAAAAATATTTATTTTAGGAGAAAAGGAATCTTGTAGAATATCTGACATAAAATTCAAATTTGTTAATACATTGTTAATTGAGTTATTAAAATTCAGTAGTTTCATTTTATCACAAACAGCACTCACTCTGATTTTTTATGAATGTATGTAAATTGGAAAAAGATACACTTATATTAATTGTGCAATAACTTTGAATGCTAATAATTTTTGAATAGTTTGTCGTAGTACGATTAAATTCTGACACTGCTGTAAGAGCAATTAGTTCCCTTTAATAAATTAAAGTGTCAACAACTTTTAAATATTCGACATGGTTCAGTAGTTATCATACATAATAGCCGTAATGGAAACATGCCTAGCTGAAAATTTTCAAACGCTCATAACGCGGAGGGGGTGAACATAGACCCTACCTTGCCATACACTTTATTTCCTTTCTATATCTACTTATGTTTTGTAGACCACTCGTGAAACATTTGGTTGCCTGTAGAGGGAGTTTTTAAACTTCAATGGAATAGTAACACTTTTGCTACCAACATCATGTTGGAATAGTTTAATTTTTGCAACCAATGCCAAATTTTACAACCATTTTTCAGGGCATCAATGCAGTTTTCAAAATTGAAATTTTTCAGAATAAAAGCCCTCAACATAACGAACATTTTGCCATCCTCAATTTTTTCAAAAAGTGGAAAAGATGAACTTTTGCTTTTAATAGTCTCATAATATATATTCATATATATTTATTAAATTAAAAGTATTAAGTGAGAGTACATTGGTATTATGTATATATCTATGTATTGTTTAAAATCAAATTTAGGTAGAAAAAATAAAATACATAGGTACTTGAAAAAAAAAAAAATAATAATAATAATCATTAAAAATTCAACAGAGGGTTAAACTTAGTACTTATCTCAAATAAAAATCTGCTTCAGAGAAAATGAACACTCTTTTATGGATAATAATTCATACTTGGGGTACTTTTGATTAACATAAAATGTTATGCAAAGAAAATTAAAACAATTAGTATATATGTATGTATATGTATGTACTTATATATACACGCGATATAAATATAATATATATAAAATTTACACTATATTTTACAAATTATCATCATTTCATCTAAACTGGTTGGGTACACTTGATAAATATTTTGTACAAAAAAAACAAAAAAGGTGTTATTTTAAGCATGATTTTTTTTTTTTTTACCTATAATTTTTCATTGTTTTATTTTTTTCATTATTTTTTAAAAGAATTCCTGTGATTGTATCGATTAATAAAATTTTATGAAATTTAACATTCATTTTTTTTTTGTAGGCAAAAAAAAAAATAGAAATTTACAAATATTTTACTCATGATCACTTCTCTTAAATTTTTCTCTTCTTCTTAATTGTTTTGCAGGACCACTAACGATTTTTCTTCCTATTTTTAAATTATGATAGATTACTATAGCAGAGTTATCAAAAAATCTCTCTGGCAATTTGGTAGTCAAAGAAATTTCAGAAACAAAAAAAATTACTATATTATGACTTTCATAGGTTTTAAAATATTATACATATTTATATTTATAACATTTATTCATTTATTTAACTATATATAAATTTCTTTTTACTCATAAGTCATGGTGTCATAAGTAAAACATAATAATATAATTTATGGATAATTACAAATGAACATTTTTCTTTTCTTTTTAGTTTTTTTAATTATTATTATTATTATTATTTTTTTTCATTTAAGAATTCAGTGTACGTAACTCATATAGTAACATTTTAATTACATATTCGATAAATAAGAAATCAAAAATAAGTATAATGAAATAAATCATAGTATAATTATAAATACACAAAGAAAAAAACCGACGAAAATAAAATAGCTCAAAGATTACATTCCTGTAATTATATCGTATAATTATATTTTGTTTCTTATACTTTTGTTCTCTTCTTTTTTTTTTCTTTTCTTTTAATTTATTATTTATCCATATATATTGTGTTATATTATTATAAATATCACACTCAATATTTATTCAATTTAATAAAATAGATTTAATAAATAAACCATAAGTAATATACAAAACGTGCCATGGTCCAATCTAATGATGATTGACGTTATTAATCTTATATCATTACTAACGTATTATATAAAGATTTCTTGTATTCTTTTTTTTATATTCAAAATAAAACATATATACTCGTATGTACCTATCCTTCCTAAAAAAAAAATACAAACAAAAAATCACTTATACACATTTATATATCTTTATAAAGTATACAAAAAAAAAAAAACTAGAGAAAGAAAATGAAAATATTCATCCCAGAAAATCCTTTTTATTATGAAAACAAGTCTACAATTATTATTATATGCTATATTATTATTACGTTTGTACGTATGTATGTACGGTCCATTTCTACAATGCTTTTTTTATTTTGTTGATTTTTGGTGTACCTATGTACCTTTTTTTTTTCTTATTTTGATTTTTAAGGTGTTAAAAAGCATATAAATTTCTGTATGAATGAGCTCATAATAATAATAATAATTTTTTTTATTATGTTTATGCTAAAAAAAGGGTTCTATAAAATTCTCTATTTTTTTTTCTTTCTTTATAATTTTTTTTTTTTTTACCTTAAAAAATGTACATACATATATGTACAATCAGACACCTGCCTGCATACGCATATATATTTAATTTAAATTAATGAAAATAAAACAAAACAGGAAAAAATAAATAATTAATTTTCAAGAGATTTAATCAAAGTGAAAGTTATAATATACAGAATAAAAAAAAAAAAAATGAAAAATAAATGTCATGAAAAAATATACCGTTTTTATATTAAATTAATTATTTCAAGAAAAATAAAGTCGCAATTGTTGATTTTAAACTAAGTATCTGCGTAGTTGAATATTTGTTAAAACGTTGTATATTTTAGAAAAAAAAAAAAAGAAAAGCTATATTTCAAAAGGGTTTAATACGGCTCACAGGCGACCAACTTGATTGCCAAACATGTCGTTAACTTATAAGTAGTTAATAAACCCTAATCTAAACAATATTTTTAATAAAAAAAATGTACAGTGAAAATAAAAAGAATTTACATATAAAATAAGGTCTGTTTAATGTATTTGAAATAGAGATGGAAAAAAGCATGAAAAAAACAATTTCTTTGGTATTTTCATATTTTTCCGGGTTTTTTCAAAAAAATAGCAGGATTTTTATGAAAAAATCCGGAAAAATATGAAAAAAACCAAAAAAATTGTTTTTTTCATGCTTTTTTCCATCTCTATTGAAATGAGTAAAAACTTTTGCCCCAAAATGTTTGCAAGTAAGTTGATAACACTGCCACAGACGATACAACACCACATAGCTTCTACTAATATAATATTCTGATGCAGTGTCGATGTCGACAAAGGGTTCCATAGGCAAATATTACTATGACACTATAACATTTTTTGTATCAGTCTCGAAAGATTCTAGAAAAAAAAAATGTGAAAAGAAAATTTAAATAAGAATACATTCGCTGGAAAAGTTACTTATTTAATTTCCAGTTTTTTTCCCCCTTTTATTCATTTTAAAAAAACGAAGTATTTATTGAGTTCCCATATAACGAACTTCTACTGTTTTTACTTTTTCTTAAATTTTTTTAATGTCACACCGTATTGTTACTAACATCAAATTTAATTTGATCCTACACATACTGAATATGAAATTTTCAATATATATTTTCTCGTATTTTCTAAGAATATCTTTTGATGTTATCAAAATAATAATATTGTATATTGAACTATATGTACATACAAATACATGATACCGTATAATAAAGTATAGTACCGCAATATATTGTATCTAACAAAAATAAAATTCTTAAATTTTATTTAAACAAATAAACAAATAAAACAAAACAAATTCATTATAAATTCTATTAATAAAAATTGATTAAAACAATTTTCATAAAATTCCAAATAACATACAAAATTGTACAAAAATAAATAATAATTTTTAGTTTTTCATGTGTAACATATATATATATGCATAAATACACACACATACACCAAAGTTTTATACAAACACATAATTATGTATATAGATATGTACATATACATATCTATTAATATATTATTATTAAAATTAAAATGTAATTAATTATTCATCAAAAAGTAAGTATATAAATCTTTATTTAAAATTCTAGATCATTTAGTAAACTATAAGTATATATTTTAATAAATATGCATGTATCTATGTATATGTAAAAATTAACTTTTCAAAAAGTGCATAATATATATACATAAATACATAGCTGAAACTCATCTGTTATACTCGTAGATGTATGTATATATATGCATATGAACTGCTTTGTAGATATGTGCATACATACATACATATATTATACATACATATAGATTATACAACATGAATATTATTTTCATGTACTTGTAAATCTTAAAATTCAAATGAAAAATGTGACGTTTATTTTAATCTGATCTCTTTCTTTCTTTTTAAAAAATAAAAATAAAATTTTTTATTTTTCATTTTCATCTTATTTTCTTTTCTATTTTCTTTGTCTTTCTTCTTTTGACTAACAATTTTCTTACAGTTGAAGTGAAAATAATCTTTTTGAAGTTTCACATAACAATTTCAAAATATGTATGTAATGTATATACGAGTACATATTATAAAAATAAAAAAAAAATGAAAAATCAGAAAAGAAAAACAACAAAAAGAAAAATAAAGAAAAACATAAAAAGAAAAATAAAGTTTATTTGAACATTAAAATTAGTTTTATGCACTTGATTCTAAAGTAGGTATGTAAATTATAAAATAACTTTTTTTTTTTTGACAAAGCTTTACACTATATATACATATGTACATATATTGTATATACTTGCATATTTTAGCTCAATGTATTCTTTATGTTAGAATTTTCGAAAATAATTTTCTGATGTTTAAAGAAAGAACATTTTATTATATGTATGTGCATGTAAAAATGTAATAAAAGATTTTATATGTAGTTGAATGCTCATACATATATGTATGTGTGTTTGTATTATATACATATATAATATATGAATATATATTTCATAGATATCAAATAATTATAAATTTAAAGTAGTTTACAATTTTCACTTCATTAAAATTTTCCATTTTATTATTATTCTTATATAAAATCAAAGTGTAAATAAACAAGAAAAAGGAAAATAATTAAATTTATTAAGTCAGGATTTTAAAATATGACAAATTTTCATAATATTTTGAAAAAAGAAAAAAAAAAAAAACAAATAAGAAAAAAAAATTCATTTAGCTATAATTTGGAAATGATGATGATATTTTTGATATGAAACTGTCGAAACTTTTATCTTTGAATAATAAAATTATTAATTTTTTTTTTTTTTACATCTTTTATCATGTTGAAATAAATTTCATTTTTATTATTTTTTTTAACTGAATAAATACATTTTCAAATAAATATAAAACAAACAAAAAATTGTTAACTGTAAAAATTGTTAAATTGTAAATTTTAAAGGATCTCTTTATTTGTTCACTATATTCCTCTACTAAAATACTTAGTATTTTAAAGTAAAATTTTAAATTTCAAGATTTTTATAAATGTACTTTTTTTTTTGTGCATTTTAAATGGTTATTTTGCAAGATGTTGAAATATGGGAACATACATACTAGTATTTATGTACATAATATGTGATGAGTTTTTAAAAAAATTTACAAAAAATCATGCAAAAAAGAAAGAAAAAAAACCATTTAAAAAATTTGTTTTTCACTTGTGATTTTTAAATAAGTTCAGTTCATACGTCTAGTTTATTAAAAATATTTTAAGTAGAGAAAAAATTCGTTGAATTTTTCAAAAAGAACAAAAAAAAAAAAAAAAACCATAAGAGTGTCAATAAAATTTTTGCATGTGAAATTATGAAAACTTTTATGTATTTTATTCCTAAACTACATATTATGAAATATCATTGAAAAAAGAAAGTTAGAAATTAGAAGAAAAAATAAATAGAAGGGAAAATTTACGATTTTATACCATTTTTCATTTAAAAGAAAAAGTAAATTATCATACTAGTTTTTTTTAAATTTTATCTATTTTTCTTTTTTATTTCTAAAATTTGTATGAAAAATGAAACAAGATTAAAATTTTTTTTCTTTCTATTTATCAAAAAAAAAAAAAAAAAAATGATCTAGGACAAATGATTTGTGATTTTATTGTTGTTTTTTAATTTTCAAAACAAGAGAAAATCATTTATAAATTTGGTATCTATAGCTTGAAACATACAATAGAACCTTTTTTATTGTTTTCTTAACATGAACATTTTTATTTTCTTACTTCAATTTTTCTTTAATTTTTTTTTTTTGTTTTAATAATTTTTTGTATGGTTTTTCACAATCATACACTTTTTTAATAAGTTTTTTCCATATAAAAGGACGACACTTTATGGTTTTTGATTTAAATCGGATAATTGATGATGACGGTAATTTAGATTTTTTTTTTTTTTCGTAGAAAGACGACAACAAAAAAATGTAAATGAAGCAAAAGAAAAAAAGATAGACATAAAAACAAAAACACGAGAAAAAAAAAACAACATATGTATGTTGTCGTTATATGTATTTTTTATTATATTTTTACAAATTTTTCACAACTTTTTGTATCTTTTCTCGTTGAGTTTTTATTCTAAGTAAACTTTGCGTTTTAAAAAAAAAAAACATTGAATCTTTGGTGTACAAGAAAAAAATATCAAACGAATAAAAGAAAATTCGAGTATGTTCAATTATGTCTGCTTGAAAATCACTTGGAATTTTTTTCTCTATAAGCTAGACAAAACAATATTTAAAAAAAAATTATAATTAGATAAAAGATTATTTTTTTTTTTAAAGATATACATATATTTTCTCTATATCAAGAAACATCTTGATTTAAAAATTGTGTCCTATTATGTAGGAGTATTATATTTTCACATAAATTTTTTTTTTTCGTTTCTTATGAGTATGAAAAAAAAATAAACAAGAAAATGAAAACAAAAACGATGTCCTTATTGAACATTTTTACACTCGAGAAATATTTTAACGTTTTTTTTTTTTATTTTTATTTTTAATCTTCAATTATTTAACTGGATGTTATTTATTTTTTTTTCATTCAAATAATTCGTTTCTACACATATTTTAACAATATTATATTTAAAATTAAAAATGGCAGAAAAAAAAAAACTTTTGTTCATGATTTTATTTTAATAATTTCATATGAAAAAATTAAAAAAAAATACACAAACATTTTTTAATTAAATCCTTTTCTTTATTAAACAAAAGCACACTGTTTATATCCGTTTTTGTTATTTTGTTTTACGTAGTTAATAAAATTTTATCAATATCCTTCATAACAAAAAAATGTTACTCATTTTGTTACTATTTTTTTTTTATCTCATGTGGTTTTTTTTTTTTAAATTTAATATTTCCATAACTCTCTCCAGTATTGTAATATTTATTTAATATTTTTCATGTAATACATATAATTGAAGAAGGGGGCAAAAAAAAATTTTTTTTTTATTATAGATTTTTTAAATTAAAAAATTGAATCAATAAAAGTGCATAAAAATGAAATATTGTATTATTCATTTTTCTGTGAAATTCATAATTTTTTTTTTCGTTTGTATAATATGTTTTTTTTTCTCTCTTTCTTTTTGTTGAAAATGGGTTAAAATATCTCATAATAGACCTATGTAATTAATTATCTAGATAGTGTTTTTTTTTTCCCTGGAATTTTAACAATCATGTCATTTTATATAAAGAAGAAAAAAAAGGAATAATATTAATATAATAGTTAAACAAAATAAAATAAAAATAAATTTTATCATGATGTGACAATTTTTTTTATTGTAATTATTTTTATTTCTTTTCATGCGATATTTACATTGATTTGCTGTCAAAATCATGAATCATGAAATTATTCTTGTAGAATATTAATTAATATTCACAATAATATAAGCAATATATTTTTATTACAAGCGAATATACATTATATATTTTTTTCCGTTATGTATTTGTATTAACGAACGATGGAAAAAAATAAATTAAACTGACAATAGTCCTTCGACATTTTTATTTCAGAGATGAGATAGGCAACCAAAAAAAAAAAAAAAGATGATGGCTACATAATAATTTTCATTGAGATGTTATTTAGATGATCAGATTTTTTATACGTAAAATATGTATTGTATATGTGTATGTATATATTTTTTTAATTGTTTAAAAAAATTTCATGTCAAAAAATTTTAACAATATTTAATGTTGTCCTTCTTTTAAATTTTTATCATATTTTTATTAATTGAATAAATACATACATATACATCAATCACAGTCTTTTTTTGTTTTTTTTTTTTTTGTTTTTCACATTTATTTTTTTTTTTTCGCTTTTCTTTTACTTGGATTTCATAATTAATTTCATTTTATTCAGATTTAAATTGTCGAAATTATTTGAAATTTGTAATGACATTTTTTTTTTTCGTTCTCTTGTAAAAAAATTTTGTTACTTTATTATTTTTTTATGGTTTTCCTTCTTTTTTTTTTTTCTAGAGAAAAAGAAAATCAAAATCAAATTTAAAAAAAAAAAAAAAAACAACTAAAGACTCATCAAAATTTAAATGCATTTCCCAAAAGAAAATTTATGACTTGAAGTTTTCGTATTGTAAAATGAATTTCTTTATATATATTTTTTTTTAAATTTTATTCTTAAAAAGTTTTGTATTTGATTTGTGTTATTTTTGAAATATGTACATATATAAGTACAATATGTACATAGATAGTTATTTCTTTTTATTTTTTTACAAAAAAAAAAAAAAAAAAAAAACTAAAATATTTGTAAAAATAAAGGTTTCTGATTTTGACAGAATAATTCAAAAAGTCTTGACAAAAATTTCAACAACAAAAAAAAAACATTATATATTTTTGTGAGTATGTATGTATGCACTTTTTTGTATTTACATAAAATCCATAAAAATAGAAGGAAAAAAAAAATCATATTAGAATTTTCTAATATTAGTACTATTTTCGAGAAAAATAAAAAGAAATAATAAAGTAAAAGAAAATTGAATATAGTGAATGTGAATGAACAAAAAGGGAAAATACTTATATAGTTCTTTCATTTTTAAGATGAATTTTTGAAAGTGAAAAAATAAAAAAGAAGTGATAAAAATGAAAAATTATATTTATTTGAGTTCAAATGCACATAATAGAAATACAAATCCTTTTTTTTTTTTCTATTTGAATAAAAAAAAAAAAAAATGTATATGTATGTACTACAATTGAAAAAGATCATTCAAAATATTGTTATGATATAAATGCTTTCTATTCCACACAATATATAATATAAATATGATTGTGTAAATCCAGAACATATAATACATTTTTTTTTTCTTTAATGCTTTCACATAAAGTATTTGTACTTTTTTTTTAAACCTAAGTGCATTGAATTATTTACAAAATTTATTGACAATTTGTGACCTCTTTTAAATGATTTCTTTCGATGTACCTTGGTTGTTTGCTTATTATATTTATTAATATTTTTCCTTCAAGATATGTCTTTACATTTATACGTAAGTACATAAAATGTTTTTATCCGAAGTAAAAAAAAAGGATAGGTATTTAGTTTTTTTTTTTTTTTTTAGTTTTTTTTATGAGTTCTGTTTGTTCTTTTTCATGATCTTTTAAAAAATCTATTCAATTTTATCATTTCCTGTCAATCCTTAAATCAAGACATTTTTTTCTTCTTTAGAAATACAATAATAACAGATAGTAGAAAAAATTCTATAGAAAGTTTACATCAAAATTTGTAGTGAAAATAAACAAAAATTCAAAATAAAAATCCTTATAGAATGGATTTCTTTGTGTTATTCTCAACAACAGACAACAAATAAAACAAATCTAGTAGAATTTAAGAAATTTTAGATATTATGTAATTTTAAAAATAAACATGATTATAATATGAATTTATTTATAAATAATAGTAAATTTTTTTATTGTTATATCATAAACTTTTCAAATATTAAATTTAATTAAACAGCAACAACAACAAAATTACATCATAATTACATTTTTTTTTTTTTTTATTAATTGAAATATAAAATTATAAAATTCATAAGAAGTGTTTAATGAATTTTTCCTTTTTTTAAAATACACACAAACACGTCATATACATTGACATATACATATAAGTATAGTATATATTCAATTACATAATTATATAAAATATGAAAAGAAACTGAAAACTTTCTCTTTTTCTTGTAATTGAAATTTGCATTATTTCTTAAACTTGAATCAAATTAAGTTTATAATACATATAAGTATATGATGATGATGATGTTGCTTGCTTGCTGACAAAAACATTTTACTTATTGCATTTTATATTGAATAATTTAATTTATTGTTTTGCATGTAAACAACATTTTGTTATTATGGTATTATTGTATTTATTATGTATACATACATAAATTAACAGAATATGATATACATATTGTATATTTTGAATATGTTTTATTCATTATTAATTTTACTTTATTTTTTTTTTTTATGTTCAACTTTTTTTTTAAAATGATACATTTAACTATACTTTATATTTCAAATACGAAAACAATACAAAAAAGAAAAAGAAAAAAAAAAACAATTAAGTAAAAGAGAGAAAAGAAAATGAATAAAGAATCTTTTTCTTTTAAAAAATAAAAGAAAAACAAATTTTCTGTGTCTTTTGTAACTCGTTTATTTTTAATTAAAATTCTGTAATTAATATTGCATACATATGTACATACATATCTACACATTACATATACAAGAGTTATGTTAATTATATATTTAATAATATTATTTTGTTGTTAATTTTTTTTCTCATTTTTAGTTTTAAATTTAAAAAAAAAAAAAAAATTGAGTCAAAGGGAAAAATAAAAAAACTGGCTATAAAGGAAAAATGCAAAATAATAATAAATGTAAAAATATGAATAAATTTTTCATTTTATGAAAAAAATAAAAATGCTCAATTATAATAATAATGAAGTAAATCAGAAACGCCTTAAGTAATGTACTTTATATAATAACTTTGTTTTAAATATGACAACAACAAAAAAAAAATATCATTTTTTTTTTTCGTCTTTTGAAATTTATATGTTTATAATTAAGTATTATTTAGTTTTTAGTTTTTATTTTCATTTTCTTTTAAAATATCACTGTTAATTTGTCACATCACATTAAAATTATTACATTTTTTCTTTTAAAAAGATAATTTGTGTCTTTTTTAAAAAGCCTATATAAGAACTTAACTAAACTTAATTTATCCTTTGAAAAATTTAGAGTAAGTATTTTTTTTTTTTTTTTTGGAACGCTAGAAACATGGTAAATTTTAAGAAATTATTTTATATTTTTCTAGTTTTGTAAGGACTTGTACGGTTTTTTTTTTTTTTTTTTGAAAAACTTAAATAGAAAAAAATTTATTGTTATGACATATAAGGCTGTAAAAAAAAAAAATACCATAAATACTTACATGTAAAATATAAACCAAAATTTATGAAAAAAGTAAAACACATAATTTTTGAACATAAAAATAATTGAATATATTTATAAGCTTAAAATGGTATAAGAAAGAATTCAAATGATGAAGAAGAAAAAAAAAAAAGGAAAAACAAGAGAGAAAAAATTGTTGGAAAATCAGAAAATGTGATGATAATGGCATTATCCTGTAGAATACAAATGGATTGTTGTTTTTTTTTTTCACTCTCTTTTTTCTTTCATAATACGTATACTAGTAGGAAAATGAAGCATAATAAAAAAAAAAGGAAAAATCTCAGAACATAAGAAATATCATTAGATAGATACGTATACATACATAACTTTTATATACATGTATATGTGTGTGTATATGTACATATAGATTGAAATGATGGGTAATTCGCCTCTTATAAAATACCACTAAAAAGTATATACCACACATAAATATAAATATATATATATATATATATATACATGAACATATATACAACTATATATTTATACGTATGTATGTATGTAATAATGTATAATAGTTTAATATCATTTTTCTTTAAATAAATGAAAACGAAAGAAAGGACACAGCAGTTGAAAAGGAAAATAAGCAAGCAACCAGGAAAAAGATTCTTTTTATAATGTGAATGATGCCTACAAAATGTTTGGCAGATGTTTCCGGTGAATCAAATGAATCCGCAACTTAAAGAGAATAGATGTAGATAAATACTAAAAATAACTGTTAGTTGTTACATACATACATACGATGTATACATATCTCATTTATGTATGTATATAAGTATATATGAATGAGTATGATTAGATTGTACTTATATATATGTATATAAGTATATCTTACATAATATTAAGATTGCGAATTTTCATAGTCACTATATGTATGCTATAATATTTGATTAAAATAAAAAAAAAAAAAAAAGAGAAAAATAAAAGGAAAATGTAAAAGCAAAAGAAAAACAATTTTTTAGATACAATGACGACATATCACTACCAGACGACTCGTTTATGTCAATTTAACAATTTAGCTACTTTTGTTTAAAAAAGTATTTACATAGGGTATATATAGGGTATTTAATATTGAATTTTTAACAAAATTATGATATTCCAGAAAATTTTGAAGAATTTAAAAAAAAAACAATTTTGTATTTTTTATTCATATGCGATTTAATTTTCCATCTCTGAAAATTTTTTTCATACAAACAATTAATTTATAGGATAAAAAGTTTAAAGAATTATAGTATATAATGTTTTTCAAGTAAAATAAAACTAACCATTATCATTATAATTGATGTTGTACACCAGTGTAAATGTTAGCGTTTTAAAATTAACTAGAGATTAAATTGACTTTTTTGTATATCACACATGCACCATAAAATTCCAAGTGATACCCCTTATTTACTGAGTATAGAAAATAAATTTATTCGTGTTACAGAGTGGCTTAGAAATCAATGTAATATATGTATAAAGTCCATTTTCTAATATTTTATAATTTTCGTAAATTTTCACATCAGAAAGTCTTGTTTCTTGCCTAACATTAATTTTTTCAATTTTTCTTACGGACTTCCGGACAGACATTGGTTTCTAAGTCACTCAATTACATTTATGTTGTTTGTTCTTATAATTGCTTCTGGTCATTAAGCAGAAGAGCTTTTAACTACCTTAGTACCTCATTATGACATTCAAATAAATTCGTATGCATAAAAAATTTAAAATTTTTTATTTTTTTTTATTTTTGATAAACACCCTATGTTCGTAGATTTTCTACGATTTAACTAGAATAAAGTTTATACAGATTTTTTCATTTATTTTCTTTATGCAAGACACAATTTGTCATTGATTAAGTGAAATTCCTTTGGGTATATTTTCTAGAGGTTCATTGTAGAAAATTAAAATAGTTATTTGCATTACTCACAATATTTTTATTCTTCTTCTTCTTTTTTTAAATATTTTTATTACATCTTAGTATTATTATTATTTTTTTTTTCACTATCTGGTTTGAATTTAGTAATAGAAAAAAAAAAGATATAAAAAATTATTTACATTGTTTTCATTTGTTTTTGTAATATTTTGTGGTCGAATTTTTAATTTTTAGTCTTTTCTCTTGTACTTTTAATTTTTATTTAAAACTAAAAAAAAAAAAACTCTTTCTTTTTTGTTTTTTCAAAAGATGAAAATAATTTTATGTGTCAAAGCAATCAAAATTATTTTTTAGGTCTTATAAATTAAAATGGTATTTAAAATGAAAAATAAAAAAGAAAAGGATAAAATGAAAAAAAAATATATATACATATACCTGAAGTTTATTTTTTTTTTAAATGATGAATTATATGAGACTCTTTAAAAAAGAATAAAAAAAAAAACATTTTTTTTTCTTTTTTACATCAGTTAAATAAAAAAAAAAAAATAAATAAATAAACAAGTATATAAAAAGTAAGATAAAATGAACAAGAGGAACCCAATTTTTTTTCTCTTCCTTTTAAGCTTTTATTATAGTTTTTTTTTCTTATGTAATTAGTGTAAAAGCCTGTAAAAAGCAGTAAATTATTTTCCAGGTATATATTTTTTTGTTGTTGGTTTTTTTTTCTTTCTGTTCTTTGATGTGTGTTTGTTTACACATAATGACCAAAGTATTCATTTTCATTTACTTTCTTTTTGAAAAGAAAATACATAAATGAAAAAAAAAAATAAAAATAAAAATAAAAAAATAACTTAAAAAAACAAATAGAACGGAAAATTGTACGAGTATACTTCGAAAAAATAAAGATGAAAAAATGTCAATACACGGAACGGAAAAAAAGGATGAATCAACTTTATCACATTGAAAAAAATAAAAAAACACAGTGCAAAACTGATTGTAAAAGAAAACATTTTGCTTTTTTTTTTCTCTCTTTTAGTTCCTTCATTAGTTCGTATTCAATTACTCTGATAGTATAGTTGCAAAAATATTCTCGAGCTTTCAGTTAGTATAAAACTTTATCTTAATTTTTTATTTATTCATTCATTTTAATTAAATTTAAATTCACTTTGATCGTCAAAGTATTTAAAAAAAATTTAAACACTACTTAAAAATTGAAAAAAAAAAAATCTTAATATTAAGATACTGATTTAATTAATTGACTGATGTATTGGTAAATTGTTTATATTTATAAAATTTAAAAAAAAAGAAAAGATTTATAAGAACAGAAAGTAGAAGGAAATTTTTAAAACAAAGAAACAACTAGAAAATCTTGTTTAACAATTTCAACACTCTGATCCCTTTTTTTTTTTTTTTTTTTATTTGATAAGTTTTACTTTTTCTAAGTCAATTATGTCTAATTAATCTGATTTATACTTGAAAAAGAATCTCATTTAAAAAACAATAGCTTAAAAAAAACACTTTTTTTTTCAATGAAAAAACTGAACTG
Source organism: Bombylius major (assembly GCA_932526495.1). NCBI lineage: Eukaryota > Metazoa > Arthropoda > Insecta > Diptera > Bombyliidae > Bombylius > Bombylius major. The sequence goes on from OW052046.1 coordinate 38,681,946, forward strand.
TCATTTACCATTACCATAATCATTTTTGTCATAGAGTGTTTTTTTTTATTGTATCTGTAGCTGTGGTATAATAGTATTTTTATACCTATAAAAAAAATACTAATTTTAAGTGTTATTGTGAAAAAAAAATTAAATTAATTAACAAGTAACTTACCTATTTCATATTTTTTTTTTTCATTTTTCATTTTTTCATTCTATTTGTTCTCATTAATTTTTCATCTTATTCATTAATTTTAACAGGTAAAATATGTTTTATTAAAATAAAGTAGATGATTTTTATAAATTTTCTCAAGTATATTATTTTGTGTTTACAAAATATTAACTTTTTTAAAACAAAACTTCATTAGGATACTAAAATTATGTGTCATTCAATTTTCATTGTTCTTGAAATTGAAAGGATTTTTTTTTTTTTTTAAATTTTTATTAACAAATTTTTTTTTAATCATTTAAAAAATATTGTACAATAAAATTTACATTGTAAATTAAATTATATATATTTTTTTTTAGTATGAAAGAGCTATTTAAATAATAATCTTTCATTAAAATGTTATTTTAAGCTTATAATCCTTGTCATTTTAGAATTATGTAATATTATTAATTATTAGTATCCTTTATGGTTGTTGTTTCTTGTTGGCAAAATAAGTAATTTAAAAAGGTATTTTCTGTTTGTTTTTTTTTATATTTATTGCTTGAAATTATTAAGAAAAATATAGCTTCAACATGTAAAGCACCACTAATGTTCATATTTTATTCTCAAAAATGATCATTATTTTGCCAGTAAATATCAAGTGGTGTAACGATCATAAATATGTATGTATGTTCATTTTTAGTTTCAAGTAATATTTCATAATTTTATTTAACCACCAATAAAATAAATAAATCCAATGTAGCTGGGTCCCCTACCCCACACTCGATAGAAAAAGAATGAGGAAAAATCAATATCATCAGCGTCTCAGGAAGTATACTTTGGGCGATACTACTATCTGCAAGTGATTCCTGAACATATGTAGTTCAGGGAGAACTTCATCATATATAGCTAAAACAGCTTTTAAGGCCCGCTTAGAAGACAAAAAGAATTACAAAACTGGATTGCTAAGAAGCTGAATAATAAGTCTCGGTTTGAATTAGGGCTGTCGCCCCATAGTATATACTAGTAAAATAAATACATGTCATGGAAGATTAAAAATACGAACGTTTTTCATTTCGTATTTCAATGTAATAAGCATTGAACAAATTAATATAAACTTGAGAACACGTTGTTTGGTGTGAATAAATTCTTCTTTTTACTAAATTTTAAGTAAAAATATAATTAAATTAATCAGCTATTTACTTCCTAATTATCGCACATTTATATTATTATTTTTTTTTTATATTTTGACACTTTCATTCTTATCTACATATATACATATGTCACATATTATTACTTCATTTCATACAACAACAAAAAAGAATGATTTATTCAAACATATATTCATTATACAATAATTTTTTTAAGAATATAATCAAAATAACAAGTCAACAGAAAAACAGAAAAAGTAAAAATTTCTCGTCTTTTATATATGTACATATATGTATTTTTTTATATGAGTACTTATTTCACTTTTAAAGAAATTGATGTTGTTACTAAGTAGCGTATTACATGGAAAAGTTTCTATTCTTGTCTCGTAAAATTAAAATAAATATGTTCTCATAAGAAGAAATATCTTAAAAAGAGTATGTACTCGTATAATATTTTATATACTTTAATACAGTATCTTTTTTTTTTTTTTTGCTATTCTATAAGAAGCCTACTACATTATTATTCTAATAATTTATAATTTTAGATATATTCACCTACCTATTTCATCTTAAATTCTCTTTATAAATGTATCTAACTACATACATACATATAGTCGTATGTGTCTACAAGTATCTCTTTGTTTTTTTTTTTTAATAATACATAATGTATGAAATAAGTTCAATGTTTTTCTTCTTCACTTTTTCATATTTTTTTGGGTTTTTTTTTTATTTTTATTTTATTTTTGTTTGAAGAGTTAATTACAGATTAATATAAATTAGAAATATATTTTATAGAAGAGTTTCCATTGAGTGGAAAAAATAAGGTAAAAGATAAAAGAAATAAAATTTCACATTTAAAGAATATTTTTACAACATTTTTACTCAAAAAAGAAAAAAAAAAATTTTTCTTGTCGTGTTTCATATATGTATTATGAAAGTATGTAACTATGTACTTTTCTTTTTTGAGAAAAACTTTTTTATAATGAAATGTGTAATTTTGTTACATAATAATAAAAATAAATGAATAGAAAATTTAATATGAAATAATAATGCATGAAATTAATATCATATTTTTATGATATATCTTTAAAATAATTACACATAATATGTACATATGTGTATGTATGTACGTTACGGTGTAATAAAATGAAAGATTTATAAATAAAAATATTGATTTAAAAATTTTCTTTTTTAATTTTTAATTTTCTAATAAAACATTAATAAATATTTGAAAATAAAAGGATTCAGGATATATCCAACATAACATGTATGTTCCATTATGTCATTTCCAAATTTAAAAAAAAAAAAAAAACAAAATCATCATTTTATGTACGTACTAAATTTAAAAATACTTATCGTTAAATATTTTCTACATTTCTAAATTTAAGATTTCGAATTATTGTAATCATGATTTATATACATAAAAAAAAAAAAAAAAAAAAAAAAAGAAGCAATTAAAATTACAAAATTCTGGATATATTATATGGATTGTGTATCCTTCATTCGTATTATGTAATAATTATTTTTTCTTTTTTTTTTTTTTTTCCAATTTCTGAAAACATTTCCAGAATCATTAAATTTTATGGAATCATTTACAGTAATATGATATGTAATTCTGATTAAAATTGGATTTTTATCCATTAAGGGAATTTTCATAATCGTATTCGAATATTAAACATACATATTATGTATATAGTACATACATACATACATACATATATATGTTTGTTTGGTTTTTATAGTTTTAAAACCATTTATTCATATCACAGTTTACATATTTTACAAATTTCCTGCTGCATGTTACTTTAAAGCTTACTTGTAATTATTTTTTAATTCTGAAAATGTTCAACAAGAATTAGTTGAAATATATTTTAAATTGGATTTTATAAGAAAACTTGTAATTACAAAAAAAAAAAAATAAAATAAAATAAAAAAAAAATAAATACCTAAATAAAATAAAATACGTATTTTTTATTTAACCAAATTTTACGATTATTTCTAATTGTGAGTTGTAAGGATATTAAAGTTTCTCTAAAAAAAAAAACAAAAAATGAAATTAAAATTGAAACTAAAAAAAAACTATTTGTTATATACATGTATAGCAGTTTTTTACACTAATAAAAACTTAAAATACATACTTTAAAATGTTCCATAGTATAAGGACTAAAATTTATAAAGCCAAAATTTTGAATAAAATCGAACAATTCAAATATAAAGTTATACCAACCAATTTTTGATTTTTTTTTCTTCCCTTATTACAAATCTTTTTATATGAAGCATTAAAACAAATTTGAAAAATTTTGAAGTATGCCCATATACATAAATATGTAAGCTTATCAAACAAAATGACATTTTAATTAAATTTATGAACAATTTATTCATTTAGACTGAAAATATCACATATAATAAATATAAAATAATGTTAACATTGAAGAAAAAAAAAATAAGTCACAGAAAAAACAGCAATAAGAAAACATAAAAAAATATATATATAGGTATGTATCATATATATAAAAAAAAACATAATTAATAATGATTTTTATTTTCTGTAAATATGCCTACGGTCGACTTATTTTTTTGTGATGAAACTTTAAATAAGTAATCTATGTAAGTATAAAAGCTTTTCCTTATTACTTTTTTCTTTTATTCTTCTTCAAATTTTTATTATTAACTGAAAATTAATGATATCTGAATTAAATTAAGTGTAACAATATTAAATTTATTACAATTCTTATCGAAAATGTCCTTTTTTAATCTTAAAATTCCCAAGTGGTTTATTATACTTTAATCATTTAGGACATACACCTACTGTTTAATGAAATTTTATATATGTACCTAAATATAAAAATATACGTATATGTTATCCATATACACCCACACTGTATACATATATGTAATATACGTATTTGTATGTATTTATTATATACTTGTATATGATATATGAAACAAAAGATAAATATAATAAGGATACAATTAATCCTATTTAATTTTTTTTTTTTTCGATTATATTACGAAAATTTTTATATTCTTTAACTTTTAACTTATTAAAAAAAAAAAGAGAAAGGAAACAAGAAGGAGGAGGAAAAAAATATAAAAAAAAAATTAAATAATGTGATTTATTTCTTTTTTTTTTTTTTTTTTAATCATCTTGAAAATATAAAATAAAATGTGCTTTCAACTATGAAATTATTGCTTTTTTATAGTTTGAAAAAAAAAAAAGGGAAGGAAGAATTTTTTATTTTTGTGCTTTTGCTTTTTTTTTTCTTTTTTCATCGTTAGAATCAAATTTTAATTGAACTTATCAAAATATAAATCAGTTTAATATAATTTGATTTTGAATTATGATTCTTTTTTTAAATGAAATTTAAAAACAAAATAAAATAAATAACAAAAAAGAGGGGAAAGATTAGATAGTACTTTAAAAGAGAAAATAAGAAAGAAAAAAAAAAGAACATGTGTACAGAGTGAAAAAAAAAAAAGTTGGGAAAAAAGTTTTACAACAATAAAAGAAAATATAATATATTATATAAATATACGTACATGTATGTATATAAAAATGGATCATGATTTAAAATCTTTTTCTTTCTTTCTTTTTTATGACTAAAACAAAGATACTATGATGGAAAAGTTTACGATGACATTAACTTTATTTTATGATATCATAATAATAATACTGGATTTTAATCTAGGAATTCAGCAGTAAATATTATAAGGTAACCCAAGCCTCTGGCAAACCAATGATGATGACAATAGAAGTAATTTATTGATATGTATTTTATTTATACATACCCTTATTTATATATACAAAAATACATTAACATTGTATTTAAAATAGAATAAACCAACACATATGTATAGTATATATTACAAATATACATACACGTATATGTATGTACGAGTATGTACGCACATGATAAATATTTAGTTATGAGCTTCAAATAATTTTCAGTGATAATCTATAATAATATATTGCAGATTTGTAATTACATTTTAAAACTTAAATAAAGGATATTTTATTTAGTACATTTATAAAAAAAAAAATAATACAAAAAACTTTCAAAATAAAATTAAAATAAAATTTTTCTTTGATTTTTTACATGAAAAATTAAAACAATAAAAAACCTTTATTGATTTTTATACAATTGATCATCATAAATCCGTGATATTAGTGGAAAACTTTGAATGATGTTTATGTCATTGTGTTGGTTGTTTTGAAATAAAAAAGTATTTAAATTAATGTCTTTTTTCTTTTAGTCGTTGCTTTTTTTTAAAAGGATTATGATTGTAAATTCTTTAAAAAATACATCCTTTATCTGGCAAAAGCTTAAGTTTTTTTTTTAAATTTTTATTATTCATCGTTACTTCTGGCTTCACAGTATTCTCTATAAAGCTCAATTATCCGATTGTTAAAGAGTATATTACTCCAGGTAACTCGTTCAATCGGTTTTTATATCCATTTTACATAGAAATAATTAAATATAAATTTTGAAAAGTCAATTTTACACAAAAATTTTTCACTTTCCGTTATACAAAAATATTTATTTTGTGTTTTTTTTTTTTTTACTCTACAGAACACTTTTAGATGTTTATTTATTTCTTTTGTATTTGTTTGTTTGTTTGTTTTTTTTGTTTTTTGTATTTTGTTTTTGTAAGTAATCTTTGCATTTATTTTTCTTTGTAAATAAGGAGTTTATCTTAAATTTTATTATTACATGTATCACACATACATATATACTCCTATACTATATTATATTTATTTATTTATTTATATTTTGTACTTATATTTCTTATGATTTTCTTATTAACATCTGTTCTAAATCGTGGGTATATGATTGCCATAGTATAAATCAAATTTTTATTACCATAGTCCTTTTTATATATGGTACATAGATGTTTATTCAACACATTATATGAGCTGTATAAAATCCAATTTATTTTTTCCAATCATTTATATGTGTATACAAATGTATGTATAATATAAATATTATATATACCATATAAATATACATGTGTAATACATACATATTTTATATAATAATGTGCAAAATCTATAAATATTATGATTAACTGTTGTGTAAATCCCTTACAAAAATCATAAGAAAAAAAAATAAAAATAAAAAAGAGAAAGAAATGTCGAAAATTGTGATTTAAGATGAGAGTACTACAAAACATTCAAAATATTGAATTGATACATATGAACATTTTATGACACACGATGCATAATAATATAACAAATCATGATTATTTTCAATATTCTATAATATAGTATTTAGGTACATTTTTTAAATTTCTATATATGTATGTATAAATATGTACATAAATATAAGGTGTTACATAAGAGGTTAATTTTTTGTTTTTCGAAAATTTATGGGTGTTTGTACTCTATTTTTTCTATTAATATAATTTCGAAGTTAACTGCTAGATTCAAAATTGAGTCGAGGCTAGTACTAGAGTGTCTTAAGACTGTTATAACACTCGCCAGAACAAACAAAGTTTATCTTATGTGGGTTCCGGGACACGAGGGAATCAAGGCCAACGAGCTGGTGGACTCCCTAGCGAAAAAAGGCGCCAGCTCCAAGATTTTTGGTCCAGAACCCTTCTGTGGACTGCCTAAAAGCTACACCAAGGGTTCTATAAGAAAATGGGAGATGGAAAAGTGCATCTCCTACTGGGAAAAGACTCCCGGTAACAAGCAAGCGAAGGAGTTTATTAAACCTTCAGCTAATATTGCTAAGAAACTGATCAACCTCAATAGGAACGAGTTAAGGACAATCACGGGACTTATCACTGGGCACTGTCGGCTCAATTACCATCTGAACAAGATAAGGCTCAAAAAGGATGACAAATGCAGGTTCTGCAAAGAGGCTAAAGAGACCTCAAAACACATTCTGTGTGAATGCGAGGCTTTGGTCTCAAAAAGAGTGCGATACTTGCACCAGGTCATTGTTATGTAAAAACTTGATTATATAAAAAATAACCTGTGTATCTTATATTTTATACACATTTACTTTGCATTTTAATGTACATATTTAAATTTTGCCAAATAATAAAATTTTAATAAAAAATCGGCCATTCCACGACGGACATTAAAGAAAATTTGTTTGAATCTTTTTACTTTTTTACGTTTATATACGTAGTTGAAATGTATTCCAGTTTAATTTAAATAATAATATTGATCCACCCAAAAATCTACCAAACCGAAAGGAAGATATTTTCCAAGAATTCTAGTTTTAGTTTTATATGGCGAGAAGTGACTATGACGATCGGAACATGAAATAACACCCGTATTTACAGTCATAACTTCAACATTATTTCTCTTCAAAGTATATAACTTCACACCTCCTGTTTCATGGTAAATTTTTAGGTGGTAGTCTTAGCAAACTACAAAAGAAACTTATTATTTCTCTAACTCGCCAAAATTAAGATAAATAACAAATTATGTTTTCCAGGTGCATATGACGGACAGGACAATTGAAAAGTTTTAAATGCATTTTATGAAAAAAACAAGAAAATGATAAAATTAAACACTGAAATTATAATTTTTTAAATACGAACTTCATAAAACGCATTTGGTAACAACTTAGTTACACCTGCCATTACCGTTACCACCCATTTTACCACCCACCTTACTACCTACCTTGCCACCTACCTTACTACCTTTGTATGTACTCGTATGTATGTTTATGCTCGTACAAATTGAAAAAGTATTAAAAATAAGAATATATATGAATATGAATTTAGCTCTTTTATAATCTACAATATGTATGAGTTAGTAATATTTACTATATTTAGCTAATAATTATAATGTATATTTATAATAATACATACATACATACATGTACCTTTTTTTAATGTTCATAATTTAATGTGTGTATATGATTACATATCATCACAATCATACATATCAACATATGTATGTATATGCATATGTACATACAAGATATAATTTATGTATATGTGTGTATATTATAAAATGCAAGAAAGATATTATCCTTTTTACCATTTTGGTAATTTATTATGTTACCCAAATGTACCATTTTATCAAGTGCTTCTCGCTTTTCAAACATTTTTATATAAATGAATACAAGAGGAAATGTACATACATATGTATATGTATGTATGATGTACATACTATATTGAGTCTTGCATCTTATACTAACTATTTAGGTACATATACATACTTTCATTTTTTTCTTTTCTTTTCATTTTTTTTCTCACTATACATATGTATACTCGTATATGTATATATTATTCTTTTTTTTTTTTTGAATTTTTCTTGTAAAATTTATAAATATATTCACACATGTGAATTCATTTATGTATGTTGAAATATATGTAGGTATATAATACAAAACTATATAATATATTGTATTATATAGTGTATCCCGTGCAACCAAGCTATATAGCTAGCTATAAAGAACTATAAAGATTTGCGTGAAGCTCTTTATAGAAAAAACCAAGGTTTCGATTAAGATCGACATCGATTTTAATCACGAAATTCGACGTCTGCTATAAAAGATTTCGATAAAGATCTTTATCGGAATTTATAGACCATAAAATTTTTTTTTCTTTTTTTTTTTTCATTTTTTTTCTTGCTTTTTTTATATTTATTTATATTATATAAAAACAATTCAATTTGAAAAATTTACTCTTGAGATTCGCACCACGGACCTTCGTGTGTAAAGCCATTCTCTTTGCATTGCACCATTCATCACTGTACCGACTATAGAGCTTATTGTAAATATAAATTGTTCGTTTAAAGACCGATAAGGATTCTTGACGATTCTTTATAGATCGTTGTCCGTCTTTGAAATACTTTGAAAATCGATAACAATGAATATAGTCTTTGAATCTTGTTATCGTCGATATCTGCGTAAATCGATATAGATATTTAAAGATTTTTTCATGATTAATCGAGAGCAATCTATATCAATCATAATATTTTTATAATTCTCTTCTCTCACTGCAATATAATTCTCTTGAGAGCAGGATTTAGATATCTATAAAGAACGTGAAGCTTCTTTGTATGGCTTTGAAAATCGTGCAATATCAATAAACATCTATATAGTTGGACAAAGTTACTTCACGACAGGTTGCACGGGATTCTACATGTATACATATTTATTTAAATTAGTAAACCTATACATACATGACTACTTATATTATATGTATGAAAAAAAAATATGTATTCAGGAAATTTGTTTAATTGATAAATTGGTGTGTAAACTGTTAGTTTTGTATTTTACATACAACAAATAGTGTTATTTTTTAGTAGATTTTTATGTGGTAAATTTACTTGATGATTTTTTTTTATATGAAAAATGGAACATGTATTAATAGAAAAACTTTACAATTTGTCTTTCTTTTCAAAACGTGTGAAAACTAAAAATATCAAAAGCGTATTTTTATTTTGATTTTTTTCATATTACATACATACATATGTAGGTACATACATACTACGTAATACGTACGTATATATACTTAATATATATTATGTACATAATAAGCGTGTCCTTTTTCATTAGACTAGATAAGATTTCATTCAGCTCTTATAGATGAGATACTTAATTCTCTTACTAAATTACTCTAAAGTTAAGATCTCAAAGTTTTTTCAAACGGTATAGATACCATATTTCGTCGGGTATTAAGTATGTAGATTTATATCTGCGATCAATGTATTTTAACTTAACTTTTAACTTTAACTTAACTCATTTCTATTAAACGGTATTTAGGAGCACTAGTATCCATTCAAAAGGTCTGTCATTTTTTGTTTTTTTGTTAATGAGGAGTTCAAGCGCTTTTCTCTTGTTGTGTTTAATAAACTTTATCGCTTGTCTACCGCCTTGATGTCTTTTACATATAACGATAATTTGTTTGACAGAAGATAGATACATATACGTATATATTTAATTATTTTTATTAAAATCATTCAAGTCATATAATTTTTTATATATATATTTTTTTTATAAATTTCAACATTTATTTTTTTAGTATACTTATGTATAAAAATTTCAAAATCTAAACACCGGAAATGAGTCTCTAATATAGAACCATTTAACATATAACCGTATATAACCTAAAAATAAATTTTATATTTTAGCAAAATTTAATTATAATTTGAAGCCTTTATAAACACATAATATGTAATGAATTCAATAAGTGTAAAGTTATTTTAAAAAATTTTGTCTTTACATGTAATCACCTATATACGAAAAAAACAAAACCTTGAACTAAAAAAAAACAGTATTGTAAATTTTCCTCTTAAGTTTTTTTTTTCTACTTTTTTTTTAATACATACATACATATATGTATATCATATAAATATTTTCATTACCTTTATCATGAAGGCTTTATACCCAACCTTATGTATTTCAATGTTCAATAAATAAGTAAAAAAGAAGAAAGGAAAAAAAAAAACAATTAAATGAAAATCTTTACCAAAATTTCTTAAAATTAGTAATATCATAATAATTATCAAATACAACATAAGTGTATTCTTTACTTAAGTGTAAAAATCAATTATTATATAGGTATACTGTGGCATATTGTGGCAAAAATTTTAATTAATTTTGTACACAGGAAATTTCACCTTTTATTAAAATAGAGATTTTTATTTTTTTACTCAATATAGTAAAGAATAAATAAATAAAAAAAATGGTAAATAGATATTTTTATAATATTATTTAAAAGAGGCAGAATACGAGAAAATAGAATACAGGTGATACCTGTACTGCGTGTATTGTTATTATTATATTATATAGAATTTTAAATCTATATATATGTATTATATAAAACACTTTGGTTTAATAAAACCATATATTTAATTTCCATTATAATATGTATAACAAAGAAAATTTATCGATTTATAAATCCTAATTAAATATTCAAAAATACATTAAAGTGTATATAATATTTTCTAATAAAATGAATGATAATGTATTTTAGGAAAAGACATATTCTAAGACCTTATATATGTATGTATGTATGTCTTAATATGCATGTGTATTGAATATAAAAATATATATTATAAGTATATAGATACATGTGTAATTACGGTATATACATATATGTATGTATAGTACATACCAATTTTAATCATATTGAAGTTATCTTAATTTTCGTTTAAATTTTATAATTAATTTTTAAAGTACATAAAAGCTTAAATTTACCGGAAAACTTTAAATTTATTTACACATACATATATGTATGTACAATATCAATTCATTATAAAACATTATAAAGTAATAAAGTATGTTACTTAAGATGATAAATTTTGAAAGTTAACCAGAAAAAAAAAATAAAAAAAATAAAATAGGAACTTAAAAACTTAAAAAAAAAAATTAAAAAAACGTGGTACAAAATACGGTTTTATTTAATTTACGAAAAATGTTTAATTAAAACAAAAAACGAAAAAAATATTTTAAATTATTTGAGCTTGAATCCTTTATTATATTAAAATTTCAATGCCAAATAAATATACATTTTTTTTGTGTTGTTTAATGAAATTCTATATTTTTATTCTTTTGATTTCATTTATTTATTTATATTTTATAAAACTCTTGTAGTAATTTTTTATAGTTTTATTTTTCAATAGAAAAAAAAAAAACTTTTTCATTTATATAACATTAAAAGAAAAATTTTTTATCGGCCTCTAACTCCACATTTTTCTCAAAAATTTGTTGAAAAAAAAATTGAAAATAAAAAATACATAAGTAGATTTTCTTATTTTAAAATAATTTGTAATATCCTTTTAAATCTATACCTTCAAATCCGTTTTATATCGATTTAATCGAAATATCACAGTTTTCAATAAAAAAAAAAAAAAAAAAAAAAAAACAGTGAACAAGATTTCGATACAATTTTTCATTCCACAAGGCATTCAATAGAAAAAAAACTATATGTTCACTTTATTAGAACATTTTATTACGTTAGGCATTCGTTTTTTAACACTTCCACTCTAAATAATGTTCTTGTAAAACAGTTACTAAAGAAGACGAAAAACAAAAACACCAAACATGTTTCATTACATTTTGTCTTTTGTGTTTTCAATTTTTTTTTTTTTTTTTTTTTGTTTTATAAAAATTTCATAAATAACTTAAAGGTGCTGAAAATCTTTGTAATTAAATTTTAAATTAAATCAAAATCATAAGAGAAAAATTATGCAAGTAAAATATAAAAGTGTAAAAAAAACAAATATCGCTTGGCAAAATAATGAAAACAAGAGCGTTTAACAAAACAAAGAAAAACATGAGCGTTTAGAATTTATATGATTACGTCCTGTCATTTATTATACCATGTTTTAATTATTTCTTTTGTGTATTCAGCTAGTTTTCTTTTAGTTTGTACATTTTCTTTTAAAAAACAGAAAAACAGATTTTTTTTTTTTTTTTAAATGTCTTAATGAGTATAAAAATTGAATGAAATAAAGAAGAAGAAAATACAGTTTTTTAAGAAGCTATTTAAAAAAGGAGTAATTTGGGTCAATATAGTGTAGAATACAAAAATAAAGAAGAAAGTAAGAAAACAAAACAAAATACAAAAGAAAAGAGAAATATAAGAAATAAGTAGTAAGAGAAATAGAAGTAGGTACATATATGTATGTATTTGAAAATATACAAGACATAAAAAAAAAAAATGAAATAAAGTAAAAACATAAAATTCTGGACAGTTCCCTCTGGCTTATCTTTATTATTTTTTTTTTCTGTACTCAATTGTGTACTTTGTTTTCGGTTTTTTTTTTTTTTTTTAAAGACTGGTACATAACATACATACTATGTAAAAATATTTTACTTTTTTTTTTTTTTATTATTGTTAAGGGGTCAGTGAAACTTTTATGAAAATCTTTCCGTAGTTGTGTATAGCAAAACATATTTTTAAATAAATTCTAAATATTATAAAAGTGAAAAAAACACACTTTTGTTAATGACATGCAAATAAAATTTTTAAGAAAAAACATTTTCTTGCAAATAAAAAGAAAAAAAAAAGTAATAATAATAAAAAAATAAATAAATAAAACATTGTAAAATAAAATATAGAAAATAAGTAATATTACGTAAGCTATTTTATATAATATGTTTGTATGTAATTTATTCACATAAAAATTATACGTACAGTTTTTTAAATTTTTTTTTCAATGTTTTTTTTTTTTATTTTTGTGTATTTTTGTTAAAGAAATTTAAAAAAATATATAGATCATAAAATAAAATTTCGAAAAAAACAAAAATTAAGTGGAAATAAAAATAAGAAACAACTATTTCAAGTTTATTCTGGAAATTTGGAAAAATCAAGAAAGCATAAATAATATTAATTTTTAAAATGAACTAAATTTTTTTTTTATTTTATAAAAATATTTTTTTTGTTTAAAAATAAACACATACATAATGTATAATACATATATAGCGTAAGAAAATATATTCATTTTGAAATAAGAAATGGAAAATTATTTTCTGATTTTTTTTTCTCTCATAATTTCAAATATTTAAAAAAAATCTAATAACTTTTGATGACAAAATAGTCAAAAAATCTTTAGAACAAAACAACAAACATTGAACACATATGAATTTTAAATATTGCTTTTTCAAGGAATTTTTATAAAAATTTCTTGAAAACTTCTTAATTGGTAATGTTTTTATGTAGTACCTATAAAGTCACTTTTAAAATAGTAAAATTTCTACTTTTTATTGCAATGATAACTTTTTTAAATTGTTTAACTTGAAGTTTTAATGTAAAATTTAAAACTCACAAAAATTGCATTTCCATTCAAATGTGTGCACATATTCATAATAAAAGAAAAAAAAATTTTTTTCCTGATTTTTTTTTTTTTGTTAAATAAAAATTTTGAATTTTAATAAGCAAGTTTAAGGACTTTAAAAAAAGTATATATAAAAGTTTTCTTTTTTTTTTTTTTTTGTGTGTGAAAAATATTGAAAAAACAACAAAACATAGTGAATATTAAGAGCACAGAAACGATACGATAAGAAATCATGACTTTATACGTTTCAATAACTGCCTAGTAACCATTCTACAACTTGTTTTTTTTTTTTTTTGTTTTTATTTATTTTTTATACGTTCATAAAATTAAATTAGAACTATACGAAGTCCTAAAATTCTATTTTTTATTGATATTCTTGTAAAAAAAAAATTCTATGAATTTTATTTTATTTGAACAAATTTGTTTTTTGCTTTATAATTTTAATGATGATAATAATAATGAATATCTATCTGGCTTCGATATGCATGGCCTATTATATTTTAAGAGGTCATTCTGGTTTGAAATTTTGAAGAAAAAAATATAATGATTTTGTTTTTTAATTTGATTTGTTCTTTAAAAAAAATAAAAAATTTTTTTTGGGTTTAGACGACGTCGACACTCTTCTGATTAATAAATTTTTTTTTTCGTATTATCCGATTCTGATGGATCTATACTTCGAGATATCACTTATCTATGCTGATCTAACTGAATTTTCCACCAGGGACTTTCATTTCACTCACTGGAATTTTAAAATCGAAAAAAATTTTTTTTTGTCAGTGTTTCAATGAAGAAAAAAATATTTTATAATTATTTTTGTGTTTATTTAAAATAAAACAAAATTTTCAAAATATTACCATAGTTTTGGACGCGTCAAACCAGAATTACCTCTTAAATTTCTTCATTATTAAACTAGTATGTACATACATATACATATGTACATGAGTAAATATGAAACAAATAATATGGCATATAAACACAAAAATTGATAAAATTTTCCATTCAAATGTCACTAACAATAATATAATTTTATTTGAAGTTAAATATAATACAATTCAATTTTATTGAAATATTAAAAAAAAAAAAATGTATGAGTAAATAATAATGAAATCAAATTTTAAAACTCTATTTTATTTGAATTAGGTTCCAATGAATCAATATAGTCAAATAATATACACATAAAAAAATAAATAAATAATAATAAACAAAGAGAGCAAGCAGAAAAAAAACATATGTATGTACATACATATTTCAAAATAGTCTATAAACTCTCTATTATGTCCAGAAAATTAAAAAAAATGACTTTTCATATCGACATCTGTTAATGATGAGATTATAAAAGTTTTCAAATAATTAAATATTTGACAATAAATAAAATATGTTACAAGGTATATATATATAATATACATATACTCGTATGTATGTATGTATCAACAACGGAGGGTGGTATGGTTCAGGGCGTTCAGTGAACACCATAAAATTATTATGAACGTGATCATAAAATTTTCTAACCAAATTAAAAAACAAATTTTTTTTGGTAAAAAGAAGAGTAAATGAAAACAATACAACTTAAACTCTTTTTTTAATGTTGCATACATAAATCATTATAGGTTCATATAATCATATTTAAAAATGGACTCACAGAAAATTACAAGAGAATATTATTTGGTTACTTCGTTTCGTTTCTCTTTTTTTCTCCATATAATTTTATAAGCAAGGTGTTCACATTTAAAAGTGAACATTAGAAAAATCCTACTACACCATATATTCGTTTATATTTTTCTCTTTTCAAATTCTTTTTTCCATACATCAGTCAGGTTTATATTTAAAAGTGAACTGTAGTAGAAAATTATGAAAAAATTTTTTTTGTACTTTTAGTTTCCTTTCTCTTTTATCCTTCAAATAATAATGCATTGTGTTCATATTTTGAAATGAATGTTGTTTTCCTTTCTATTTGTTAACTTTTTTTATTTGAAGAAAATTAAATTTAATAAATTCAATTTGTTTATTAGAGAATATTTCATATTGTGTGTGTGTTGTGATAAAAAATTTGCTTGAGTTGAAGCTGGACGGTAAGAAATAAATAGACCGTTTTTCTCGGGATAAAAATAAAAGAAATTTTCGAATTTTAAACGAATTTTTTAATTTTTTTTCTATTGTTTACACAATTTTCTCCTTAGGGAAACCGACCACATTATATCGGTTAACGCTTTGACATCAGCGATACCTCTTACGTGGAGTGGAAACTCGTGTTTTAAATTATTTTGAATAAAAACAAAATATAACTTTAATTTCTTTTAAAATTCTGAATATCTGGAGAGAAATTACTGGCTCCGCCACTGGTATGTATATTTTGTAAAATTTAAAGTTGATGACATTAAATTCTGTTACAACAAAATAAATAATTCCAGCAACACAAAATTAATGAGAAAAGTATACTTTTTTTTTTTTTTTTATAAAAAATGAATTCCATTTAATATGAAAAAAAAATTATTTATTTAAATTGTGTGATTTATTTGAAAAAAAAAAAAAAAATGAAAAAAAAAAAGAGTTATGGCGTTAATGCGGGGTGATTAAATTTAATAAACTAATTCTAAATAATTCAAAACTTATATGTCCTCAATCCTCATATATATTTTCACATTTTCCATTTTACATGTTAAATTTTGTTTAATAAGTTTTCTACTTTAAAATGTAGATAATTTACACAAAAAGTACTTTTGATTTTAAAATTTTTTCATTAATTTTATCACAATTTTATTTTAATTTTGGTGTTTTAGTGAAAAGTTATAGTAAAAACTTATCTAAGATCCATGTTGCATTTCATCATACCATATAAGACTAATTTAGCTAAAATTTTAAATTCAAATTCTTTTTACCATTTTCCTAACCAATTTTTCAAATCGTATATTTAAAATACATTAATTTTATTTTTATGTTTTACCTGTGGCATTTTACTTTTGAATTATTTCATTTTACTGTTTACTTGTTTCATCATTTATTTTGTAATATTAAAGCAATATTTTAAACATTTGGATTTTCCTTTTTTTTTTAAATTCTAAAATGCTTTTCAGCAAACCATTACTATTTCAAAATTGAAATTACGAAAAAACAATTTGAAAATTAATCAATGAATAGAGAATATTTTCAACCACAAAAAGGGTTAATTTTCACACGAATTGAAATGTTTACTAAATTCTCCTCAAAAAAATTAAGTTTTTCAAAATTAATCAGAAAATAATAAAAGTAATTCATCAAACTAATTGAAAATCTGCCATCCACCCTCGTTTTTTTATTTATTTTCATTTATTTGTTAATTTTTTTTTTTTTTTTTACAATCACAAAGTAAAAAAGTATTGTAAAGACGGTATTTACAAAATTCTTCACACAAAATTATTAAAAAAAAAAAAAAGAATTAATGATAATAGAAAATTATTCCATTATTAGCTTTTTTTTTTCTCCCATAAAGTATTTCTTTAATCATGATATTATATTTCAGGAAACATAATATCATCTTTTCCGATCTTCAAAATTATTTTCTTTCCCAAAAGTATTATCACACGCATTTTATGAGTATCTATAGAATAAACATTAGTCTACAAAAGAAATGAAAAAAAAAACATAGATATAATACATATGTATGTATATATATACATATATATATATATACATATATATTTGAGCTTTATGTACCACCAAGAAAAAAAAGAAAAAGGATAATTTTTATAAAATATATTTCTCGATGAACGAAAAAAATAGAAGAAAATACAAATAAACATACATATGTTTTTTTTTTTCTTTCTTCTTTTTTTTTGAAAAATTGTATGTGAAAATGTATATATAAAATCTTCCTGTCAATTTCGGTAATTATTCCAACAATTTAGTAAATAACCTCAATTTCTTCTTTATAATCTAGATATTGAAAATGATGAACATAAGAAGAAGAAGAAGAAGAAGAAGAGAAAAAAAATTAAATAAAAAGAAAATTGATTGATAAAATGAATGATGAAAGAAGATAACAACAACAACAAAAAGAAGAAGAAAAATTTAAGAAAGAAAAACATTCGCTGATAACAGCTTTTTTTTTTTCTTCAATGTACATAGATAGCTACATACATACAAAAGAAATTTATTTTATAAAGGATCAGAAAAATGGGGAAAAAAAAAGTTTGTTTTTTTCATCGTTGTTTGACTAATGTAATTCTGTACGCGAATTCAGGAAGAAGAAGAAGAAAAATGTAAAGTATGAATTTTTCTTTTTTGCTGGTAATATGCGAACCTACTTAAATCTATATGATGGAAGTTTTACTGGTCTGTATTTCCTTTTTTTTTTCTTTTTCTTCTTCTTTAAAAAAATTTTTTTTTTAAAGAGAAATGATGTAAATGTTATTATTTTAAAGTGAATACGGAAATGATTAATAGAAAATTTATTTTAAATTGAGAGATATGTTGAAATTTTTGTGAAATGAAATCCTAATTAGGTTGCTTATTTTCATTTCTTCTCTAGCTTTTTTTCTATACAACTTTTACTCGTACAGGATATTCCGTTTTTTTTTTTTTTTTTTTGCTTCATCGTCTTTTCAAATATTGTGCTTTATTATTTTTTTCTTTCTTTCTTTGAATTTATTCGAAAGATTTAAAAAGAGAGAGCCAAAAAAAAAAAAAAAAAAAAAAATCAGATAAAAGCAAGAAAAGGGAAAGAAAAAAAAAAGAAAGAAAAATATAAATGAAAGAAAAGATTTAAGAAAGAAAATTCAATGCGATATTCACGTTTAAATTACGTGAAAAATTGTTGTTGAATATAAATTAAATCACGAAGACATATCTAACATTTATTATGAAAAAGATAGAGTACACGTACAAAATGATGACTGTTATAATAATAATTAAATACATATGTATATATACAGTATATATTGGATATAGATAGAATTAAAGTATACGATGAGATTTTTTTTTTCTTCTTTAAAATATTGTGAAAATTTGAGAACATAACTTTGTAATTTGCAATTTTAAAATTTCATATCGAATAAAAAATTTATATTCTCATTTTATGCTAAAAAAAAAAAAAAAAAAAAAAATGTATGAATTTTTTATTTAAAAAAAAAAAATTGTATGTGATTTAAAATTCATGATATAATCATGATATACCATGAAGTAGAAAAACTATCTAGATGACTTTTTAAGTAGCTTAAAGAACTCTTGTTAATGATTCATGAATTTAATATATTCTGAAAATGAAAAAAGTAAACATAATATTGAGAGAGAAAAAATATATATATTCTTAAGAGGGTCGGATTTATATACTTATAAAGGGCTCTAGAAACGCAACACATAATTATTATTATTATTATAATTTTAAGTTAATCAAATTCAGATGAAATAATATATTAAAGTTGACATTTCCATGCGGTAATTCACATTTTAATGAACATTAGATTTTACATAATAAATTAAATATTTAAAATACTTAATTGGATAAGTATCTCGTTTCTTAACTATATAACTATAATATTTTGTTTTTTTTTTTATTTTATGATATTTGTGATAAGTTAAAATTTTTAAAGGTGGACTATAATAGATGCGTGATATCCCATCTTGCATAATTCTTATAAATTATAAACATTTTTTCATCCTTTTACCTATGTTTGCATTTTTCGTAGAAGAAAAAAATAAAAGAAATATACCTATCTTTTTTAAAAATATCCTTAGAGCAATAGACTACTCATATGCATAGGTACAATATGTATATGTATACATATTTAAATAATTTCTCTTTTATCCAAGTGAAATTTAAAAGAAAGAAAAAAAAAACAAATAAAAAGAAAATTATATTGCATTGTTCAACATTTATTTATTGCATTTTATTTTTAACTCATTCGTATAAGTATATTTCATTTTAAACATTTTATTTTATCTTCTTTTTTTAATTTTTTTATTTTTTTTATTTTGCTTACATTGTTTTAAAAATGTGTGTTTTATACTTGTTTCAATAATAAACCCACAAGAGAGAAGAATATGAATAAAAACGTTTAAAAATAAAATTAAATACCTGTTTTAAGCTGTTATATGTATTTTATTGTTTTTTTACACTTATTATTTTACTTTACTCCTTTTTTTTTTTCTTCTGTTATAATTTTTTTGTTAGCAAAAAAAAAAAGTTTTTATTTGCATATCTAGTACATATACATAGTTCTCAAATTATGTTACTAAAATACAGGGTAGAATTAAAAAAAAAAAAAAAGATTAAAAAGTCAAAAAGCAGAAAACTTTTGTATGACAAAGTGGTTTTTTTTTTTTTTTTTTTGTAATTAAATTAAGTTAAATTTTAAAAATACAATAAACCAATTAGTTTCAGTATCAGGGAACTAAAAATCCATTCCGTACTCTTTTTTTTTTTTCAAGTTCAATTTCATCAAAATGTCTTACTGAAAAAATAATTAAGTTTTTCTTTAAATTGAACACAAAATCATAATTGGTTATTTTCCTAAAAAAATTACCAATTTTTCTAATCTTAATTTAAATTTATATTTTTAGTCTACTGAATTAGCAAAATGTATCTTCATTTTTAATGATTTCCATTTTATTTATTTTCTTTCAAAAATCCAGCGTTGATTCTTTGCATTTAACTTCCTCAACTTTTCTTCAACGACATTTATTACTTTCGGAATACCATTTTTTTTTTTCCATAAAATATATGTATACTGTAATGTACGTGTATATATATGTATATAAATTTTTTTCTTATATCATAGAAATATAAAGTAGCTGTTAGTTTAATAGCGAAGTATATACAAAAAGTTACTGTTAGACATCTCGTTAGCCATTATCATCGAATCAAAAGGGAATTAAATACAAATTATAAATTGTTAGAATATACATGGAATTAAGATGATGTGTAATAATATCATCTCTTGTGTATAAAATGAATGAAGCCAAAATATTTATAAATATTATATGTATGTACATATGTACCTACATATAGTAAGTATATGTATGTAATTATGTAATGTATAATGTATATCATATTATTTCATTTTAAATTGTAATTTAATTTTAAATTTAAATTTTCTAGTCAATTTTGAATGCATTTCGTTTATTAAGTTAAAAAAAAAAAAAACATATACTAGTAATATACATAGAAGTAGTACAATACATGATGTATAATTTATTAATTTAATACATGTATGTACATACATACGTAGCATGTGTGTATGTACACATGTAGATACACATATATCATATATATGTAATAACAAAGTTATTCATGTTCTGAGGATAATTTAATATCTATGTAAGGATTATACAAAAGGATATTACTGGGGTAGTGAATTGATTAATGATAAATGTATAACATTACTAAATTGATGACAATAAGATCATTATATACATTTTTCATTATCTTATCAGAATTTACAAAATGCATGTACTCTAACTTATATCATATTATTGTATATTATCTTGTTTATTTTATTTTAATTAAGATTTAGTTTTATGTTAGATAAATTAAGATAAAATTTTAAAAACAAAACCGAAATATATAGATGTACAATTTTGAAAAATTTTTTTTATAATTTCATTAATGTGTGTGTGTGTGTGTGTGTGTTTTTTTTTTAAATTAAAAAGTACAACATTCATTCTGATTCAAAATACTTAAATAAAATTTTTTTTTCCACACTTTCATCATGAATATATTATTTTTACCTTAATAAAAAAAAATGTAATAAAATTTTTTTTTTAATTTTTAACTATCAAAAAATTTATATATGTATATGTATGTACATAAAACACTTACGCATATTAAAATATTTTTTGAATGTTTCAAATTATGAGTGGTACATACATATATAGCATCAATGCAAAAAAAAACAATAAAAATGTAAAAATAAAAATAAAAAAATAAAAATGAAATTCAAAGAAGAAAAGAGCTCTTTTACATGAGAATAATTTTTTACACACATGTATTTTCATTTATATGACATACATATGTACGTATATAAAAAATTAAATGTAACGTAAAACTTTTTCAACATAATATTCGTATGTAAAGCTATTGATTTTTTTTTTTTTTTTTTTTGATTTTTTATTTATATTTTTCAAGTATACTCGTAGTATAATATGTTCATGAGAAAGATGTGTTAAAAAAAATTTGATAGTAGCTAAATTAAATGAAAAAAAAAATATATGTATATAATAATAATAAATGTAATACACATGTGAAAATTCATAATCTCAGATTTATGAAATGAATTGAAAGAAAATAAAGATTAAAAAAAAAATGTTCTATAGACGCATTCAATATTTTCTATAGATATATAAAAAAAAAAAAATTAAAATAAAAAAATAAATACTATATTTTATTTCTTTTTATCATTACGATTAAATTCCATTTAACACGAACTATAAAATAATTTTTTTTTTTTTTTGTATTATTAGTATCTACTACCTATTTTTTAAATGTATTGAAGAGAAAAAAAAAGAGAAAAAAAAGTTCTTCCATTCGAAATCAATCTTTATAGAATTATCTTGAAAAAATCATTCTAACGAGAAAATCAAAGAAATATATTATATATATTTTTTTTTCTTCTTTTCATCGCTATTTAAAAAAGAATTAGATTGGATTTTGGTTTCAAAATAAGAATTTTTGTTAAGTATTTACAATTTTCATATTTTAAAGACGAAAAAAAAAAAAAAAAAGAGGATCTACAATAAGAAACCAAAGTAACTAACAAAAGAACTGTGCGTATAACAAGGAAGAAAAAAAAAATATGATAGATTCCTTAAAATCCTCGTTTAAAATAAACCTTTTTATTTATTTTTTTTTTTTTTGAATCATTTCCTACACATACTACAATATTTATAAAAAAAAAAATATTTACTGAATTATCCTTCTTTCATTTTTAGATTATTTTATATACTATAATAAAAATATATTTAAGTATTTTACATGAGTATAGAGTGTATATATTTTCATATAGTCATTTTCAAATCCATTTATTTACTTACTTATTTTCTACTTTTTTTCTTTCTTTTTCCTTCATGTTTTTTTTTTTTTTTTATTTTTTTGCTTTTCTGCTGTGGTTATTCTTTTTTCTTCTTTAATACTTTACTCTCTATACTTATAATTTTCCTCTAAAAAAATTTACTTATAAAACAAAAAATGTAAAAAGAAAAAATAAAAACCAAAAGAGAATTTTTGTTTTTAGAACAAAAATCCTACTAAATTCAATTTAACGCCTTAAACTGTGCCGTTATGTGTTATTTAGAAAATTTATACAAAATAAAACTAACTAGGTATACATTTAAAATAGCAAAATTATGCATAGGATAGAAAAAAAAAAAATTAAATAAAATAGCTAAGAACTTTAAAGAACTTAATGGTAAGTCATCATCATAAAATATGTACTTATACATATATTGTATACTTATGAAAATGTATATCCTTATACACAATATTATACCCACATACCTATGAAATAAATATCTATGAAATAAAAAATGAAAAAAAAAAAAAAAAAAAAAAAATAGGTATTCCATCACACAAAATACCACCATATAGTGATATGATTAGATTTTATGTATAATAAGATACCTTTTCTTGATATTCAAAAATCTTAAGCATCAGCTTCAAGTTTTTATATTTTTTTTCTCATCTTTATCTTTAAGTTTTATACTGATTCTTATATTTATCTTTAAGAAAACTTTTATATAAGTATATATGTATGTATTTTTTTCTTTTAATATTTTAGTGTCAGTATCAAATTATCCTTGTTGTTGTTATTGTTGTTGTAGATGTTATTGTTATTATTATTATTATTATATTGTTACTCTTTCTATTCATGTTATATTTCTCTTTTTCACTTGATAAACTTCAGGTGTAAAATGATTAGCTTTTGTGAATGTAAAAAAAAAAAAAATGAAAATAGGTATTTGAAATTTAATTTGAAACTTTTAAACTCAATTGAAAGTACACACGAAATATATGAAATTAGAAATGAGAAAATAGAAAATATACTCGTATATACATATATGTATTCGTATGTGTTTAAAGTACACATAAGATAAAGGATGTTTCAGTTATCTAAGCGACTTAAATATCATTATGGTTGTATACTTATGTTTTGTAAACTTAAAGATGTTTAAAATGAAACTGTTTTTTTTTTTTTTTTTTTTTTTTTTTTTAACATACATATGTACATACATATATGGTATATATTTTGTACAATTAAATCAAAGTAATTAAATGGAAATAAAATTAATGTTTAGACAATATTAGAATATACACCATAAAATATCATTTTAAAAATCTGTTAAATTTACCTTTTATAAAATTATAAAATACATAGATACAGATACACACATTACATATATATACGACTCTATCTATTAGTGGAATATAAAATTAATTTTTGTGTTAGATTTTCTGAAAATATATGTACATATTTATTTATTTATTTTTTATTTTTATTTTTTTTATTTACGACAATTAAAAAATTAGTGTGAATATAGCTAAATACAATTATTTGGTTTTATAAAATTTAATGATGAACAATTAAAAATTAAAATAAAGAGAAAGAAAATATCATTTTCAATTGTTTTGAAACAACTAAAAAAAAAAGTATATATATAGTAACATTGTAGAAGAGATTTTTTTTTATTAAACCATATACTTTAATTAAGATATTTTTGAAAATTTCAAAATTTTACATAGTAAATTTTCTTATAAAATTCAATTATAGTTAATATGTAGAGGTACGTACGTGTGTAATATATACTCATACATACAAACATATACATACTCGTATAAGTGTACATAATTATATGAATATTTTTTTGTTTGTTTATTTTCATTTTTTGCTGTTTTGTGTTTTGTATTTAAAATGTATAACTTGCGTTTTAATAAACATTAACTTTTAATTTAATACATAATTTTAACATGTATATACTAATTTGTATTCTATGTGCGCGTTATTATAAAATTTAGTTTAATCGTGTTTATAAAGAATCAGTTACTGAGATATTATATATACCATTTTTGTATTGAATATATATACATATATGTATATGTATAAACTTTAATTCCTTTTATAATATTCTAAACAATAGAGGGTGTTTTTATAATATTCAAGGTATTCTAGAAATTTAGTATGTTTTTTGTGATATTAATTTTTTTTGTCTTGAATCTAATCTCTTAACTAAGATTGTCTTAGAACACTCAAACTCTCACATCCTCTTTTGTCTTAGCTTCATCTGTAAAGATTCTGATGTCGTATGCTCTCATCCTCTCAAACCATCCAAATACTCTTTTATTTGATTAAAAATACGATTTTTTTTTCTTTTCGCACAAAACATTAGTTTTGTTAGGATGTACATGATAATTCAAATAAATTATTTAAGATTATTTGTTTTATTAGCAAAAGTCTAGTATGATTCGACAGGTGTTTTTTTTTTTAATTTTTGATTGGTATTACCTACTGTAAATAAAAACTAAAGTATAGAAGAGATAAAAAGTTAATGCATCAAAAGTCGTTTCAAAACGTTTAAGATGCAATTTTTTCGATAATACATCAGAATAGCCAACATATACTTTAGATCAAAACTGTATTATTGCATATTACCACATCACAATACATTTTTAAACCTTTTTATCATTATAAAATTTTTTTTTATCAATACTTTGCAAAATTTTTACCTAAATCCCTTCATATCATCCTGTATTACAAATTTACAATACTTTCTAATACGTACATATAATTATGTACATAAATAGTTTTAGATATTATCTTTTTTTTTTAGTATATATATTTTCAATAATTTCTCTTCAAAACTTTCTTGATATTGTAAAATTTCATTATCTGACACATAATATAAATTTTAAATCTTTTAAATTCATTAAATATAATATTATTTTCCATCAGTATAGAATATGAATTGATATTTTCATTTAATATATACAGTATTAATATATAATGTACATATATGTATGTGGGAGAAGAATATCAAATGAGTTGGAAACGTGTGCAAATTAAAATGAAATTATGTATTTTTTGAATAAGTCAGAAGATAAAATCATCTACAATTTAAAATTCAATCATACTTTACAGAAAAAAAAATAAAAATAAAAATAAATAAATAAAAATTTCTATTTCTATAACAATTCAATTTATTGTTTTTTTTTTATTTTTCTTTCTTTTTTCATTTCAATTAAAAAAATTTTAAAATTCCTATATTTTCGGAAAAAAAACATAAAAATATACATTTTTCCACAAAATTCCCTTTTCATATGACAAAAGCTATGCATGAGTGTACGTATGTACAAAACAGACATTTCCAAAATTAAATATTAAAAAAAAAAATTTAATTATAATTTTTTACTTTTAGCAAAATATAAAAAAAAAAAAAAAAGTTGTTTAAAAATAAAATAAATAAGCTGAGTCCACAATTTAACATACGAGTATGTTTATGTACCTATGCATAAAAAAAAAAAAAAAAAGAAGATGTGAATATGTATAAAAACTGTTTTTACAGGTTTTCTTGAAATTTTTTTTTTAGTTAGTAAATTTAAAATGTCAATCATAAATTTTAATGAAAAAAATTAATTTATTATTTTTTTTCGTTTTTAAATATGAAATTAAAGTGATAGATAGAAATTATAAAATTATTCAAATATCATAAAGTCCTTTTTTTTTTTTTTGTATGATAACTTTTTTGTTTTTAATTTTTTTTTATTCTTTTATTTTTTTAAATATTCGAGTATGTGTTTGTGAAATGACTTTAGGATAAATAAATGATTTGACGGTATATATAATTAAATTTGGAAAAAACATTAAATTTTTAATTTTTTTTGCAATTAAAAATTTAAAAAAAAAAAATTATTTGTTAAATTGAAATAGAGTATAGGAAAATTCAAAATATAATTTTTATTTGAAATATATATAAAAATATATCTTTGATGGTGATTATAGTCTCAATTTATTTTAAAAATAGAATAGATACATTAATAATAATTTAAAATTCACTTTTATCTGCGTGAATTGTGGAAAAATTAATTTTTTTACTTAACTTAATTGAAAAAGAAAAGAAAAAAAATCTATTAATTAATACAAACAGCCGAAATTCATGAAGTTAAAAATATAATAAGATTTTAAAGATCACAGGCAAAAATTACATAATATACTTACCCCAGGATCTTATAAAAGCACTGAGATATTAATAAGAACATTCATTGGAAAATTTTGTTGATTCAAATGTTGTTTGTAAACAACAACTTTTTCAAACTAGAAAAAAAATATAATAATAATTTGAACCAAAGAAAATCAACATGACCATCAACACAAATAAGGAAAGAAAAAAAAAAAGATACATATTAATGAAAAAAGTAGGAAAAAAAATAGCATGGCTGGAACTTTACAGTAATTATAGCAGATTTAATATATTTTTTACAAATCTGCTACATTTAAATCATAATTTTGTTGGATTTTTGTTGTTGATGAAATTCAATGAAAATTCGTTTGTTTAGATGTTTTTTTTCTAGATTAAATATAAATATCCTTTCATATACTGCATTTAATAGCCTTATTCGGCTTCTGTTACTACAACATCCAAAAAATAATTGAAAGTTTTTCATTTCAATTAGTTTTTATTTACTATAATTGAGTTATGTTATGTTCTACTAAGTGCAATGTGACTCCTTTTATATATTTAACTTTCGATATGCTACTCATCTATTTAATACTGATTTACTAAGGGTTTATCATAAAATCTATAAATATGTATGTAGAAAAGATATAAAAAAAAAGTCTCATCATATAATGTGATACATAAGTAGTATGTATATATATATATACCATTTAACGTTGTACTACATTTTATATATATAATTTAATAAGAAGTTAATGATAATGATGGCAATTAATTAATTTGTTTATTCTCAAAATAGCTAGAAGATTATAAACATAAAATTGACCCTTAAATAATACGAAAATAACAAGAAATAAATAAAAATAAATTTTATATGTAAACAAACAAAAAAAAATTGATGATCAAAAATAACAAAATAAAAATGTATATGTACATATGTATGTAAGTATGTACCTATTTAGCAAAAAAATAGAAATAAAAAAATGAAAAGAAAATGTGTTGACAAGAACTATTTGGACACGATATTATTGTTACATTAAAAAAAAAAAAAAAAACAGCAAATATTATTATTATTGAAGTTTATATGTGCACATTTGGAATCAATATAATGTATGTAGTATGTATGTATGCTCTGTACATTTCATATTATGTGTTATATTAGTGTACTCGTAATATTGTGCATCTTTCATTATTAATACTTCATAATTGAAAAATATTACCAGGCGAAGTAAAAAACAAAAGCTTACATATACGTATACTAGAGCTTGTATTTCAATAAAGTAATATCTTAAAAGAATCAATTTTCAAGAATAATAGAAAAATGTGTATGATATTTTTTTTTTTTAGATTACCTTTTTGTTTGTAAAAAAAAAAAAAAAAAATGAAACATATGTATGTATTTCACAATTTTTAAAAAATTCTTCATTTCAATTATCATGTTACTATACCAAAATTCAATTCGAGCAAACTGATGATGAAAAAAGATATTATTTTCAATAATTAAAATGAAAATGAAAATTGATATCAGAATATAAGACTGGACAATTTGTATCATTTTTAATGAAAAGAGTTGAAATTGATCTAGTTATATAAAAAGAAAAAAAAAATGTGGAATACAATATTTTCATTTTTTTTTTCCAAAATATCATTATATTTTTTTCTTTTGAATTTCCCATATACTATACCACGAGAGAAAAAAAAAATATATCTTTTACACATTCACAACGAAAAAAAAAAGAAACTAATAAAAAAAAATAAGAGAAACTAATAAATAAAGCAAAATTTCAACAACAACAACAACAACAACAACAGTAAAAGAAAATAAAATTTTCAGTATTTAAAATGCAAATAGAGATGCAAATTTTCGTATTTTTCACAATAAAATATTCAAGGCTTCTGTTACATTTAAAAAAAATAAAACCAAATATATTCACATATACCTACAGTATAAATGTATGCGTGAGTATATATAAGTATGTATATTGAATAATTGGATTTTTTATTCATGGAACCATTTAATACTTTTTTCATTTATAAATTATACATTTTCTCTTTTTCCATTTCATATTGAAATTTTAATTATAAAAAAATAAAAACGGTTTCATTTTATTTCATTTAATTATTGAAATTTTAACAGGAATTTTAATTGTTGAATTATTTCAATGATTCAATCTTTATTTAAAAAAACACACAAGAACAAAAAAATAAAATAAAAAACTTTTTTTGGTTTAGTTTGAAACTTTTCAATGGCAGTTGAGGAAAATTAAATGATTTTCTTAGAAAACAAACCGGAAAAAATACAATACAATACAAAAAAAAAAATTGAAATAAAAGAGTATTGAAAAATAAAAGAATTTTCTTTTGTATTCTCAAATTAATTTGTTTCATATGATTAAACGAAAACCTTTTTTTTTTCTTTGTTGTAAACTCAAAATAAAAAAAAAAAAAATAAAAAATAAGTAGAAAACACAGTTAACAAAAGAAATAACAAGATCCTTTTTAATTTCCGCTAAAAAACAAAAAAAAAAAAAAAAAAATTAAACAGAGATGAAAAAAAAAAAACAACAAAATTCAATTTAAATGAAGGATTACTTGAAAAATACCAAAACAAAAAAAGAAAATAACTTGAAAGATATTTTAAGTGAAATATATTATAAAAAAAAAAAAGGAATTTGGAAAATGATAGAAAACACTAGAAAAATGTTTAAAAATTACCATAAAGGCACATATTTTCCTTATGTAATATGCTTACGAAAAAACAAAAAAAAAGGAAAAGACAAAAAATAAAATAAAAACTATCATCAACCCTTACTGTAAAGCTATGAATAAAACTTTTTCAATAAAACTTTTAAGTCGACGTTGTGTTAACTAAAATCTACCTTAATTTTGATATGAAGGACATCCGTTAGAACTTTCCGTTGAATTTTTTTTTCTTATTATTTTTCTTTCGTTTTTTTATTTTTTTTTTATTACAGATTTTTTTGTATAATGACCTTTGAAAAAGTTATTTGTTCACATTTTAACTTGATAAAAAAAAAAATTTTTTTATAAAAATGTGAAAGTTTTATCAAAACTTTATTCTTTTTTTTTTTTTGTACATATTATTAAAATAAAAAGTCATTTGTATTCTTTTCTTTTAAAATTTACACACACAACTTCATGAGTTTTAAACATTTTTGACACTTTTTTTCTCTACAAAAAAAAAAAAAAATTTCTATTTTGTGTTTTTTTTTTTTACTAATTTTAAGTTTTGAAAGTAAACAAGTGACAATAAATTTATGAAAAATTTGTCATTTTTAGATATGAATAATTAATTGGATCTCTTAAGTTTTTCATAATATTCTTTGGGAATTTTGTTTTTGAGGTGCTTATTAGTTTTTGTTATTGTTTTCCTTCTTATTTATTATTTTTTTTATGTTTTTTTTTTTTGTTTTTGCATATTTTATATAAGAAATAAATGAAACGTCATCAAATTATTTTGAAATTTTGATTTTATAAAATTTTATGAAATTATTCAAATATAGTATATATTTAGAAAATGTATTTTTCATGGTTTGAAAATAAAAAAAAAAAAAAAAAAAAAAAAAAAAAATCACGATAATGTATTTGAAATTTGTAATTCTCTAATGGATTAAATGATATACAGAAATTTTGACATGAATTTACATACGTGTTACATACAATTGTTGAAAAATATAAGATAAAATATTTTATATATACATACATACTTACAAATTAATTGTATTTTAGAAAATGTAAAAGTTTTCCTATAAGTTTTTAGTTTTTGATACAAACTAACATTGAAAATTCTCAACAAATATTCCTCAAGGGATGTATTACAATCCTTTAAAAGATAAATTTAATTAAATTTATTCATATATATATATAGGTTTGTTTGGCTGTGTATATATGTTCAGAAAATCATTTTTTTTTTTTTTTAATATAATTACGATATTGAAATATTTGTTGAACAAATGAATTTATTTTATATTTTCAATTAATTTCATAATATAAGTAGTATGTAGCTCAACTAAGTTCATATAGATTCTAAATTATGAAGGTTTTTTTTTTTTTTTTTCTTTTTGAAAAGTTGTATTTTCTGTTCTTGTACACATACTTACAAAGTTCTTTTCTAGGCTTTAGGTTTTAGTTAGATTTAACAAGAAATTAAAAACAAAGAATTTTAAAACTCATCCGTTTAGAAAATTATTCGTTTTTAATTTTCTTAACCTTCTTCTCAATTCCAAAATGCATTTTATTTCACAAATTTTTTTTTTTTTTAAATATAAAGAAAATAACCCCACAATTAAACTTTTAAAAAAAAAAAATACAACACCTGATTCAGCATCATGGTCATTTAGGGCAATTTGATATTAAAAAAAAATGTCTTAAATAAAAAAGACAAAAGCAAAAAAAAAAAAAGTTAGAAAATTTTTCATTACCTTCAGGATTATGCATTCTAAAGAAAAGAAAAAGAAGAAGAAAGAAAAATGAGTTTCTTCCTTTATGATTTTGAAATTTGAAGAAAGTTATTTTTAATTGTTCTTTTCATTATAAAAATCTAAAAATTTCTCATAAAAGTAAATGTAATATTTAAAAAGTAAATAAAAACTTATTCTTCTTCTTTTTCTTTTTGGCTTTTACAGGTGTAATATGAACGATTAGTATTTTTATTTCAAACCAATTTTAATGATGAAAGAAATGTTGACTTTTTCATAGTTACTGGTTTTATTTTTTGTTTTTTTTTTTCCTGAACGTGACTAAAGATTCGTGTAATTTTTTATAACAATTTTTTTTTTCTTATTTAAGTTTTAGTTTTTTGTAGTGCAGAACTATAGAATTCATTTTTATTATATTATAGAAACCACATTAATAAATCTTATAGAATGTTGAAAATATTATTCAATTAAATTTATTTGAATATCAATTGAATTACAAAAATAAGAAAAAATAAAAGAAATTAGAAAAAAAGGGAATAGCTAGAGAGAATTAAAATAAAATACGATAAAAAAAAAAAAGAACAGAATATAAAAAAAACAAAAAAAAACTATCAATAAGAACAAACAACAAGTGAATAGTGTATATATCCAATAAATTAATCTTATTTGATAGTCAATATATTTATATGTATCTGATGTTTGTATAAAAGATCTATTTAATATTATTATGTATAAATAATACATAATACATAAAATAAGTAGTTTTCTCTTAATTATACAAAAGCATTTCTTTTGCATAAAATTGATTTGCTCAATTTTATTTTATTACCTGTATATGGACTTTATAGATACATTATGTATATGTATGTATATACATACCACATAGTACATTCTATATGTATATGATATTTTCCGTAATTACTAAAGAATTTTATTCAAGATATATACGTATATACTTTTTCAATATTTTCGTATATTCATATACATACATATATATGTATCTATGAATTTATAGTACAATTTTATACGAAAATATGTATAGGTGCAAAAAATTATATAAAATCAGATAAATATGTATGGATGTACATTTAATACAATATAGTTATATATATGTATTATATACATATGTCTGAATAATTCATTAATATGTATGTTTCAAAAAATACGTTATTAAGATAAAATGAAATGATATTCTAATGCGGATATCAGAATTTTTTAGTGTTTTATAGGTGTAGTATATACCTATAATTAAAATAATACATGTATACTATAATACTATATATATAGTTTGTGTGTAAGTCTTACATATTATATATATATTATATGTATTTAGAAAAGTATATATCTATATATAATAATAAATATATGTACATCAATTTACTTGTATATTGTATGATCCTTTTGCAATTCTCTCACTTTTTTCCATTTTTCTTTTTCCTTTTTTTATTATTATTATTATTATTTTTTTTCAGTTTTATTTTTTCGTTAATTTTGTATGCGGCAGATGTTTTCAATTCATTTAATTGAGACTATATTTAAAGATGAGGAAGTTTTATATAATATAAACGTATATATATATATATATATATATATATATATGTATAAAAAATATATTAATTATATAATATTTTCATGCATATTCCCATATAAAAACAAATATATGTAAATATGTATGTATACAGTACACTGTGTAAATGTATGTATATTAAGTTTTCAAAGTTTTTTAGTTTGATATCGATATAATTTCGTATAAAATGTATGTATGTATATGTAGCTACACATTTTTATTTTAATATTAAATAGATATACTTTGAAAACTTTTAATTAAGTTCGATTTTTATTTATTATTTTATTTTTATTTTTCTGATTGAAATTCGGTTCTGTGATGATTATAATCATTTCAATCATATTTTTCCTTTCATCTTAAAATATATTTATATACATATATACATTTATAAATAATATGTATTGTTATATATGAACAATAATGAAATTTTTCTCTAGAACTCATTTTTTTTTTATGTATTTCCTTATTTCATACCCTTTTTTTTTATTACTTATTCTTGTACAACTGTATTATAGACATATCGTTCGTATCTATTGTATAATTTAGGGATTCATTAATTTTCTTAAATTTTCTTCTAGTTATAAAAAAAAAGTGTAGACTTTGAATTTAAAAAAAAAAAACAAAATACAAAAGAAAACGAAGTTATGATAGATTGAAAAAAAAAAATAAATAAATTAGAAAATAAAATCCTTTTTTTTTTTCAAAATTTTTCAACAAAATATGTAATTTCAAATTATATATCCTTTAGGTTTTTTTTTTTTATTATATGTTTCATATACTTTCTTTTTTAATTTTACACATTATATATTTCCATTGTCATTTCATTTTATCTTTTTATATTACAAAATGAACATGAAATTTTATCAATTTAAAACTTATGAGGCGCATAATTTTTACTTAACGAAAAAAAAAAAAAAAAAACAAGCAAGCAAACATGGAAAAAATAACATAACACATAACGGATACATAAAAAAAAATGACATAAGCACTCTTGTATTTTAAGAAGAAAAAAAAAAGGAAAGATATTGTACAAATAATAATAAGAAAAAAATATATATAGGTACATATTTATACTGAAGAAGAAAAAATGTAAAGAAGAAAAAAAAATCGACATCCATTCCTTCAGGTAAAGTCTAGTCAAAGTCTGGAAGTCGTAGCAGGTGTTTATGAGCTCTTATTTTTTGATCACATCCTCATAACAACTCCAAGAAGGAATAAATTGTATAATACATTATAGTGTATACCATACATACATACATATATATGTACATTTTTATATAATATAAATATCTAAGTACTTTATCGCCTGTATATCTATATTTTTCGTTATTTTATTTTTTATTTTTTGCCTTATGTTCTTCGTTTCTTTCCTTGAAAAACATAAAAGAAAAGGCATTTTAATATTCACATTGAAAACTGACGAACAAAAAATGAAAAGCTAAAAAAAAAAAACTAATAATAATAAAATAAAAGTCATAAAATTTAAGATAAATATAACGAAAAATTATTATGTCCAAACTAAAAAAAAAAAAAAAAAAATTTTAAAAATAAAAAATACGCGCGCTAAATATTATATTACGATAAAATATAGGAAATATCTAAAAGCTTAACTGATGAGAAAAAATGAAAATGATTTTGAGAGAAAAATGAAAACTTCAAAAACAATGCAAATTTGAGAGTAAAATGAGAAATTTTCATTGGAAATTTGAATAAATCTAAATTCAAATTATTTTTCAGTTTAAATTTTTAAAAATTTGAAAAAACGAACAAAATCATTTTAATTTTTTTTTTTTTATAAATTTTAAATTCATTTAAATTTGCATTTTAAATATGCAAAAAAAAAAAACAACAACCTGTTTTTCATTTATAGTAGGTATACCATTAAGTAATTTAACATTTGAACGATAAACGAACAGACAAACTCACAAATATTAATGATGAATGAATGAATAACGTTTAATGTTCAAAATAAAACGATATCAAAGGATTTTCTTAATTTAAAAAGTATTACCGCTTTTAGTCAAAACTTTTTAAATAATTCACAGTTAAGTTGATATGAACAAATAAAAATAATAATTGCCATGTTACTTGCATTTGAATTTTTTTTTTTTATTTTTCTGTAAAAGCATAAGAAAAAAATTTGCTAAAATATTCCATAATATGTTTTTATTTTTTAAAGTAGAAAATAAAAACAAAAGATAGCCATTAACTTTTAACTGTACATGCATAAAATTTTGTAAATACATACATATAAAAGAGAATTTATGATTAGGTTGAATCTTTATAATATCTGAAAGGCTTAAATTATTATGTGGTTTGTTTTTGAATATTTTTCCCTTTTTTTTTTTTTTTTAATATAGAAAAGTTTTTATTAAAAACTACTTGCTTCAGAAAAGAAAAACTAACATTCGTCCCTATTAATTATTTTTCAGTGAATGAATATAAGTAATTATAAATTTTTTATAAAACGTATATTTTCTTTGATGTTAAATAATAGAGAAAATTTGAAATTAAAAAAAAAAAAAAAACAGCAAAACAGCATTTATTTTTAAATAAAAAGGAAAAGAAAACTACAATTTAAAAATAAAAATAAAAATTTTTTTGTTAATATTAACATTAAAATTAGTTTTAAATTTGAAAAATTAAAAAAAAATTTATGAAAATTTCATGAAATTAATAATTCAAAAGATATTTTCAAGAAAATGGTGACAAAAAAAAAAAAAAAAAAAGAACAAACATTAGTAATTTTAATAATGAAAGGATTAAATTTACATTATCCACATCTTATAAATATTTAAGTAAAAAAAAAATATATATACATAGGTATTACTTATTACACATTTTAACCAGGAAAAACGAAATCTCAACTCTTATTATTAAAAAATAATAATAATTACTATATGAAAAATTCATTTTACTATAATATAAAGTAAATGAAAGAAAAAGCTTTCTGGAATAATTTTTGACTGGAAAATTAAAGATATTCTCAAATAATGAAATTTTTTTTTTTTTTTTTTTGTGAGAAAAATATCTATATTCATTCTATGAAAATATATAATAAAATACAATATAGAGCGCCGAAGCAATAGATGATAAGTCTTATATTTATTATTTTTGTTTTGTTTGGAAATATTTTCTTTTAAATTTTAGATATTATATATTGTGTTGATCTCAGATTTGAAAGCTTTTCTTTTTTTCAAATCGGTTATATGTACCGTTCATATAATATATGGTTAAGTTGTACGTTAATTTATACTTAAAATATATATTTTGACTTTGAAAAAAAAAAAAAAAAAAAAATCTGAATCCTGTGCATATAACTCGTAATATGTAAAATATTATTGAATATTATATTCTATACTGATGTATTATAGATTTTACAGATGTACTATATAAGTAGTTAAAAAAGAAGGAAAATTCGTTTTTATATTGTATGTATATGTATGTATTTATATATTTGAAAACTTATGCGAATGTTTATAATGGTGCTGCTGCTGCTGCTGCTGACTGACTGATGTTTTTATACTATATACTTATATGTATACAGTGAGTGTGATGTGATATCAAAAATGCTTTGCAACCCTCAATAATCTTTTAGTTTTCATTTAACAGCAGTCTAAGTATGTATTACGTTAAGATGGTCGACACTTAAATTTATTGAAATAGTGTTTCTCCGGTATAGTTAGTGACTGTTAGTTGTATCGTTCAATACGGTTTCTCATTTTGTGGGCTGTGCCGTATAAATATAATAATAATAATAATAATAATTTTAAAATAAAATAAAAATAATAATAATATTAATTGAAAAAAAAATAAATAAACAAAATATAAAATTTTAAATTAAAGTGTTTTTATCCTTTTAATTTTTGTTTATTTATTTATTTATTTTTTTTTTAAAAACGTAACTTTAAAAATAAAAAGTAAAACTTAATTTACATAAAATTAAAACATTCTAGGAAATTTTAAAAAAATTTTCAAAAAGTGTTCTTATATATGTACATATTTTATTTTTTTGTTTTCAAATTTTTAATCGTATAATCATCGTTAATATTTTCTTTATTTTACTATTTTTCGTCAATAAAATTTATGCGGCGACACAAAATTCATGATTTAAATAAAATTATAATACACGAAAATTAGTGATTAAAATTCTCTATCTGTTTGAACAGTTAAATATTTGAAATTTATCAATCGATTTTGAGATTTTCAATATATAAATAATAAAATATACATATACATATATACAAGATTCTTGAAAAATGTAAACAATTTTATTTTATAAATTTTACCTTTTTAATTGTCTATCAGTTGAATCAAGTTTTAATTTATTTTTT
This sequence comes from Bombylius major, assembly GCA_932526495.1. Lineage (NCBI taxonomy): Eukaryota > Metazoa > Arthropoda > Insecta > Diptera > Bombyliidae > Bombylius > Bombylius major. The sequence goes on from OW052046.1 coordinate 38,719,452, forward strand.
ATTTTTGAATTTTAACTCATTAACATGGAAGATTTTATTGTTTTTCAATTTTCATTGTTGAAAATATAATTTCAATTGAAATAAAATGCAAATAGGTGGTATTCCCTTTTTTAATTTTTTATTTTTTTTTTCATTTTCATTAATTTATTTTTCCTGTTTTATTATTTATTTAGCTTTTTTAAAAAGTTCAATTATTTCAAGAAGATTTTTTAAAGAATCTTATTAAATGAATTGTTTTTCTATTAATTAAAGTTTAAGAGAAAATAATGAATAAATAGTTTTATATGTAATATCGTAAGTAATTATAAATGTTAACGATATTTTCAAGCAGGTATAATTCAAAAACTTCATACATTATAATTAAAAAATTTCTTTTTTAAATATATGTATTATTATTTTTAGAAATTATTAGTTTTTTTATTTGAAAAATAAAATAATTATATAAATTTTGCTAATTATATAATACATAGGTATATATGCAATTTACTGTTATAAAATTTCAAAAAATCATAAACCATATAAAACCATATTTTTTTAATTTTTCAAGTATTCTTAACATGTTCCGTTGTATTTCAAAGAATTAAAGAAAAGAAAAAAACCAGACTATTTAAAAAATTAATTTCATTTTCACGCCGTTTTTATTTCATTTTTATTTAGTTTTTTACTCTTATTTTTATATTTCATATTTTTTTTTGCATCATCATTGTTTCTTTTATTTTTCAATACTTGAAGTGTTCATACATACGAGTATGTATATGATTTAAAATATGAAAATTTTTTAAATATATTTTATAAATATCTACTCGTATTTTCACATAATTCTTATACATATCATATAAAAACAAATATACTTTATTTTCGATGTAAAAAAAGGAAGTAAAATAACAGCCAGCAATATAAAAACATAAAAAGAAAAATAAACAATAAATACAACAAATATCTAAATAATAAAATAAACAAAAAATAAAAAATAATTAAAGGAAGAACAACAAAAATTTTAGAAAAATAGATAAAAAACAATTAAAATATCCATGTATACACAAAAGTGATTAATGAATGACTAAAAGGTGACACATTTAAAACATGTAGTACGTTTATTTAATTATTTTTCGCATTTTTTCTTTTCTCATTATTTTCACCTTATCGTAATTTCAAAAAAAAAAAAAAAAAAAACATTTAAAAAAAAAAAAAGTGAAGTGAAAAATTAAAAACACGGAACGAAAAAAAAAAAAACAAACAAATTTTCATAAATTCTTCACCATTATTTCACATTGGATAAAGGTAAGTCCATTGTAATTTATAGGAAAGGTGTCATCATATTTTATTTGTATTATTTTTTTTTTTTTTTTTAATCAAACTTTTTTAATCATTTGCCGTTGTTAAATTTCAACATAGCTACATTCCATTTATTATAAAGGGCAAAAAAAAAAAAAAAAAACAACCATTTAAATTATAAAATTCATTAAATTGTTTTTCTTTCATTAGTTTGAAAATTAAATTATCGATTAAATTAGTGTTGTGCAATGGAATACTATTTAATATAGAAAATTAATAATATATTCACAAGAAAAAAAAAGGTCTTTTATGCGATTATGAAATAAATAATTATGTAAATTGAATTTTGAATATAGAAAATGATAATATTTTTCCATAATTCTTTATAAAATTGAATAGTTTTCAAATTTATTACAAATTTTTCATTTTAATTCATAAACACTTGTATTTTAAATTTGTATATATGTACATACATATGTATGTATAAATCCTTTCAAAATTAAGTTGAAATTATACATATTAAAAAGTATATTTTAAGTGCATCGAAAACATTAAAATTATAATTCTATACCTTTAAAAACATTATTTTTGAAATCTAAAACACACACACAATTTGCATATTTATAATAAAATTACAAAATGGAATTGCATTGAGATTTAATTTTCAACAACAAAAACAAAAAAAAAAAGGAATATTTTAATATTCGAATATGATGTATTTATTTATTTAAAATACGTATACGTACGTATACGTAAATTCTTTAGATGTACTTTGTTAAATTTTCAATAATTATGTACATACTGATGTATAAATTATTTTTTTTCCATTTATGAAATTATTTCAATTGAAATTAAAACGGCCAATAAAAAATTTGTATGCTTTTTATTATCATATTTGAAAAAAATTCTTTTGAAAAAGTGCTTAAAATTTTGAATTTAACTTAATCCTTGCGGTTTTTCCAGTTAAATTAAAAACTATTTTTCATGTAGAAAAAAAAAAACAAAAAAACAACAAACACACATTTTATGCTATTACCTACATACTCATTTCTATTTAATAGAAAAAAGTTTTTGTAAAATGTGTACGTACTACGTACCTACATAAATTCTAATTTGTTTTTTATGTTGTTTTTGTTTTCTAATTTTTTATGGTCACCTTTATGATGATCTCTTTGATAAAAATGGTGCAGAGAAAATTCTTATGAAATAATTGCATAAAAGCAAATAGCAAAAAATTATATATATGTATAGATTTGTATGTATGTATGTATTTTCTCAACTACATATGTGAATAAAATTATATATATGTATGTATAAAGTATGTAGGTATATACATATGTGTATTGTTCTCATAATAAAACAAGAACATAAAGATGATTTTATTAAAGGATATAAATATACTAATACACATATGTATATGGAAATTTCGCATAACATATACGAATGTAAATTTTTTAAATACACAATGTCCTTTTTTATTATTATTTGAAAATATAAATTTTCAAATTTTTTCAAGTAAATTTGGCTAAAATTCAAATTTTCTATTTTCAACTTAATTTAATATACAAAATATTTGACTATATAAATTCTAAAAATAAATAAACACAAAGAAAAAACAAACAAATAAAAATATATATATATGTATATTAGAAATTTTCATACAGAGAAAATATTTTGAATATTTGTCATTTTTTAAAAATTTTTTTAAACAAAAACAAAAATTTCTTGAATGCACTTTATTAAATTTTTTGTAAAATTTTTTTTTTTTTTTTTTTTGTTTATTCACTTGGAAGTCATTTGATTTGAAATTAAATATAGAACTTTTGTTTTTGTAAAGGGTATAATTTTAAAGTTTAACACATAAGAGCAAACAATTATTCAATTATTCATAAAATTTGATTTAATAAGAAAAACAAAAAAAAAATACTTTCAAATAATTTCAGAACGAGAAAGTAAAAAAAAATCTACTTTCCTTTTTCTTTTTCAATTTAAATTTTGATTTCTTTATAGAAATAATGTTTTTATTGATGTGAAATCACTTGGGCTCTTAATTCTTCAAATAAGAAATAATAATAATGAAAAGTATTTTCAGTTTCAATTTCAATTTCATATTGTATATTTTTTCACAAAGGAAAATTCTTTGAAATAAAGAAAACATAAAATATGTGATATATATATATTTCTTTATCTTTTTCATTTCTTATTTATTTCTTTCTTATTTTCTGTTTTATAATAGAAAACTTTCACAATTTCAATATTTTGAATTTTGTTGTACATATTCATAAATCAATAAATATACAAATGAAAAAATAAGAATAAAATAAGAAAAAAATACTTTATAACTTTGAAATATTTATATTTTACATAATTTTTCACTTTTCTTACTTTATTTGTATAATATTATTTATTCAATTAAAATTTGTTCTTTTTTTCTTCTCTTTTTTTTATTCTTTTTATTTTAATAAAATTATTTTCATATTTGTTTATATTCAAATTTAATTAGCCAAAATACCAAAATTTATTTAAATACATATATCACTTTTTTTTTCTTTCATTAAAATAATGTTATATTTGCTCATATACACATATACATATGTATGTATATGTAAGTCTAAACTACTTAGGTACGTATACCTACCTAAAAATAAAAAAAAAAATCTTTTCAAATGAAATTTTATAGGTATTTAATTTGATTAAAGACGAATCACTTTTTGAATAAAACAAACAAAATATGTATACGAGTATATATTACTTTCAAATCAAATGGCAATAAATATAAACAAGAGAAAAAGCAAAACAAAAATATAAATAAAGAATTTTTTTTAATTTTTTTTTTTTAAATAAATAAAATATGAAGTCAAAAAGTAAATATTAATTTTAACAACAGCAATAACAACAACTACATACTACTACAAACATATAAACTTTGTTTTTTTTTTTTGTCCATTATTTTATATTACTTACTTTCTATTAAATGAAAAATTCAAAGAAATTTAAACTGAGTTTGAATTTTTCAAAATTTAATTAAAGCTAACAATTTCTGTCATTTCGTTACTTTTCTTTCCACCCACCCCTCTTGTAACAAAAAAAATTTAAAAAAGAAGTTAGGGTAATTGATTTTTTTTTTCTTTTTAATTTTCATTAAAATCAAACTCAAACATTTAACTTGAGAGTGTACGATTATATATTTATATAGATGATGATAGATATTAAGTATTTATTTAATTTAATTTTTTTTTTTTATTTAAAGATGTGAGATATGTATATTAGTATCATGTTTTCGAATTTTATTACCTAATTATTGATTTTAAGAATTTATATTTCAAAAATTTTTTTTATTATACATAGGTACATATGTAATATATGATTTAATTTCTTCCGTTCTAAGTACATATTTCATTATATTCATGTGTTAGAGAAGATTTATTGATATTAGAAAAAAAAAATCATTATTTTGATTTTATTGTTTTAATAAAATTTTGCTTGCAATAGAAATTTGTTTTAAATCTAAGGCAAAAAAGGCATATACATATGTACAACGTAATATGTAGTTTTAAGGTAAATAATAGATCACATTTAGAATATTTAGCAAAATAAGTTCCACAAAACAATAATTGAAAAAGTTATTTTGACAATTTTGAAAATTTAGACAATTTTTGAATTATTATCCAATAATGTCGATATTAAATTATTTATTTCAAAAACAATTGAACATTTTGCAAAAAAAAAAAAAAAAAAAACAAAAAATAGTTCTCTTGAAAATAATTTGTTAGCAATTTAAACTACTGCCGTAGGCAAGTATAAATTTTATTTTGAAGAAGAAAAAGTTTTCCGTTGTTAGATTTTCCTATAATAAGCATTTTACAATAATTATTTTTTTTTTCATAATTTGCAACTTATTGAAGTGCATAAAATGTTATTCATCTAAAATTTACTAAATTTTTTATCTATTGTTTTGTTTAGTGTTTCATAATGATTTAATTAGAGGAAAAAAACATTTGAAAAAAAAAAAAAAGTAATAAACAAATCTTACATATAACACTAAATTTAAATATAGTTGAATAAAGCCAACTTTATCGTCAAATGACATTTACATTTTTAGATACAAAATTCTGGAAATGATTTCCAAAAAAAAAAAAAAGTTTTTATCATATTGCTTTGAAAATTTTATGAAAAAATAAACTAGAATGAAATATAATAAATCTATTGTTTAAAGACCAAAACAAAATAACAAAAAAAAAACAAACAAACAATCGAAAAGTTGAAAATATTTCTATCAAAAACAAACCATCATCAATAATGACTTTCTTGTTTTCGAGTAAGATAAATTTTTGTTTTTAAAAGATACTTTAAATGTTTTTTTTTTTTTCTCTTTGCTTTTTTTAAGTTTTTTTTACAACAAAATAAAAAAATTTTAAATTCCAGGAAGATAAAGATAAAAGAGATGTAATTTTTAATAATTTAATTAATATCCCAAAAGTTAATATAACAAAAACAAAATTTTTGGTTGTTTGTTTTTTTTTATTTTTTGCCTAAATGAAAATTCATAGAAAATTTCAATGTATCTTAATTTAATTCATCGACATAACCTAAGGTTTTAAGTTTATTTTATATTTTTATATTTTAATTATTTTTATGTTATGTTAAATCCTTTTTAATTAGCGGAAAACTTTCTTCGTTTATTTTAAGTAATTATGCATATTATAAAAAAAAATTTAAAATATAAGTTTATAATAATATAGGAGTATAAAAATAGCCTTTATAGTAAGAAATACTCGTTTATCCCTTTTTCTGAATTATTTTCTATTTAAATTTTGTTTTTTTTTTTTTTTAATATATAGATACTTCTACAAGAAAACAGGTGGTTAATAATTTGAAATTCACAATCCATACATTAAATTAACTAATATAAATTTCTTTTTGTTGTTTTTCTTTTTCACGTTATTAGATAGTATGTATAGGTATATAGTATTTCTAATAAAATACGTATTTATTTGACCTCAATATTTAAACATTAGATTTAATAAATTATAAGTGTGGTAAAGGTTAAAACATACAATTTTTTTTTTTTTTTTTTTTTAAATATATAAATGTTGGTACATTAAACTGTGTGTATACACAATGGTAAAGAATTGAATTTAAAATATAAAATTAATGAAGAAGATAATATTACATTTAAAGTAATTGATTTAAAAATTAATGATTTGTAAAAATATATTGTCACTTTATATATTTCTTATTTTCTTTTTGCTTCTTTTCATTTTTCTTTATTTCTTTGTTATTTTTTTGTTTTTTTGTTTTTTTGTTTATCTGGTGTTATTTAATAGTGAAAAAAGAAAATATAATTTTACCACTTTTGTTACTTAAATAAAATATAATTCAACAATAAAAAAGAAAAAAAAAATTCAGATGTGAATAAAATTTTCGTAAATAAAAAAAAAAAGGGAATAAAGGAAAAATAATGAAGAAAAACAACAGAATATTATTATTAGTGAAATGATACATTTTCTTACCTAAATTATTTTCTTTGGTTTTTTTTTTTTGCTTTCTTTTTGTGGGTTTTTGTGTGGTTTTGTTTTTTTTTTCACTCGCTTTTTATTTTCCTTCCGAATCTAAATTTTTTTTTTTTTCTGAGCTTTTGTAATTTTATGATTTAAGTATAGTAAATATTATATTATTATTTTTTCGTTCTGTTTTTGACAGATTTATCTTAAGTATTTCGTAAATATTATTTGTCCTAAAAATAAAATCTCTAGGTAATCATTACCCATACAATATTACAAAAAAAAAAAAAAAAAGGAATAGATATATGTATATATATTTTTTATATAATATACAAAAAAAAAATCATATAATAATAATGTACTATATAACATACTTTATATATCCTTAAAATATATGCATTTATATAAGTAAAATAGAATTCTCTTAAGGCTTAAAAGGGAAATAAAGGAAAAACAAAAAAACAAAATTTTTTCCGTTTATTTCTGGATTTTTTTTTTATTTATTTTATTTATTTATTTTTTTTTTTTTTTGATAATAAGATATGACAAAAAGAAAATAAGGTTCTTTTATTTATTTTATTTTTATTTTAATTTCTGTGTGTGTGATTTTTTTATTCTATTCTTTTCTTGGATTTTGTTTATGCTTGTGTTTTTTCTTCTTCATTTTCTGTCACCTATTATATACTTTTTGCTGTCGTCAAATACAAAAATTACAAATTTTTTGTTTACATAATAAGGAAATAAACAACAACAACAACAACAACAACAAAATAGTAAAATAAAAACGAAATATACAAAAGATGAAAGAAAAAAAAAACGAAAAGTGAAAACCAGAAAAATTAATCAGAAGAAGAAACAAAACAATGATTATAATAATTTTCAAAGAAAATTTCTTAATTAAGAAGAAACCAACTAACAAAACAGAAAAATAATTCTTATCAAAACACACATAAGTACATACATTAAAAAAAAATTTATATATGTAGCGATATATGCATAGATAATATACATAATATACGAGTATGTACATGTCTATTACCTATATCTAAAAGTATATTTCTCATCATTATTTGTACTTTTTGTATCACAGAAATAATGTGTAATATTTTGCATTTTTCTTTCTTTCTTGTAATATAAAATATGTATGTATATATACTATACAAAGGTAACATATTTCAAATTTTATTTAATTTTTTGTTTTCATTCATAATAATAGTTATGAAAACTAATGAAATGCAAGACCTCAGAAAAATATAATTTTTTTTTCTTGTAGTTTTTTTTTGTGCCATTTTTGTATCTGAATATACAAGTACCCATCCGCACATATAAAAATTATATAAATGAAGCGAAAGTTTAACTATAAAGAAAAGAAAAAAAAAACAAAAAAAAAAAGAATAATATTATCATTCTGTAAAAACCTGTAAGCGTACTACAACAATTGACTTTTTCGTTTGCATGATAAAAATAAAAAATACAATTTCGTTTTTTTTTTTTCAATTTGTGTTTCTATTTTTGTTTAAATAAAACATGAATAATTCATAACAATTTTGTTTTTCTCTTTTCACATTTTCTAATTTGTAATTCTTATACAAAATAAAATTTTCAAAAGAATTATACATAAGTAGGTACAATTTAGTTGATGATAGAACAAACAGAAAAATATATATATTTTTTTTTATTCTTCTCCTTTTTTTTTTTTCAATTTAAATAAGATACTCCTTATTAAATTATTATTCAATATTAAAATGACCACAAGAAAAAATGTAAAAGAAAATTATGTATAATTTTTTTTTGTTGTTTTTATATCTATAATTGATTTTCAATGAATAAATTGGTATTTATTATTATTATTTTAATTCAAATATCAAAAATAGTATAAATACAAGAGATTCACAGAAACAAAAAATTATTTCAAAGGAATAAACTATTACTGATCAAAGAAATCAAATTTCATGCCACGTGGGATCGTTAACGATCCTCATTAGAAAATTTTCTTTATTTTTGAAATTTTTATAAAATACATATTTCGCATTGTCATGATGGATTTATAATTTGATTCATAATACCAGTTGCGGCTATGTCATATTGAAGATTGTGTATGATCCATTCTAAGTGACACATTAAAGATATGTAAAAGTGCTCCGGTTGTTTATTTATGTATGTAATACTGCCAAATTATTTCTCATTTCAATAAAGATTTCATAAGAAATGCAAAAATGCTTGAATCTTAGCTATTATGGTGGTCAAGAATGCAAAACAGAGACAAACGTATAGGCAGTTACTGAAAAAATCAAAAGTCAAGGATCACTGTGAGCTGTAATGCCAGAGAAAAAAAAATTTTTTCATTTAAATTTTGTTTTAATGTTATGAACAACAATGTTGAAACAAAAGTGTTTATTCTGTTGAGTAGTGAATTTTGTATTATAAACCTTTTTTCTCTCAACTAATATGGGAGCAATTTGTCTGAAAAAACAAAAAAAAAAATAATTTAAATGTTATCATCGAAAAATTTTTTGGCACTGAACGTGTTCAAAGATTATTTCGGAAAACTACATTATAAATGAATTACAAATGAATTAAAAAGAAATAATACAAAATGTGTGGAAATTGTTAAATTAAAAATAAAAACAATATTTTTCAAAAGTAAAGAAATATGTAATTTCATTCTTAATAAACTTTCAATTAAAATTTTTTTTAAAATTTTTTTTTTCTTCTTTTGAATTGTTATCAAAATTTTGAATATTGAAACAAAATTTGTAGAAATTACAAATCAAAAGTATCTATTCGAATAAAAATCGAATTTTTTTTTTCAATTTCATAACTTTTGTGAAAATAGATATTTAAAACAACAATACTGATACTTGTATATATACATTTGTAAGACTACATATGTATATACATATATCATATTATGTATTTACGTTTAGACAGTTATCCTTTGTACTTTTTGTACTTTTGTACTCTTCAATAGATATCAATCAAAACGTAAGAGATGGAATTATTGTTAGTTTTTTCTTTCTATACATTTTTTTTCTACTTTATACTCTATAAAATCTATTGTTTGTATCATGTTTAATGTAAACTCTCTCAAGCAATTTCATTTGGATTTTAAAAACTAACAACAACAACAACAACAAAAAATACATAAAATATAAAATAAAAAATACCAAAAAACTATTAAAATTATTGTAATAAGAAAGATATTAAAATTTGATGATTTTTTTTTAATCGTTTTTATTATGTTGGATGCTTTTTCATTCACTTTTCTTCTTCTATTTGTTTTTTTTTTTTTTTGTTCTATCAAAATCACAAAATTAAAATTTACATAATTTATCAACTTCATTTTAGATAATTAAATTCAAGAATATCCTTAATTTTGTGTATTATACATAATTTATTTTTAGTTTTTTTTTTATGTATGTACATTGTACATACTATACATATGTAAATACTTTTTTTTACTCTTTATTTATTTTTTGCTTTTAAAGTTTAATCATCTGATTTTTAAAACTTTTCCGACTACATATACATATACATATAAGTATTTTTTTTATATTTTTAAATTTTTCATTCTTTACAATCCTTTTTAATCAGGTAAAATATAAATAAATATTTTATGATCATTATTTTGTAGTTACAATAGCTGAGTTGTTTGTTTTTGTAATAGTATTAGTTAATATAAAGAAGTGTATATTCATTTAAAATTCAATTAAGATTTTTTTTTTCTTTTCATATTTAACGCGTTCTGAACAAAAATAATAATAAATTAAATATAAAAAATTTTAAAATGACAAGAGGAAAAAAAAAATAGAAAAAAAAATAATTACAAAAACAAAACTTTTAATAATAAAAATAATGATAACGAAAAAAAAAGAAAAAAAAAAGAAAAATAAAATAATAACGTTAAGTTTGTTATTAAAATTGCATTATTTAATATGAATGCACGTTCAGGTACTCAATTAGTTGGAAAAGTTTAATCATCTGAATAAAATTGACATTAATCATGTATGAAAAACTTTATAATATTCACAGTATGTACATATACTCGTATGTATAAATATTAATAGTACACTATAGTATTTATATACATAAACATATACACAAACATATAAAAATTAATTAGTTAATTAAAGTAAAAGTGTTAAAGTAAACAAAACATCTTCAAAAGTATTAATTTAGTTTTGAAAGTATCTATACTTTTGTATATAAGTTTTTGTACATGTTATCTAAAATTTTATATACTTAGATACTCGTATGTATGCATATATACTTTTGATTCAGTTGTATGTACATATACGTTTGTACGTATAAAATATATAAATATATAATGAAAATCTATGTACACAAACACCTTAATAGAATTAACATAGTTTTTAACTAGTTTGTTATGTGCAAAAATTAAAAGGACTGTTTACATTATAAATGTGTCACTTATAAATTTATAATTTTCTTGTTCTTGTTAAATGAATTAAATGGACTTGCTTTTATCATTTTCATTTTTTTTTTATATTTATTCATTATTATTATTATTATTATTTTTTTTGTTGTTGTTTCTTTTTGTTGATAATTAAATCTTTATTTCTTTTTTTTTCTATATTCTTGTTTCTATTTTATTGGCATTTTTTCATACAAAAAAATCTTTTTTAATATGATACTTTTGTATAGTGTACGTAATATTACATCAATGTTATAAATGTCTGTCGTCTGTCTATCACAAAAAAAAATATATATAAAAAGACTTTTGTCATTAATGAAATTCTTTTATTTTATTTATTTATTTATTTGTTGTTGATTCTTTTTGTCTTTCTTGATCATATATTTATTGATGATAATTACTTTCATAATTAACAGTTTTTCAATAATTACATAACCAAAAGAAAAGAAAAAAAGAAAAACAAAACAAAAAAATTTATCTGAGAAACAAATAAAAAAAAAAAAAAATGAAATAAGTAAATAAAATAAAAATATAATTATTAAAGAGGTTATTACATTATATTGTACTATAAGGATAATATGCTTTTAGATAATGACTTTTTACTCTTTTGGATTATAATCGTTCATATGAACAAACAAATATAATATGTATATCATTAAATAAAATCAATAAGATATTTATTAATAAAGAAATTATTGAAAAGAATAATAATTTATTTTTAGGATTTCGATTAATCACATATTTTATTACATTTTTCCCTAAGGTGAATTTTGTATTAATTGAAATCTTTTGGGGATTTTTTTTTTTTTTTGCTTTCTGAATAATTGAAATGCTCAATTGATTTAAATGCATTTAAAATATGTTGAAAATAATAATAAATTTATATGAAAGAGAAAAAATTTACTGTTACTGTAAAGGAGACTTTTTAATTTATTTTTGTTCCACTCAAACTCAAAGGATTTAATGTTTTTTTTTTTTTTTTTTCAAAAGAACCATAAATGATTTTCAAAAGCAATTTAATTTTAAAGACTTAGGTGCCTTTAATTCAAATATATGTATGTATGTTTTTTTTTTTTCGCACTTGAAATGTTCACCACTCTACTTAAATGAAATGAGCAATTGACAGATGATTTTAATGGATTTGAATGTTTGATTTGAATGGAAAGTAATATTGAATGAAATTAAATAATATTGATTTCATGTCTTTAAATAATAACTTAAAATACCATTAAAAATAACCTGTTCAGATATTTTTAAAAATATATATATATATATGTATGAACATAATTTAGAAATTGAAAAGAACATTATTAATTTGAACTTTTTGATTTATTAAAAATTTTCAGCATAAATCATTTTAACAAAAATAAAACATTTCTAATTAACTACAAACACATAAAGTTTTCATCTTTTTTTTTTTTTCACATCATATACGTACGAGTATATGCGGTATGGTGAATTCCCATAAAAGTACATTAAAATAAATTTCCTTATATAGTACTAAAAAATTTTTCAAACGATATTATAATATATATATATGTACATATTTATATGTATACGTACATACTATTGTACATTAAAACTTTTTCTATGAAAATTTTACGAAAAATAAACAAACATTAAAAACAAAACAAAATAACAAAAAAAAAAAAAATGTTTGTTTTTACATAAACAATCTTTATAAATAAAACCCATATCAAAAATTATTTATTAAATTAAAAAAGATTCCTGTTTTTCCTTCTTTTTTTTTTCTTTTTTCTTTTCATTTTGTCAAAAAGTAAAAAGAATTATAATTTATTATACGCTTACAAAAATAAATTCCTATTAAATTCTTTTAATTAAAAAATATTTGTTAACATATTCTTTATACATCTTTAAGTATATTCTAAAATATGTTTAGAAAATAAATTATATTAAATTTTATTTAAAACAACAACAACAACAACAAAAAATATATTATAGGTATATTTCAGTAGATATTATATATATATATGTAGTTATATATACATATTTATTTATTTTTTATATTTAAATTTCATTCTAAATAATGTGAAATAAATTTTAATCAAAATGTAAACAAAATTTATCTAAATTATTATATGATTTGTACGTACATTTGAAGAAAAGGAAACGTTTACTAGATTAAATATTATGCTATTATTTGTTATATCATTAAAATTCATTAATTGAAAGAAAAAATATTAAATATGTTATTTTGAATTATTAAAAAAAAATGAAAAAAATTAGTAAACAAATCAAATATATACGTTTACAGTAATGCGGTTTAAATGAATAAAATATCGTTTTTTCCGCAAAGTTAAATAATTGAAATAATTTTAATTTCAGGATAAAATTTTTCAAAGTTTATTAGTTATAAAACTTTATTTTTCCTATTTATTATCGTCTTTTAATAAATCTATAATTCATAAAAATTTTCTATGAGATTCAAGATGACTTGTTTAAAATTTATTTCATTGTAGAATTTCTTTTCAATTTTTCTACAAATATGTTATACTATAACGTGAATTTATTAAAAAATTATTATAATGTTAAATCAATTGAAATTATCAATACTGTCGCAGAAATTTCATATTTTGACATCTCTAATACAAACACATATATATAATCAAAAATAATGTGCAGTAATATATTACAAATGAAAAAAAAAAATAATAATTTAAAAGACGTTAAATCAAAATCATTGATTTTATGTACTTTTAAAGTGTCATCATTCAAAAAAAAAAAAAAAAAAAAAGCCAAAAACACACATACCAACACACGTACACAAAAATTGGATAAGAAAAAAAAAAGTAAAATATTTATAGGCAGAAGATTTATTGACTTGTCATTTGTTGTTTGTTGGAATTTCTTGAGCGTTTAATCAACTGTAAACTGATTAATGATGGATTCTAAAAAAAAAAAAAAAAAAAAAAAAAAAAAAAGATTGAAATGACAAAAAATAAAGCTAGAAAAAAAAAACAAATAATAATAAACAAACAAAGAGCTGAAACAAAAAGGACACACATACATTATACAAACACAAAATAAACAAACATTTTTTTATAATGCACAAAAAACAACATCAACAACAAAATTAAGATTGAAAACGTTTTGATTTCATCAAAGAAAAACGACATGAAAACTAAAAAAATAATAATAATAAATACAAAAAGAAAAAAGGAATAAAATACAATAAATGAATAAATCAAAGTAAATAATTCAGGTACACCAGGTATGAAATATGATTATTATTTTTTTTCCTTTATAAATTTTTTCTTATTTTCTTATTTGTTTTTTTTTTTTTTTCGAATTTTCTACTTAATATAATATTATACCACAGGATTTGTTCATACTTGTTTCTCACATAATATAATATATAAAGATGAAAAATACGGGGGAAAAAAAACTCAAAACAAAAAATGGCAAATATAAAGAGAACACAAAAAAAAAAACCAAAACAAAAAGTTGACAGGAAAATTTAGCAAAAATAACACACAAACAAAAATATAATATATAGGGAAGAAAAAAAAAAATGGTATGTGACACTACAAAATGTTTAAAACAATGTCAAAAGATATGTTGAAAAATGATTTAAAAGAAAATTAAATTGAACTTTGGTGTGTAAATGTGGTTAAATATTTTTTTTACGTATACACATTATAAAAAAAAAAAAAAAAAAAAAATTGTATGTGTATCAACAATAAACTGGAAAATTATACTTTTTTTCTCAAAAAACAAAAAAAAAATGAAAAAAAATAATAAGAAAAATATCTTATTTTCATAATCGTTTTATGTTCTACAATATTTTTTTTACTATATTACCTCTCTCCTCCATCTCTTTGTTTTTTGAATTCATTTTAAGATTCTTCTCCGTTAACTTAGTTTATCTTATTATTATTTTTATTTTAAAGTTTTTATTTTCCTTTATATTCAGTATTCAGTATCGGTTACAAACTAAGTAATTTTCCTTTTATTTGAATTTTTTGTTTTTTTGTTTTTTTTTTTCGGAATACAATTTATTTTTATTTTGTATGTTGAACATAAGATTCTATGATATTTTTTTTTCTCGAGAAAAAAAAAGAAAATACAGACAAATTTCAAATATTTATTTATTCTGTACTGTATGTACATATGTTTTCGTATATGTATATATGTATGTATGTGTATTTTAAGTGCTTTTTTATGCACTTATGTTTTTGAATATGTAAAGAATTTAAAATACATATATATGTTAGAAAACTAATTTTTCTTAATAGTTTTTTCTTTGTTTTTTCTTCAAAAAATAATAATTTTGAATTCTGATTTTATTTTAGAAAAAAAAAAAAAAAAATACATTTTTATTCATTTTCATATAAAGTTGTATAGGGTGTTTCTATTATACGAATTATGCTTTTTCTTTTTCCATAAATTTTACTGTGAAATTTTTTAAATGATTTTGATTAAAGTATTATGTAATTTAAAATAACACAGTGTCAATTTTAATATATTAACCTTCCCTCAAAAAAAAAAAAAAAAAAAAAAAAAAAAAACCCAATCTAACTTGTTGTTTAATCGGACATTAATAATTTTGTCGTTTAGTATTTTTCCAAATGGCAAAATAAAATAAATTTGGGGTCTAATTTTGTAATTATTCTTGTTTTTTTTGTTGATTTTTATTAAATCATGTTTAAAGATAATCTAAAAAAGGGAAATTCTGTAACTCTAATTTTTTTGAAAAGAAATAACTTTTGAAAAATTATAAGAAATCAATTTAAAACATAAACAGAGCAGAGGTGTGATATAAAAAAAAAAAGAAAAAGAAAAAAAAAAACAATAAAAATATATCACATCGCAACATATTACAGATATTTTTCTTTTTAATATTGATTATTTATAAACAATAATTAATTTTGTATATTATAATATATACACATGTATAGTATATGGACATTTTCAATTTTATTTTATCCTTTTGCCATTTGATATAAGTAATTTATCATATTTTTTTTTCCAATACATTACATTCTTCGATTATACCCTTCTTTCTACATACATACATATTCCATTCAACTTTTACACTTTCTTAAACGTTTATTTATTTTTATTTTTTATTGTTTTTTTTTCTTTCTTCTTATACTCGTATGTATATGTATGTATACATATAATTTTTTTTTTCTGCTTGTGCTGCTGTTATATTTTCGTCATAAACTTTCAAAATAAAAAAAAATAAAAAAAAAGAAGAAGAAAATCTTAATCTTATACACATTTTAACTAACATCATTCTCTTTTAACTTGTAATAAAGCACATTTTATTGAAAGACATATGTCACAACGTCACATGTGTCCATAATATTTTCTATGATTGCTGATGTGGCAAATTTATTTTTCGAAAAGAAATAAAAAACATATTATACATATAGTACATACATACATATATGTATATATAATAAAATAAATAATACAATATTTTAACTCAAATGTACCTATACTTTTAAACAAAACATATATGTACAATGTACATACACACATATGTATATCGTATTTTATATACATACATATGTATATATCAAAAAAAAAAAAAAACAAAATACACAATAATGTAAATAAAAATATAAATTTATTAAATATTAACACTAGGGAAACGGTACCAGTAAAAAGTCCCCTCAAGGAAAATTTATTTAAGTTTATTAGTTTATCTCAAAAAAATTTTTTTTTAAAAAAAGTTCGTGTTTATGAAAACAACAAACAACAATGACAGATCCCTAAATAAGTATAATAAATATTTTGTAATATATACATCAAAATATTTATGTAAGGTACATTAAAATTTAAAATTTGAAAAATTGAAATATCAAAAATATTTAGATTTATTTCAATTTCATTTATGTAATATTAAAAAAAAAAAAAAAACATTCCATTTACGATATTTGAAATTGCATTTAAATGCACGCGTCCTGGAAATATTCTGAAAAATTTTTTTTTTTAATTATTAGGATGATTATTAAGACAATAATCTACACTAATGATATCACCCTCTTACATACATCATTATTGCATTATTTTTGTTTAATATTTTATATCTTCAAAGCAATTAAATTTTATTGATTTTCCTCCTTTTTAAGATAAGAAAACAACAGACTATAGAATTTAGTTTTTTATTTATTTATTAATGTTTTTTTTTTTTATCTTTTATACATTTTTTTCCCCCTTTTGTTTCGGTTTAACATAAGTATATGTTAGATATTAATTAATTATGCTTCCTTATTTTCTTTATATTAATATAATATTTAAAATCATTTAATTTCTTAATCTACATAGGTAAAGCAAAAAAAAAAAAAAAATTCAAAATTAATAAAAGCTTATTCATTTATTATCCTTTTATTTAAGGATAATAATTATAATTATTATAAATTTGCATAATTTTCATATAAAATCTACAAATTATTTAAATTTAAATCATTTAGATGTCCTTTTTCTTACATAAATTCTTCATATATGTATGTATGTACATATTTTTACATATAAATATGAAAAAAGGATTATACACTTCAATTGAATTGTGACGTTATAAAATTGATACAACATCAACATTTTTTAAATTATTATTTTTTTTTTTTATCTTTTCATTTCTTATAACAATCTTAGACTTATCGATAAAAGCATATACACATATACATATACATATTATGTATAAAATATATATAATATTTATATTACATAGGATACAACAAAAAAAAATTTTTTTTTTCAAAATAAGGAAAATTTTATAAGAAAACATAATATCTTAAAACATTAAATAGGATATTTAGGATATATTGAATGCAAGATTGAATTTTATACATAATATTACTTCAACTTTACTTTCCTTTTTTTTTCGTATACAATATATACCTAAATAACTATAATGTAGGTATATTTAAAATATTATATACAATATATAGGATTGTATTACATAATATTATATAGTTAGTAAACTGATGTTACATCCTTTTCTATAAAATGTATATCACATATAAATATACAAATATATGTATGTATGTATGTATATGTATATAGTCTTAACCTTAAATTTCATTTCGATGATATATGAAATCATTGAATAAGAAAATTATAGTGGATTTTGTGCAGGATATCTTTTCTCAAATATTTATTATTTATATACATATGTATGTATTATGTATATTTGTGATGTACATAGTGGTATATATCAGTTAAGTTATATATGTATATATAAAAAAAAGAAGAAAAAAAGAGAATAAAAATAAAGGAAACAACAATACGGCAACAAAAATATTTCGAAATGTTATTATATAAAATGATATACTTACATACAAATATTACATACAAATACCTAATATTAAGAGTTATAATGAATGTTATATACAAATTATTAAATTTTCGTTTTTTATTTTTCTTTATATCTTTTATTTATTTTTTATTTTATTTTTTTATTTTTTTCTTATAATAGTAGAAATAATACAATATGTGATTTGAACCGTGGAATTTAGCATAGTAACACAAACAAAAAAAAAACATATGTACATAAAATATAAAGAAAAACTTTTCATTTTCATTCTAATAAATAAAAAAATAACATATGTACATACATACTTACTTTTACATAAATTTATTACATACGTATATTTTTCGTATTTTATATATCTGTCTTTTTATAATATATTATCATTATTTATTTATTTTTTTATAAATTCCAAATGCATTTCATGTGATTTTCCTAATATACAGAAGAAAAAAACAGCGTATAAGAAAAATCTAACATACATATAAGATATTTTCCACTGACCAATTCTATTCTCCTAAAGAATATTAGAATGAAAAATGAAAAAAATACAATAATAAAAAATAAATAAAATATAATAAAAACCAGAAGAACAAGAAGAAGAAAAAAATAAATCAACAATAACAAAGAAAAAATACGTCTCTATAGTTTATATCTGTGATATTTATCTAGAAATGTAAAACTTTTTTTTTTTTTTGATTATTTCGTATTAAGCCTACAAAAATACATATTAAAAAAAATAAACAAAGAAAAAAATAATAAAAGAACATTTTTATCCCAATATTAAATGTATGTGTGTATAACAGAGCTACATACCATGTGTAAATTACATAATAATAAAAAAACAAGAAATATGACTATGAATAAAAAAAAAAAATAGAAAATAACAAATATATATTTCTTCTTCTTAATTTATTAAGGAAATAATATTACAAAATAAAATGAAGTATGAAAATGTCTTAGAATTCAAGCTTAAAATGATAAATACGAAATTTTTGCTAAGATTAGTATTTTTTTTTTTTGTACAAAAAAAAAATCAAGTATATAAATGAAAAAATAACATTCATTTTTCTTTTATATTTTTGAAATTTACCAAATTTAGCAAGTAAATTAGTAGTTGTTTTGGTTGGCTATATAGTTGATGTGATGGTTTTTGAATTTTTCCGAAAAATCAATCAGTGCCATTGTAAAATCTCAATCACACGTCTTGACGTTAGAGAAATAAAGATTGACATTCACAAATCGAACCATTTCTATGACTCTAATATTTGATATGTCATTATAAAGTCCTTAAATATATAGGAAACTTGTCGTTGGCAAGTGATGGACAGCTATAGAAATAGTGGGCTTTCTTTCTCTTAAAACTTTGAATCAAAAAAATTGATTATAGTATAAATATTTTTTTTTGTGCATATTATTAATTTTTAAGTTTGAATTGATTGAAAAAAAAAATACCAATTAAGGTCTACAATTGTAATATATGAATATGTTTTTTTTTTTCAATTTCATATCCATGAATCTTTTCAATATAAGTAGAACCCCTATTATAGAATTAACCCTTAATAAAATCAATATATAATTTTAATATTTTGATCACATTCTTCTGTTAACTTTTTTTCCCGTTTATTTTATATTTTTTTTTTTTTTTGCATTTATTTCCCTTTTTTTGCTCCTTTTTTTCTCATATCTGCTTCATACATACATTTTTTTAAACAATGTTTCAAAGAATATATCCTTTGAGTGGTAGTGCTTAAAATGAAACTTAAATATTTGTCAAAAACATTTAAATCCTGTCACACACATGTGTACGAATATATATATATATATATATATATGTATATATATTTGTATATAACTATTAATATGTACATATACGAAAAAAAGAAGATAAATTCATACATGTTTATACATACATACATATGTACATATATACGAGTACATACACAAACGTATAAAGTTTAATTCTCGTATAATTTTATTGCAAATATTTTATTGCATTCGATCGAACAGCAACATGAAATGTGATCTATAAAAAATTCCCAATAGCAAGAAGAAAAAAAATTATAATAAAATCAAAAACATAAAGGAAAAAAAAATGTATACTTAAACATAAAAAAAAAAAAACCAATAACATAAAATCGACATTCTATATTTTGTTTGTATGTGATTTATATATATTTGTACTACTGTTGCATAATACTTTCGAAATGGTTTCAAATCCATTTGACACTCTTACTTTAAAGTGCAATGACAACATCAATAAATACTATAGTAGAAAATGTGTAGCAAATGAAACATAAATAAAAAAAAAAAAGTAAAAGAAAAAATTTAAAATACAATAAATAAAAAAAAAATACTATAAAAAACAAAAAAAGACTAAAGAAAAAGGATATTTTGAACTTTTTCTAAAAACATCTTTTACACTTTATATATGTATGTACATACAATATATTGAAAGAATATTTCAAGTATCTATGACACGTTTACTAAATTTTTTGTTTTTTTTTTATAGATAAAAAGTATTATTTAAGAAAATGCAAAAAAAAAAAAAAAAAATCTCGAATATAAATATAAAATATCGAGTTTTGACTTTGAGATAATTTTTTTGATAAAAACGAAAATAAATGAAAAATATACTTAAATGAAATAAAAGATAATTTTGTCATGTGACAAATGTATACAGACATGTGAAGTATAAACACATAAAAAACTTTGGATATAAAAAAAGAAAAGAAAAACAACCCTTTTACTATAATTCAATCAAAAAGAAAACGATACATTTACATAAAATGTGATGGTGTTAAAGAGTAAATTTGATGAACTTATAAAATTTTAAAAAAAATAATAATAATACTTAGATATGTATTTATCTATACATATTTCTATATGTGTATACGGTGTACATAATATGTAGGTACAGATATGTATTTTTTTCTTCTTTGATATGACTTTTAACAGAGAAAATTTTTCATCAATTAAAAATATCTTTACAAAATTTTCTTCTAACATGTTTCGCCTCTTTTCTTTCCATTTTTTTTTTTAAATGGTTTATTTGTATTTGTTGCATGTTACGAAAAAAAAAAAAACCTTAAATTCATACATTTTGCAAACATCATTTAAAATATCCTTTTTTCTATTTTACATTTTTTTTTTTTTTTATGTAGTACTATTTCTATACTTTACTTATTCGTATTATGTACATAGTTAAATTTGTTTCATTAAGAAAAAAAAAATTGTTATACCTCAAAAACCTAAGGCTATTATATAAAATATTGAAGCTTTAATAAAAACAATTTTATAAAGTGATGTAATTTATGAGGCAAAATTCTAATTTTTTTTTTTTTATAAATAAAAAATAAGAAGCAAAATAATTATTTTATACGAGTACATATACGTTATAGTATAGTACATACTTATCATAAGTATATGTCTCGTATCTTTATGATTACTTTCTTTTCAGAAAAAAAATGTTTTTTTTTTTTTTTTTTTTTTTTCATTATTTTAATGTGAATGTGATAAGGTTAAAACACATAGTTTGTTAATTTGAAGTACTAGAAATTTAACCACCAGTAAATTAGCTTTAATATACTGCATTAATGCTTAAAACAATATTTATTTGAATCAAATAAATTTTAAGGTTATTATTTACGTTTTATAGAAAAATTAGGTACATGGAAAATTTTTTATTATTATTATTATTAATTTTTTTTTCTTTTTTCTTTTTTTTAATTATAAACAGAACACTATTTAATTTTTGGAATATTTTTTTGTTTTCTTTTTTTTATGAATATGTAAGATGTAGTAATATCAAAAAAAAAAAAAAAAAAGTGTATTTTTTAAAAGTCTATGATATTTTGACAAAGGCTTGAAAATATGTATATGTAGTATATGTACCAATATGACAAAAGCTAACATAATATTTATGTATGTGCATAAGTAGATACATATGTACATTGAATTCCTTAAAATATTTATATGTGGTTATCGGTGTATACTCTTCATTTTTAATTGAAAAATATTACATATTATTTTATCACATAAAAGTCTAACGTTGAAACAGAATATATTATGTGTAATGTAAATTTATAATATTCGCAAATTCCACCAAACAATTTCTCAGACATCCAGAAAATTTTCTTTTAAACAATCAGTAATTTGAAAAATATTGAATCGTTTAAAAAAGTATTTTTCTATTTTTCTACATATTTCATTTTCAGGATTCAGAAAGTGAAAATATCAATACATACAATATTAAAATCATATGATTCGAAATCAAAAAAAAAACTCAGAATGTTTGTTGGGATCAACATCATAACATAAAATATGTTTGCAAGTAAAGTATAGACTACACGTAAAAAATACTCGTGAATATTTTATGTATTTATATATGTATAGTATTGTAAAAATAATATTCCATATATTAGATGGTTTAATTTTTTTCTCTTTTAAGCTCTTTTATATTAAATAGTGAATTTTCTATATAATAATGAGAACTTATGACATCAATCTAAAAAGAGAAAAAATATAATTAATAACAATAACGGATTTTATATGCCTGATGCAAATTTTTCCTTCTATTTTACTTCTTTGTTATTATTTTTAATATTCTTTTTTTTAAATATATAATCCTTTTTTTTTTTTTTTTTGCTTTGCTTATTTGTAAAATCTCTATATTTAAGTGAGTTTAAATAGGGCATGAATTTTATTGTTTTTAAAGGTACTCAACTGGAAAATATTTTAATCGAATTTAATCCAGTAAACTTAACTATTGTGATATCAAAAGAGATTGTAGAAAAAAAAATTAAAAAAAAATAAATAAAAAAAAAACTTTTTTTTTCTTCCTGTTTAAAACATTTTTTGTTCTTATCCTTTTTATCTTTTAAAGTAATTTATCACATATATAAACTATCTTGAAAATAATTACGTACAAAATTAAAATAGAAAATTTTTAGATATACATACATACATACCTACTTATACTCGTATGTGTGTACATATGTATATAAAGTAGTTAAGTTATATCCTTCAAATGAATTTCCCTAAGGTTAAAAAATGTTACAAAAAAGTAGCTAATACATTATTCTTGTTTGAAAAAAAAAAAAAAAAAAAAAAAAAAAAAAACAAAAGATTCACATTTTATTTTGCCCTGTGTAACTTTTATCTTACAAATCAAAAATTTAGAAATTTTAGAAAGTTTAGAATCTATTAAAAGAACTCTTTAGTCAAAACAAAAAAGTATCTACATACTCATAACTTCCTTCGCATTACAATCCATTTGGAACTTTTGCCTATATACTCAAGTATATACTCATAACACAAACTATAACCTGACATTTTTTGTTGTTTTTGTTTTTCGAATTTTTCTTTTTTCCTGTTTTTTTTTGTTAATTAAATTTAGAGGTATATTATGCATAAAAATAAAGTGAAAATAATAAACAAGAATTATAACACTTAACATTTAAATATAAAAATTAAGTGTTTTTCATTTAAAATGTGTACCACTTAACCTTTTTTTTTTTTTTTTTTTTTTTTAAAGGTATAACATTTATTTTATTAAAAATGACACAGTTATATCGTTGTTTTTTTTTTTTGTCCTTCTTTTGTATTACAGATATCAGAATTCGAATATAAAATGAAAAATATATTGAAGAGAAAAAAAATTATATATACAAGAAGTCATGAAGATAGACATCTTGTCAACGAAAATAAAAAAATACAAAAATAAAAAGAGAGGAAAAAAAAAGGAAGAATGGAACAATATAAGAGGGAAAAAATTGAAAAAAAAAAAATAAAACTGCTTGCAAAAGCATAACTTAGTTCATCCTTAAAATCGAAAATGTATTAAATTTATACCGGTATATTCGCTATACAATAATTTTCATTCTATCTTTTTTTTTTCTTTCGTTTTTTAAATGAGTTTTACAATACACAAAAAAAAAAATTTAATATAGAGAGGTGAATAAATAGATACTTTTGTTGATAAGTTATAGATACTAAAATATATATATATATATATGTATATGTA
This sequence comes from Bombylius major, assembly GCA_932526495.1. Classification (NCBI taxonomy): domain Eukaryota; kingdom Metazoa; phylum Arthropoda; class Insecta; order Diptera; family Bombyliidae; genus Bombylius; species Bombylius major. The sequence goes on from OW052046.1 coordinate 38,743,970, forward strand.
TGTACGAGTATATAATATAAAGAATGATAATAATGTCTATAATATAGTAAATTATACAAAAAAAGGAGAATAATAACGAAAAAAACACGAACCTATTTCAAAAACAAAATATTTTTTTTTTTTATTTTATTTATTTATTTTTATTATTTTTTTCTTCTCCCAGGTCCTTCATATTTAGTATCTATTTCATCTTTATTTCGTTCGTTTTATTTTATATTATGTATATTTTTTTTTCTTGTGGCATTTATATTTAATAAGACTGCTCAGCATTTTTGATTTCACTTTCAGTTTTTTTTTTCTTTAGTTCTCATCATCATCATCATCTTCTTTTTCTAATTTTTCTTTTTTTTTTTTCATTTCTGTTGTTATTCGTCTTTTTTTTTTTCACTTCAATATTCTTTTTTATACCCAACTTTTGTAAGTTATACTTTCTTGAATATGATATAAGCGAAAGAAAAAGACGGATTCAAAATTTTCAGAAAAAAAGAAATAAAAAAAGGTTCTTTATTCTGAAGTTGAGCAAAAAAAAAAAAAAAAAAAAAAAATTGGAAAAATAAAAGAAAAATCTGAAATTAACTTTGAATACATTTTTTTTCTTTTTGTTTTAAATTTTTCTTTCATTGATTAAAAGTATTGACTGGAATTTTTCAACACTAATTTACTTTCAAACCAAAAACAAAAAAAATAAAATAAATGAAAAAGGAAAAGGAAAAAGAAAATATTTTAAAAGAAGAAAAAAAAAGATAAAAATGTGCATTCATGCGTGCATCACATTAATTCAAGTAATTTTAACATTAAAGTTCATTAACTTCAATCTCTACACATATACATACAAACAATCACAAATCATAGGTATGTATTTAATGTACAATTTATTATAAGAATGTAATTTTTTTTTTTCAAATGAAAAAAGAAAAAAAAGGTAAATTATTTAATTTTTGTTGTCAAGTATCATTATCAAATATTAAAATAAATTAAATTAATTAAAAAAAAAAGAACTCTGCTCTAAAAGTCAAATAACATTTTATTCGTTTAATTATTTACTTAGCTTTTTTTCCCTTCTTATTTTTCTTCTTCTTCTTCTTCTTCTTTTTTCTATTTAATTTTAAAAACTTATCAAAATTATTATACCATTAATGAAGAAATAAAATTAATTTAAAAACCAAAGACCAAAAATAATTCCCTTTTAAATAAACAAAAATTCAATGGCCTATTTATCCTCTTTTAGATGACATCTTATACTATCATGATAAAATAGGTATGTACATACATACATAAGTATATTGATTTTCACTTTTATATTAAATCGTATGAATACAGGGTGATGTTATAAAATTATATAACATAAAACAAAATTGAACATACACTACAAATCCTGCTACATCCCTTTTTAACTATGTATTTAGAAAAATATTACATTATAAAACTTATATTTTTTTTTTCAAAAATCTGTGACAATTGCAAAATACTGAGTCATTTCACTTTCTGACAATATACAATTTCATCTTGTTTTCGAATTTCTATAATTTTTAGTTAGAAATCAAAAAAAAAAAAAAAGAAAAAAAAAAGAACATCCTATAAAAAATACCGTCTTCATTAAATTACAATTCTGATATAGAATATACCTAATATTTTAATTTGAGTTTATATATATTTAGAATCTTAAATTGATTAATTAAAATGCCAAAATACTATGGTGCCTCACGTAAGTATATATACTTAAATACAAATAGTGTTCGTGTATATATGAATAAAAATATAAATATGTATATATAAAAGTACAGGAAAAGGACCATTTTATTGATTTTCAATTTATTTTAGCGGAAAAGTTAGAATATACTTGTCTATACATATGTATGTATATATGTATGTATGTATGTACAATATATAATATGTATTTAATGAAAACGAAAAAAAAAAACATGAAAATAATAAAACTAAAGGAAACTTAAATGCTTTTTAAATGTTATCTTCAAAAATTTTTTTTGTTTTTTTGTTCATTTTTATTTATTTTTATTTTTTTTTTTGCTTTCCTCAAAACGCGATTGAATAATAAAATTTCTCAATATTTCCTCAATTAAAATTATATTAAAATATTTATGTTAAAGAAGAGATACTTAAGGTTTTTTTTTTTTTTGTTGTATAATCAATATGTATATGTATGTATACGTGTGTTTGTAAGTATTATTAAGTTATAGTACTTATATTTTATCTTTGTGAATATAATTTCATTATAATAGATTTGGGTGACTGATGATTTGAAAAATATAAAACAATAAAAAAAATTTCTTAATATATTTTTCAAAATTAAATGAAATTTGTATGCTATTGAGAAAATTACCATTAAAAAAAAATATAGGAATAAAAATTCGTTTTGAATTGATATAAAGATTATAGTTAATTTTTATTTTTTGTACATAAATTGTATCTTAAGATATATTTTTAAAATTTATCATTTTATATATAAATTCTTAGTATTTATTAATTTTATTTAATTTTTCAGATTCAATAATATATGTAGTGTATTATGTGAAAAATTATAACAATTATTATTTTAAAAATGAAATTATTGTGGCTTCTTTTTTATTATTTTCTTTTTAAATTTTCTTTAATAACTCTGTGTGTCTGTGTCTTTTTTTTTTTTTTTTTTTTTGTTGTATGAATAGAAAAAAATAAACTTTTAATAGGTACTACTTACATAGAATGATTTTGAATTCTTGTAAGATATTAAAAGTGATATATTGATAAAATAAAAATAAAAATAGAAAGTTTTCTCGTAAAATTAAAGAATAAAAAAATAATACAAATAAAAATAAGTATAATGAAAAAACATAAAAATGAATTCGATTGAGAAATATAAAAGGATTAAGATTTAAATGTCCTTTAAAAGTTTATTTTTATTCAAGAAAAGTTATATTTTGATTTGGGATTCTATTTAGGTCTCATTCGACAAAGTTAACAATAAAAAAAAAAAAGTTTTATTTTTATTTGTTTGTGATAAAAATTGACAATTTTATAAAATTTATGTTGTTGGAATTTTTCGATTTAAAAGTATTAAAATTGTTACTAAAGTGATAAACTCATCGAAAAATTAGACATTTTTTTATCGAATAAAATTAAAAAAAAAAAAAAAAAACACATATATGAAAACTGTAAATTGTGTATAAGTTCAAAATGTATAACAACGTTTTTGGATTAGCACAGGTTAGTTCGTCGTTCCAGGATCAGGTTTCGTCGTTAATTGATAATAAAAAGTTCAATTCTTATAAACAACTTAAATTCAATTTTCATTATTCAAAAATCCTAAGCTTTACAATGTTACTCCCTTTCCTATTCTTATTTTTAGAATCAAACTTTAATACAATGTTCTCAGCTTAATTTTATTAATTCACAATATAATACTTTTACAACAGGAAAATTCAGTTCCTTTACAAGCTTACACTTAATTTTCTTTAACCAGTTCTTTTTCTCATTTTTGTAAAAAATAAAGCTCAGAGGTATACTTTTGGATTTTCAATCTATCCAGACTAATTTTTGAGACGAGAGGATTAACCTCAACTTCAAAAGGTGAATTTCTAAGTTTAGATGAGAAAATCTGTATTCCAATGTCTTCAATTCTTACTTTCATTCACAAAAAGAAAAATATATGAAAAGTAAAGTTTGCAGGACGTTTGTGAGTTTTAACTTATCTTAGACTACTTTTTAAGACGAGAGGATTAACCTCAACTTCAAAAAGTGAATTTTCTGGATAGACAAGAACCTCCGTAGCTCTACTAGTCTTTGACTTTTCTATTCCTGCGAAATACACACGTATCATATTGAAGATTTAGTAGAATGTTTTAGGATTTTCAACTTATCTTAGACTACTTTTTAAGACGAGAGGATTAACCTCAATTTTAAAAAGTGAATTTCTAAAATAGACCAGAAAATCCGTACTTTTACAAACTTTCAACAAAATTATGGTTTTTTATAGTAATATTCTTTTTCTTACCTCTTTCTTTACCACCTTTTTATCACTACAATTTTATCTTTACTTTTTAATTTGAAACCATTCACTTTGAATTCTAAAAAACAACTGATATCCTGAATCTTGATCAGAACCACTGATCGATTGATCTTTACTTGATCAAATGATTGACTGATATCTAGTCAGAAAATTGTATCTCTGTATTTACAATTTTCAAGCTTTTAATTTTTAAATTATTTTAAATTTCTTTTAAAAGTTTTCTTTTTCAAACTTAAAGCTTTTATTTTTTTATTAGAAAACATATGGCGTTGATGTCGGTAATGTCTAGGAAAATAAACTTTCCATGCGTGTTAAGTTTAAATATTCTGAGGTAGTCCTTGCTTCACTTAAAATTTATTTTTTTTCATTTCTTTTTTAGAACATTCTTAAAAACAATTAATAAGGATCCAGAGTGTAACTCCGTTACAAATGTAATATGTACATCAAATATATTATTAAATTTGAAAAAAAAAAAAAAAATAAATAAATAAATTCCTCCCACACACAAAAAATATAAAACAAATAAAACATTAAAAATGTTTACATATCTGTTCATAAAAAAAAATATATGTTAAATGTTATCTACGTGATATATCGATAAAAATAAAACACAAAATTAAAAAAAAATTTTTTTGTATCTCTTAAATGATTTTCAATTTTAAATTATAATCCTTCATTTGGTTGTTGGTTTTTTTTTTTTTCTGGTTATTTTATTCATTTATTTACTGTTTTATTTCAAATATCATTTGAAAATATAAGTTTACATAAAAAATGAATTCAATTCTCCTGAAATCGTGGGCTTAATAAAAATGTTTTATATAAATATAAAAAATAAAAATAAAAAATAATACAAACACAAATCACACAAAATCGAAAAAAAAAAATGTATGTTAATATAAAATCATCGATCTTCTCACATACAAGTACACATACATACGTAAATATAAAATGCTATTGTTTTTACGATATCCATCAATCAATTTCAATTGCTATTAATTATCTTAAATCATTTACACTTCTATTTTATTTTATTTGTAATTTTTTTTTTTTTTTTTGCTTTTCTTTTTTATATATATTTTCACTTTTGACTTAATTTCAACTTACGATTTTTTTTGTTGTTTTTGATTTTTTTTTTGTTTTCTATTGATAAATTAAAACAAATTAACTAACTTTTGCATTAATTTTTTATTGCTATTCATTAACAACCAAATGAAAATAATGAAAAGAAAAGAAATTTCATATTATAAAAAAAAAAAAAAAAAAAAAAAAAAAAAAAAAAAAAACATACATGTAAATAAGTACATATCATGAAATGCTATACTTACTTACTATATATTTCAAGACATTCTAGTATTTATGTATACATTCATATACATATAGTACATATTCATTCGTATAACATTGCAATTACCATGATTATAATATTTTCTTATTTTCATACAACAACAGTTTCAGCTTTTGGAAAATTAAAAACAAAAAGAAAATAATGTAGATGAGAATAGAAGAAAACAATAACATTAGAAAATTCTATTCCTTGAATAAAATATTTGAATTTCTTCAATGTTGCTTACATTTATCTTTGTTGACATTATTAGTATACGTACTACATACTTTTTTTTTTTTTCAATATACTTGTACGTACATATATGTCATTTTAATTTAAATCATTCAAGTAGAATACACATACATTAAGAAGGTGTTTCATAAATTACCTGAATATACATATATAAAAAAAAAAAGTGTCAATTTTCTTTTATAAATAGTAAAATATTCAATAATTTCGTAGTTTTAAATTAATTAGCTAAATAAATTTCTATTAAAGATAGCACTAGAAAATATATACATCAAAATATACTTTTTTTTTTTACCTGAAATAATAAAAATGACATTTTAAATATATATATGTTTAAATACTTTAAAGAGAACGAATTGCTCAGGTGTGTGTGTAAGACTTTTCAAAAAATTTTCAATTGCATTTTTGTTTTTTTTTTTTTTTTACCAATTTCACGTTTGAATAACGTAATTTTCCATTAAACAATTTTAAGCTTGATCAGTTACATGCAATATCTATTAATTGGAAATGAATTTAAAAAAAATAAAAAAATAAAAAAATTAAACAAAACAACAACAAAAATCTATCTAAAGGAAACACATCATCAGAACTTTATATATTTTTTTTTCTTTGTATTTTTCAACTGAAAATATAAAGGCCCTGTGTGAAAAATCTGTATAAAAAATATCTAAAATACAATATTTAACCGTGTATGTATGAACATTTAAATATTATACTCTCTCTATTTTTTTATTTTTTATTATTATGTATTTTTTTTTCTTCTTATTTTGAAATTGAAGCGCGATTCTAATTGAAAAGTTTTCATGTTCTTTCATGTACATGAAATAATATCTTATATTCATTATGTATTTTTGCATGTACGATGTATGTACATATGTAGGTATGTATATACAAGTACGCGATATATGAATTGTTGTGCTGTTTTATATGAAAATTTTAAATACATACATATGTATGTATATGTATGTATGTAAGTAAGTAGATGAACATAATATATGTTCATATACACTTTATATTAAATCTAATATGTTTATGAGAAACATAATATAGAAGTTAGTTAATTTTATGCATTCTTGTTATATTTACACATATCTACATATACATAGATGTATAATACATAAAAATATATGGTACATATAACCGCATTGTCAGTCAGAGAAAAACAATCTCATAACAATTTTCATGAATATTGGATTTTTAATAATCAAAAAAAAAAATTTAAAAAAAAAAAGAGAAAGAAGAAAGGAAAAGAAAGAAATTCATTTATTGTTGAAGAAATTTAATTAATTAAAAAAAAAAGTACAAAATAAAAGTATATATGTATATGTATATGAGTATATACAATGAATTTGAGGCTTTCTAAAATTTTATACAGTTAATAAATTGTGAATGACTTAAATGAATTATACTTCATATACTCTAACATTCATATACATATTTTCCATTTTAAATAAAATTAATATTTCATAAAAAACAATATTTTAAAATTTAACCATAAGAAAATTAAATTTATTTATGCAATTTATATACTTATATATATCATTTTAAATGAAGCATTCATATACATATGTACATATGATAAAAAAAAAAAAAATTGAACTAAATATTCCTCATAGAATTTATGATTTGATAAAAAGGATATACATATTATACATTTTTGCGTTTTATACGAAAAATGAAAATTATTTATTTATTTACAAAGACAAATAACATCTATGTATAAATACATTAAAATTTCAAATATTTTTAAAACTTTAAACCTGAATTTTAAATAATTTTCAATAATGTATCAGATTAATTTTTGAAAATTAATTATTTATTAATTCTTCAATCATTAAAGACTACCTATAAGACTTATAAAAGCAATTAGAACTTCTCATATAAAGTATATATCAAACAATAACAAAAAAGCTCAAGTGTTTTAAATACTTTCTATTTACTTATCATATAATTTGTTGACATAAAATTTTTGCGTGAAATGTAAACCACAAATTCGTCGAAAGAAAATAAATTTATTTGTATGACATAGAACTCAAAATAATGTTTAAAACATAAAAAAAAATATACATACATACAAACAATCAAAGTAATAAAAATTTACATAAAAGAAATAAATATTTAATATGTATATTATATATTATTATTGTCTGTCTTATATATGTACATAAACACGTACATACACCCTATCAATTTTTGTAAGCCCTCTTAATTTTATTAGTATGTGTGTTTTTTTTTTTTTTTTTTGCTTTCTCCTTTTTCTTTTAACTTTATGAAATTTATGTTTTATTAATAAAATCAAATATACTTTTTTTTTTTTTGCCTCCTTTTTATCCTGTCATCACATACTTAAATGTGTTCTCTATAATAAAACTATATAGTAAAAGTCTGTGATTTATAAGAAATGATATTGACTTTTGTCAATTTGTCGGTATCACATTTTTTTTTTCTTTATTTTTATTTTTTATTTTTTTTTATTTATTTATTTATTTTTTTTTTTTTTTTTTAATAGTATTTTACAGTATCTATAATATGAATATAAATTTTATACTTATATAGTCAAGGCTTTTTATTTATATTTTTCACTTTGTATAAATGTAGAAAAATATTGTAAGTACATACATGTATGTATTTTATAGTTAAATAGTAGATATTACATATTTATAGATAGATAGATATATTTAAATATATTTAATATAAATTAGTTTCCTCTTTTTTTTCTTCTTCTTCTTGTAATATAATGTTATGAGTTTTCCTTTTACTTTTCTTGTTCTTCTTCTTTTCTTTTTCTTTTTTTCTTATATTTTTGATTTTATTTTCTTGCGCTTATTTATTTTTATTTTTATTTTTTTTAACAATATCCTGTTATTTATTTATTTTATTCAATTCAAATATAAATCGCGTTACTACATATATGTATATGTATGTATATTAAACCTATATGTGTTTGATATATATACATATATGTATGTTATGTATGTACATATTTAACTATATACATACATAATATGTACATTATGTGTTTGTGTAGTAAAAAATATATTTATTATGTGAGGAATATGTACGAACATCCTGGATTAATATACTTAAAACAAAACATAAATAAAAAGATATGTAGATACATACATATATGATATCTAATATACATATTTATGTTATATTGTACTATATATGTATTATAACACATATTTATATAATACTTAGATACAATAGATATATAATTATTGAAATCTATCGATAAGTGTAGATGGATAATTTATATTCAAAAGTCTACTTCAAGTTCATGTTCATCTATTTATTTCTGTCATCATCGTTATGCGTGTGCACTGAACTAAAAAAAAACACTGTATATTATTATAGTGTTTATAAAATTTTATATGCATATATATTAAATTTATATATAAAATGTACATACATATATGTATATAGGATATGTATAAAAAATTTCAAGTGTGCATGAAAAAAAAATGTATATACATATGTACATAATATGATATGGCTATTTTAGAACAATACTATATCTATTTTATAACATTCAACAAGATTACCTTAAACCGTTATATATAGATTTCTAGGATATAAGTACATATTATATACACTTTTTTCTTTTATATACATATATACTATATGTATATACCTTGATATAATATATAAATCCGTTTAGATAATGTTTATGTAGAGATACAATTTCATGTATTTATTAAAGATAAGATAGATAAAACAAATTCGAAAAAAAAACAAATATAGATTCTTATAAAATAAAATAGTAGGTAAATGGTATTCGATTTTCATCTGTGTAAAAGCATCACATTTGATAAATAATTCAATAAATAGGTTTGGTTTTTTTGTTTTCTTATTTTTTATTTTTTATTTTTTTTTGTCTTATGTGTATTCAAAGCTTACATGTATATACAGGGTGTTTTGTTTCTAACTACCAAGAGTGGTACCATGATATTCGCTGGACTATTTCATGAAAAAAATTGTACTAGCAAAACTTTCGATCGTGTCTATTTTCGCCGCTAGAGGGCGTTCAAAATTATGAGTTTTATGCAAGATCTCCCAACACAAAATCACCTGTAACTTTTTTTGCACCCTATGTATCAAAATTTTTCTATATGAATGGCTATTAAAATTACTTTCCATTTGGTGTATTACTTATTGTATGTAATAAATTCACTTTCAAGAAAAGAGGTCATAAACTTGAAATTTATGATTTTTTTTTCCTAAAATTTTCTCAATTAATTGGGCTCCTGAAAAAAAAATTAACTATCGAAAATTTTTTTTAAATATATTTCAGTTCAATACCGCTATCCGTTATCATGTAATTAAGGATCATAGGTGTGCGAAAAGGGTCAAAAGTGTATCTTTTTTGAATTACAAACGATCTTTTGTGACAAAACTTCGTTTAAATAACAGGCGATTTTGTGTTGAGAGGTAGCGGCGAGAATAGACACGATCGAAAGTTTCGCTAATTCATGAAATAGTCCAGCAAATATCGTGGTACCACTCTTGGTAGTTAAAAACAAAACACCCTGTATATTTATATAATAAATAGTATATATATTGTTTTGTTTTTATTTGTAAGTAAAGATACATACCTATAATATCGAATATATCAAAACAACATACCTATATACATACATATATGTATCTATACATACATATATACAATTTTAAAAGGATAAAGATTATCAATTTTGACTTATTTATACATTGTAATATTATTCGTATATATATAGTATATACTCGTATATATGTATGTATATGTAGTATATAAAATACTTTATACATACATATTTTGTATTATTGATGTACGCTATTTAAAATATGTTTTATACATACGAGTATATACATGTACATATAACATTTTATTAAAAAACAGATTTTCATTACTGAATTTTATCTAAATGTAGTTTTAAACAAAATAACAACAGATTATCATAATTTTTGTGTATTAATTTTTGTACATTAAATTTAAATGAATAATCAATGCGGCGATACATGCCAAAAAACAAAAAAAAAACAATGTTTATAATTATACTGAATACCCTATAATCTCATATACCTATAATAACAAATATACATTATATACATATATTTTACATTCATATTAAAATTTTGCTTTAATATCATTAAATACATAATACATATTATATAATTTGCTTAAAATATAATGAATCCATAAATAAAATTCATATTATGTATTTTAAAATTACGTAAACGTATTCTATAAATTAAATTAACACAAACCATAATTTGTACACAAATTTAACTCTTTTTATCAAAATTAACAAAAAACTAAAAAAAAAAATAAAAAATAAAAAAAAGAATTATTAAAAATTGTTATTTAGAACCAAAAACATTTTCCTTTTTTTTTTTTTTTAAATATTTTTAATTATATTAACTTAAATTCAATCTTATATACTATTTTAAAAGTTTTTTCATTATTTAAGTTTTTAATTGAACAAAATCTCAATAAATAAATTTTCAAACAAAGTATAATAATAATAACAACAACAACAATATAAGCAAAATATAAAAAAAAAATGCATTTGATTTTTTAATTGAATATTTCCAATCAGTAAATATCTTTTGAAAATTCATAAACTAAATATAACTTGAATATATTGAAATTTTTATGAAATTCAAATTATTTATAAATGGTCTTCAAATAAAAAGGAAGAAGATAAAAAAAAAAAAAAAACAAGAATTTAATCTTTTTATAATTTGAATTTTTCCATAAGTCATTATACATAGATTATATGCTAAGTTTAAAAGATATTCCATGGTGAATTCTATATGGTGTTATTTTTTCGCTTTTTTTTTTTTAGCTTAATGATCAAAAAGAATAAATTAAAACTTATGATTTCGAATTTATTACTTTGGAATTTATTGTTTTATTTTTTATAATTATTTTTTTTTTTTTAAATTTTTTAAAAAATAGCTATTTGAAATAAAATTTTTTTGAGCTGTTGAACAGCCTACATACATACATACATATATATGTATAATGTATATACATAATATACATAATTTCATTTTCTATTCTTATTATTCTTTTCAAATAATAATAATAATAATAATAATATAGCCCCGAATAATCGGATTAAAGCCTATATATATGTATATATATAAAAGTTTAACATGAGCTTCTCAAAATACGATTATATTTTATACTACATGAACATAAACCTCAAATATATGTATTTTGAAAGCTTAAACTTAAGTATTATTGTATTATTTAAGAATAAGATTTTTATTCGATTCGTTATCGGTCTTCTCTTTTATTTTATTTATTTTTTATTCCTTGAAATATAACTTGTTTGTGGTCAATAGGAAGCCTACGATTTCTTACATTTTAAAACATTTTATATGATGAATTGAATGCAGATGAATAATATTTGTTATTTCAAAAATATTAAAATTTTAGATTTAAATACAAATAAGTATTATATAGATTAAAATTGATTTTCATAATTTGAATTTCTTATATTCCATGTGTATAAAACTTATTGATTTGAAAAGTATATAAATATTACAATATGTACATATTATATGGTTTCTTTTTCTTTTGATGTATAAAATTCCAAAATGAAATTTTTGCATTAGAAAAGTTTACAAATATACCATAGAATATATGTACATATTTATGTATGATATGTTGACATGAAATACTTTAATAATATTTGAAATTTTATTGAAAATGAATATGTATATCATAAAATTTGAAATTTAAATAATAAAATATAAAATTTTTGTTATTTACAAAACGATACATACATATATGATATATGATATATATATGTATGTTCATATACATAGATGTACATACATATGATACCATACATACATATATATACATTATTATAGCAGAAGGTGTATAACGTAAATATTTTCTGGTACTTGATGATTTGATTAGGCTCATCAAATTATTTTTGTTCGGAAATATCCATAAATATGAGAAATAATTTCCTGTATAGAATTATTTTAGAATAATATACAGTTAAAAGGAAACGGAAATAAAAGAAAAATATGAGGGGCAAAAAAATAAAATAATAATCATAAAATAGTACACGATAGAATATGTATACTACATACATATACGATTACATTATATGTATTACAAATAAACAAACAAACAAAAAATCATGAAAAGCAGAAGTGAAATTATTCGTGTTGAACAAGAAATATAATGTGTGCATCATAAAACTGTCAATATTATTTTTATATTGTTATGTAATTGTAAACAGTTACAGAAATACATTTTATATTGAGTTACATAACATAAATTTACTATATTGCATAATATACAAATAGGGTGTTTGTATTTTTATTTTTTTTTCTATCATATTATTTTATAAATTAATAAATTTCTCATCAGACATTTTCTATTTGAAAAAAAAAAAAATTGACATAAATTGTTTCTTTCTTGTAAAATTAGAAAAAAAAATATATATAAATAAATTTACTGGAAAATATTTCACTGTTTTTGGTTTTTTTTTTCCAGTGTTATCTAGAAATTCTTCAATAAATCCTTTTAAAAATAAAACGGCTTAAAATCCATCACCCTACAAACAAAACTCAATAAATTTGATGAAAAATTAAAAAATATATCCATATACACATGTATATATACATATTATGTATACAATATATACATCATATAGATAGATTTATCTTTGACGAAGTTTGCAACGATAAGGCAGAAAAAAATTTTTTTTAAAAAAGGACGAGACATCAATTTCATACTACACAAGTAGGTTAATACTATACATAAATACGGATGACTAATACTAGGAAAAAATATATATTTTTTTGTTATTTCACTTTTTTTTCTCCCTAATGTTACTAAAGTATACAATTTTAATTTTTCACATATTTTTCATTATAAAAAAAAAGAAAAAAGAAAAACTGATTTTTGTTCTTCTCTCATTTATTTTTTCCTTGAATCAAATTTATGTAAAATATCGATTTGTATTATGTACGAAGAATTTCCAATAGATTGATTTTAATCTTATTACAAAAGATAAAACAATTGAAAATTTAGTTTTGTTTTATACTTTTAGTTTTTTACTTTTCTCATGTATTTTTTTTTTTCAATTTTCAAAAGAATAGAGGAAAAAAAAAATGAAAATGATGAACCAATATAAAATAACAAAACCATAAGTATAATCCAATTATTTTTACTCGAATAGAAAAAAAAAAAAAAAAAGAAGATAGTTTTCTCCATAGACTTTGCTAATATTTTAAAAATGTATCTTTCAACAACAAAAAATAGTACATAATAATAATAAAAAATGAGAAGAATTATTATGTAATAATCAAGAAAATAAAAAATAGATAAATAAATAAAAAATCAGTAAATCATATAATAAGTATGTATATATGTATAGTAACAAGACATCAAATAAAAATATCATTATATTATATTGTTAATACATCACACACAATAAATAACTCACTTAAAATGAAATTTATTCGTTGCATTATTTTATTATTTGTTTTTTTTTTTTTTCTTACATACATATTTTTATTTATGTTGTTTCCATTACACATAATTCAAATACAAATATGTACATACTCGTATGTGTGTATATAAAAAAAATTTTTTTTTTAATACATATAGTTTAATTTTTCATTGAATCTTTAAGTATGTATATAATATACTTGACATATATCATAAATTGTAATATAGAAAAAAGAAATTTTATTATGTACACATAATATTATGGGTATTCTTATATCACTATATACATATGTACTCGTATAAATATAAAATCTACATAATTTTCCTTCAACACAGGATAATATATTTCTAATGGTTAACTGATGATATTTATATAAAAGATTTACATAAAAATTGCATTAAACATACATTTTTTTTTTTTATAGATGTATGTTAAAGGTATATAGATACATTAAAATTTCATTTTTCCCTCAATTAAAAAAAAAAAAAAATTAATAATAAAATAAAACAAAACGAAACATAAAAAAAAATCAAAACAAGAAAAAAATTAGGAAGAAGAAGAAAAAACTTTTTAAAAATTTGATTAAGTAGAAGTACTTACATACATATGTATATGTATAGTAATAATAATAAAATCTAATGGAATAATCTTCTAGACACTAAGAAAGATACTCTTTAACATACATAATATGTATCATATATATGTATGTATTTATATGTACATAGGTATATACAATAAAATTTTGTAATTAAATGTAAAATTTAAAATAAAAGAGCGCACATATGTATGTAGTTAGAAAAAAATAAAATTATGTAAAAAATATTTTACTTTATTTTACTTAATGGTATTTTAATGGTAATAAACATATGTATATACATTAAATATAAAAAATCTATGTATTAGATACACATTATAAAGTATATATCTACATACATATGTATGTACATTTATATCCATATGATTTTTAATGTTATATAATATAATATAAAAAACAAGAAAAAACGTATGTATTTGAACATTTAGTTTTATTTGGTTCACTTCGCATCTTATAATGACAAAAAAAGTTTTCCTTTTTCAAACAATATTTTTTCTTATATTTTCATAAATAATAAAAGAATTTTTTTTTGTTTTTTCACTTTTTTTTGCATTTTTAAGTTAATCCTAATGGGAATAAACTGCCTTTTATTTTACATAACCACATCATCAATTTTTTTTTTTTACTTTTTTCATTTTCATTTCTTCTTTATTTTGTATACAAAATATTTTATTATAACAATTTTTTTTCCTCTGTGTTTTTCTTAACTTTTTTGTCTTTGTTTTTTTTTTCTTATATGAATAGATATTTTTTTTCTAGACTCGTTTTTTTTTTGTCTTCTTCTTATTTTATAATATTTTTAACCGTGAGAAACTTTAGTAGAAACGAAAAAAAAACAAAAAATAAATTTTATGAAAAGAACAAATTTTTAAAAATTATAAATGACAACCTGTCTTATTTCATTTAAAAATAAAAATAAAAAAAAAGAAGAAGAAAAAAAACAAAAAGCCTAAAAAGTGGAAAAAAAATTGAGTAAATTTATATAAAAATACATGTCATTCTATATTGTTGTTTGTTTAACTGAATTTGTTTATTTATTTTGACTTTTGAATAATTTTTAATTACAAATAAATAAAATGAATTGATTTTAAAGACTATACTCATGAGAGGAAATATTATTATATTTAAATTACATAAATATTATTTAATTTTATTATTAATTTTAATCTTGTTTTTTTTTTTTTTTCTAATTACAGAAATGGACATATGAAATACTTTATGAGGGGCAAAAATGCCCCATTGTGCAAATAGCACATTTAAAAAATATATAAAAAAAAGTACAACAAATAATAATTATGAAAAACAAATAAGTAATTTCATTAAAATGTTTTCAAATAGAATATAATGGATTATAGAGAAAACAACAATAGCATAAATATAATAAATAATAATAAATTAATGTCCTTTTTAACATTGTCGTCATCATTAATACAACAATTACAACCAGTCTGCTGATAATTAAATATAAAATCATCATTATTTCATCGAATATTATTTGATACAAATCATATTAGAAATAAATTAATAATTATTTTTAAAATATATAAAACAATAACAATAATAAGACCTGTATCTATTTATTAGCTCATTAATAACACCACATTATATGTAATTAATATACATACATATATGAACAGTTTAAAAGAAATATAAATATACAATTCATTTTTCTTTTTTGTTGTTGATTGTTTATTCAAAAACAATAAAAAAAAAACCATATAAAAAAGAGAAAATAAACTGAAAATAATTACCAACTTAAAAAACAAAAATTTAAAAAGATTCATCCTATTAGTATAACTTCTTACAACCACCGTGTTTTTGGCTAAATATCAGTAATTAAACATACATAGTAAATATAGAGAGATTCATAAAACCTATTACAAAAGTAAAATCAACCGATTTAACCAAAAAAAATAATAATAATAAAAATAAAAATAATAAGTCAATAAAAAAAAAATATATTTAAAAAAATAATTATCAATTAGATTAGAAAAAAAAAACTGATCTTCAAATATTCTATAGCCTGCATAGAAAAATATCACAATAGTTACAACAAAAATTGATATAATATTCTAGTAGAAGTTTTCTCATCACTATATATTATCAAAATGGCTGCCGCAAAAACACTTAAAGGTAAGTAGGACTAAATTTAAGTTATAAATACATATATTATTTAAAATTTTCTATTTTCAACAAAATTTTAAAAATTCAAATAAATCAAATTTTCTTGAAGAAAATATTTCTCTTATATGAAGTAATCACTCACTCCACAGCGACACAGCCCATCAAGAGCCTTGGCCTCCCTATATGATAGTGTATTTTTTTTTTTCATCAGGAATAACTTTTTAGAACCTTTTCATATTTCGAATTTCTTATAGAAAATTTTTCATTTCTGAAATATTTTGCATTATTTTCAACTGTAAAATAAAATAAGGACTTATTTTCTTTTTTTTTTTTTTATTTACAATATTCTTCATCGAACATAATTTCATTTTTATTTCTTACAGAAAATAATTATTTTAATTTAAGAAAAGAATATTTGTTGGTTATCCATTTTTTTTTTATTATCTGTCTTGTTCAATAAAAACACTTTAAATCCAGATTGTTGCCAGACAAATATGATTTTAATATTACGCTAAACTCTATAAGCTTAATTTTTATCAAAAAGCATTAGCATGTAAAAAATTTTATATTATGAAATTTAAGTGGCAATTTCCAGTTATTCATTTAAGTAGATATTTCAATTTCAATTGAATCATACATTTCTTTTTCTACTTCTCATATAAAATTTAACAAAACATTAAAAATAATTACAGATAACCCTCCTATAGCATGGTGTATTCCTAGATAGTATAGTATATAGATTCCTAGAAAATGCTATTATGTGTAAAATCATGTTACATGTTACATTAGAACCAGCAAGCAAATACAAAAATGAAGGTTAAATTCCGATAACTTATGCATAACAAATACTTATTCTATTCCAAATTAGTCTTAAATGAAATAATATACTTCTTAACACATATACATACAAAGATTTCTTAAAATTTCTGATCGTGTTAAAAGAGAAATCATGTGTTTTACAACACCATATTGTAGGAGGTTTAACTGCTTCAAAATTATATTTTGATTGTTGAATGAACTTTTTTTTTTTTTCGAAAAAGCTTTATAATCTTCTACCATTAACTCTTATGTATATGCTTTGTTATAAATAAATAAATAAAAAAAAAAAACAAACAAGTAAAATTCTAAAAAAAATTTCTTTTAATTTTTAATAGTGAAATTGCACTAATAATGTGTAATGTAGTATAAAACAGTTAATATAATGTATGTACTATTATGATGTATTATAAATGTTTAATATGTATGATATGTATAATAGTACCTACATACATACATTTTTCCAATAAATAGAAAAATAAAAGATTTTACATAAAGGCTATTTAAAAAATACATAAAAGAATAAAATGAAACATAAGCCTTCTTCTTCATTTAATAATGCTTATTATTATTTTTTTTTTGTAATGTACAAACATACATATGTATGTGGGATTTGTAATAATATACACATTAAATCTTTTACATTATGAGAAATTTTTTATTTTATTTTTTTTTGTTTTGTTTTTTGTTGTTATTATTATTATTATTATTATTTTCGAACATTATATTCCTGATAATGATGATTGTTATAAGACGAAATGAGGTCATGATAACAATACTTTAAGTGTTCAAAATCCCTTGAGAATGATTAAGACATTTGATAAATTTGATAAGAAATGAAAGAAGCCAGAATATTATAAGGCGGTATATGATAGTTTATTTCTTAATAATAAATAAAAATGTATATCTATGTATGTGTATAAGATTTAATATGTTATATATGTTATTTAGTATGTTTTCAAATTAAAAGTGATCAATTTTGAAAATAATATTACATTTATAACAACATAATTTTATTGTCAAATAAGATTTGTTTCTACATCTAAATTAAATGACAAAAAATCCTTAAAGGAATTATATGTTATAAATTGAAAGAAAAAAACATTATACATATGTACTACACATATGTACAGACATATATACGTAAAATATTGATTAGAATAACAATAAAAAAAAATTTAAAAATAAGTGAAATTAATATATAAAAAATAGTAAGAGAAAAAAAATAAGACAAAAAAATATATTTAAAAACTTTATAATATCAAGTATATATACATACGAGTATATACATACATATATTATGTACACATGTATCATACATTCAGTGTTGCATGTGCTTTTATTTTTGTATTTTTTTCCCTTTCATATAACACAATTAAAAATTTATTTCAGATAAGACCTGATCAATTTCGAAAGAACAAAAGAAAAAAAAAAAAACGTTGAAATTATAATTTTTTAAAAGTAGAAAAGAAAAAAAACAACACATAAAATTAATTGGGAAAAAATGTTTGCCTTCAAATTTAAAATTATTAAACTTATCTTTTACAAGGCAAATATTTAACCTTACTCATTTACCAATTTTCAATTTTACATTGTAATTTAACCTTTTTTTGCATACACCATACCTGAAAAATAATATTTTTTTTTTCTTCATTAACAAAATAAATCTCATTTTTTCTGAAGTGTTTTATCTGAAACGAAAAAGAAAAAAAATATCAATTACATTTTAAAATTTTATATGTGTGTGTGGGTGTATGTAATTATAATAAGGTCAAAAAATGACCTGAAGTGAAATTAATCATATTTTCAATGAAATTTATTAATAATGAAATATTAGATGAAATTTATTTAAAAAACCCTTCTTTATTCTATTTTTTTCCCTTTCTCTCTTTTTTTATTTTTTTTTTTTGTTGTTGTTGTAGTCGTGTAATTTCGGATTAAAATGCACGAATACACTTTTTTGTTTTTTGTTTTTTCAATATTTCATTATGAGAAAAATCCTTTGTAAATAATATGTATGTTTATTTTTTTTAAAAAAATATGTATGTATTAAATTTTTTGTTATATATAATTATCTTTTTACCTTGTTAGTCATGATTTTATTATTTTTAATCTTTTTTCTTTTCTTGTTTAATTAAAAAAAAAAAAAAAAGATATTGAATAAATTTAATATGAAGAAAGAAAAATATACTTTGAACCTTTCTTTGTTAATTAAAAATAAATTATTATTTTTTTTTTCTTTTTAAAATAAATATTTTGATTTTGTTAAGTTATTCTTTTATATCAAGTAATAAAGTTTTTTTCGATGAAAACAGTAAAATGAAAGGATATTTTTTCATTAAAATAAGAAATGAATAAATTTTAAATTTAAAAACGTAAGGTTTTGTTGTTTTTTTTATTTTTATTTTATATATATATTTTTTTTTTTAATAAAAACTCTTTTATATGATACCACATTTTTATAAATTTTAAATGTTTCTTTTTTTTTCTTCATATATTTTTTTGTTGTTGTTTTACTTTGAAAGGATAATGTATACAAATGTAAAAATAAAAAATAAAAATAATGCAATTGTTTCATATTGTATGTATTTTGAAATTGCATGTATGATATTTTATACATTTTTTTATGCATATTTGAAATGAGTTTAATATAAAGAGACACAAAGTCTAGAAAAATGCATTTCATTTAGTGATAAAGTATTTAGATAAATAATTGAAACAACAAAAAAACATATACATATATATGTATGTTGATGACGCATACATGTGATAAAACCAATATGCAAATTTCTAAATGATACGAAAGTATTTACAGATTTTTTTTTTTTTTTTAAATTTTATTTTATCCTTTTGTTTTATTCTTTTCTTTCTTAGTATATATTATGTACAATGTACATATAAAGCTACATACATACCAAATACTGTACAGTCTATAAATTTTTTGTTCTTCCTTTTTTATTTTAATTTTCTTTGTTTTGATTGTATCTTGTATTTGTATACTTGTTTATTTATTTAAATAGGATACAAAGCTGATGTATTTATTCAATTGCATTCGATGCATTTTCAATGTTTTTTTTTTAATGTTTTTTTTTTTAATGTTTTTTTTCCAATGTTTTTTTTTCTTTTTCTCCTATTAATTTATTTATTTTATTATTTTTCCTTTATCTAGTGGGAATGTTTGTTGTATAGTAAACATTACAAATTGATTTTATATATTGAAAACCAGAAATAAAAGAAAAGAAGAAAGAAAAAAAAACAATAAAATTATTCTTGATATTCTTTAACTGGAAATAAATAAAGAATGACAGAATACCTACATAAACATTTACTCTAAATACTTTTTATTTTGTTTTTTTTTTTTTTTTATATACAAAATATAAAATGAAACAGTTAATATATTGCATTGTCAGAAAAACATGGTAGATAATTTTTTGTTTTATATTCAAAACAGTGAAATGAAATACTATTGAAGTACTTACTTCAGTTGTAGTAACTTTTGTTTTTAACTATTGACAAAAGTTTACTCTTTTGTTTGTTTTTTTCTTTTTTAATCATTTTTTTTTATAGTATTTTCAATTTGATTGATTTCCAATAAATATTGTTTTTCTGATACTAATGTAAAATTTTATTTTTTCTTGCCTATATGTATATTAAATGAAAACTACATACATATGTATATATGTACTTAGTTAAGTGTGTTTGCACACACATAGAACTCGTACTTTTTCTCATACATGCATATGTCTACAATATCAATTGCAATGGAAGTATCAATGTTGTCTGAAATGTCAAATTGTCAGAAATCAATTCAATTTTTTTTTTAAAACACTATGTATCTGAACACAAGAAGTAATTATAAATAATAATAATAAAAAAATAAAAAAAAATGGAATAACTTAAAATTTTTTTGTTTACTATAATATACTCAATGTTGAAAAATTAAATTGCATTCTACGTAATAAATTTTCTCACACAACAAAAATTTAATACATTTCAGACAATTTATATTGATATCGCCATTTTAATTGACAATTGAAGGCACCACCACACCCACCGTTAATATGACATTTTCGTTAAGTATCACATGATTCATATTATAGTGCACTTATTTTTTTTTTTTTTCAAAAGTAAAGGTGGTTTAAAAAATAGGCCAAAAAAATAAGTAGTTTTCGCTAGTCTGACTTTTGTCTTTTCTCACAAGTCAAAAGAGTGGTTTTAATAAAAAATAATTACTTACTTATTTAATTTAATACATACATATTTCCAATGTTACATCATCCAGTATCATTCCATAAAAATCCTTTTAAAGGTTGATTCACACATTTCAGGTCAGTCTCAGTTCAGTTTCCGTTCCGATTATTCGGTTAATATTATTGTATGGAGTTCAAATGTACATAGTCACACATGTCCGTTCCGTCTCAGTTCAGGCACCGATCAGTCAGAATTTCTCGGTGTCAGAGATTTCCGTTATTTTTTGAAATGACTGACAGAGTTCTGATAGCTTTCAGTCCTTTTTTTGTACATTATTGTGGTAGGTTGTATTTTTTATGTGGGCAAAATGTCTAGTGACGAAAAATTATTTGAAAAAGTACGGAAAAATACTGTGTTGTACGATTTATCGAATACAAAAATATATGGATAGCAAATTTAAAGATACCATTTCATCCAACAAAATTGCAATCATACACAACTCTTTTACTGTAAATTTATCCATTTTTTAAGTCACAACTTTACGCAATATTGTAACTCACACTTTTTAAACTGATGATAAAATACAACTGATTGAACTGATATGTGTGAATATAAATCGACTGAAACTGAACTGTGACTGACGCGACGGAACGGAAACTGAACTGAGACTGACCTGAAATGTGTGAATCGACCTTAAAACGTAATTTTTTTTATTTTATGAAGAATCAACGATTAGGTGTTAAGTTTAAATCTTTAAGAAATTAATTTTTTAGATCTTTTAGGAAACTCTATAAGTCAAATGAACACCCAAAATATAAAATATAATCTTGTATTGATTTTTTTTAAAATACATTCTTATTACATATGTATTGTACATGTATGTATATAAATTTTTTTTCAATTCTCAGATACATACGATTACATGATTAACAGTGGAAGTCCAGATTCATATCTAAATATATCATCTGAAGTTGATTCAATGTTTTTAAATGATTTTGGTTTTTCATCATCATCATTATCATCATCGTCATCATCATCATCATCATCAACTGGTAAAGGAATTATGAATAATCCAAATATAACATTATTCAGTGATATAAATAGTAATGATACATTATTATTGGTTAATAATGGTACTGGAAGTTATACATTGGATGCAACAAAAACAACTGTTAATGGTACAACTGTAACAGTTGAAGAAATTGGAGAGCTTGTTATAATGGCAATAACGGCTATAGTTCTTGGTTTAATGATTCTAATAACCGTTATCGGTAAGTATATATACTTATTATTATATTTATACACGAAATGAAAGAAAACAAAATCACAAAAAAAAAAAATAATAATATCTGAAGGATAACAATATAAATATTTTTATTAACATCTGTTTTTTTTTTAGTACATTTTTTTTTTTTCTTTCTTTTGTATAAAGTTAATAGATTTCATTTTCATATCATACATAATATTATAATATATCATTAGTATAAAAATGTAACGGTATTTTTTTATTTAATTTGTGTGTATATTATTTTTCATGTTATATCCTCTCTCCCGCATACTAATATAAAAATTATATTTTTTTGTTCTTCTATACACACATACATACATATACTATTTGGTCATTATATTATGTATCCTTAAATACTAAATTAGAATTATTTAACGATATCTAAAATGTCGATGGAATATCATTTTTTTGTTAAGAATATTACTTTTTTTTTTCTCTACGAGTGAATTGTTTTTACATTGTTTATAACCAATGCAGGGATCATTAAACGCAAGTGTTTAAGATCATTTTATATTGTGGTTGTTTGTTTGTTTTCTTTTTCTTTTCTTTTTTTTCATTCATTTTTCTTAATAGTTTCTTTATTCTTTGTTTGTTATTTTTATAAGAATCCTTTTTTTTTTTTGTTTTTGAAAAAAGTTAATGAAATAAAAATAACCAACCATGCGATTATAAAACATAAAAGTCTGTATATAAGATAAAATATACCATTTATTATTATTATTAGTATTGTTATTGGTTAGTTGTTAAATATTAATGCCAAATATGATAGGAGTATAAGTTTTTATGAGCTCTCTTCAAGTACATTACCAAAAATACATTTTAATAATCTTGAATGAAAAAAAAAGAAGAAGAAAAACAATAAAAAGCATGTACAATATTAAGAAGTCATTATTAATGTTTATTAAAGTGAAAAACATTACAAAAAAAAAAAACAACAAAAAAAGTCAAATCCAAACAAAATATTTCATTTTTTATTCTCCTTTTTATTTTCTTTTTAATATTTGTTTTTTAGCACTTTATTTTTATTTTATTTATTATTGATTACAATTAAGATTAAATACCCGAAAAAAAAATATTTGATTAATTAAAAATTTTATAGTATACCTAATTTATTTACCTGTGTTTACCTAATTTTTTTATTTTTTTATTCTTTCAAGTTCATGTTTATTTTTAATTATGTCACGTGTATGTAGATTTATTATTCGAATACCACCCATTAATTCATTTATATTTTATACATGTGAATAAAAATTTATTATTATTAAAATAAAAAAGAAAAAACGAAAAAAAAAAATCACGCAATTTAAGAATAAATAATAATTTTTATATGATATTTCGTATTTTTTTTTTAAAAGTTCAAATTCTTTTTTATATTTTCAGTTTGACCTTTGAAATAAGGATCATAATACCTATATAATTAAATAAAGTAATAAATTAAAATGCTCAAACTAACTTAAATTATGAATGGTTGTAGAAAGATAAAATAGGTATATCCCAAGATTTAAAGAAGATTTAATGCACGTAACGCATTTTTTTGAAAGCCAGTGTCACGATCATTCATACAGAATGTAGTGCATATTTTGAGGTTTTCTCGACTTCTTTACAAAATCTACATTTTTCATCCTCTCGTAGTCCTAATTTGTTTATATTATAGTTGAGTGAACATTCCCTAGTAAAAAGACGCGTATATTCTTTAATTCATTCCTGTTAAATTGAGTAGTTTTCTGAAGATTTTGGCTGAAAACTAAATAATAAATTTTTTCGCTAGAAGATATTCCGGAGTTTCTTCTTAGCGGGAGACAATAAAAAAAAAATTTTAGAATTTAGAAAAAAGAATGGGATTTTATTTGTTTATTTTTCTTTGCTTTAAATATAGAGTGTTAATTTTTATCTATGAATCCAACTATAGAAAAACAATGAAAATTACCAACATATTCCCATAAAATAATAATTAATTTTTCCATTGAAAATTGTATAGAAAATAATAAAA
Source organism: Bombylius major (assembly GCA_932526495.1). NCBI lineage: Eukaryota > Metazoa > Arthropoda > Insecta > Diptera > Bombyliidae > Bombylius > Bombylius major. The sequence goes on from OW052046.1 coordinate 38,769,018, forward strand.
AAACATTATTAATTTTAATTAACTTCCATATCTATTACACTAACAAAACAAATACTAAATAAACAGAAATAAAAATACAAACAAAACACAAAATTAATTTTTTATTTAAAAAAAAAAATTAATATTTAACTTTAATTATTTTCCCTTTTTTATTACACTTTTTTTTACATTCCTCTTTCTATGTATGTTTTTTTTTTCCAATGACAAATACAAAATACAAAAACAACAATAATAATCAATAGAGAAAAAAAATAATGAAGAATTAAAATAATATTGAGTTTTAATAATCATCATTATTATTATTTTTTTTTTTTTTCAATTTTATCTTTAATACCTTTCTCGTATTTCGTATTTATTCAGTTTAAAGTTTGTGGGTAAAATGTTTTTTTTTTTTTATTTTATTTTACGACTCACAATAATTCCTTGTGCAAAAAAAAGAAAAAAAATATGTCATTCTGTATTCATTATTTGTCATATTTTTTCAATTATTTTTCCTCTTATGTATTTTTTAGTGCTCTCAGTCTCATTATTTGTTACATTTTTAATTTGCACATTTTTCTTTTTTCTAATATATTTTTTCCTTCATGTCCTTCATCTCTTATGTAATGTTATCTTTTATTTTATTTTTTTCTCTCTTCTTCTTCTAATATTTTTTTTCTCTTTTTTCAAACGTACAATTTAATTTTTTACAGGAAATGTGTTTGTAATCGCTGCAATTATTTTAGAACGAAACCTGCAAAATATCGCTAATTATCTCGTTGCATCACTTGCAGTTGCAGATTTATTCGTAGCATGTTTAGTAATGCCTTTAGGAGCTGTATATGAGGTAAAAATAAATTTAAAAAAAATTAAAGTCACATAATAATACATATTATATTCAACAAGAGTAATGTAAAATAGAGTAAAATATATTTTGTGAAGGGGGTAGGATTTAAAAAAAAAAAAAAAAAGGTTGAAACTGTTACAAAAGTGAAAAATAAATTTTTAGAAGAAAAAAGAAAATATGTATGTATTTTTTTTTTCTTCTAATTAAATCGTATTTAATTACTTTTGGACACATTACAAACGTAAAAAAAATTTTATGTGAAAAAAAAAAGAAAAAATAATAAAATAAAATTGTAATTTATTCAATTTCATTAAAATGTGCAAAACTACAGTTAATTATTGTTTTTTTTTTTTTTCAATTGTATTTCATGTTATATACATAGATAAGTAGAGGATGGATACTTGGACCGGAATTATGTGACATTTGGACCTCCTGTGATGTTCTTTGTTGTACTGCATCAATATTACATTTAGTTGCCATTGCAATTGATAGGTATGTATATAATTAAATTGAAATAAAAGGTATATAAAGTATTTATTAGAAAAAACTAAAAAAAAAAGGATTTTTAAGAAAATTTACTAATGTATCAATTTATTAATTTATCCTTATTAAAGGGAATTTTTCTATCAACTCAGAAATTTCAAAATAAATAATCTTGATGAAATGATTGTCTATCATTTTCTTAAAAACATGCTAGCTTACTGTATTTGAAATCCTTTTCAAATTATATGAAATAAGAAAGAAAAAACCAATAATGACGTTCATGTCTATGGCATAAAGAATTATAGATCATTTGAGGTCGGAATAGAATTTAATCTTTTTTTCATTTTTTTTTTTTTTTCAAATTACTCAGAAAAAATCCTTGAAAATTGTAATTATGCCTTTTTCATGTAATATATATTAAAAATCATACATACATATTACATACATATATGTGTGCGGCTATGCACATACATTTAAAGAAAGAAAAAAATTGTAGAAAAAAATATACTCTTGGGAAATTCTTTTCTAATAAGACAAAAGAAAAAAAAATAATTCTAAATTTTTAAATAAATTAAAAACAGAAGAAAATTTAAACTGAAAAAAAAAAATAGATACATACATAGACTCATATGTACATATGTACATACACACACATATTTTTGTATCATATTTGAATTTGAATGATATGTAGTACAACCAACCAACATATATAATATTTTTATGCTACTGTAATCTCACACAAAGCAGATTATTCATTTTGGCATTTTATTCGTATTGTGTTTTTTTCATTTTTTTTTTTTTTACATTATATAACACATATTGTACATCATAATGTATAGCCTTTATAACATTCATATATACATATATATATATATATATATATATACTCGTATGTACATATATGTATATAAAATATTTGTGTTGTATAATTCTTTATTATTGAGAGAGAAAAAAAAACGAGATTGATAGAAATTTCAAATGTGTAAAAATGATGATGTTGGACGAACATAAAATAACCCTTGAGCATTAAATGTTTTATTTTCTACATTTTCACAAAAATTCAGTATATATTATACATATTCATGTATATAGAGATACATTATAGTAATTTTTAAATTTTAATAGATTTTATATGCTATACTCCCTTATTTAAAAAAAAGTAAAAAAAATAAAAATTATATGGAGTAATTTTTTCCTTTTTTTTTTTTTTTTACATAAAAACACATATACTACATATGTATATCCTGACACAAAATAGTCTCTCAGGATAAAAATATAACATTAAAAATTTTTTTTTCTATTTTTGTATTCTTACATACATATACATATACATTTATGTACATCTTTTTTTTTTTTCTCTTTTAAAAAGGCTACGAAAGAAAGCATAAGACATGAAAGAAATGGATAAGAAAAGTGTCATGAAAATCTATGAAGATAATTTATTTTGTTTTTTATGTAATTTTTTTTATTTATTATTATTATTATTTTTTTTTTCTTGAAAAAAAAAAAAAAATTGTGTCTTTATTTGTACACATGGTCATTATTACTTGTTTTCTTTTTTTTTTGTTTTTTCAACATTAAATGTAAGATGTTGTAATCAAAAAAATTAAAAATTTAAAAAAAAAAAACAACAACAGTAAAACAGTTTTAATTTGTCTTCGTGTAGATTTTGTTTTTCTACTAGTTCTTGTCTTTTAAAATTGAACTGGAAATTAAAAAAAAAAAAAAAAAAAAAAAGTTAAAACAAAAAGTTTTCACAAGAAATTAAAAATTAAAAATTTATAAAATCTTTTTAAATTTTTCCATTTTCTAACTGAAAATTTTAATGTAACCAATAAAATGTAATACTTTTGTTTTTTCAGTAAATATTCTGAATTTTCCCAAACACGAGTTAAGGATCTCTTTTAAATTACGTATAGAATGTTGCCATAACATTTTTTTCTCTTAATATAATACTTCTATTTCAAATATGTAATTTTTTTATTCTTGGTTTTTCATGGTTCTTCTCAATTTTAAATTTTCTTCTTAAACTTTGAAATTGATTTTTTTTTCCAATCGCTTAAGAATCATAAGTAATATTTTATATTGTATCAAAGACTTATTTTTTTGTTACCGAATGTTTTTTCCTTTTTTTCTTTTCATCTTGACAACGACATTTTTTTTTTCATTATTCAAATATTCTTTGCTCCAAAAAATTTTACAATAATAATGTTACCATTCTGTTTAATAAAAAATGATTGTTTAATAAAATAAAGTAAAAAAAAAAGTTGGTAATATAATATATAATATTCGTACTTTACATGCATATACGTCTTCTGTAAACGTACTTATCATACCGTGACTGCACATATATTAAAATAATGATTATAAACGACATCTCAAATTTAATTCAATATAAAGTCTCATGATAGATTATGAATTAATAATAAAGAATTCAATATTACATAGCTACTTTAAAAAAGAAAAATAAATTTATGTATGTGTAGTACAACTACATACGAGTACATATATGTATATATGACAAGAATATATCTACATAATTCTCATTTTTCTATAAATTTTCCTTATTAAGTTTTAATATTTTATAATTTTTCATACATATGTTTTTATTTTCTGTGCTACATTGAAAAAAAAAAAAATACTTTTTTTCTTTTACAAAAATTTATTGCGTAAGTTTCATGTATATGTGTACCTATATATTTTTATTGTTTTAAAAGTCTTACTTTTATATTAAGAATTTTTTTCTCTATCCATATATCTTACATATTTTATACACACATATACACACATACGTTAAAAATGATTTGAGTTTTTATACTTAAAAATATTTCAAAATAAATTTTCATGAAGGAAAATGTAAATGTCAAGTAGATGGGTTGTTATAGTGAATTAGGGTAAATTAAATATTTGGAAAAGAAAAATTTAGAAAAAAAAATTTGTTTTTTTTTTTCATACAATATACATATACTACGTACAAGTATTGTAAAATGTATGTATGTAGGGTTTTTTTTTTTGTTGCTCTTGAAATGCTATCAAAAACATAATACATTTTTTTTTTTTTTGAAATGAAAAAAATTGTATGAAAATTTTGATTAATAAAGGTGCAAACATTTTTTTTTTTTAATTATAAAAATAATAATGATAATGAAATCACAAAATTATGAAAATTTTGATGATAATGAAAAGAATTTTAATAAATATAAAAAATTGAAATTAAAATTGAAAAAAAAAATTGAATATTTAAAATGAAAAAAAAAAAAATATAAAAATACGGACAAAAAAAAATTTCACCAGTATAAACAAATCAATTAAGGATACCCTATTTAAAATACATTTCCTTGTCATCGATTTTGAAATTATTATCATATTTGATATTCAAACAATAAATGAATTAATTATTATATGCAAATTAAAGAACTTTTTTTTTTTATTTTTCTACTTAAAAAAAAATTGAATAACGATAAAGGAATACTTGTTGTTTTATTTATTTATTTATTTTTTTTTTTCAATTTGAATATTCAAAAAATTTCCCTTATTTATTTGAAACACAAAAAAAAAGAAAGGAAAGAAAAATCAAATCTATCCAAGAATCTAATCAATTTTGTATATATGTATGTATGTATGTATATTTTTTCTCACTTTAATCAAGAATTCTATTATACATAAAATCAATTTTCAAAAGAAAACAATGACATAAATATTCAATTCAGAAGTTTGTGACATGACATTTAAAAAAATAAAATGACAGAAAATTATTAATTCTTAGAAAATATAATAAAGACCATAAAATATTTACTGCACATACATACATAAATTGTTTGAAGTTATAAGTAGAAAATTTTATTAATTTTCTCGGCAGGTGGTTCATCTTTTTGAACAAAAATTAAAATTGCATATAAGACTTAAAAACTATATGAAATTCTTATATGAAAATTGTATCTGTCATATTATGTGTATGAATAAATTTTTATTAATAATTATTAACATATCAAATTACTTTTGAAAGATATTAATTTAACAAAAACAAATTAATATAACAACACATATGTACATATAACAATATTTTCTTTTATTAAAACAATTTTAATTAAAAAAAAAAACATATACTAAATGGGATCCGGAAAATTCATCGCCAGCAATTCTTCGCCAGCAATTCACCGCCAGCAATTCTTCGCCAGCAACTCATCGCCTCAACAATTCATCGCCACAGCAATTCACCGCCAGCAATTCTTTGCCAGCAACTCGGCGGTGAATTGCTGGCGAAGAATTTTCCTAGACCCATACTAAATATAGACATGTCATGAACATCAGAAACATAATTTTGCTCTTTTAAAAATAAATTAATTTCAATATTATAGTCATTTACGAAATTTTAAAATTATTTAGCTCCATTATTCATATTCTGTGTAAAAATACTCATAAGTTTTCTGAAATAATTCCTTTGAATTTTGTGGTTCGATTTATTTGAAAATTTGAATAGAATATTTTACTTGTCAATTACACTTACTTTGACATGAAAAATTTCCTTGCAGCAAGACACTAGTTATTACAGGGTAATAAAGAACGAAATTACATAAATTTTTAAGGGAAAAAAAAAAGTGAAAATTGAATATCTATAAGATGTAAGTTCTGGTGGTTTTGGCAATGGTGTAGTAATTTGCCGTGTGGTTTTGTTCTGAATGCAGACAATAACTCTGGATATTTAATATAATGCTTCGTATTACAAATAAAAAATGCTTTCATATGGTCCTTCGGCTTTTCCTATACCATCGATTGAGCAAAAGAAACGTTCCTGTTCTCTAAACATATACGAACTACACGCATATAACAAAATTTATCAGGATTACTATTTTTGCAGGTCTATTCAACTTTTTTCGAGTTCACGAATTTTGAAAATATGTATATGAAATACATAAATATGTCGGTCTAATTTTCTCTAATGAAATAATGTTATCGACTATGTTTTTATTTCAAATATTTTCGCATGCAAATATACCTATATGATATGTTTTTAATAAAATCGGAATTACTTAGAGAATCGTTTAATTTTCTGAATTGTACTTTGTATGTAATTATTTTTAGTTTGTCTCATTTTTTTTTAGTCATTTTAATAAATTAAATCATTTTTCACATTAATGTACTAAAATTCTAATTAAAATTCAATAAATGATTGAATTATTTCATTCAAATAACCTTTTTAGTAAAATGCAATAATAAATTTATTAAATAAATGGACATTATTAAAATAATACGTACATTCATAATATATGAAATCTCAAATCTTTAATTATATTATCATTTATTTATTAGTATATTATTTTATTAAAATTACATATATGTACATATTATGTATGTATGTATACGCATTAATCAAATTATGTATTCATTAATTAAACGTAAATAAATAAATATAAATAAGCTTTTGATGTTTTATGGTATTTTAATTTTAATTCAATTTAATTCACATGGATTTGTAAAAGCCTTTCGTTTTTTTTTTTTTGTGTTTTTGATTTTATTTCAAAATATCTAAAGATTAAATTTAAATTTTTCAATATGATATTTAATTAGTTTAACATGTGTATGTTATAACTAATAAATACTTATTAAATAAATACTCGTATTTGTATGTGTTAAAAAATTTTCATTGAATAAAGAAATTGAAATAGCTACCATACTTATAGAATGAAGTAACATGAAATTTAAATAGGTTATACATAAGTATTACATTTCATATTTATGTTAATATGTTAATTTGCGATATAACATGGATTTTATTCACATTTCACATGTTTTTAAGTTTTTACCACAAAAAAATAAAAAAAAGTTTATTTCATTATTATTTTATCCTTTTATCAACCACATGGGCAGAAAAAAGTTCTGATAAATTTTTTTTTTTTTTAAATCCAGCCAGTAAATTATATTTTAAATTTTTTCAAACATATCCTTTTTTTGAAAAATTTTTTTCTATTAGTTTTTTAATTTTTCTCAGTGAAATCTCGATTTTTGATTAAGGTACTTTAGTGCAATGTCAGTTATAAAGCTTCTGAAGAAATTTTTTGATAATGGTACGACTAGTTTATTGCTCATTACTTCAATCAGACAATATCTAGAAATAAACTCCGACGAGTTTTCGAGCTTTTGCTTTCTTTGGAGTGATATTCAATAGAGTTGTGGTCTTTTTAACGTTTTAACTCTGACCACATCATATGAAATTTTTGTCGTGTTTTATGTATCTAAAAAAAAAAAACGAATTGAAATTCATTTCAAAATTTTTATTAAAAAAATGTTTATATTTTAATTTTCTTCTATTAATAATTTTCTCGAAAATCACAATTATAATATCACATATGTACATTGTACATGCATCAAAATTCATTACATTCTTACACAAAAATTGGAATAATATTGTAAAAGAAGTCAATTTTGTTATTTTTTTTAATGTACAAAAAAAATATTTAAAAGTTTTTTTTTTTCATTTAAAAAAAAAACCACTAAATTTTCCCTTTGAATGAACAATATTACACACCATGACCGAAAAAAAAAACAAAATACACACATAATAAAAACATTTTCATATTTTTCATATCATGTGAATGCGTATCTATAAACACACTCATGTAAAACATTTTGCATTTTCAATAGTTTTTTTTTTTTTATATTTTTTTCCCACTCATTAATTGGGTCAATATTTCTAAAAAAAAAAAAAAAAATTTTATCAAAATTTATTCAATATGAATAAATTTCATTATTATGATAAAATTTATTAATAAAATTATCATATTACATTGAATCCGACCATAAATTTATTTAGTAAATTATATTAAACATATGTGGATAACTTGTAATTTTTGTGTACATTACATAATACTCGTATTTACTTATATGTTTAAAAATATTCAATTTAATCTCTGAAAATAACACATACGAGTACATAGTAAAAATCTTCATACATACAATAAACACTCATATTATACATACATACATATATGATGTCTATATTAAATAAAGTTTTAAGTTAAGTTTAACAAAAAAAAATAAAAATAAAACACACACACATACACATACTTCAATGTTTTATTAAAATTAGAATAAATTTTTTTGAAAAATTGTTTATGTTTTTGTATTTTTTGTTTCAAAATAATTTTGTCTTTTTTTTATTTTGGCTCGGTTATCGTTACAGTTTATTATATCAGTCTATTATATATTTTGTATATTTTATTTTATAATTCATTCAAAATAAATGAACTCCTATGTCAATAAACATTAGTTGATAAAAAAATTTAAAAAAAAAAATAAATAATACATAATAGGTATTTAATTTTGTTTAATTAGATAATTGATAAAAAAAAATAATTGCAAAATGTAAAAGTTTTATTATGAAAATTATAATGAAATAATTTTATTGTTCACATACAATGATTTTTTTTTTTTTTTTTTTTTTGAAAAAATGAAAGAAATTTTTAAAAGATAAATAAAAAAAAACGTACAGATAAAAATTGTATATAGAGAAAAAATTCATCAATTTAAAACGCCTGAACAAAGTTAAATTTAAAATCTATGTAGATCCTTTCGTAAAATGCTTATTAAATTAAAAATAATCTAATAGTGAAAAAAAGTTTATATACACAAGAAACTTTATAGAGCATATTTTTTTCTTCTTCTTTTTCTGTAATTTCCAAAACAAAAATCATCATTTTAAAATTCATATCCAGCAACACATCTGTTCAAAATTAAATGACATGAAATATATTTTCTAAAACAATAGATACTCATTAAACCGTTTAAAAAGAATCAATTCTCGCTTCTAATTTTTTTTCTTCTTCTTTTAAACTTTAAAAGTTCTTTATATTCTTATATTCACCAGTAATTAATAAAGTTTAATTAAGTCAAGGGTGAAAAATCATTTAGAATTTCAAGAAAAATAGTTGTAAAAAGTTAATTGAAGTTTATTCTAAAATGTTAAATTTAAATAGCATTTTTTTTTTTCAATTTAAGAAAAAAAAAAATAAGATTTAATAAACTTAAATAAAGTAACCTTAAAGGACATTTAAAAAATAAGAAGAAAAAAAAACAAATTCTTAAAAATAAGTTGTTATACGGGAAATTTATTTAAATTGAAAGTGAAAAAGAAAAAAAAAATTTAAAGAAAAATTTATTTTTAAAATTCTACTAAATTACAAAGCTTTTAAGTACATTTTTTATTCACTTTTTCAAAAAAAAAAAAAAAATCTAAAACTAGTAAAATGAAAACGATTTACATGAAAGTTTGATACACGAACAGCAGATATGAAAAAAAAAATTTTTTTTTAAGTAAAAGAAAAATAAAAACTTTTCCTTCAATTTATCCTCGAGAAAGTCATGACCAAACCAAGTATTTTTTTATTCACATGGAATAAAAGATTTTTCATCCTTTTATAGCTTTTTTTTCCGTCTTCTTCTCTCGTTCCGCTTGTCGTTTTTCTTTTCTTTTAGTTCTTCAATAGCTTCTTTTAAATTATCGAAACCTAACAACTTTTTTTGAATTTAAAAAAAAAAAAAATGAAAACTAAATTTGAGAGGGAAAAAAAACTAAAATATAAGTAAATAGATTTTTTTCTATTCTTCACTATTTCATCGTTTTTTTTTTTACAACTATCATCTGTAAAAAAAAAAAAGACTTCAGCTGAAGTGATTCTGGCTTATGTAAGAAATTCTTTTAAATAAATCTTCTTTCTGAACTTATAAACTCAAAACTATTGAAAAAGAAACCATATTCTTGATGCACATCATGGAATTCTTCCGTACATTTGATATGTTTTTCTTTTATTTATCATCTTTTTTTTTCTCTTTTCTTGAAATACGAATTTTCTTTTAAATTCTCAATATTTTTTCAAAGTTTTGTTAAATTGTTTGTACTTTTCACTAAAGTTTAATTTCTTATTTATTATTTTTTTTCCCCCTATAGATATTGGGCTGTTACAAATGTGGATTATATACATTCAAGAACAAGGAGCCGTGTTTTCACAATGATTTTCTTAGTTTGGTTTTCAGCTGTTATTGTATCATTGGCACCACAATTCGGTTGGAAAGATCCAGAATATATGGAAAGAATTGAACAACAAAAATGTATGGTATCACAAGATGTTGCTTATCAGGTAATTACTATAAAAATATAAGCAAAAAACAAAACTACTATAAACAGAATTAATTGTTTATATTCTTATCTTCTTTGAAAATTTTTTTTTTCTCTTTTTCTTCTTTTCAATATAGGTTTTCGCAACATGCACAACATTCTATGTTCCACTACTGGTTATTTTGGTTTTATATTGGAAAATTTATCAGACAGCAAGAAAAAGGATTCATAGACGAAGACCTGGACCAATTGATATAACAGCAAATAATAATCAGGTTATTATAATTTTTATCTAAAATTTTTCATTGTGTTGGAAAAAATTAATTTATTATAAACGAAATTTTTTTTTTTTTTTCAAAATTATATAGCCCATACCACAAAAAAAGAAGACAGGTTTAAAAAATAGTTTGGCATCAAGATTTTCATCAAATAAACAAGGTAAGTCAGCTGCTTCATCATTGGGTCTAGTCGAAGGCAATTCAACAAATACTGTGAACACTGTTGAAGATACTGAATATAGCAGTAATGTGGATAGTAAAAAAGGAATTGAAATTATAACAACAACATTTAGTAATTCTGATGAGGTAAGAAATTCTTTTTTTTTTTTGTATATAAAAAATAAATAATTATTTATTGTTTTATTTGAATTGATATGTGAGTATGTCATAATTCACTTGAAACTCTTTGTTGGTTCACCAAAATTAATACGGTTCGTATAGAAGTGAAGTATTAAGGAATTTAAAAACCAAAAGATTCTAAACTATTATCTACTAAATATATGTTATATAAAAAATGAAAAATATTTTTATGTTGTACCACGTCCATAGTCATTTTGTGTATAGAATAAACTAAAACTACGAAGCTTGTTGCTGATACCCCCTTGTTGGAGACTGATAGCTTTCCTCTAGATAAAATTACAAAAAGAAACCAAAGATTCCTTTTTATTTGACGAAAATGCTTTTTCACTTTCATTTAATATATAAAAGAGTTTATTGAAAAATAACAATAGAATTTATAAACAAATCTATTAACTTATGTTTTATAACTGAATCAAAGATTTTTTTTTAATTTTATTTTTATTTTTTTTTTATTTTTTGAAAAACTTCGTAAATTACTTTTTAGCTTTATTACAAATTCTATTTTAATATATGAAACTTACATACTTCAAACAAATTTTGTATTAAATTTCTTCTTTTCTTTGTTTTTGTTCCCATATGTTCAATGTTTAATACATATACAATACACATATGTGTATGGTGTATTTATATACACATGCACACACCTGTGCCTTAAAAATATATATTAGAAAAGTTTAAAATAAAGTATAAACATAAAATGAAATATTTAACAAAAAATAATAAAACAGCCACACTTTTCCTGATAAAATAAATTTATAATTCATTTCTGTACGTACTTATAAAAAAAAAAAGGAGTAAAACAAAAACAAAACAACAGAAGAAAAAAAACTTTATCAATGTAAACATATAAGCAGAATATATTGGAAGAGAATTTGTTATAATAATGATGGATGTGACAGGAGTAGAATACGTATTAATATGAGATTTATTTCTCGCTTGGTTACGGATATTTTATGGTTTATTTATGTAAATGGATGTGGTTCAAAGATGATGGTTCATAATTCATGTGCTGGCTTGATACTGATTTAAACAAAAATTTAGTTTGATAGGTTTTATAAGTTACTTGAATTATTTGTTACCTATACACGTACATTTCGCTACAATTCGCTACTTTTTATAAACTCATTCAACTAATGATCTATGGAAAAAGAACTTAAGATTTATCTTTACAATATTTTGATATCAATAAATTCAGTTTAAGAATCTCAAATTCATGAAAATTCTCTTTGATATACCTAACATTGTTCATAGATCAATTTATTATCCTTTAAAATAAAATGCTTAAATTTTATCTGAAGATACTTTGTAATTTTCATCATTATTAAGTCAGTTAACAATTTTTTTGAAACTATCGTAAAAAAAATTGATGATTTTCTACAATTTTTCAAACGTTAAATTTCTCTTTTAAATCAATTTTTGTAACACCCTTTTTATACGTATACACATTTTATAATTGGAAAACTGTTAAAATGTTAATTTATATAAGTTTATAGAAAATTAATTATACGACCAAAAATTGACAAAAATAAACAAATTTAATTTAACGCCTTTCACATCAATTTTATACATTTTACCAAATGTTAAAAGGATATATCAACAACACACGTACTCTACAGAACTACATACACTATACAATCCTTGAACACAATATTATATATATAGCAACAAATGCTTGTTTCAATAAAGAAGAAAAAAGGAAAAAAGAATTTTTTTTTTTTGTAAATTATGCAAGTAGAAATAATCTAGAGAATGTTAACATGAAATTCAATAAGAAAAAACTTCATAGAATGTAAAACACACAAGCAAAATAAAAATAAAAATAAAAAATTAGAAAGCTCAAAATAAAATAACAAATTTTACAAAGTCAATTTAATTTCCTATTGTAGCTTGAAATTTTCAAAAAAAAAAAAAATCATAATAAAGGATTTACAAAATAACAATTTAAAAAATTTTTTTTCATATTTTTTTGTGATTGCGGCACTGAGGCTTTTATCCTTGTAATTTCATTTAAATACCGAAAATTCATTTAAAATATTATTTTGTGTAATTTTTGTTATTTTTAAATGTCATTGTTGAATTAACTATGTTATACCTAGGAAATTTTTGAATAAAATTTAATTTGATTGAAAGTTCAACAATTAAATGAATATATGTATGTAACACAAGTATATTTAATGTTTTTGTCTTTTTATTGTACGGTATTTTTGATGAATTAAGTATAAAGTATTTTTAAAAAAACATACATTATGTACATACAATATGTAAAAAAATTTTTAACATTTCCCTTTTTCTTTAATTCTTGCATTTTATTACTTTTTACTTTATTTTTTATTTGTAAAACTTTACAGAAAAATTAAAAAAATAAAACAAATAAAAGAACATTAAAATCAGAAATTTTATGATATTTTTTTTATTACGTGCTTCTTTTTTTTCATTGAAATACTAAAAATTTTTGAATATTTACTAAAACACTATCAAAATCTCATATTTTTTTTATTTCAATTTCTTTCTTTTTTTTTTTTTTCGAAAAGTTAATTTATCAAAAATTTTAGAACTCTACATTTTTTTTTTTATAGTGAATTTTTATTTTTATTTTTTTATGTTTTGGACTCCTAAAATCTAAAAAATAATTATTCAAAAAAGTGGTGATACATTATTACTTTTTTTTTCATTCTAAGAACAAATTTTTCCTTTAAAAAGTGTATAACAATAAAATTCAAACAAGTACGTACAATGTACACATATTCGAAAAAAAAAAAAAAACCAAACAAATATAACAAAATACAAGTGCTTTTTGAAAAGTAAAAATAAATAAGAAAGTTAACAAAAAGAATTTACATCAAAACGAAATAAATGAAATGAGAAAAAACAAAATTTGTAAATACAATAAATTCAGATTGATAAAAAACTGCTATTCATTCAAAAAAAGAAAAAAGAAAAAAAGAAATTTAAAAAAAAAGTGTATACAGGAAAGTTAAAAGAGCGAAAAAAGTTGAAAAGGAAATTTTTCGTTTATTCGTAGTCATACTTTATTATTTTTGGTTTTTTAATTATGTATAGTACAACTGCAGGGTACTTTATGTTTCTCTTTGTACTTGTTTTTACTTTTGATTCGCTCTAACTTTTTTTTTTGTTGTTGTTAAACTTCGTTTTTTTTTTTTTTTTGCTTAAAATTCACCTTTGTGAAAACTGACCTTTTTTATACTGAAAATATAAATATCCTTTTTCAATTTTTAATTAAATCTTAAAGTTTATATATTTTTGTTTTTGTTTTTGTTCATTTAAAATAATATCTGTTTCAAAAGTCAAACAAAATTAAAAGAAAAATTTATTATATATTTTTTGTTTTGTTTGTTCTTTTGTTTTTGCTGCAGTTGAAAATTCCATAAATTATTTTCAAAATACTCCCACTGAAATAAAATAAAAAAAAATTAATTAATAATCTCAAATTGTATAAATGATATCAAATTAAATTCATGAAATAAAATTTTCTGCTTGACTAAATTCAATTAGCTTAGAGCTTTAATGTAAAATACATATTATATACGAGTATAATATATACTTCATAATTTTTTTTTTATTATTATTATTCATTAATTAAATTTACAGAATCCAGCTTCTACAAGTCAAATTTCAACTGTATCACATTTAGTATCATCAACAACTGAAGCTAATAAAGAAAATCAAAATTCTCATCAAAATCAAATTGTAACTGTTGAACCAGATCAACAACAACAACAACAACAGCAGCAGCAGCAGCAATCACAGCAACAGGATCAGGAGCAACAACAGCAACAGCAACAGCAACAACAACAACAACAACAGAAAAAACAACAAATACCATCATCATCATCATCATCCCCATCAGCAATAAAAATAGCAACAACTGGTTCATCTTTACCAATTCAATCATCAAAACAACAGAGTTCTAATGAAGTAACACCAATTTCCCATAGTAAACAAGTACATTTATCTGCAACAGTAACAACAGTTGGAGGAACTGGAGCACAATCATCATTATCAAGCATTCCAAATCCACAATCGCAAGTAACAAAACGTAAAGAGACATTAGAAGCAAAACGTGAAAGGAAAGCAGCTAAAACTTTAGCAATTATTACTGGAGCATTTGTTGTTTGTTGGCTACCATTCTTTTTAATGGCTTTACTATTACCACTTTGTGGTGAAAAATGTCATATCAATGATACAATAGCATCACTTTTCTTATGGTTAGGTTATTTTAATTCAACATTAAATCCAGTCATTTATACAATTTTTAGTCCAGAATTTCGTCAAGCATTTAAACGTATTTTATTTGGTGGTCATCGTCCTGCACGTTATCGAAGTGGAAAAATCTAAAATGGAAAATTTAATCACACACACACATAAAATAAAATCAAAAACAATAACAAAAGAAATACCGTACATATGTATATGTAACGTATGTATACTACACAGAATATTTTATCATAAATTATTTTCATTATCATTTTTTTTTTGCTTTTACACTTTTATTTTTTCTTTGCAGTTCTTCAATTTCATATTTCATAAAATATTTTTAAATCATACAGTATAAATATTATTTCTTATTTCTTTCTTCTTCTTCTTCTATTTTTTTTTTTTTTTTTCATTTATGTATGTAACGTTCCTCAAAAGATATTATCTGTGTTATACACAAAAATTATGATTTCTTCTCTTACACTTGATATAATTTTTTTTTTTAACTTTCCAAAATAAATATGTATGATACATACATGTCATACATACAATATTCGTATATAATACCAATCGAAAAATCAGAAACAAAAAAAAAAGGAAAAACAGGAAAATCAAAAATTTTTATTGCTTTCAAACTAACGAATAAAAAAAAAAAAAATTATGTACATGTATGATAAATCTTAAGAAAGTTCATTTCTAATTCACTTTCTATTTTTATGTACATATGAATTCAGTTTTTCTTCATCATCTTAATTTTTTCTTCTTTATCTATTTATCTTCAATGAAATATCACATCTTCAAGAATATTTTATATCTAAGAGATTTAAGAAGAAAATTTTGCTATTTTCTAAGAAAATATAGAGAAAATAACTACAACAAAAAAAAAATAATATAAAAGTGAAAAAAAAAATGAAAAGGAAACAAAAAAGGAAAAAAAAAATGGAAAATACTAAAGACGAAAAAGAATATTTTTTCCATCAACGCTTTATACTTATCGCTTGCTTTATTGATTTTCTTAAGAAAATTTTTCTATTATACATATTTGTATATGTACAGGAACTCTTTTAACGTGTATATATAAATGTATATTATGTATACGTATGTACATAAATTGTGGTTAGCAATATCATTTATGATCTTCTTTACGTACATTTTACAAGAACTTCTTCTATTTTGTGTTCTTTTATTTTTTTTAAAAAAGTTTTATTGAAAACTGAGATAAAAATAAAATAAACTTATATTCGTATATTACATAAATAGAATATCATTTAGTTCTTTTCTTTTCATTTTATTCTTTTTTTTTTTTTTCTTCATCTTTTACGATGATAAGAAGAAGAGTAACATTTAGATTTTTTTTCTTTTTGAGGACAATTTTTTCTCTCAATATTTTTACTGTTACTGATAAAAATATATAAGAATTGTGTTCTGTTCTGTTTTTTTCTTTTTTTTTTGTAATAAAATTTATAATGATAGTGATCCTTAAAATAAACAATATCTAAAATATTTATATTGAATGGGGGTCAGACTTTATAAAATTCCGAAAGAAATCCAAAAAAAAAAAAAAAAACCCTTAAAGATATTTTTGAGTTTTTGATTTTTTTTTTTTTCAAGTTTTATGATTTTTTATCATTTCAAAAAACGAAAATGTAAAAGAAAACCACACACAAACACAAATACAAAAGATATTTTAATTCATTTCATTACTTGTAGTCAATCATCTAATGAAGAAATTTTTCAAGGATATACTATAGTATTTATAATTATGTATGTACATTGTACGTAGTATATAATTTTATTTTTTTTTTTTCTTTAAATGACATCCTGACAAGCAGTAATTACAATTAACCCAATTTCATGGATAAATTTATTAAAGACAATTTCTTTCAAGAATACAAAACTTTTAAAACGTTAAAAAAAAAAAATTGTAAGAAAAAAAAAAAAACAAATTAAAGTAACTCCAACTCAGTGAATGGATTATAATTTAATTATATCAATTTTCTCTTAAAGCCAAAATATATATCTTTTTCACTTTTAAAGATTATAAAACTCATGAAAATGAACAAAATTTTTCAACAATGAATTTAATATCATCGTGACTTTTATCCTTTTAAAGGATATACAATTTATCTTCTACTAAATGCTGATTTACCTTCAAAGTAGAAAAAAAAAATTGTATATAGTATATTCAGTAAGTGTTTTAAATCATCCTTGTTTCCTTTTCTACATTGTAATTTATTTTTTTGTTTTTTTGTTTTTTGTAGCTTGAATTTTAATCAACAAATATTTCAATCAAAATTAAACCTTCATTTTAAATAAAACTTTACAAGGCCTATTTTCGTATCAAAAAATAAAAAAAAAAAAAATCTTTTTTTGATAATCAAAAATTGAGATACATAGATAAAAAGTGGGAGGTAAATATCTGTTGCCAAAAAATTTAACTGTTTATATAACATAAAATATATTCAGAAATGAAAATTACACATTTTGTTTTTTTATTAAGAAATTTAAAGTGTTTGTCATAAAAAAAAACATACACACACACACACACAACAACAATGAAATACACGTAATAATTTTTTACAATATTCAATATATTACATACGTACTTACGAGTATATGTTTGTATAAATATACGTATATAGGTCGATATATTTTACACTTTCGTTCTTTATATAATTTTTTTCTTTTTTAATAATACAACATTTTTCGTTCGTTTTAATCGAAAATCAAAAACCAGTAAAATAAAACAAAATGAACAATGAATCATTAGTGTGTCCTTAACAAAAAAATATATATACTTATATGTATCTATATATGTATGTATATAATATGTATATTCATATATTGTTACTGTCATTTCAATATCATGTAAAATGAGATAAAAATTTCTGTTGTTTTTCTTTATTTTTATTTTTATTATCATTTCTCTTTTTTAAAACAAAATATTTCAATATCATACACTCATCGTTATCATCATGGTTTTTTATCATTATCATGGGACACATATGCGTGTATATGATTTTTATTTATGTATATGTATCCATATGTATCCGTATGTACATATATGCATGTACATATATTTAAGTGTTTATTATACGTTATTTTTATCATCATAATATTAAATGATAACATTGAAAGGATCTTTGAACATATTATTCGTTCATCTTCTATAAATATAAAGTTAAAAGAAAAAACATAAACAACAACAACAACAACAAAAGTAATAATAATAATAACATACATATAAACATACATTATATCATATATTACAACAATGATCAACTTTACGCAGCATATGACAATTTTTCTTTTAGTTTTTTAATTTAACTTTTTTTTTTTTTAAATATACAAATGTTTGTTTATACAAAGGATATTCAAATAACATCATCATCAACAAAAACAACAACAACAACAAAATGAATAATATAGGAAATTGCTTGTCATAAAAGCGAATAGCTTGATAATTTTTTATTTTTTCTTCTTTTTCTGTTTTCGATAATTTGACAATAACAACAACAACAAAATTGAAAATTTTCCAGAATATTTTTTTTAAAAAATCTGATAAATAATTTTTTTTATTTTTTTTTGAAATGAAGAAGAAAAAAAATTTTATTCAAGAAAAGCAAAATCATCGGAAATGAAAAAGACAAATTTTTTTAATAAAACATAAATAAAATAAGAATAAACTTAAATAACACAGATGTTTAATAGATTTTACAAGATATTCATGATTTTTCGGATACATACTAACAAACAAAAGACATTGTAGACAAAATACGTAAATTTATCACACATGTACTATAGTTTTTATTTTGGACAGTAAATGTATGATTTATGATTTATTATTGAAAGATTTTGATAAGAACTGTAAAATTTACCCAATTGCTGTAAATGAAATATGTACTTAAATTCTCAAAAATTTAATTTAATTGGTTTTAAACGTATATGCATAAAAAATATCACTAATTGCAATAATAGTAGCATTTGACATTTATTTTACGTACCAAACAAAGCATCATGAAACAATAATGTGGATTTTCGCTCATGTATAGGTATTTTAAATGATAAGCAGAATTTCATATATGAAATTCATAAATGAGTTGAATAAAAAAAAACACTACTAGAAGATTACATTTGATTATTACTGAACATTATAGGTATATGCAATTTATAAGACATGATAATTATTATTGTTCAATTAAAGTAAAGTAAAGTAAAAAAAAAAAAATAATAATAAATTAAATAAGTTATACACACCATACAATTTTTTCTCACACACTCTATAAGCATAAAATTTTCAATATATGTATAATGTATATGTATATCATAACAATAAACACCCTCTATATGTAGTAATATAATTTTTTTAAATGTTCATATCATAATAATTGATAAGAAAATAATAAAATTAAGATTAATAGACTAAATTTTAAACAAATATTATTAATTATTTCTTCAAAAATTTGAGCAAAAAAAAAGTATATAGATACATATATAGAAATAGAAAAACATACACAAATACAATAAACAAAAAAGTACATATAAAATAGAAATGTAAAAACTTCTAATGCAGGTTTCGTTAAATTGAAAAAAAAAAAAAAAACAAAAAACAAACTTGAAGTAAAAAAAAAAATATATTTATTGAAAATTTAAAAAAATATGTAAGTAAAAAATTTAAAACTAATCACACATGTGCAAGTTTTAAAAAAAAACACACACACACACACATTTAATAATTATATAAGAAATAAGTTATTCATAGAAAATTTTCTCGTACTGTAATAGGATGAAAATTAAAACACAAAATAAATACAAAAGAAAAAGAAAAAACATACAAAATGCAAATGATTGAAATGCAAGTGAAAATTAAATTTCATTAATTTCAAAATAATTAAGTTAATTCAGTGATTAATTAAATTATAATTGAATAAATAAAATTTAAAAAAAAAAAAACAGTAAAATAAAAAAACTAATAATGAATTACGAATTTTAAGAAGAAAAACAAAAAAAAAAAATAGGCTAGTAGAAAATTCTGCATCCTGCATCATAAATCTTTTCTTTTAACTCTTTTTTATTTTTTATTTTTTTTTTTAAAATTATGAATTTGGGGAACGTTTTATTCTAAATTTCATTAAATTAACATAAAAAAAAAAATTTCAGGCACTGAGATATTATTAAGTACTTAGACTAAAATCTAATTTTGAGAATAAATTAATAAACGCAAAGAAAAAAACTTGTGATTTAGAGAAGGAAAAAAAAAATTTTATTTAATAGAATAATTAGTTAATAAATTAGTCTTTTTTGAAACAATACAAAAAATAAAAAATAAAATGATAATTTTAGTAAAGAAAAAAAAAAAAAACTAAGCAAATCTGTAATTATTGAAATTTGTTATGTATTTTTTATTAGTTAAAAAATAAATTGCATTATTTAATTAATAAAAAAAAAAAAAAAGAATAAAAAGAAGAAGAAGAGAAGAGAAATTGTAAATTAAAAACTAAAAAGGGTATATTAGGGTATCTAGTACATATATGTAGAAGACATAATATATATATGCAATATATACGTTGGTTTTCAATATAGATATATGTATATTGTAAATAATAATAATATTTATAATAATAATAAAAAAAACACAATGATCAATGAAAAATTAAAATAAACACTAAAACTTTTTTTTTTTTTTTTTTTTAAAAAGTAAATTAAGATTTTATGAGAGAAAAAAACAACAAAAACCATTATGAATGTGTCTATAATTAAACAAAAACAAAATTTAAAAAAAAAAAAAAACTAAAAATATAATTGAATCTAAAAATAAGTTATTATTAAAACAGTGAAAACATTAAAAACAAAATGTATACAAAAATAAATATATATATACATATTATGTAAAACATGTATGTATTCTTAAATGTTAAACTGATGTGTATGTAGAGAAATTTCATAAAACCATAAACAAAAATAAAAAATAATTTATAAAATTATTATAAAAAATTTCAACAAGAGAACAAAACTATCAAATGGTCCTCTTTTCTTTGTGCTATGTACTTATATAGGTACTTACACTTTTGAAAGTATGTTTATAAGAAAATCTGGAAAAAAATTTAAAAAAATATGGAAATTAAAAAAAAAAAAAACAAAGAACAAGAAAATGAAAAATTAATGGAAAAATAAAGTCAAGAAAAATTTCTCGCATATATGTACATACATTATATATCTCCTATTAATATGATATTAATGTTTGAATGTTTGATGAATATATTTAAAAAAAATATAAATAAATAAATAAAATATACATTTACATAGATATAAGTCAACATAAATACACTTATAAAAAATAAAACAAATATAAAATAAAATAAAACTATATTTAAAAAAAAAAATTTCATATAAAAATTGTTATTGGGTGGGCATACCTACCCAAAATAAATTTTAAATAAAAGAAAATTAATTGAAATTGAAAAAAAAAAAAATAAATAAATATTGGATTTTAAAAGAAATAAATTATTAGAAATTATTTTCAATGATGATTAATTTTAAAAATTAATTTAAAAAAAAAAAAAAACACAAAAAAGATAATTATAATTTAAAAAAAAAAAAAAAATTTCCAAGTGAAAAAAAAATAATAATAATATTAATTAATTAATGTAAAACAATAAGTTTAAAAAATATGTGTGTTTGACAAAAAAAAAAAAAAAAAAATAAAAATCAAATAAAACATATTGAAAAAAAAAAATGAATAATATATACTTATATGTACTCTAAAGTAGAATGATATAATATACACACATATATGTAATATGGTTATAGTAACAAATTTTATTAATATATGTATATTTAGGAAAAACAAAAAAAAAAATTTAAAAGCTAATAAATGGGTTATAATAATATAATAATGTTGAGAAGAAAAAAAAATTACAATAAAGAAAAAAAAATATATATTATTATACTTAATATACATTATCTATAAAATGAAATTTAAAAAAAAAAAAAAAGATAAAAATCACATTTAATTAAAATATAAATGTTAAATAAAAAATTAAATATGTATGTATTTATAATTTTTAAAAGAAAAAAAAAAAAACAAAAGAAATTAATAAATAAGAAAAATAATATGTATAATGTAAAACTAAAATCTATTTAAAACTTAAACATGAAAAAAATAATATACATCATACATAAATTAAAAAAAAAAAATGATATAAAAAAAAAAGAACAATTTTGTTTTTATTATTTTTCTTCTTTTTTTTTTTTTTTCTTGTAATTAAATTAAAAGAAGAAGAAAAAAAAAACAAGCAAAAATTAATGAATATTTAATAAATAAGTTTTATAAAATTATAAAAGATATAATAATAATTTTCTAAATTATCGAAAAAAAAAAAACAAAAAATATGAAACATTAAAAATTTAGGAAGAATAAAAAAAACCAAAACTTAAATTAAAATTACTAAAAAAAACCAATTTTAAAAACAAAACAAAACAAAAAATTATATATACATAGTATGTGTTTTACATGTATTTCAAAAATATATTATAATAATAAAAAAAAAAACCATAATAAGCTAATCATATAGAAAAAAAAAAAAATAAATACATAAACTCAATCTATTAAAAACATAAAGGAAAAAATTAATAATGAAAAAAAAAAACAACATTGAATTGGAAAGTATCTAAAAAAAAAAAAATAAATTGTGAAAATTATTTAAAAATAACAACAACAAAAAAAAAATGGAAAAGGAAGTAAATTTAAGAATGAGAGAGAAAAATTAATAAAAATGAGATAAAGAAAAAGAAAACTGAATAAACTATAATATAATGAATTTTAAAATGAATATTATGTGTTTTTATATATGATATGTATGTACATATATTTTCTTGTTAATTTATTTTCCATACTCATATTTCCAAATCCTGTTCATTATTTCAGAAAAAAAAAAAAAATCATATGTGTACGAATTATTAAAAATTAATACCAGGAATATATGTATGTAAATATTCAAGAGGTGTTTTGACACCTCTATTTTGATAGAGAACATAACTGGCTTCACTACCAAATCTTTATATATTTTTCCTGGAAAATTTTCAACATTCTGTTCAAAACTGAACCTATTATCGTATGAAAATACAGACTAACGAGAACATCAAAAGGGAATTTATTCTAAAAGTGAATGCAAATTAATCAAGTCTAATTAGATTGGAAAATGTGAAGGGGTTATTAGGAGGGGGGGGGGTGTTACATTTTTCTTTGATTAAATAGCCTGGTATGTTGTGGAAAATATTACGATTTTACATTGTTTGCGCTGTAAATTATTATCAATCACCAGTCACAGCTGACAAGGAGGAGGCCAAAATCCATCCAGGATTGTGGTATCACAGAAGAATAAAAGAAGAAGAAGAAGAAGAAAACACGGTCGAGAATATTTGTATACAAGAATAATAATAAAATAATTTTCTTTTTTAATTTAATTGAGCAATAACGGCACTTACTCACCATATCACAGAGAATATCAGCGGAAATTTTTTATGTTTTCCTGCTAGAGAGCACCCAAGCACGTTCTCGATTTCTGCCACATGTTGTTCTGGGACTGCTTATTGGTTATTCGTAGCGACCCTTCATATCTATCTTTCCTTCTTACATAACTATTATTCAAATTTTTGCATTATAGACAAATAAAAACGAAACTCAAAATTCCACGAAACACATTTTTATAACATTTAAAAAACAAATAAAATATTTCGAAAATATTACAGTTACAATTTATCTTAAAATTTAATATGACATCTAGTGAGACTTAAAACAAATATAAGAACAATCCTTAGATTTTTTATCCTTTTTTCTTTTATACGACGAAGTTATTTAATAACTCATACGTATCTGTTTTTTGAAAGCTTCAGGATAAAATTTTATCCTTAATCAAGTTTCATTAAAAGCTTGCAAAAAAGGAGCTTTATTAAAAACACATGATATTCCTATTTTCATTTCAATAGAATATGCAACAATTTTATTTAATACACGAACAAAATAGGATATTTAAGGAAACAATTTCTTAAAATTTTCCTATAAAAAGATAACAGTGAAATAAATTCAAATTTTAGAGAGCTGGTAAAAAAAAAATCCTTAATAATATTAATTTTGCGAGTTGTTGTAAGAAAATTTATTTAAAATTAAATTTAAGATTTTTGCATTATAAAATTATTGATTAATAATTTTTTTTTTTTAGTTGAGAGACTTTTAAGAAATTAAGGAACTATTGAAAAATATATGAAAATAATTTTAAGCAATTAAAATAATATTCGAAAAAAAAAATATTTCTTTTATTGAAATTTGAAAAAATCTTTTGTAATTTTTCATTCAATTAGACGAACTAAAAAATTATTATTTGAAGGGTCAAAACTCAAAGTAATTGAAGTAAAAAATCATTGTAAAAGAAGCCAGTGAATGCTAAAACAAACATTTTTTTTTTTTAACAATTAAAACCATAGTGATAGTGAATCTATTGCCATAGAAGCACATGTTATGGAAATAGAAAATTTTTTTTAAAAGAAACAAATACAAATTAAAAACACAAATAAAACAACAACAACAACAACAAAAACAACATTTTTGTTGTCTGTTTTCTTTACTAAGTTTTACATTATTATTTCTTTTTTTTTTTTAAAAAAAATAAAAAACAAACATACGGATGAGATACCATCAAAAGTTTAAAAAAAAAACATACTTTTTACACACATATATATAGTAAATATATTCTGCTAATGTATATATACGTATACATACAACATTTTACATGCAACAGAACTACTCTAAATAAAATCATGGAAAGAAAGAAAAAAATTGAAAAAGGATATTCATTTGATCCCCACGGAATCATTTTACACAATGCATTCACATCATAAATTCCATCCAATGCAATGCAATGATAAAAACCTGGAAGTTAGATTTTTCTTTTTTTTTTTTTCAAACAAACAAGAAAATAAGTTGAAAAAAAAAAAATAATAAATATATCTGTAAAAAACAAAAAAAAAAATCGTTATATAGACATGTATACAGATTAAATCAAACATTATAAATAAAAATAAGGTCACGATACAGTTAAATAATTTTTTTTTTTTTTTTAAAAAGGACAAAAAAAAACAGAAACTTTGAATGCATCACAGAAGTATGTATAAATTAAAAATGTATGCATACAAAAATTTTTTCTTCTTCTTCTTTTTTTTTTTTTTTATTTACAAAAAAGTTAGACTCATAATATATTAACACTACCAAATTAAAATAGTAAAACTTTCTAAATAGCTATATAATATTAACACAGTTTTTCTTTTTCTTTTAGAAACTAAAAATATTATACATGAATTTGAAATAGAGAAGAAAAGTATATGTATACATACTTTACATAATATGTATGTGGTGAGTGGCCCATTGTTGCCAACTCATTTTCACCAAATCCTGCCAGACTCTTCAAAATTTCCTCCTAAATCCTGTTAAATTTTCAACTTTTTCTGCTAGAAATCCTGCTAAATAGTGAAATACGAAAAACGTAAAAAATAATTGTATTTATACCAAAAAATTAAAAAATTACATATCACTATCAGTATAACTATAAAGCATTAACATCAAAGGAAATTTTTCTAACAGAAATAAGAACAAAACTGTGAATTTGGAAATGCAGAAAATAATAAAACAATCGTTTCAAAGTTTTATAATTCTTTTCTTTAATTAATGAAAAAAAATATACATCCATAAAAAAACCAAAACAAAACAAAATAACAAAATTCTTACTAATAAAAAAAACATAAACAAAAAATTCATAATTTGAAGAAAAAAAACTTTTGGTAATACCAAATTTGTTTCAGTTAGTGAAGTGAAAAGAAAAAGATAATCTTTTTTAATGTTGAAAATAAATTATTTCTTATTATTCGAAAATACTATACATATATGTATAATTTTATTTTACTCCAATAATTTTTAGCACTACGCTCTACCCTAAATTCTCGAACATTTAAGTAGTTGTGTCCACACAAACATGTTTGTTTTTCAAAATAAATCTGTTCCTGCTAAAATCCTGCTAAAAACATATAAAAACTGCTAAATTAGTAGGATCCTGCTAAATTAGGTTTTTTCCCTGCTAAACCATGCGAAATCCTGCTAGATCTAGTAGGAAAACTGCTAAATTGGCATCCCTGGTGGTGACATACCATAGAAGAAATTTTCTTATTGAAAGTTTGCCTCACATACCTCTATGAACATAAACATAAAAATATATCTGAAAAGGAAAAATAAATTATAGGAGTATAAGAGTCACTTTATACACACACAAAAAAAAAAAAAAAAAAAAAATTAATAAATTTAATTAATGAATTTTCTTAAAATACAAAATTACATGTATGTATGTCATATCCTTGATCATCAACTAAGCAAGCAAATCTAAAAAGAATTTTCACTCTAGTAAACAAATAAATTGAATATCAAAAATTTTATTCAAAATGCTGACAACATTAAAATTTTGATTGGATATTGTAATATTGTATTGTGTAGGTATATAGGTACATATGTATATAGGTAAACATGTGTAGTGTAGTGATTATCATAAGATTTTTGTTCGTATTTTCAATTGTAATCCTTTACCTTTTGAATTTTCTGAAAATTTTCTTGTATTTTGATGGTTTGATAAAATTCCGTAAAAAATTTTTTTTGTTTAAAAGATAAATATACAGTTTTCTATTTCGATCTCAATACAACGATTCATAGGTATGTATGTATATATTTTTAAAAGAAATTCTATATATAGAAATTTTACAGTAATTTCGTCCTTTTCAATTTTCGAATATTTCACAATTTCTATAAAACATAATTCGTTTTTTTGTTTCTATGAACAAATCTATAAATTATTGAATTTAACCGGATTATCCTGATGTGTATACTATATAAATGTACATTATATTTTGTATAAAAACGGAAACAAAACACCAAATATATTTGAGATATATTTCCTTTTTCTGGGATACAAAAGAATAACCTTATATTATGTGTTATAATACTTAATTTAAACTTAATATTAAAAACAAAAACTATGTACCTATAAAGAATATACCTAAATTTATAAAACAATATAGAAAAAACATTTTCTATTTTACGTTCTATTATGTTCTGTTCTATTATCAGAACTCATACAATCAATATTTATGATCAATAAAATAAAATATTTTCTTGAACAATGAAAAATTGTATTTATTTTTCATTTTATTTATTTTTCATTTTATTTATCAATTTTTTTAAATGAAATTGTATAAGGATAATGGAGTAAAAAAAAAAAAAGTAATATGTATATAACACCTAAAAACAAAACTGATATCTAAAACGAAAAAAACAAAAAAACAAACGTTTACTTTTCAAGTTTTATTCAAACCTATTTTCACTATAAAATAATAAATAAAAAAAACTTTAAAATGTAATTGAAGTTTTGAATATATGAAATAATTTTTATTTTTTCTTCCTTTTTTTTTTTTTTAATTTACTTTTGATAATATTTCAACCATTTTCAAACTATTTATGGTTGTATGTTGTGTTTTATTATTTAAACGTGTGCTGTTCCGTTTTCTCCCTTTTTTTTTTAAGTTTTTTATTGAAAATTTTCAATTAAAAATATATAATCCTTACTCAGTTTTTGTTTTTACTTGTTTCACAATGCATTTAATTAAAATATGATATACATACATAATATGTACATATGTATGTATATGGATAATCACTTCATGTTATATATTTAAATATGTATTTATAAAACCTATAATTTACATATATGTAGGTATATCTATTAGCTTGTTATTTCTATCATTCATATTTCTTCGACATTTTTTTTTTATTATATAGAACTCTGAGTTTTCTATGTGCTCTTAACGAATTCAATTCATTATTTGAAAAAAAAAAAAATGAGGGGAAAAAATAAAATAAATAAAAGTTTTCATATATTGTTTGAAAAATGAATAGATTTGAAATTTACATTTCATATGTTATATCGAAAACTTATTTCCTTTTATATACATAATCTAAAGAATATTATAGAATATCAATATAGAATGGACATGTTAATTTAACCAACGACTTCTAAATATTGATCTTCTTAATTGTGTGCATAGCTAATGTCTGATATAAATTTCATTTATAATTACATTTTCTAATTTACTCTTGTAAGTATTATTATCATGGAAATGTATATATATTTTTACTACATACATACGAGTATTTATAAAATAATTATAAATATGGCTGTATTCCTAAACGTATATTTGTATTGCATCATGATTGCAATATGACAGTCATGATACATTGCGTAGTAAAACCATAATTATTAACGGTGATGCGCTAATTACTTGATTTTGACGTTGTCAAAAAATCACATTTGAGTTTTAAAACGAGATACTTTACATGATTGATGTTTTGGAATTTTTGACAATTTGTTAAAAGACAGTCATACCGTTAAGGAATTCACCTTATATAGTATTTTGTTGTAGTTCTACACCGATTTATGTTTTCTTTTTTTTTTAATTTTATGATATTTTCATATTGTAGACAACTTTTAATTTTCAGTCAGAATTCAAAATTACATTAAAATTATGAAATAACGTAAATAAGAACGAAGTATAAAGGACTTATATGTACATATGCATTTTCATTTTTTTTTTCTTCAAATAAGTTAATTTCTAACAGACGTTTTTTATCGTTTTAATTTTGTTCATTATACAAATAAAAAATACCTAATGCATATTCTCAAAACAAAAAAAAAAAATCAATGGTCAATCTAACGTTTTTATAGTTTTTTTTCTTCCATTTTAAAAACTTTATAAAATCAATCAGTTTTCCTTTTTGTTTTTTGTTTTTTACTGTTTCAATAAGCAAATGCATATACGTATACGTACGTACATTCACCTACATACGAGTTCATGCCACCAACTCTACATATTACGAGCATACAAATGATATCTGTATCTATACTATGTATGCTACTATATTCACTCAATTGAATCATCTATTAAATTGCAGACAAATTCAATTTTATCCTTAATGTACCACTTTAAAAATAATAATTTGTGTTTTCCGTTATTTGCTAGAAAAATCAATATTATTGTTAGATTTTTTTAATATTAAACGTTTTAATTAACTTTAACGGAAAAAAAATAAAGGATAAAGAAATGTCTTCCGCACAATTTTATTACATGAAATTTTCAAAAGAATATTTTTCAAAAAAAAAAAAAAAAAAAAAATCACACATAAGTATGTATGTACGAATACCTACATAATATATGTATGTGTATACATTAAAAAAAAATTCTTATTTATATGCATTAATTCAAGAAAAAATAAAGTAAACTTATTCTATACATATACATATATATAGCATCAATTTTCAAAACCATTAAAAATTCTAAAGGATACACAATGCTCTGGTAATTGATGAGGTTGATTATACATTTAAAAAAAAAAAAAAAAAAGTAAATAAATAAATAAAAAAGAAAAAAATCTCTACAAGTTGTAATTTTAAATTTTTTATTTCTTTTAAATTGAGAAGAGACTTTGTATAGTACAAGTTTTCTATTACAGTAAATATAGCTTTAAAACAGGAAGTATAGAAGTAAAGCAAAGTACAAGTACTTACCATGTTAAATGTGACCACAAGGCCATACATACAATATATGTACATACATACATATGTAAGTGAATATGCAAAGAGATGATATGTTCAACTCTCTTGGTTGTTTAATCATTTGTGAATCATTAATTTTATGTACATACAATACGCAAAATAGCTGAATGACCATTTTATTACCCAAAAATATGTATATTTAAAATACTTATACTCAACCAAATTATCTATAATTGTATAATATGTATCTGAAAGACTTTACTTCTTTTTCATTATGAAAAAAACCTAAATAAAGACAAATTATGTGGTTATATACCTTTTAACCACAAAATTATTCTTTATATTAAATCTCTTTAAAAAGGAAATAAAGAAAATTATTTACTGGTATTCAAATTTAATGAATCGTATTGGTTTTACTTTCAAGTGTTTTTTTTTTTTTTGCATTTCTATTTAAAATTAATTTCGACCTTGAAAATAATTTATTAAAATAATGATGTTAACCCATCCTATATAACCTAATTTTATTAAATTTAATTGTCCTTGTAAAATATTATCTTACGTCATTATACTTACTATACATTTACAAAAACAGAAAAAATATGAATAAAAAAAAACCCGGTGAATAAACTTCTTGAAAAAAAAAAAAAAAATATTTAATTAAAAATTTTATTAATTAATTGAAACACAAAATAATATTTAACGCTACCTAATTCCATTAAAATTATACCCGTACTATACGAGTACATACATGTGTACATAATATACTCGTATATATAATGAAATTTTAAATAATACTACTGATTGACATAATTTTCTTTATTAAATTATTCTCTGTGTAATATTATTATTTATGTTTAACATTTTATTATGAAAATTATTTGAAAATTTTCTACAATACATATTATATTACCGTCGATCACAAAAATACCAGTTCAAGTTAATTAAGGTTTGTATATGCGCACTTTTTATGTGCATATGTGTAAATATGTATATACCATATAGAGTATGTATAATTGATTACAATCACTTTTATTTATTAAATTTTTTATTTGTTGTACTATTCTCATTGTAGTATTTATATTTTGTCATATTATTATATGTGTGTTATATTATTCACAATTTACTATAAAGAGAATAAGTTTAGTGAATAAGTTAGACCAATTAATGTATGTACATACATATTATATGAATGCAACATATACACGATATGCCTTCTTTAATAATTCAATTAATTCAATTTCGGCATGAATATGCAAACATTTTGATTTCATTCAACCGATGAGAATTTATAGATACATACTAAGATACTTATGTACATCATCATATTATATAATAAAATAAGATCATTTATGATAAAATATGTAGTAAATGCAAATAATGTTCATTTAAATAATAGATTAAAATCAAAGTATAATACATAACATACTCGTATGTACATATGTGGTTACAAAAGGGTAATGCATATCATATAACTAAATACATGTTATTTATATCTTATCCATTGGAATGTCATTAATTTTATGTATATGTGTACCTATGTGTGTTTTCATTTGATATTCTTTATGTGGTCATTATTATTTGAAACATCTGAAATTTAATCATTTTTCATACTAAGAGAAAGAACAAAAAAAAAATCTACGATAGAAAAATCAAAATAAGATATTATCCTTTGTTGCCAGGATACATGTACATATGTTAGGATTTCTATATACATATGTATGTATGAACAAACTATTTGAAAACAAAAGAAAATAAATACATATATTGTACAAATAAAATAATTTTCAAAATGAAATCAAAGAAGATTCATTTTTATAAAATAAAAAAATAAAAAATAAAAAAAATCAAAAATAATAATATACTTCGTACGTTCGTATCTTTGTAAAATTTAATATGTACGTTTACTCCCATGGAAACATATTTTTCTTTCAGGCATTTACAGAAGCTTTATAATAATATACGGTTAAAGTACCTTTACATACGACTTCTCATAATGTTGATAATCCACTGAAATAAAAAAATTCAAATATTACGAAGTCAAATCAAATGTCATACGAAAATAGAAAAAATCTATTTTCATGATATGTCGAGTGTAAAGTCGTAAGACAAAGTTTCTCAACAAAATCAGACAGTGTAAACGCTGTCAAACTTTTACCAGTGACATATACATAATATAGTATGTAAAGTTATATGAGAAATCAAGTAATGTAAAGCTACTTTTACTATATTATGATCATGACCATAGAAAATAAAAAAAATAAAATTATGGTTATTTAAACACGTTTTAAGATGATATTTTATTGGGTTTTTCTTTTCATTATATTATATCTAAACCATATAAATTAGAAATCAATCAAACTACCTATGTAGGTACATAATTTCTAAATAAAAATTATAATCGTATTCCCATAAATTTTCATATACCAAAAAATTAAAACGAAAACAAAAAAATTCCTTTTTTTTTCTCATAATTTATTTATCCTTACATCCTTATAATCAAATGTATTTACATTTTCTATTTTTTTTGTTTTACTGTTTGTTTATATTTTTCATTTAGATAGCATTTTTATCTTTCTACATTTTTTTTTCTTCTCTCATTTGATTTAAAATCCCGTAAGCTTATAATATGTACTAACACATATAAATATATGTATCTAGATGAAAAAAAACAAAATTAATCTCTCTTTTATTTTTCTATTTTTCTAGAAAGATCTAAACGCCATAATCTAATTTCATTCAAACAAAACTGAGTGGCACATAAACCAATGTTATTAAGTTTTTATATTTTTTTTTTTCTGATATTTTCTGATTTTCGCAAAATTTTAACCAAATAAATAGATAATAAGTTTTTTTGTTGTTATTGTTGTTGTTTTACACTCGTTGCCTCCATTTCTTTCTCACGTGAAAAATATCAATTTTCAAAACAAATAATCTAAGCTAAATTAATTTTCTCAATGTTTTTGTTATTTTTACGAACTTAATCACATTGGCTTGTGTGCCATTCATCATATATTATAACATTTGACATAAAAGTCTACCTGTCTTTCATTTACAATTTTCATTTATATTTCCGAATAACTTACCTAGCCCATTCAGTTTAATTACAGCATAAAGAAAAAATACGAGGATATAAAATAAAATAAAATACAAAACAAAAAAACAAAAAAAAAAAAACAAATTAAATTAAATAAAAATACACAAGGATAAAATAAAAAAAAGAATTGAAAAAAAATTTTCCGTACACATGTTGCATACAATCTACATAAAATTTTTTTTTGTTTATTCTATATGACTCTCAAGGAAATCAATAAAATAAAGAAGAAAAAAAAATATACTCATTTAAAACAAAATAAAAATGAACTTGGAAAAAATAACACACACACAGAAAAAAAAATGAATTAAAAATAATACAAAAACAACAAGTACAGAAATAAGGATATAAAAAAAATATATAAGTAAAAATTCATTTTAATCTTACTTTTTGGTATGATTTTAAATTATATTCGTGTATTTATTAATACTCTTCTCTAAATCCTGAAATAAAAAATTAAAGGAGAAAAAAAATAATACGAAGTTTTATAATGTGTGTACGTGTGTACTAACAACATTATCCAATGTACCTAACATACTACAATCTCTATGTTGTATAATATACGACTATATATAGTTATATGGCATGATATAATATTCTAGAATTCATACACATTTATATAAATAAAAAATTTAACCCCACGACATAAGAATAATTTGATTTCATAATACTTACAATTGTCCAATATAACAGTGAAATAAAAAGAGAAAAAGAGAAAAAAGAAAAATTAATGTGAAAATAAATTGGGGTAAGTTTTATCCTTATTCTGTGTTGCCATTATCAATTAAAATATCCTTTTTTTTTTTTTCTAATAAGGAAAAAATATGAAACAATCTTGTATTTAGTGTATTTTTCATGCAATTTAAAGGAATTGTTTCTTCTTTCTAAAATTGTCCTTGCAGTAATCCTTTTTTTTTTCATATATTATGCACATAATATATGTACCATTACTGACTGTAGGCAACAAGTGAGTGACATGAGAATAATAAGATTCAGAGTACAGTGAAATAAAAAAAAGTCTTAAAATTGATTATTTATCCCACACATACATACATATATGTGTATGTGTTAAATAAGGGTTGTTTTGAATTCAAATATATAAAATAAATTTCATTATATATTTTACTATGAATTGGCAACCCTCTGTATTTATTCATTTCAATTTTTTCTTTTCTGATTTAAAAAAGAGAAAAACAAAAAAAAAACTTATACATAGGATATAAGATTTTCTTTCCCCAGAATATTGTCAACAGGGATTAGATTATTTATCTACTTATCTTCTAACTGAGGGAATCAATGACTTTACATACATATATGTACTTATGTACATATAAATATTATGTTCTTTAAATTTTCATTTATAAAAACAAAAACAAACGAAATATTTTTGAATAATTTTTGCTAACCTTAAAAAAAAAAAAAATCTCTTAAGTGTTTGTGATCATACAAATTTCCAATATTTTTACTTGGACAATGAAATGTTGTCCAATATTTCAACAGACATTATTATTATTATTATTTTTTTTTTTTGATTCAATTAACGGTAAAAACAATGATTTTTTATATACATATTTCTATCTTTTTTTTATATATATTGTTTTGAAAATATTCTCTACAGGGGGTTTATCTTCATTGATAGAATTTTATTTATTTTACAGACTTTATTAAGATACTTGTATTTAAATATGACATTGATTAATCAAGAGAACAACATTAAATTGTTGATCTTCATTTTTTTTTTTTTTTAGTTTAAAAAATAAAATCAAATTAAAATTAACGATAAAAATACTTGATGGCAATAACTAAAAAATTTCATACAAAAGTGGACACATGTATTTTTTTTTTTTTTAAATGACAAAATAACTCATACCATAATACATATTCTGAAAATATCTTGAATTTATGCTACATAAAAATAAATTTTAAGATATTTTATTATTAAAAAAAAAAATACATGAATAAATAATTTAGAACAAATTTTAACTAAAAAAATAAAATCAAATTTTTGAAAAAAAAAAAAAAAATGCAAAAATTAAAATTAAACAAAAAAATAACCTATTTTCGTTATAACAAAATACAAAAAACAAAAAAGCGTTGTAAAATGAGTTGAAAAAAAAAATATTTTAGATATAAGTTTTTTGACTTTATGGTTTAGAGAATGAAATATAAATGTTATAAATTTATTTTTATTTAATTTAATTTAATTTTTTTTTTTTTTTCTGGAGTATTCTGTTTTTTTACTGTCGTCTCTCTACTATCATGACAATAATGATGATGGTTAATATGGTTCTTATAAAATTTATGCTCATGCGCATTGATTAATAAAAAAAAAAAATTGTTTTTTAAAAATGTAGTATGTACATTATGTAGAATATTTCAACTGAGATATTATATGTTTATATTAGATATTATGTTATATACAGAAAAGAAAAGTTATAAAAATGTACGTACACAAAATGTTATGTTGTTTGTTACACTCTTTAATCAAAGAACATGAAATTTAAAAAACAACACACACACACATAATGTATTAAAATAAAGCAAAAGTAAAAAAGAAAAAAAAAACATACATGTATCTACACAAAAAAAAAAAAAAACATCTACAAAATTTCTCCAACTTTATCTACTACATACATATATTATTATAAAAATTTATGTTTGCTTGCGTTTTATAATATTCTTGATGACGAACAGCAAAAACCCAAAAAAAAAAAACAACAACTTTCTTTCTGTATACTGTTTTTTTATTATTTATTATTATTATTTTTTTTTTTTTTGGTTTGATGATGAAAAACTTCAACTTGAGTTAGTCAAAAGTTTGTCGCGATTTTGTAAAGATGATAAAACTTATATAAAATTATGTTGTGAATAAATAAAACGTGTATAATATATTATTTTGTTTTACGGGTGTTTTCATTTTAAAACGAAAAAAAGAAAATTTAATAAAAATATTTTTGTTGTGTTTTAAAAAAAAAAAATTTTTTTATGTCATTGTTGGTTTTTTTTTTTTAATTTTTTAATTTTTGTTTTCTTTAAGGAAAAATAAAAATTTTAACACTTAATAAATTTTTAATATTTAATAACCTTTTTGTGGAGAGAAAATATGAATTATAACTGTAATTTTTTAATTTAAGTGAATATAGTAATTTGTGTAGATTTTTGTTTTTGAAATTATTTAGATATTTGTTTATTGTTTTGTCTTCCGAGTGTTTTTTAACTATTAAATGATTTTAATTTATTTAAGGATATTTTTTTTCCAAATAAATTAAATTAAAAGTATCTATTTTTTAAAAAAAAATTTGTTCAAAATACAAAAAATGATTAAAATATTGTAATAATTTTATTAGAGTGTTTCTATATAGACTGTGCTGTCGTACATTGCGAAATAGTTAATTTGAAACTCTACAAATATTACGTATTTTATCTGAGATTTTTTTTCAAGTAACATTTTGTGACGTAGATATAGTGTCATTTTTGAAGGTGATTTCATAATTTAAAAAAAAAAAAAAAAAGTATTATACTGCATTTATTATCTTTTTTTAAATCTTAAAAAAATATTAACAAAAATTAAGAAAAATGAAATTTTAATGTATACTTCAGTTTACTGCAGCAAAAACAAGGTAAATAAAAGATTGCGTGATAATAATTATATTTTTGTGTTAAAAGAAAATTAATTATATTTTTTATTTACATTTAAGGATTTATTTTTAGTTAGACTATCGTGTATATGTACAAAAAAAAAAAAAAAACTAGCTATTGTATGTCATGTTAATTTTTTTTTTTTTTAATTAACATAAAAATAACATTTAAATAATAAAACAAAATTAAAAATTTTGCATGAATTTTTAGATATTCATATCCGCTATTTTGACATAAAAGAAAATAAAAAACAAACAAAGTATCTACTCAAAAAAAAAAAAAAAAAAAAAAAAAAGTACATTACACAAAAACCAAGATTAGAAAGTTTGATGGTGGATCGATAACAATAACATTTTATTTGGTGTACCTAAATGGTATGTACTAACTGTGTACTTATACAAAAAAAAAACTTACGTACCATACTCTCATTACATTATAATAATACACACTATATGAATGCATTATGCGATGCAGTACAGTATTAAGTGTGTACACAATGCAAAATAAAAGTACATATACATATATGTACTTTAGATACTTTTGTATATACATAGTTATAGATATTATGTATGTACATATATAAAATTTATACCTAATTTATATTATAATATTCAGTAAAATTCGATAGTCGGTTTAAATTGAAGTGGTTTTTTATTATTATTATTATTTTTTTTTTTCAGTATTCAAATTCTCTTTTATGATAATAATAATAATATTATTATTGTTAGTTTACATTTACATATTATAATAAATATCTATTATAATATACATATATCATGCCTATATATGAATGTAATACACACAATACCAAATATATAATATATATCGTACATTACATACATAGATTGATTTTACTGTTGTACGGATGTGGATTTATTCATTTTTTATTTAATTTTTTTCTATTCTTTTTTTTTTTTTTTTTTTTCAATGCATCTATAGGTATATAAAATTATTAAACTCTACAATTTGAATGTCATTTGGGGATTACAATAATTGAAATTCTGATAATAATTTGCTATTCAACAATAAATGTTTTATTATTACTATATAGATACATTATTATGTGCATATTTTATTAATCTTGTAAGTGTTATTCAGTTTTTATTTGAACAAAAATTTCAACAAAATTCACATACATATATCATTTTTGTTTTTTTTTTTTTTTCTTATTTTGTTAGATTTCATAATTTAATCAATCAATTTCTCTAATGAATAATTCTTTGTTTTTCAATTTAAAAACAATTGCAAAATATAATTACATGGTTAATTATAACAATTTATCACTTATTGTTAATCTTCTATTGTTTATTGAGAAAAAGAAAGAAAAATAGATACACACACAAAATAATAAAATAATTTTTTTAATTTTATATGCTTATAGTAACTATGCGAAAATTACATATACATACATGTACGTATGCATATATGTACATATATGAATAAATTTTTACACACATAATAACAACAACAACAAAAAATCTATTCAAAATAGCATAATTATTATGTTGATTATGTTATCATTTGTTTTGTTTAAGAAAACAAAAAAAAAAAAAAAGAAATTCTTTTGAAAATTTCAAGTACAATTTATGTGATGACACTACGATAAGAAATTTTTTTTTAATATATATTCTGTACATACATATAATGTATGTATAAAAATAGATCATATTCGTTATACAGGGTAGGCTTTTTAAAAATTAAATTTAAAAACATGTAAGAATCTTAAAATAAAATTAAATAGCTAGTTCATCTTTTATTAATATTATATATATACATGCTTACCAAAATTAATGAATAATTTCACAAATTAAATTCTTATTTTTAATTTGTATAAGTACCTTAAAACAATAACCATTGTTTTATGATTTTAATATTTTTTTATAATTTAAAACACAAATTTTCAATTACTTAGAAAGTAAGTATTAGTAAAAGTCCTCCAAAAACTTCAATTACTCAGTCTGTTATTGCAAACTATACTAATACATATACAGTCGCGATCAAAATTGAGAGGACATTTGGATTTTATCAATTTAAAACAATTATTTTTTAAAATTACTAACGTTTAATGAATTTAATTTTTTATTGATCATAAATATTGGTCAATCTTTGTATTTTTATTTTCCATAATAAATATTTATAATAAACAAGTGTCCTCTCAATTTTGATCCCGACTGTATTTAAATAATGTATGAATCACCCTATAAATATAATATTATTATATATATATTTTTTTCAAGTAATTTTTGTATGTCTCTTATCATAATTATTGCTTTCATTTTTTAATCTCTATTATTTATAATTTTAAAATGACTTAAAAATTAAACAAATTTTATATATAGATAATTTCTTGTCAAAATTTTATTTTTTTTTTAAATTTTTCAAAAAAAAAAAAAAAAAAAAATTTAAATATTTTATTTAATAAATTTAATCGCAAATGATTTATTTAAAAATCACTTTAAAAGTAATATTCGTCTTGTGTATGAAATGTAATTAATTATATGAAATTCACAAAAATTCTCTATAAACTTATATTTTAAGGATATTCTTATAGTATATTTTGCTACAGGCAAAAGGTAAGAAAATTTTACGATATTTGACTGGTTAAAGAACTCTTGGCAACTTAATCATCAAAAATATGATAAAAAAAAAAACAGTCTAAATTTCTCTAAAAATATTTTCAAGGATTATTTTAATGCTTAAATTTAAGATAAAAATTCATTCTATTGCATGAGAATATGTTAGATATGCATTTCACTTTTTATTGGCAGACAGTAATATACATTTTATATTTCTGAAAAAATTTTCCAATGAAAGATATAAATTTCATTATAGATTTTTTGTATAGCTAGTTCATATGTATGTATTTTCTTTTTCTTAGTTAAAAATTTTATCATTATATTTTTGCTTTCTTATCCTTTTTTTTTTCCTTCAAAATAATGTAGGTACGTGTATTGTTGGACACGTGTCATGAATGACTCATAAAGAACAATTTAACTTGTATTATTTCTCTTTAATATTATATGTATGTATGTAAGTATAAAATTCTTTTCATCTTCGTTAAAATATAACAAGTGAAAGAAATGAATTTGAAATAAAATAAATATCCTTTATTTATGTTTTATAAGACTTATAAGAACTTACACACAGGACTTTTAACAAACGAAAAGAAAAAATCAAACATACAAACAAACAGATGAAAAACAAAACAAAAATAATAATAAAAGAGAAAATATGTATATAAGTATGTATAAGGTAAAAACAGGAATTTAATAAAAAGTCAAAGCATATTTATAAATATATATACATACATATATTCGTCCAAATCTATATAGACAAAACAGACGTCATTATATAATAGCACACATTTTTACTATGACACCATAAACACAACACAATATTTTATAGATCACCTGAATAAAATGAGTCATCAGTTTGCTAATATTTTATTCACCCCGTAAATAAACTAAAAATCGGTTATTTTTCTTTATTATTTCTTGAACTTACAAAATAGAAGAGGGATGAAAAAATAAAAAAAACAACAACACAACCAACATAAATATCATTATACGTACATAACTAACTGTTGATGTATAATAGTACATACATATATGTATATACAGATAGATAGTTAGCGATAGATACAGATACTATATATACAATATGTATATATTACATTTATGTACATATATAATACAATATAATGTGATGGGTTTGATAGTGCATAAATTGCTATAAAAGTCTAAAAGTAAGAAGGCACATATTGATAAATAAAGTTTTATAATGTAATGTTGTACATGAATAGTTTGATATCATTTTAGTTTTCGTCATTGATAGACGCCATATTTTATATTTCTCCCCTTTTTAATTTGTTTTTTTTTTCTACATATACTGTTTTTCATTTCTATTCGATTTAATATTTTTGTACTACTAGCGTTTTTTCTTCTTCTTCAATTCGAAGGAACACTGAAAATTCCTTATCCTTTTTTTGAACAATAAATATATAAGAATTTAATTCCTAAATTTATTATAAAGGTATTACAATACAAAATATCATACTAAATTATTCACAATATTCGTATATATATGTATATATAATTCAAATATTTTTTGGCAGATTACAAAATGAATATTACAATAATATACAATACAACACTCTTAATGGATACTACATATATACCACACTTCTTGTATTCTTTTTTTTATGACACTCTAGAATGGATTCTATTTGAATTTTGGCCTTCTCAATGTGTAATATCGAACACACCCTTATTTATTCAATAGATTAATATATACATATTTTAAATGGCACTTGTTGTATTCCTTATAGTATTTCACCACTGCCTCCCATATATACATATATAGATATACATATATGTATGCATGTATATTTACTGTAGATATACATATGTAACGGTACAATTTTAACAGGATACCTGTAGAATAGAATGATTTTTTTGTTTCACAATTATATACATACGTATGTATATATGGTATATAAGAAAAATGTTAACTGTGAGAAAAAATACATGTGAAGTAAATGGTCTTTTTTGAGAACAAAAAACACGATTTTCCTTTTTATGATTTAATGTATTATTAGCCAAAAGAGATTTTTTTTTTTTGCTTTTTGCTTTTTGAAATGGCTAAAATGAAAAACTCTATCAAAGACATTTTAGCTTCAAAATTACTATGAAAAAAAAAATACTTGAAAAAATATTCTTTTTTTTTTTTTCAGAAACTTAAAGGTATACGAAAGTAGAAGGAAAAAAAATTACAGTAAATGATACTATCTATTATATCCTGTACATACAAACTTGTATTTGAACTTACACAAAAATATTCTTGTATTAAATGATTCCTTTGTTTTTATTCAGAAATGAAAATAAAAAATCCAGTTTTATTTCTTAGTTTTGTTTTGTTTTTAAATAAATTCTTCTCTTTAATTTATAACTCTACGTTTTTATAATCCTTTTCTTTTTAAAGCAAAAATTAGTCTATTTAATTCTTTTCATTTTAAATATGAAAAGCTCACGTTAAATATTGTGCAAAAAAGGATAATAGTTTTTACATTTTAAAGAAGTTATTATATGAAAAACAAAATGTAATAAAAGAAAAAACTCAAAAAAAAAGTACCAAAACAAAAGTACCAGAAAAAAAAAAAGGAAAATAAAATAAAAGAATGCAAGAATACATGAAAAAATATATTTTTTGAATATTATATTGCACAACACAATAAGATTGTGTCAACTGAATTTGACACCTGTCGCATTATTATTTTTGACATAATATACTACATACATACATAAATAAATGATATAAAAATTTTTAAGCATCATATATTGTATAAATTCTAAAAAATTTTCCATTTTCTTTTAACATTGTACATATCTTACATATTTTACATATTTTACAGGTAACAATAAATGACATATTCTCACTTTTCTTTGTCTTTCTATTTTTATTTATTTTTTTTTTTGTGTTTTTTGTTTTTTCACATTTTTTAAAACAACAAAAATTCATTTTATATTTTTACTTCTTGATAATGATAAATATGAAGATGAATATGATGAAAATAATAGAAGATACACAACACATTAAAAGGTATATAATTATGTAGAATTAGAAGAAAATAAAAATATACATATCTTTACAACAGAATCATTTAAGAATTGAAATAAAAAAAATAAAAAAACAAAACAAAAAAAATAAAACAATGACAAAAATAAGGGTTGATTTTTCTGCTCTAATAAAGTTTAAATGCAAAATCATAAAATGCAATATTATTCATATGTATTTATTTTCGCACTATAGTATCTAGGACTCTAGTATATAGTATAAAGCTTAACTTCTTATTAATATGTTTATATTTATATATTTTCTACATAAATACCTTCATATGTATATGTAAGTTTGAAATATATATGCTATAATTAATACAAAAGCTTTTAAACATTGTACATTGTTTTTTTTTTTTAATATTCTTTATGCACATATATATAATTATCTTAAATGGAAAATGTATGTAAAATACATAATATGTAAATTTTTATGCATACATACATATATATGTATTTATATTCTGTAAATATTTTTTAATATATCTCTTGAGATCATATATTTAACGTATTTTGTTCTATTTTATTATTCAAAAATCATTTTATTGCATATTCTAGATTTATTTATTATTATGTGTGAATTCAAATTGAAAACACTTTTACCTCATCTTATGAATAATTTATAATACATTTTAAATCAATTTCATCCCTTTCACTTTTTTTTTCTTTCAGTCAATGTATTACATATTAATTATGTAATTAATATCAAAAGATTTTATTAATTTGAAAAAAAAAAAAAAAAAAAATTAATAAAAACTTAAGAAAATATATTAATTTATTGAATTTTAAATTGTTAAAATTATTCATTGTATAATTTTAACTTTTTTCAGATTTCAACATTTCTGGGAACTAAATAGCCTAAATATCAATCGGATTCGTTCATTTAATTTTCTTTATTTAATTTTTAAAAAAAACTAAAAGCACAAAGTTTGAAAATAATTACTCTACTACTCTCTTTCAATGTAAAGGATCCTTTAAAATAACAAAAATTAAAAAAATATATGAAATCTAGCTTAAGATCACATGAACAATATTGAATGATTGCATCTCTAGCTCTGTTTTACATATACTACCATCATGGTTCATGGTAGGTGTCTTAATAAGATCTAGAATACCACGACTCTAAAATAATGTATTTCCGAAAAACCTATAATTTTTATTTGAAATTTCCATTAAAATATATGGTCAATATTCTATCAATAGAAATCTTAAATTGTATGGAATGTCCTTTATAATCTCATGTATTTTTCCTCCTTTTATAATCTGTACAATTCCAAATATGACACATATCAATACTTTCATTATTTCCCTTCATTTCCTTTCAATATTTTATTCTTCAAATAAATTTATATGATAGTTCTCATTTACAATTTCTAATCAAATAATTATGTCAACATACATATACATATAGTGGGTATATTCATATAATAAACTCATACACTCTCGTATAATAAAATCCCATATATTATGCTTCAATTAAGATTTCATGAATTTAAATTTGAATTTAAATCATTGAAGTGTTAAGAAGAAAAAAAAAATTACTAATGTATGTGTAAATCTAAATAATATGTATTTATTTTAAATACATATACATACATACATATGTATATAGTATATGTAAATCATTTGTTTTATTTAAATGAGAAATAAAAAAATGTAAAAAGTATGTAGGAGGTAAAAAAAAAAATTAAAAGAGAAAGAAAATTTTTCTTTAAATTATAATCTGAAAAATCCTTCAACTCAATTTCATTTACTTATAAAATTTTCTTATAAATGTATGAAGGATAAAAAATTGAAAATATTTCAATAGAAATTTGAAAAATCTATGTTAAAAAAATATATGTATGTAGGAAAAGCATAAAGAGAGAAGAAAAAACTAAAAAAAAAAATAAATAAAAAAACGAAAAGTATTTCCATTTAAACATATTTCCCGGATGAATAGTTCTTTAGGGATTTGAAGATCATATCATTTATACGTTGGAAAGAAAATCTCATACATGCATTATTCAATAGCCGTTCTTTTGGTCTAGATTTAAAGCCTTCTTATTTCTGTTGTTTTTTTTTTTTTTATAATTCTTTTCCGTTTTTATTTTTTTTTATTTTCAATTTTATATGTATATATATGTACAATATACATATACATATATTATATAGGAAATACATATATATTCTATATTTAAAATCTGTATATGTACATATATGTATG
Organism: Bombylius major; assembly: GCA_932526495.1. Classification (NCBI taxonomy): domain Eukaryota; kingdom Metazoa; phylum Arthropoda; class Insecta; order Diptera; family Bombyliidae; genus Bombylius; species Bombylius major. Next base: position 38,813,482 of record OW052046.1, read on the forward strand.
TATACGTTGTATATTATATATATTCGTACCATTAAAAAGCTGTACGTATACCCATACATACACACACACACATTATAATATACGATTTAAAGTTAAAGAAAAAAATTCTTTTCTTTTCTATTCGTATTTCTAAAAGAATTTTGAAATGCAATAACACTTTGCATGAAATGACAAAGAATGACAACAACAACAACAACAACAAAAAAGGAAATTATAGAAAAGAAGAACATGAAAAAGATAAAGAATTTTATATTGAAAAAAAAAAATAATAATAATAATAATATGTAATAAGATCCTTTCATACCTATATTTAAGTTGCTGTCAGATTCAAGTTACTTCAGAAATAAAAAGACTTACACAATTTTCTTTTTGTATGAAATAAATTGAATATATATTTTATTGAGATTAAAAAATTAAAGAAAAAAAAAAAACTTTATTTTAATAAAAATTCTAAACATTTCTTTAATAAATCTTTTAACAAAAATATAATGCTTTAATCTACATACATAAGTACTCGTATTACATGTATCGTATGTATTTATACTATTTATAGCCTGGTTACTGGTAAATTATATTTGTTTAGTTTTGTTTTCTTTTGAACGAAAAATTAAGAATTTAAGAATAGCAAAAAAATATTTAGATTTGAACTGAAATAAAATCAAATTAAAATCCTTATTAATATACGTTACTTTACATAATCACCGAAAAAGGATTAGTTAAGATAATTATCTCGTGATTCGTGACATAATCACAAGTGAATAAACTTTAAATACTTGAAATTTTCCAATTTCTTGTATTTTTTTTAACTTATATGTGGATGTATCACAGACCGTAGGCACTTAGGATTAAGATTAAGAATTTAAGAAGAGCAAAAACAAAAATGTCAATTTGTTCTGTATGCGCGGGGGCCCTACAGTTGTCTGATCAATGTTCTAACGAGCAAAAAAAAAAAAAAAACGGTCAATTATAAAATCCAAGTAGGTATTTTCCTTTTTAGACTTTCGTAGGCTCTTGTAGGCTCGTAGGCCCTAGGCACAGTGTCTATTGTACATATAGCATAAGACGGGCCTGTATGTGTTATAATTTATAAAAATAATCTAACTATTAATTTTTAATTAATTTAAATATCCTTTAATTCTTTCTCAATAAAAAAAAATTGTATCAAAATAAATCACGTTTTTCTAGTTTTTTTTTCTTAAAATTTTATTTAAAGGAAAAACAAATATTATCAAATCCTCAGAAGAAAAATCTTAAAGAATTTTATGAAAATTTACTTTTATCTTCTTCTTTATATTTTCTAGTTTTATATGTGTAATACATGTGCTAAAAAAATCTTTACTTTTTTTTTTAAAATGAAATTATAAAGAATATATATATAGGTACATAAAATTTGATCTTAGGGTATAAAAAAAAGGTAGGTAACATCAATAAAATGCTGATTACGATTAAATAGAAATATTATATAGTACAGGATTTTATATCTGTATAAAAAAAATAACAAGATAAAATAATAATAATAAAAAAAAAATAAAATAAAGCTTAAAAATGATGATGGTAGTTCATCATCAACATCATTATCGTCATCATTGAAATCCCGGAAGCGAAACTAATGTTGACACTTTCAGAATATTTTATCGTAATTTCAGCATCTATCAATACATAAAAAAAAATTGTTTTTTTCTCTTCTATATACACATACATATGTACTAGTATATGTGACAACAACAAAAATCACATTATTCTGTTTTATTTTTAATACATACTTCCCCATAATAAAAAAAAAAAAAATAAAATAAAATAAGAGAGAAAAAAAAAGTAATAAAAACTGTTTAAAATTCAATTCATGTTATTGGTTGTCAATAATTGTGAATTTTCTATTGTGCGTAATTTAGCGTATTATACAAGCATAAAATCTAAAAAAAAAAAAAAAAAAAAAAAAAAAATGCTTTGTATTTTATTTTGAAGTGAAGAGATATTTTATGTTCCACATATACCAAAATTTAGTATGTACATATAGGAAATTCAACATTACTTAATATGCTCAACATTGCCAATTTTTTTTTTCTACAAGAAAAAAAATAATATACATATGTATATTTTTTTTGCATTTTATTTATCTAGTACATACAACAAATACGAAAATTTTATACGTGTTTCAAAGTTACTATCGGAAAAAGGAAATTTGATTTAACAACATAAATTTACAGTTATCTATCTTCTTTTTATATTATCTAACATACTTTTCATATATAGTATGTGTGTGTAGATATAGTATACATAAAGGAAAATATTATTTTTAATTCAGGATACTTATTCGTGGTAATAAACAAACTTTCACTACACGTAAATTTTTTTTTTTCCTTTTCATGTTAAAGAAGTGTAATTTATGAATTTGTATACAAATTAAAAGCATCAATTCAGCATTGTTTTGAGTTGAATTACTTACGTCTGTTTTTTAATTGACAAATGATAAATTTTAATGAAATTTTTATCGATCGATATTCTCAATTTTTTCAACAACTTCTTTAAAATTGCATTTTTAACCTTTGAGTCTTTTATAAAAATAAAACTTCATTTTTTTTTACAATTTAAACAAATCTGTTTTTTTCATATTTGTTTTTTCTAGAACTAGAAGAAAATAGAACAACATCTAAAAACTCACGGACTCATATAATATGTCATAATTGATTCGGTGAGTAAAAACTTTAAAAATTTAATTGTATAGATATTAGATTAGATTTTATTCATCTGTTAGAGATCTGATGCTTAATTATTTTAATTACTGTGACCCACATAGGATCTATTATGTAATACCCTATAATAACACTTTAGCCGCTGTTAGGTACATCTGATTAATATATATGTATGTTTCAACTTAGGACAAATGGATAGTACATACATTCACCCTCGCTTAAAATGTGTTCTGAAGCTTGCGATTTCTTTTTGCAAAATTTTCAGTTGTGACTATTTTTACCACATAGTATTCAAGAGGTCAGTGTCACGTAATAAGCTACTAATGTTCTCAGTTCACTTTTTGTGTGAGTTTAAGAAACTCAAAGTTCTATGTCCTTATTGTGTACTATGTAGGAACAATTATTGTTGTTTCTTTCATTTGTTGACGAGATATGTCCTGTGTTACTTGGGAAGCCTGCAGAACCAGTCCTTGTCCGATTAAGATACCTTGAATTTAATTGTATGCGTATTTTTTCATTTCTAACAGAATTATCAATCACGGTTTCCAATAAAGAATAATAAATTATTTTTTCACATTGAAAAAAAAAAAAAAACAAATAAGTAAAATCCTTATTAATTAATTTAGAAAATGATATTGAAAGCCAAAAAAAAATAATAATAAATTGAAAAATACTATATTTTCCTGCTCATTATAATCAAGTAAATTTTTTATTTCTGTGCAAATTATGTACTTGAAGTTTTTTTTTTTTTTTTAAATAAGAAAGGAAAAAAATTCACTTTAATTAACTCAAATCAATTTTATTGTATAAATGCAACAGTTTAATTTAATTTTACAAGTTTTTGGTTTTTCCCATTTTCATTATTTGTTTTTTTTTTCTCTCTCTCTCTTTTTATTCTTCTTTTTTTCACTTTTCAATAGTTTTTCAAATGAGTTCATTATTTTCGTATTGCAGATTTATTTTTTTTTAATCTTTTTATTGAAAAATTCCAATACTTTTTTTTAATCATGGTATGCAATATTTGTACATATACATGTATGTATCTGTAATATAAAGTACATAGTAAAAAGCATATAAATTTTATAGTTTTTAGATTCTTTGTGTACCATAGTTATATGTACATATATATAATATTGAACACAAATGATGACCTATATGTATCTACCTATGCTACCTATATGCTTATCAATTCTATTCAATAGGTATAACTTACCTCTTAGTTTGTTTTTTTTTTACAGTTTTTTTTTTCCACTTTTTCATATTGAATACAAAAAAAAATTTTATATCGATTTTTAGTTTTTCATTCTCTTGTTATTTGGTGCTCAATTTTTTTTTTCCTCAAACAATTTTCCATTACAATAAAACTTTGATTTAATACTAATTTTTTTTTTTCTTTTTCAAATATTTCCCAACAAAAAAATATGTCTACATAGATTTTTTTTTTGGTTTTTGTGTTCTGTTAAACACCTTCCAACTCAGTCATGACTTCAGGATATGTACAAGTGTGTATTTTAAAAATTTTTAAATACATTATTATCATTGGCTTTTTTTTTTCTCTCATATATTGTATTTTTTTTTTAATATACCAAAAATTAATTTAACATAGTGACATCATAATGACACAAATAAAATCCAATTTAACACTTCTCTGTATCATATATTTATTTTTGTACTTATATATAGTTTTTTGTTTCGTCTGGTTTTCTTTTTTTTTTTTAATTTCCTCTGCATAGATACATCATCGTATTTAGAGGAATTAAGAAATAATAATAAAACAAAAACAACAACAAAAATCTTATTTTGTACATAAAATAATGATGTACAAGTTTTTGCAATTATTTTCTATTAATACTTGGCTCTATATACATATTTATGTACATTGGTATATGAAAAATTATATATTTTATATAGAAGACGAACAAAATAATACATATGTATGTATAAATATGTACGTATCAAGTACTTATGTCGTCATTTCATAATATGTATGTATGTTATATGTACATATCATACATACATACATTGTATCATATGTATACCTAAGACAATTGTATATAATATCTAAATTATATGTTCACTTGACATATTTTAACTGAATGAAAAGTAAGTACTCTATCGTACTGAATTTTTTAACAATTTTTTTTTTTTTTTTATTTTAATGCTCTATATGTTCTTTTTTTTCTGCCCCTGTTTTCTTCTATGTTTATATTGTTTTTTTTTTTTTTTTGTTATTTTTTCTCGTGGATTTTCTTTAAAAAAAAAATAAATAAATATGTATGTACCTACATACAACTTTTTTTTTCATGTTTCAATTTTGTTTTATATATCACATAATATAGTGTATATTTTTCCTTTATCCTTTTCATTTTTAAACCATTTATTATTATACCAACAACGTCAGGTATTGTTCAATTTTTTCTTGTTTTTTTTTTTGCTAAAGTTACACATATTTTCTGTTTTTTTTTTTTCCAATGTCATCATTAAACTTGAAACATCTTCACCTGAACTGCAGTCGTTTTTCATTTAATAATTCATCATCAATTGTTTCAAAGCTAAACAACGAAATATAAAGGTAAAATTTTTTTCTTCCTCGCCGTATACTACAAAAATATGTATGTATTTATAGATACATCTACCTATGTATGTATTTATATGACAAGAAAAAATAGTTTAAAAAAAAAAAAAACAAAAACAAATGACTATATAGTATCGTACATACATACATATACATATATAACTTAACTGTACCTTTAACCTTTATAACATTTTGTTTAGCACTTAATATATTATAAAAATCATATATCTGTACTGAAGATGAATATATATACTTAAATTAAAAAAGAAAAAAAAATAACATAACTCTTGTTCTACTTATATAGAATATTTTCTTCTCCTCTTTTTTATTCTTCATTTTTTTCTGATTTTTCTATTGTATCATTTTTTTTTTCTTCTTTGCGAACGTATACACATACTACTTTATCATTATCCTATAAAATGAATGCATTTTATTATAATTTTTCTACAAAATAAAAATGTATTTAACAAATATAATAGCTTAAGAGATATACAATATGGATATAAGGATCAAGTATGTACATGAGCAAAAAAAAAAAAAATTTTTTTTTTATATCAAGAACATTGAAATACATGAAAAGATCACAAGGTCACGTACGAATGAATTTAAAAATAAAAAATAAAATTGTAAAAAAATCAAATTAAAATATTCACAAATTTGTATGTAAGATGAAATACTTCGTTTTCATTTTTATGAAATAAAAAAAAAAAATTCATGAATTAATTAAAATGTAAAACAAAACAAGATACATAAAATAAAAACTCAGACACTTCAAATACATATTTTTCATTTTAATTAAAAATGAAAAAATAAGTCGATAATGTTCAATGAGAATTATCTAAGTATCTACATATTTATATAGATAGTGCGAATGTAACATATTTAAGGTTCCAGATAAACATTGATGAGAATTTTTATAAGATAAACTTTAAAAAAAATATATCAATTTTTGAAGAATTACAGTCAAGAAGTAGAATTATCCTTTTACTGTACATTATTTAAATCCACGCCAGTATAGTAGTGCGCTGTCGTATATGGAAGAAAAATAAAAGGATAGATGAAGAGATCATGCGGGAAAAACAGTGATGAGATGAATGCTGGCTGCGTTTGAAATCATCTCATAAATGTTAAAGTTTAGAGAGAAAAATAAAAAAAAAAACTTTTAAATGTGGGCGCTTTAGAAAAAACTAATTACATACTATTCAGATAAAGCTTATAATTTGTTATTATCTTCTTTTTTAATATTAATTTTTTTTTTTCTGTTTATTTTAAATTATAATAAATTTTGTAACTTAATTTATTCTATATAGTTTAAATAAATATGACAAAAAAATTAACATGTGTGTCAATTAGAGCGAATTTGATGTATTCAAATTAATTTTCATATATTTTTTACCCAAACATTTTTTTTAAAATTAAAATACATTTTTTTAAAAATATGTTTTTATAATACTTATTTAAAAGTTTATTTAAAGTTTTAATAAATCATCAGAAAATATGTAAAAATTGTATGTATATAGCTTTTTTTTTTTATAAAGTAACTAATTTAAAATTGAATTTACTAAAAGTTTTACATATGACAATTATCATACATATTCTGTAAAATAATTATATTTTCCATAAAATACTGTATTTTTAAAAAATACTATTTCCAACTTTTAATTGATTTCAATTCTACTAATTGGAAAGGTTTTATTCTATTTGTTTTTTTATTCCATAATATGTAATTAAAATTAAATCAATATTTTTTATTTTTATTTTTCAACTTTAATTAATTTTTTTCTACTCAAACTTTTTTTTAAATCGAAAATTATTTAAAATACAAAAAAAAAAAAAAAAATCCAATAAAAATTACTTATCTACTTATTTCTTTCTCATAATAATTTATAATCTTCATTTTATAATTATTTAAAAACTACTTCATTTTTTCTTCTGTGTTGTATTTTTGCTTATTTTTCTTTCTTTTTTTCCTTTTATTGTGGTAATTATTATATTTTACAATAAATTTATGCAGATATAAATTCAATGACCTAGTATACTTTTAGTATATTGACTGTTAAATAATTTCTTGTCTGTATCTCTATTTAAAAAAAAAAAGAAGAAAAACAACAACAACAAAATTTAATATATTATTTGTATTGTAGTACAACAGTTTATTTAATCTTTCAATGAGCCAAGAAAAAACAAAAAACAAAAATGTAATACCATAATATTTTCATTTATGCACCAACATGACTTGAAGCAATATACTTTTGGATTAAAATTGTATGTACATACATATGTATGTGGCTATGTATTTTTACATTATAAAGCAAAATAGCAGCAACAACAAATCGCATTATAACAATTATAATTTTCTGTAAAAGATTTTTATTTTATGTTGTTTCTTTTTTCTTTTTCTTTTTTACTACTTATTTTTGCTTATTTTCTTTGATTCGAATGCTAATTGTATGTGACTGGAAAAATAAAACTAAATAAATAGATAAATAAAAAAAAAATTAAATAAAAAAAAAAAAACAAATAAAAAAGATAGGGATTTTCATAAATAAGATGTGTTTTTTGAGCACCTGATTTTTTTAAGAACCAAGAAACAAAAAAACAAAATTAGAAACAATACAAAATAATGTAAAAAAAAAAAAAAAAAATATGAATTTTCAATCACAGAAGAAAATTTACTTAGAAATTTTATGATTTTTTACATAATTTATTTGATAAGATGTTTCTATGTCCATTTTAAATTATTGTAAAAATTCACATTATTTATAATTTATAACAAGGATCAAGAATTTCCCGTTTCAAAGTATAAAATTTTTTCTAGTATTCAATTTGCATAAGAAGACATATTATTGACTGTAAAAATTATTTGTTTCTTGTTATTTTTTTATTTTTTTTTATTTTTTATATCTCTTCATTACACACCCACACGAATATGTACATATTTTTTTATTTTTTACTCATCCTTTTACATCATGTCATAATCAAAAGGAAATATATTGTAAAAAAAAACATATACATATTATAAGCAATTTGTGTTTACAAACATGTTAAATGCAATGTGAAAACTAAAAACATATTTGCATGCATGTGGAAACTATATTGATAAAAATTAAAAAACAAAAAAAAAACAGACATTTGAAGAAAAAAAAAAAACATAAAATGGGAAAAAAAATAAAAATTAAAATATGTATAGAAATTTAGGTCACATATACAAAAGCATATATACATATGTATATGTATATTTTTACTGTAACATTAATTTTATCTGCATCAATAGAAAAATATTTTGCAAAATAAAATTCAAAGTGAAAAGCAGTGAAAGAAGAAAGAAAAAACACGATAGTTATATTTGGAGAGTATTTTAGTTAGCATATGTGCAAAATAAACTATGTATGTTTGTACGACAACAACATGAAAAATTAATTTCTTTAATGTTTTTTTGTTGTTGTTGTTGATTTTATAATTCGTTATTTATTTATTTTATTTTTTATTTATTTTTTTTTATTTTTTTGAATTTTGAATCAAATATTCTTTAAAACTAAATAATTAAACAATCTTTGATTCAAAAGGAAAAATACAAAAAATATTATTTCTTCAGAAGATACAAAATAAAACATCATTTATTATCCTTTATGTTATTTCTTTTTTTTTTCTCTATTTTTATTTTTATTCATTTACATTTTGATGAATATTCATTATATTTTCAGTGCAAATATATATTTTCATAATGAAAAATGATTTAATTTCATACAATATTTTTTCTTTTTATTTTTTACTTGTTTGTGTGTGTGTGTGTTTTTTTTTTTGTGTGTAGAAATTGTACAAGCAAAAAAGAATTATAATTCGAAAAAGATGAAAAAACATATTTTAACACGAGATTTTATATTTTATATAAAAAAAAAAAAAAAAAAAAAAAAAGATACAGAAATAGTAAAAAAGATGAAATAACAAGAGAAAGAGAAGAAAAAAAAAAGCAATTATTATTGATTTGATTCAGTTCACAGAGTAACCCTCACAAAAGGTCATTTTTTTTATACAGTATTTACATACATATATATGAATAAATTTATTTTAATAATATTCAACTGCATGTGTATTATCACACTAAATCGATGTAAATATTTTCAAGCAAATAAAAAAATAAGAAGCAGAAAAAAAAAAACCAAAAATAAGTATCTTTAAGCTTTTATATTATATACATATGTACATATACTTATGCATGTGTACACACATTGGCAAATATTTTTAAAAACTATCAAAATTTTTAAATAAAAAATAAAATAATATAGAAAATATAAATAACTATACAAAAATTAAAGAAAATCCTTGAAAAATATTTTATATAAGGCAATTTAATAATAAAATATTTTAAATAACAAAATAAATCCTTTGTGATGTGATGGTGAATAATAATAATAATTTTCTAGTATTTTCTTTTTTTTTTTTCTTTGTTTTTTTTCTATTAAATTGTGAAACAGCGAATGAAGAAAATCTTATTTTGACCTTTTTGACTTAAAAGCAATATTTCATGACTAAAAGATTCCTTTTAAAAGGAAAAAGAAAAAACAAAATAAAAATGAAAAATTTAAGACAATAAAAAAAAAAAAATAAATAACAACAACAACATTTTGTATTTAAAATTATAATATGAGGATAAAGAGCTAAATTTCAAAAACAGTTTATTGTTTTATATGTACAAGTGAATGTGTATAAATTTTTAATTTAAAAGTTGGTTTTGTTTTTTATGAGTTAGTCCTTCTTAGTTTTTGGGATTTTTTTTTTTTTTTTTTTGGTTTTTGTTTTATAGATTCTGACAGGCCTCGAATCTTTTAATATTAAAGATTTTTTTATAGAGAAGAAGAAAAAAATGGAAAATTATCCTTTATAGATTTTTCCTTTTTATTATTATTTTTATAATTTATTTTCATCTTCTTCTTTTTTTTAAATTTTTTATTTTACATTTATTCCATATAATCGAGTTGACTTTTTTACCTTTTTAACCACGTTAAAGCAAACAAATAACAAGAAAAAACAAAATTTAAATATACCGAAAACTAAACAAACTGTAAAAATGATGGTGTTGACATCATGGAAAAAAAAAAAAAAAATACAAATTTAAAAATAAATAAATAAAGATCTTTCATGAGAAAATGTCCTTTAATTTTTTTTTGTCTAATATTTGCTATACATTTGAAAAATACATATTATAATATTTAAGAAAAGTATTTTTTTCTTCAATCATTTTATCGTAAACTTCATATTTCTGATAAGATTTTAGAACAATCTAGGACATAAAAAATTATAATACACAGAATATTATGATATCGATATTATAATACCTTTAAAATGTGTATAAGTAATATTTAAAGTATATAATTTCTTTGACAGGATATATTAGAGCTTTTCAAAAATAAAATCATATAATATATGTTTTTAGTTCTGTAGCTTTATGGTTAACCTAAAGATAACGTACAGAAAACCATAAATATTTATTTTATTTAGAAAAAAAATTCTTTCTCTCTTAAATTTTTTTCTAATCTGAAAACTTTCATATTATATTTGTTTAAAAAAAATATATATTTGACTAGTAATAAGGGATTTCAACCGTATCATATATCTCTGTGCTGTGTGTATATTTATCCCATAAAATAAATTTTTCAATTTTATTCTCTGTTTACTTTTTCACATATAAGCCTTAAATCTAAAAAGATATATTTACAATGCAAAGATATTCGAGTAAAAACAACTTTTCAAAAAAAAAAAAAAAAAAATACAAATTTATAAAAAGGAAAAATAAAACTTGACCTATATTAACCTATTAGGTACTTACACTTTACTTTAATTTAAATGCAAATTTATACAATTTATTAAATAATTAGCTATATACCATAAAAAAAAAAAATTCAACAAATATTTCATGTACCTACATTTCTACAAAGCACAATTATGTATTTGTCTTATTTTCCTAATAAAAAAAAAAAACACTCCTGAAACCATACATATTCTAATTATATACATACATATACGTACTTATATGTAGGTACTTATCATGTACTGATCAGATAAAAATTTTTACCCGCATTATTTAGTTTAATTTTCCAGCTGAAATTCAAAATCCTGATTTGTTTGTATACTAAAAAAAAATTTTCAAAAAAATAAATAAAGAAGAAACAATTGTAATTTTTTAGTACTTGAGTATTTTTTTTTTTTTTTTTTTTTTTGAAAGAAATTATTTTCCGGTTGAATTTTTCACATTTTTTTTTTCTTTTTTTTGTTCATTATCTTTCAACAAAAACTTTGTGTTTCCCGTATAAACACAAACAAAAAAGAAAAATAAAAAAAAAATACAACAAGTGAAAATCTTTTTAACTTGATATTCATTCTCTAAAACCTTCGAAAATATTTATGTGCTTTATGATAAAATCTCTTTTTTTTTTCTTTATTATTATTATTATTATAATTTTTTTTTCTTTATCGTGTATGTATTTTTACTTATTTGTATATACATATATATCCTTAAATTCATACTGTGTGTAACATATGCCAGTGAACATTTTTCCACAAACAAACGAGAGAAGAAAAAAAAAAATCGGAAAGTAAAAAATAAATAAATAAATAAATTAGTGAAAAATATATTATTTTTCCTCCCTTATTTTATATGAATGATAAAGATAAATAAAGAACAAAAACAACAACAACAACAACGCATTGACAAACATTGAAAGGATCTAAAAGAATACATTTTTGTTATTATTTTTTTAACATTTCCTTCGTTTAGTAATTTTATCATCATCATAATATAATTCTCATTTCAATTTTTATTTAAAATGTCAACAGAAATGAAAGTAATTCAGTAGAAAAACAATATAAACAAAGTATTAAAATGTTAAGAAAAAATATTTATTTTTTTAAAAGTTTTTAATTTTTTTTGTTTTTTTATTTACTTTTTTTTCGTCCATAAAATAAAAATTTTTCTCAAAATATTTGAAAAAAAAAACAAACAAAAAGATCTGAAAACTCTGCGCTCTTCAATTTTGATTATTCATCTGGGTCCTGGGAATATAGATTTCTGTGAAGCCAAGCCAGTATTTTTTTCGTTTTAAAATACCTTAAGAAGGAAAAAATAAAATGAACATGAAAATTTCAATAAAGACACTATCCAGAGAAAAGCTTTAAAAAACTGTAAATGGAGATTTCTAACACCTGAACTTTGAAATGCCAATGATCTTCTTAAGTTTGGTATTTTTTAACAAAATATACAAGAAATTTCAAAACATCCCTTACAAAACCCATTAACAAGATTTTCACTGAAAAAAAAAAAAAATATATATTTTAACCTAGAATTTTATACCAAAAAATCAACAATTCGCTCGCGGCTAAAGGGTTAAAATATATTTTCATAAACGAACAAAAATTATTCTAGTATAAAATTAATAAAATATTTAATATCCTTCCTTGCCAAAAAAAAAACCTCCACTATGACATTTTTTTTCTACTCAATATTTTTTTAAAAAAGTGTAATTTGAAAATATATGGAAAAAGTAGCAATTTATCATTAAAGAATGTTCAAAAAGTTCAACTTTTTAAATAACAATATTTTTTTTTTGTTCTTCATTATTTTAAATTTTCCTATTTTTTTTTTTATTCTTTTCCAAGTTTTTATTGTTCATAATTAAAAAACTGTTAGACACCATTTTAAAAGAAAAAAATTAATACGAAATATTTTGTGCATGAATATATTGCACTTACATTAATTTATTATACAAAAAAAAAAAAAAAATCTGTTTTTTTTTTAAATTAAAGTTTTTCAAGAAAATTAAAATTAAACAAAAAGAAAACATTTTAAGCAAAGAAAAAAAGGAAAAAAAAAAAGTTTAAATGGTAAATTTTCATTATAAAAACTTTTCTTTTGTCTTTTGTGGTTCTTTTTTTTTTTACCCCCTAAATATCTTTTAATTTCTTATTGATTGAATTTTCTTTGTTTTAACACAATTTTCCGTTCTAATGAAGTTTGAAAATTTTCCATTTTACAATTTTTGTTTTTTTTGTTTGTACCTTTTTTTTTTGTACACAAGAATATTTTTTGTTGTTGCTTGTTTTTTTTTTTTTTTAATTTATCGTAAATTTGAATTAAGCGATCTAAATAAACTCTCACATACTCTATAGAAATACTCGTATATATGTACATACACATACTTAAGTATATATTCTTGAAATTTAATTTTATTGATATATCATTATGTATGTACTCATTTACATATATCCTTATAACACTCATTTTAAATAAGTAAAAAAAAAAAATTCAATTTTTTTTACACGCTAGACGCTATAAAACCCCTTAACCAAAATTTCTCTTTAATTTATTTTATTTTTTTGTTTTTTTGTTTTTTCACTTTTCCAAATAGGTACGTACATATATGATTATATCAACACGAATACAAACATTATAAGTTATAAAAAACGTAGAGAAAAAAAATATATTGAAAATATCTTTAAAATATACATTATTTCGATATATGTAACATGTTCATTTTATATATGTACCTACATATACATAATATATATGTATGTACATACTTATGTAATTTTATGTAATACCAAATATTAGATACAAATTTTTATGTTTTTCTGTTTTTTTACTTTAATACATATACTATGTACATGACGTGTATACATATATAGATTTATATTGACAAATTACATGAAAAACATGATGTCCTATTAGAAGGATAATATTTTGCGTTAAAATTAATCGCGGTTCACTTAACATTTATATCTATAACCTGTAGGGTATAATTAGAATTATTTAACAAGAATATTATATACAAAAAACATATGTAAAAATACTGGTAAATACTCATATACATATATGTACATATTGTGAAATAAATTACAAATATATAATTTATACTTACATAAGTAATTAATAACATATATGAAAAAGGATACATCTATTAATTTATTTATTATCAGTAATAATAGATGTGTGTTCTGTAATAAGAGTAGTAAAAATTTTGTTTAATCTGAAATATTAGATGAATTTGTATGTGTGGATGTGTACCTATACTTTTTGTTGTTGTTGTTGTTGTTGTTTTTAAATCTTACACATCATTTTTGGAGTTGTATTAAAATATAACAAAATATGAATGAAATAAGATATTCTGTATAATTGTTTCTATTTAAAATTTTCACTTCTTGTGTTTAAAGAGTAAAAAATAAATATATGATACATACATACTCGTATAGTTATATAATTTTAAGATACATAATATTAAATTCAGGGGTTTATTTGTTTTTAAATGATCTTTTTCTATTTTAAGTGTATTTTAATTGAATTTTGGCTATTGGAATTTTATTGTTAATTTAAATTAATTCATAATTACTATATTGAATGATTTTTTTTTTATTTACGTTTGAATTAATCAAACAGGAAGATGAAAAAAATACTCGTATAAGATGAAAAATGATAAAGTGAATTTATGTTTGAGGGATATTAAGTTGGAATTTTGATAGTTTATCTTAAAAAACAAAACAAACAAATTATATTGACTAAATTGAATGTACATGTAATTTGACTTTAAAGATCTTGACTCTTAAGGATATATCGATACCACAGAATCTCGTCGACACAATAAATCGTAATTGTTAGACCAAAAAAATTTTTTCGAGTATTCTTCATGAAATTGTCTTTTATATTGGTAATTTTTTTATTTTTTTTGTTTTTTACTTTTTGTATAGTTTCCAATTTCAATTTCTTGTGTTTAAAATTTCAAACAAATAAATTTAATAAAAATTCAGTATGAGAAATTTCATAGAGAAAATTCTCCAAAAAGTAATTTGATTCATCAATAATTACAATTTTACAGTTCAGCGAATGTTGTAAAAAAAGCCTTTTTTAAAGTCAACATTTAAAAATTTCTATAAATAAAATGTATCAAGTAGTTTTTATCCCTTACGAACGAACTTTTTTCCTATAAGCAAACACTCTGAATCACCAAGACACAAAACCAAACCAAGTATCAAGGAAATATAGCTAAAAAGGATCAAATTTAAAATAAGGCCTTAAATCGATATATTTACCTAAATACATACATACATACATATATACATATGCACATATAAAATGTTATATACGATAAATTCATTCTAGAATTAAACGTATATACAATATATCCTTAAACTAAAAAATTATTATTTTTGAAATTGTTTTATCACATTTTTGGAAAAAAAACACACTTTATTTTTTTTTTTCAAAGAAAAATCATTCATTTGTTATGATTTCTCAAATATTAGAAGGTATAGTACAATGTACATACATTATTTTGTAGGTATTAAAACAAATTAATAATATATTGTATTTCTAGCGTAAGTAAAAATAAGTGAGTATAAAATCTCTTAAAATATAAATTTCATTTTTGTGTACTGAAATTGTCCAATATTATATACCTATAATAATGGTACACACAGTATATATGCATATGTACATATATATAGTTAGATGTATATATACATATGTATATTTAAAAGTAAAATAATTTTTATTGTATTAGTATAACATTTTTGAATGCTAATACTAAATGTTATTATACCAGAATGTACATTATATGAATTTAATGCGTCTACAT
Organism: Bombylius major; assembly: GCA_932526495.1. Classification (NCBI taxonomy): domain Eukaryota; kingdom Metazoa; phylum Arthropoda; class Insecta; order Diptera; family Bombyliidae; genus Bombylius; species Bombylius major. The sequence continues at coordinate 38,829,372 of OW052046.1, forward strand.
ATACATTTATATGTAGGTATGTATGTATGTAGATATATGTATTAAATATATTATATATATAATATACATATATAAATGTATATGGATATTTTGCAAATAAAACGCGGCGTTTTTTAAATGAAATTCTTGCACATGCGTCAATCTTTCAAGAGCAAAAAGGAACAAAAATTTTACTTTTTTATTATTTATTTAAATTTAAGGAGTATAGATTCAAAAATTCATCATAAATCTTTTAAGAATTTGTAAAATAAAATAAAATAAGGCAAAAAATTGAGATTTCTAGCTAACAATATTCTTATTAGCACTCAAATGGTAATAATAATTGACTCTCATTGGAAATTTAATCAAATTGAATTAAACTAGCTTATGTAGGAGATTTGAATACCAATGTTTAAGTAGTAACTAAAAACAGTGAACCACATGACATTCGGTAGCGCATTGATAAGCATGCTGTCCCGGAAATACGGAGGACGATTCTTTTCTGTTCTTAGCTACTACACTTAGGTGATTTTTGACTTGAGTACATATATACTTTTGATTTTTTAATCTTTTTTTTTTTTTAATTTTCTGCATACCACATATGAATCAATTATGTTTAAAAAATATTCTTTAACTTTTCATACTCATAAAAGACCAAATTACCACAATTCTATACTGAACGCTTTAAAGCTTATAAAAATTTACAAATTTATTTTTTTTATAAAAATATATTTTTTTTTTCAAATTAGTCCCCTCAATTCTTTAGTATTTTTTTTTATTCATCATACATCCCATCAGCATCTTCTACCAACATATAACTACATAAATAGATCCTGATGATGTTTAAAGCTTTTCTGTGTATAATAATCCTTGAATGAATGCACACATACCTATTTATTCATATCCACCCTTAAATTTTCACCAAAAAATTATATGAGAATATAAAAAGAGAGAGAAAAAAAAAAGGAAGAAAAATTTTAAACTCAAATGTTTCAGAAGAAAAAGAAGTAAGAAGAAGAATAAAAAAAAGAAAACATATTATATTCATATACCTATATATATATATAATGTATTCATTAAAGCTATATAAACTATACAAGTAGTATGTATACATACATGTATTCAGATTCTGACTTCGTCATATACCACATACAATTTTCATCAACAAAATACTGATTAGTAGGGTTAGTTGAGAATTTGCGATGTCTTCAGTGAAATCGTGTACTCCGTGTAATATGTATATAAAATGAAAGTATGTGATATTTATAATATTAAAAAAAAAATTTTTTTGGATGTTTATTTTTACCTTTGAAACAATATTGTTTGTATATACATTATTTATGTTATCCTGTATTATTAAAGGAATGTTAATATAATTTATAACGATTAATGTCAAAAATTATATCTATTGTGTGTAATTAATTTTTTACTTTATTTTTTTTTTTTAAATTATTCCTTTAAATTGTATTTCTTTTTCACCCTTTTATTTTAACGAAAAATTTATTTGAAATTTTTAAAAATTCTATTGTCATTTCAGTGAAAAAACATAAAAAACTAAAAAACTAATAATAACTTTTTTTTTAAATTTACAAATTAAAAAAAAAATGTTTTTCGTTAAAATCACAAAAACATTTAAAAGTGATTTATTGTTTTTTTTTTTTTTAATGAATTTTAAATGAAAAAACAGCAGATTATTATTTTTTTGTGTGTGTACTCTAAAAGCATATATGTTTTGTATGTGAAATGCATAATTTTAAATAATATTAATAAAAAAAAAACGTTTATATTTGAATGAGTTTTAAAATGTAAAAAAAAAAAAAAAACATTGAGAAAAAATATAAAATATTGTTTGTCCTTCAAATGTACATATTTCCATCATAATAATTTTGTATATTATACAAGTTGTCCTATAAAAAATTCATGCTATAGAGTGGTGTAATAATTAATGGATTTTTATAAAAGTGTTACATTAACGATACGTGTTGTGCATTTAAAAAAAAAAAAAAAACTACATTTTTAAAATTTTTTTTTTTATCCTTTATAAAAAGGGAAAAATTTCATTTAATCGTAAGTTGAATATTTTGTTTAAAAAAATATTAATTTTTTTATGAATAAACACAATTTCATTTTAAATTACAAAAAACAAAAAAGGATAATTAAAAAATATTTCATTTTAATGGATAATTTTTTTTTTTCTCTATGAAACTAAAAATCAAACTACGATACACGGACCTTACATACATTTTAAAGTATATTTAAAGGAAAATTTATAGTACCTACATATATATAATATTTTTTTCTACATTCGCAGGGAGAAATTTTTCAAAAATTATTTTTATTTTAAAATTTAACATATCCGTAAAAAAACTTATAATATTTTACAATACATACAAAAGTAATTTTGAAAACTTAAGATTCCAATTTAAGGCCTCTCTAAAATTATTTCAATTTAATTTACATTTTACAAATCAAACTTATTCTGTCATAAATCAAATATTAAAATATTCAAAATTATAACTTCAAAATCATTTAAACTTTCAAGGTTGTTTTACTAAATTGAAGGGATGAATCATGAGAAATAAAATTTAATTAAACTTAGATGGAATAAAAAATTATTTTTTTTATTATAAATATTTTATTTGATTTCTCTTCTTATGATTTTTATTATTTTTTAAAAAAAAATCCAATTTTAATATTTTACTGTTCCTTAGATCCAATCATTTTTCAGGTAAACACATAACATGAATAATAATGCTATTTTTATTAAATTTTCTATACATAAACTCACATAACTTTATATACCAGACGAATTTTTTTTTTTTATGTTTATATTCAAATTATTATTTTTTTTTTTTTTATAATAAAAATGAAAGAAAAAACAAAGCTCTTGAATAAGGCATGTAATAAAATATTTTATACAAAAAAATTCATTAAAAAAAAAATTTTCCTGCATAGTTTTGATGAACAAAAAAAAAGTTATTTTGAATTGAAAAATGAAAAGAACGGAAAAATAGTTTAATTAAATATATTGAAATGAAAATATTTTTTTATCATTAAAATATATACCTATATCAAGAAAATTGAAATAATGAAACGAATAATATATTTATTTTACATCAGTATTTTATTTTAAAAAAACAAATAAATAAGAAACAAAAATTAAAATTCATAAAATTATTGGTTGGACTCTGGAAATTTTGTTTTTTTTTTTCTCATTTTCAACAAACGGAAAATTTACAAATTTTATTTGTAAATTTTTATTTTTTTTATTATTTATTATTACTATTTTTTTCAAATGTGAATTCCACGATATATGCAATAAAATAATATACTATAGGTATATGTATGTAGGATTTCTTGATGTACATATATATGTACTTTCTTTCATATCTTTCATGACTTTTTTAGACAATTTCCCAAAGGTTTTCAAGTGACACGTATAGAAAATTTCATTTTCTCGAACGACAACAGGCAAAAAACAAAAAAAAAATCAACAAACAAACAAGATATATTAAAGGAGTATAAGAAGAAAAAGAAAGAATGAAAAAAATAAGATAAAATCGAAATTCGATATATATTTTTCTTTTTTAATTTCGACCATAAAAATACTTAGAAATATTTTATTAGTGTAATACCATAATGTCACATTATTTTCATATATTTTTATTATTATATTTATATTATATATATATTATTATATTTATATTATTTCACATAAAAAATATTTGCAAAAATTCTGAAATTATAATTTTTTTTTTTTTTTTTGTATTTGTCAGTGTGACATTTAATTAAATCAAAAAAGAACAAAAACAAGAAATGTACAATAATTTATTTGTTAAAATCTTATGAGATAAAAATGTTAAAAAAATTTAAAAAAAATGGAGAAAAAAAACACACACATAAATTTTTCAATTTTTCCTGCGTTAAAAATCGTTTAATTTTGTAAACCGCATAATCTGGCTTCTATCATGAAACAAATTACTATATAATTCATTTAAATTTTCTTTTTTTAAAAAAAAAATACATATATATTATATATGTAATATCATGGTATGTGTATGTGTGTATGGAAAAGAAAATTTTATGTCATCGAAATATTATATGTATTTTTTTATCCTTGCGGTTTGATAAAGTTTACTTTTTCTTTACATATTGTATATATAAGTGCATGTGATAGCTATTATTTTCTTTGATATTTTTTTTTTAAATCAGCAAAATATTTTTACCATGACGTGTGTTAGAATGTATACTTTGTACGGGTTTTTATAAAATTTACTGTAATAGGATAAAAATCAATTTAATTTTTTTTAAAAGTTGTAAAACATATGATATGACATAACATGGGATCACAGAACTACTTATATAGAAAGTTTTTTTTTTTCTATTGGGCGTAGTGACTAGAAAATTGCGAAAAAAAATCCTTTTTTTAAATTTTAACTTTTAATATAGACTCAATTTTGCACAGAATATTACAATCCGCGTATTTCTAGTAAAAAAAAAAGGTACGAAATAGGTCCCTTAAATAAATTATTTTAGTTTTTCGCTTCTCTTGAAAAGTTTTTTTTTTATTGTGATCACGTACTTTTTTTTTCTCACAAATCACAAAAAGTATTTTGTTTTTACTTGTAGGTGGAAATATGTATTGGCTATCAATTGAATTAAAGGAATGTCAAAAACATTACCCTGAGAATAATTATAAATTTTTATCCTTTCAACTCAAAAAAGATTCAAATATTATTTTTTATATAATGTATGTTTTTTTTAAAAAAAACTTTGTTCTCCAAAATAATATACATACATAAAGTTTTATGTAAAGTGGGCTTGGTCACTACCACCTCTAACAACCTTTATTTTAATTGTACCTACAACAAATCCTTGAGTTAATCCTACTAAGATAATATGAGAATCATAGAATTTTCTACTGTAAATTATCCTGTTTCACAGTTTAACATAATATGTACTTAGATTTCTACAAGTTATCATACAAACAAAATCATTCACTATCAACAAACTATGGTTCACAAGTCATGTTAAATTAAGACTTTTTTTTAAGAAAAAAAAAACTAAAAATAAGACTGTTTTATTTTTTTCTGAATTGCAAAAAAAAAAAACACACACACGCATACCTAAGTATATACAAAAACTTTATTATCCAGTCAAAAACTATAAAATAAAAATTGAAATTAATAACAAATGACACACAATTTATTGCCTCATTTGTTCTAATATTTCGATTATTGAACTGTAAAATATAATAAGAATAAGTGGAAATTTCTAGAAAATATCTTGAGAAAAAAAATATCTTATACACTATTAAATAAAAAAAAAATAAGAAGAAAAAAGAAATACAGAAAAAAAAAATCACGTCAAATATATTTTACACAAGTTTTAAATAAAAAAATACATATTTCAAAAGAAATAACACACACGTACACATGAATATTTATTTAAGAAAATTAATACATACACATGCATACATGCATATACTATACATATATGAATTTTCCTTATTTTATTTTTTTTCTTGTGAGAGGAAAAAATTGACTATTTTGTATTTTTAACAATTTGTCAACGTCACATAAAAAACAGAAGAAAAAAAAACGAATGACAAAAATTTGTATTTTAGGTGTTTTTTTCTTCTATTTTTCATTTTCACGAAATAACAACAGATTTTCTTAAGCTATAATTCCAATATAAATAAAATTTCAATATAATTTTTTAAATAAATATAAAATTTTCAAATGTATAGTATATACATATGTACATTTAATATTATTATAATACACTTACCTTATTCACTGTTAAGTGATTTTGTAAATAAAATAAAATATATTTTATAATAATAAAACATATATGTATGTTACATACCTATTTATTTATTTTTTAATTTTATTTTAAAGTAAAAAGGAAAAAAACAAATTATTCCTTACTAAAAAACTGAATAATTTTTGTAGGGTGTTTCCAGGAAAACAAAATTTAATTTGGTAAACTCAAAAAATCATAAATTGCTTCACACTTCATTTTTTTTTTCTTATTGAACACTTGAAAAAGTTTTGAAAAACAAAAATCTACAAGTGGATTCGAGAGCATAGTTTTACCTGTCCAAAATTTTTATCCAATTTGACATGTTCAAATTCTTCACATGATCAATCTTATTATTTTTTTTGTTTTTTTTTTATACTTCTAACAATATTTTATTTAGGACACCTTGTATGTATAGTTAAATTTTATACATGAAATTTTATTTATATGGATACTCAATGATATTCAAAAAACGACTTTTTTCGAGTTTATCATGAGTCTAATGTTGTTGTTTTTTATTCCATTTATATTTTTTTTATTGAGTGAAAACTGAACAAACATGTCAAGTATATGTAGAAAAATTTGATGTAAAGAAAAATGAATAAAAAAATGCAAATACTCATATAATACACTTTTTTATCTTCTTATATATACTTTTTTTTTTTTTTTGGTTTTTATTTGAAAAGTTTTGTCATGCAAGTACACACATCATTTGAATAAGGAAAAAAAAAAGTGTAATGTTATTTTATGAAACATTAATTTTTCATTTTTTATGGAAATTCATTTTGTTTTTTGACACTTTTCAAGAAATTCATTCGTTATTTCTCTCAATTTTTTTCTCTATTCAATTTTTATATTTAAATTTTTAAAATATACAAAAAGATGTTGAAAAATTTCCTTTGTGTTTTAATGATTAATAAACTATTATTAATACGATATATTTTAAACTTAATCCCAATCGATATATACCTTTACATATATGTATGTATAAGCATCAACTTGTCGTACCGATGCGTCAAAGCTTTACAATAATTCATCATGTTTGAATTAAAATTAATATAATGTACTTCAATTTATGTTACTGGACGTTGTCTGATTAAGGCTATGTCCGTAATAAACTCGACATACCATTGAATGACTTCTACAGAAGCTGTAGAGATAGAGAAGAAATAGAGTCATCTACTCTATAAATCTCCAGCTCTAAAAGAACTAAGGCTTGCTTGTTTGGTAGCAAAGTTCTTCTATGGTCTGGATGACATAGAGAGACAGCATTAAAGGATCTGAACAGATTCATTCAAAAATCGGTATTGTTTTCACGAGAAGCCAAGTTTAATCATTTTACTGGCAAATCGAAAGTCCCTCACAGTTGGCCTTTATCAATACTTTAACTTTCAACTTTATGTATACATATCTCTGTTAATCTGGATCTGAATCTAGATAAAATTTTGAATATACAGGTTTTTTGGACAAAGCTGCAACAGTTTCACAAAAAAAAACTCTTGTAAAAACTTACATATAAGCTTTAGGTGATAATTATTTTTTAATTCATAAAAAAATTAAATTGAATTCTAGTATTGAATTTCGTCTGTTTTACTGTAATGTTTATGGACAAATCAAGATAAATTTCTGGAATAAAGGAATTTTCTCCATAACGTTCTTTGCATAGAAAAGTAACAAAAAAAAACATTTTTTAAATAATTTCTTTCTTTCTGTTTCTATGATTGCAATCAAGTGTTTGAAAATTCAATTAAATAACAAAATGTTTTCCAATTTATTCTTTCACTATTTTATATTTCATATATATTTACACCTACAATTTATTGGTTTGGTTTCGTTGTTTTATTTCTGATTTTATTATTCATAAACATCCGTCAATTTTCTTCATTTGTTTGCAATTGACATCTAATTTATTGATAACAATCATAAATAATAAATGTGACCGACGCGCTGTTACAAAATATAAAGTTAAATAAAAATCAATATATTATTATTTGTATATTTTTGAATATGTGTATTTTCTACATTTTTTTGTACGTATATATACATACTTACATTATATAAAATATGTATATAGTTACATGGTTAATACATTAAAAGCATTTACATTTATTAAATGTCCAAAAGGCATATACAATACAACGTTGTGATTTATTATTATTTCGAATTACCAACGAGCCAAAAAAAAAAAAAAAAAAAACTATGTAGGTACTAATGCAAAAATAAAAATAAAAAAATCTCAATTATTATTGGATATTACTTTTTTTTTTCAAAGTAACAAACTCGTAATCGTAAACTTGATGAGAAGAGAAGTTTTTTAATAAAAGTCATAAGGAAATTGCAATAAAATTTCACAAAGTAAGCATATGAAAAGTGACATTATATTATATAGAAATTGAATGCTTAAAAGCTTTGATATTTTTTTAAATAAAAGTTTTGATACATCTCATTAATTCCGTATAAATATGTATGTATACAATATTGTAAGTATATCATGTGTGCCAAATTAAACCTTTTAACGAAAATTTAACTCTTCTGGAGCCTGTAGATTGAATATATACATAGGTACATATTCGTATTTCAAATGATAAGCTTACCAAAGTATTTAAGTGAAAATGAACTATGTACATATTTTTTCAATATTGAAAAATCTATTATCCTTTTTTACTCTTAAAGTGAATTTTTCATTTTACAGTTTTTGAAAAGGAAAAATTTTGCATATATATAGCACACTCGTACTATGTACGTACTAGTCTATATAAAATAGTATAATTTTCCATTAGTACATATGACATTTCAAGAAGTCCAAATTGACATAGACGTGAATAGTTAATGGAACTTTTTTTTTTTTTTTTTTTAAATCAATTTAAATTGTTGTTTTTTTTTTTTTCTTTTACAAAATAGTGACGGTACATATTATGATTATATTATTCTTGTAAATTTTCACTGTTTTTACTTTTAATTTGCCTCAAGAGAATTTTTCTTCCTTTCGTTAGGTTTTTATGTGTTTTATAATTATTTTTGTTTGAAACAGTTGCTTCAGAATTAATCATAGAATAAGATTTTTTTTTTTTTTTTTTTTTCAAAAATTAAATAGTATAAAACCAAATGTAAACTAGAAATGACAAGTGTAAATAATACGGATTACATTATACTCTAATTTTAGTTCTGAATAAAATGCTACACTTCATGTAGGTACATTTTTTTTTTTTTCGAAATAAATATGTACAAGAATAAAAAAAAAACATTTAGGAAATCTAAAATCCTGTTCAGAAAAGATACTTTCATTTTAAATAGACTCTTCAAACAGGAAAAAACAAAAACGAAAAGAAAACAAAAAAAAAGAATTTATAAAACCTATAAAAAGTATAAACAAAAATGATTAAATCTGTATATATAACTTTTATAAAAAGATTTTCATTTCTTGTGATGATTTTCTATTCCTAGAAAAAATTTATTTTTAAGTTTTTTTTTTCCTTGTATAATAAAATGAAATTCTCTTGAAAGATAAAAACAATTTCGCAAAAAAATAAGTAGAAAAACCAAAATCAGTTACATTTAAAACATTCAACATTGATAAAAATGTAAATACTGAACGTTTATGTATATATGTATGTATGTTTAGATGGTATGTAGGTTTCATCAATTTACAATTTGCAAATTTACTTTTAATTTATGAATCTTCAATTGAAACAAATGAAAAATAAATTTCAAAAATTTTAAAAATTCAATATTTTATTTTTTCAGAAACTGAAAAATTTGTAATAACTTTCAAATATTAAACATAACTTTTGAAATGAAATTTTACGAAGTAAAATCTGTAAAGAAATATTAACTTTGAATTTTTATTGAAATATTTTTCTAAAAATGTACAACTAGAGAAATATTTTTATTAAAAAAATATCTAAAATTCAAAAATGCTGTGCATTTTTTTCAATTGCGTTCTCTTGTGATTTTTTTTTTTTAATGAAATATTTTTGAATTTGATTTTTCGAGTATGTATTTCATTATATTAGATATTTCGAAAAAATAGAAAAACCATATTGTTTTAAAAAGGATATACACAAAAATATTTTACTAGGCATAATATACATAAACATGTATATATGTATGTAGATTGTAGATACTTTGAAGAAAACATGAAAGCTATACAAAAAAGGGAAATTTGAAAATAGGAAGCAAAAAAAAAAAAAAAAAATTACTAAAAAAACATTCAATGCGATGTATCATTAAGAATAAGTTTCGTATCATATTCCAAATAAATGAAGAGAAATATTCCACCATAAAATGAAAACACAAAAAAAAAAAAAAAAAACAATAAATAAATAAAAAAAAATCATAATAAAAAAGGAATTTCATCAGTTAATTTTCTACAGTTCAGTTATTGTTACACAAAAAGGAAAAAAAAAAAATAATATGACCAAAAGCAAAATTTTCATTTATGTGAAAATATCGAGCGCATAAAATGACATAAACAGTTAAATTCTATGTTTTGTTTTATTTTTCGTATATTTATTTTTTTTATAGTGTTATTGTATCTATATAAGGATATATTTATATTTAATACTTTTGAATATTTCGTTTGAACCTTTTCCTTTTTTTTTTTCTTTTTCAAAAAAAAATCATGTATGTATAAGATATAAATTCACCTATACATTCACCAGATGTTTATGATATGATAAATATAAAGATAATTTTTCGTATAAAAGATATTTATTTATGAACATATATATACAAAAAGGATATAATATGAATTGAAAGAATGTGTGTATTATATTTACATTAAAGCATTTTAATACACTGAATTAATATTTCAAAATTGAAAATATTTTTATTTATATTTTATGATGCGTATAATTTATTATAAATATATTATTATACCTACTTTACAGTATACAGGGTATTCTAAAAATAATCTTTGTATAATTTTAAACAACTCAACTATAAAAAAAAAAATATCATATAGGATTATTATTATTATTATTTTTTTTTATCTTATACAAATAAAACATTTAAATCACAAATATTCATCTTTTTGCTATAACAAAAAAAAAAAAAAAAAAAGATACAGTTTTAAATAATTTTAATAAATTATATATGTACATAAAAGCATCACATATCTTCAAAGAATATATTATCAAGGATTTTACCAAAATAAATCTTTCATTATTCCAATATATATCAAAGTTTACAAAAATGTTTTTAAATTGATTTTTTTTGTAAACCTAACTTAATATTGTATAATTATCCTTAATTCTCTTTTTGTTATGAATTTCAAAAAAAAAAAAAAAAAAAAAAAAATCTGCCTTTGAAAATACACATCCTATGTATATTAATATTTCAATGTTTATTATAAATTTCCTTTTATTAACTCAAACAAAAATCATTGTATCATTTAAATTTTATTTATAATATAAAGCTTAATAAATAATATTACATAATTTGTTTTATTATATAAACAAAATGAATGCACAAAGAAACTTAAAATATATTATAAAGTACAGAATGTATATATGTACATAATTTTGGAATAAAATATTTTATAAATAAAATATTAATTTCAATTGCATAGCATTATGTGTATATATACTTAAGTACATACAGATACTCATATACATATATGTATATGTAGGTACGTACTATGAATAATATGTGTAAAGAGTACATAAAGTTTAAAGTTATACAGTTTACAAGTTCAAGTATCCTTATATTTCATAATGTATGTATGTATATATTGTACATTATAAATAATCACATGAAAGATTTTATTTAAGTAAAATTATTCAATAAATATTTTATGAAAATTTATATGCATATTATACTATATTACAAAATTTCCTTTGTAGAATTTTAAATAAACTTTTTATTTATTTACCAAACACCAATTAGTAAAAAAAATAAAAAAAGTTAGTTAAATTAAATACAAAATAAATTTATTGGTATACACATATTATTATGTACACATAACATTCTGTTCCTAATTGCAATATTTCACACATGAAAGTTTTTCCAAAAATAAAATAATATTTAAAATGATATTATTAGTAAAATACATATCTTTAAATATGAATTAAATATCTTTATTTACAATCTTTTTGTAAATTTTGTGAAATCTTTAAAGTATTTTATACAAAATAAAATGTATTCGAAATATTTTAAATTCAAAATAACAAAAAAAAAAAAAATGTCATTATTTTTAATTTATTCCTTTTTTATTTCTTTTAATAAAATAAAAAGAAGAAGAAAAAACACATTAAATTAGAAATACATATTCTAAAAGGAATGTATTAAAGCTTGATTCCGCAAAATAAGAACAAAATACAAACAAAAAAATGTAAGATAAAAATAAGAAAAAAAAAATAATAAACTGAAAACATAATAAAATTCAAGTAAAAATGTAAAGAAAGCATAAAAGTCTCATTTTAATATAAAAGTATAAAAAAAAAAAAAAGGAAAGAAAAAAATCTCCTTAGCTAACATATTAACATAAAATTTACTCTTCATCTATTCATCAAATTTTGTTTTTTTTTTCTTTTCTAAAAAACATAAAAACATTTGAAAAAAAAAAAAAAAAAAAAAACTTTAACCACATAGTTGTCTTTTTTGTTTTTCCTTTTGAAGATTTTTTCCGCTTTCATAAGTATAAACTCATCTTTCTTTCGGATTGTTGTTCTTTTTCCTTTTTTTTTTTTTTTTTTTTTTTTTTGAAAAAAAAAACTTTTCTTGTATCTTATACTTAAGTCTTGATTTTAATTCAAGTACTTATCTTACCTTTTTATGTAGCAGTATATTAAAAAATAAAAAATAATGTTTAAGAAAACATTTTTGTTTTTCTTCAGTTTTTACACTTTGTTTTTTTTTTTTTTCTTACTTTACTAAACTGTATTATTTTTATAGTTACCCAGCAGGAAATGGTAAGCGATGGTAAGTGAAGAGGTAAGTTATAGAATGGATAAGCTATTGGTTACAGCATCGATGAAATTTAACATGGCGATGTCATTGAAAAGTAATGCATCCTCCTACAGATTACCATGTAAGCGAAGAGGTAACCGATGTTCAAATCATCAAAGATTTCTTCACTTACCAAGTAAGCGAAGAGGTAACCGATGTTAAAATCATCGAAGATTTCTTCACTTACCAAGTAATCGATGAAGTAATCAATGTTCAAATCATCGAAGATTTCTTCACTTACCAAGTAAGCGAAGAGGTAACCGATGTTAAAATCATCGAAGATTTCTTCACTTACCAAGTAATCGATGAAGTAATCAATGTTCAAATCATCGAAGATTTCTTCACTTACCACGTAATATATGAAGTGTATAATTAACAGGTAATAGAAGAAATAATCGATGAAATACTACGCAGTCATGGTATATAGTAGGGCAGTGGAAGAATAAAATGGGATACAAATTTCTGCGATACTTTCTCGTTATAGGAGTTCTTTTCTTGTAATAATTTTTGTAATAAAACACATAGATATTCAAATTCAATTAATTTAAAATTCAAATATTTGACAAAATAACTTTTAAAATAGAAAGTATCACAGAAATTTTTTGTAGTATGAAATGATCGAAGCCATACCTTAAAAAATTGAGAACAATGAAAAATACAACAAAATTAAAACAAACAGAAAATAAATTTATTTTACAAAAAAACATTTTTATTAAAATTTATAATTTATAAATTTATATTAAACATTTACATATATTTTATATTATATATTTATATACTAATTAATAACAATTAAATTGCACTCACTGCACTCACTATGAACTTATACTTAGAAATGTCCGCGTTCTACTAGACTAGATTAGACTAGAATATGATTAATAAATACAAAACGCAAAATGGAATACGGAAATTTTATCAAGTCGCGAAAATGACGCATAATTTCATAACAAATGTACAAATGAATATGCTACACATTACACATTCGTTTACCTGGTAATGTATCTTTTCATCGATGTCCATTTCATCGAAGAATTCATCGATTACCAATGTAATGCATCGGCTATTTTCCTGCTGGGTATAGTCCTTTTTTTTATTTTTTATTTTTTTTTTTGTTAATTTATTTTCCTATTTTTCTCTTCCCTTTTGGCCTTGAATGTACGCTCTTTTTTCTTCAATTTCCTTTATTTTTTTTATTTTCATTTTCATAATAATATGTATGAAAAAAAAAAAGAGTTTATATCAGATATATGTATAAACACTATGCATGCAATTTATTTTATACTTTCATTTTAAGTATGTACCTATATATATTGTATATCTATAAACATATGTACATAGAAAAATAAATATATGTACATATGTATGTGTGTACATATAAATAAAAAATGATATTTTAAGCAAAAGAAAATTTATAATATAAAAAACAGACAGAATTTAATATGAGAAAAGAAAAATCAAGTAAATTTGAATAACAAAAAAATACAACATACATAAATTGTAACGTTTTTTTTTTTATCATTGTTGTAATATTTCAGGTATGAAATATTTATATAGATAAAATACAAAATATTTACAACTTAAGTATTTTTCTTTATCCTTATTGAAAATTTTTTATAGTTTATTTACAATTAAAATGCACGGGGGAAAAAAAAAGAAACTATGCAAAAACAGTGAAACAGTACTTAACTCATAAGAGGATAGAATATTTTTAATCTTTGAAAAATGAAAATAAAAGATGAATAACGAAAAATAGTGAAAAATTAATTTAACAAAGAAATTTAATGAAAAAAAATAATAATAATAATAATAAGCAAAAAATGAAAGGAATAAAAAAAAAAGGAAACTATAAAAAATACAGTTAACTGCATTATTAAAATTATTTTTAACATAAAAAACAAAGAACTTTATTAAAAAAACACAAATTATAATAATGTCATGAATGTCCTTGAATATAAATATAAATAAATAAAATAAAATAATAAAATTAAAATGAAGGAGTGTAATATGCAAATCAGTGACAACTCCCTTTTTATAGTAAATTTATAATAAAAAAAAACAACTGTAAAATAAAAATCTTTTCTTCATGCTTCAAGGATTTTCTTTACAACAATAAAAAAAAAAATTATGAGAAAAAAAATACATACTACTCACCTGTGCACCTGTACACCTGTGTACACCTGTACACATATACAATATAAATAAAACTTTACATTTTTCTAATATTAGCTTCATAGATAAAAATCAAAACAAACCAAAACGTTAGGCAAAAAAAAAATAAAAATACTTTTTTTTTCTCTCTGAAAGTTGAAAAAAGAAAAGCGAACAACAATAAAGATCTGTTACTGAAATATGAGGGAAAAAAAATTAAATATAAAAAAAAAAAAACAATTCATGTTGCTTAGCAAACTTCAAAGGTATCATTTACATTAAAGGTTTGAGTGCACAATTTTTTTTTTTTTTTTCATGTAGATATTTTTGTGCTAATATTTTTTCAGTTCGCAACATACTTAAAGCTTTTATAGTTTTTTTTTTTTTTTTTTGTCTTCTAGAATTATTCTATGTTTTAAACTGGGAGAAAAAATATATTTTCTATGCCATATAAATACATAATTCTTTGTTTATTTTATAGAAAACCAAAAAAAAAAAAACATACACCTTCTGAATATAAAATAGTAAATTTAATTAAAATCACTGCATTTATATGTACATAGGTGTGTACATTTTTCAAAAAAATACAAAAAGAAATGAATGTAAAAACACAAAAATGTAAAATTTTCAGAATCGTTTATAAAATCTTTTCAAAAATATTTAAAAAAAAAAAAAAAGAAACAAACAGGGAAAAACAATACATACCTATATAAGTACTGTTATAATATTTTAATTTAAAATGAGTAGGTGTATCAATTGTTGTAAATTAAGCTTATTATTCTTTAGAAAAACATGAAAAAGAAATACGAGTAAGTAAACATAAAATTTTACAATAACAATTCTTTTAAGATAAATACTTATCATTGTTGTTGTGTTTTTTTTGTGTTTTTATTATTATTATTATTTAAATCTGTTTAAATAAGCAAAAGGGTTTTTTTTTTATTTATTCATTTTTAATGATAACAAATATTTTATTTTTTTAACTTTTTTCTTTCACTTTTAATTTTTTATGCACATAAAAGTAAAATTGAGCATAATACTGGAAATAAATGTCAGTTTTTTGTTTTTTTGTTTTTTTTTTAATGTAATAAAAAATAAGCTTTTAACGTAAATACAATTTTCATTTTAAAATATGTAAATATAAAAATAGAGTAATTGAATAAATTCTGTTATTTTAACACGAAACATTAAAAAATCAAAAGCAAAAATAAAATTAAGTTAATCGAATTAGGAATTTTACAGTTGAAATACATTCAGGTCGTTTAAAGAAAAACAAATACAAAACAGAAAAAAAATTATAAAATTAAAATGTATTTTCTCTCCAAGTAAATGGTAAAAAAAAAACTGTTACACTTTTTTGTTATATGTATTTCACTCCACATCATTATTAATTAAGAGCAACAAATTTGTTTTTAAATACGTACGAATATGTATATATATGTACATAAACCAATTTTTTTTGTTTTAACCCTTAAAAGAACATTATTTACATATTTATACGTATTGTCTTTAGAATAATTCTCTCTCTGGAGGTAAAATAAATTATATGAAAAATTTTATTCTAAAAATCATGCAATTCTGAAAATGCTCCAAAAATACACGGTTGCAACGTTTATTTGTACAAATTGGTTCCCCTTTTTTTACCTGGTACAATAACAAAAATCATTTAAAGTTATTTCAACTTCACAGATGTTATACACACACAACTATACATATACATATAAACTTTATTATCGAGAATAAACTATTTCCATACACACTCCCTTTGGCCTCCAACCAATGGACTTTATATACCTTTCTTATACTCAAGAAATTCTGCCCATTTTCCGAATATTGAACCATTTCCTAGCAAATCTTGATTTTTCCCGGAAAAGTTATAACAATCTGTGGAAAAACTAAACCTATATCATATGAAAATAAGAACTGCCGCAAAAACTAAAGATACATTTTATCCTCAAATAGGAATAAAAGGGGTGAGTTTTTTTTTGGGTTTGTGAGATGTCTACTTTGAATACAAGGTCTGTTCTATGTATTTATTGTGCAAAATATTATATTTTTACGAACTGTATAGTATTTTAGCTGTGAATTAATATCAGTCAATCATAAAGCACAATCTAGAATATGTATATGTGTGTGTTTTATATTTATACAAAGCGTGGTAAAAACTTTAGTCTCGTTAATGTTGGTTACTTGTATTTTTAAACAATCTCAAAAAAAACAAAATAATAATAAACTTGTTTCAATCCATTATAACAACAATTAACGTAATTTGATTGAATGACATTTTAAATCTTATTTTCGTAACGGATATGCGAATTTATATTATGTGTATGTACACATATGTTTGTAATATATCAATACACATTATTGGCATATTCGATTTATTTATAAAAGTCAAATGTCATTCAATACGGTTCAATTTTAAATTAAAATTATAGAAGGCCAATTATTTTATTGAAATTGATCATCGAGATAATAAAGCTCATTATAATAATTATTATAATTTTAAATAACAGTTTGTGATCAATAGTGCATAATAACTTCTCATCTACAATATTATTTTGATTGATTGAAATTAGAAAATAATGCATACAATTATGTATCGATAAATTATACTCATATACGCATACATAAATATATACGTATGTATATTTATTTTAAAATAAACAAAAACACTTTATTTTTCTATGTATGTACATATTACATTTCTATCTTTGTTTTCAATTTTATTCAATATTTTTCATGTGAAATTTCAGACTAAAAAAAAAAAAAAGAAAATTTCTTTTGAAAAACCACTAATTACTTGTTTTGTAAATAAAAAGCATAAAACAGATATTTGATAATTTTCAGTGTATTATAAACTTTATTGTTCATCCTTTTATTGATATGCTTTCTAAATAATTTCCTTTTATGTACCTTAATACCTAAAAACATAAAACAAAATTAATGTAAAAAAAAAAAACTATAACGCAAAATACATTACATAAAACCAATAATCTATTTTCAGTATTAATTTACTGTAAATAGCAAATGTATGTTAAAAGCTTGTTTGAAATATTCAAGATTTCATCAATCCAGATTCCACCTACTAATTTTTATTAAAATTTCATTTTTTTTATCGTAAATTCATATGAAATTTGTTCTAGAAAAGCATAGACCACATCTGTAGTTGGCTAGGTTTTTAGCTATTCAAAAATTATCTATTAAAATTTTCAAAAATTAACTATTTACAGTAAGTAATATCGAAAAACAAAATATGTAGCTAAAATTTATTTTAAATTTTCCTATATTTTCGATTTTAATTTTCTATATAGTAGAAATTTGTGCTATTGTGTAAAGAACAACAACAACAACAACAAAAAATTAACCAATAGAATAGAATGTTAGTTTGTAAATTTACAAAATTAATTCTTTAGTATTTACATAAATACAAATTTAAATATACTTCCAATATAAAATGCGTGAATATATTATAATCTATTGATTTGAAGTACAAACATACTCTACATATGTAATATATTAAAATATACACAGAATATTCAAATTAAATCTAAACAAATATTTTCATTTAAATGCAATTGAAAGATATTGTGTTGTGTTGTATTAACTGATAACTATATAATTGTTACACACACACACACACACATACAATCATGTACTAATTATAGAATTTCAATAATTATATTATACATTATTTAAAATCTAATGAAAATTTTGTAATATAAAATTAGAAAATAAATATTTAAATACAAGTTAAAATTTTTCATTATTTACTTCATTAAAATTCAATTCAATAACAACAATAAAAAAATGTAATATAGTAATTCACAAACATTATTTACAAAAACAAATTAATTATAATTCTTTAATTAAAAATATGTATCCTATTTTTAACCAATTTCTATTGATATTATTTATTTGGATTTTTTTTTTTTTCCAAATTGAATGGTGTGAACTTTTAACGCTAAGTTGAAATGCCTTTCAAAATAATTAACAACACTACAAAAAAAAACAATATTTTTAAAAATAAAATGTTTTATTATTTTTTTTTTTACATTATTCTTGAAAATAGGTAATTCATTTTCTACGATCCAGCTATTTTTGTTGAAAAATAATTACATCGGATACTTGAAAATTTAGAATTTAACGGCGAAAAAAAAGAAATTGTAAAGAGTAAATTTTAAATATTTTTTGTTTTTATTGAAAACTATGATTTTTATTGAATGAAAAATTAAAATCAAAAAAAATTCGTTGAATAAAAAGAATTCTCTATATTTATTTAAAAATAATTATATAAAAAAAAAATATCATTATCAAAAATACATAACGAAAATATTTTATTTTAATCATAAAATCTCATTATATCGAATTATGAAGTGTAAACATGGAAAATAATTGAATTAATTCAACACCTTTCACTTAACAAAAAAAATAGAAAAAAAAATATTTTCGTTTTTTTTTTTTTTTTGAAATTCGATAATTTTCTGAATAAAAATTTAATTGCGACGAAAAAAAAATTGAAATAATATGAAGTATTAAAAAATTATAATAAAGTCCTGCATTGAAAAAATAAAATACAATAAAAGTTTTTAAATAAAACCCATTTAAAAAAATTTTTAAAAAAATACACAATAAACCCACTTACTTATATTTAACTGTCATTATAACACAACCAAAGTTCAAGAAGAAAGGAAAATCTTTTTTTTTTTCTTCAACATAAATAAATTTAAAAAATAAAAAAATTTTCATTTTTCATTACACATTCATTAGAAATGTTAAAATAAGTTGTCAGAACAACATAAAGTTTATGTTATTTTTTCTTTCTTTCTTCCTTCTTATTCTTATTCTTCATTTTTTATTCTTTCTTAAATTTCAATGAATAAAACTAATTTTATTTAAAAGATGAAGAGAACAAAATTGTCGATGAATGAATAAAAGAAAAAAAATTTTATACATTTTTTTTCTTCTTCGTAATAATTTCCTGTCTTTACGAAAGCAGAAAAAAAAAATAAATAAATAAATAAAAACTGAACATGAACTTTTGACTTATTTCTTTCACATTATTTATAAGAAAATTTTGTATATATACAAACGAAGAAAAAAAAAGTTTATATTTTCTTCATGTGTCAAAAGAAGATAATAAAAATGATGACAGGTACAAAAGAAAAATAATAATAAAAAAAAAAAACAAATAAATAAAATGTGAATTTTATTAAATAAAAAGTAGAAGAAAAAATCATTTAAAAAAAAATTGTAAACTACTTTTCTTGTTTGTTATAATTTTGTTGATTTATTTTATTATTCAGTTTATTTTTTTTTTTAAATCAAATTTTATTTTTATTTTTTATTTTTTTTTTCTAAAACACAAATAACTTTCTTATATACATATAAAGAGAGAGAGAGAGGTGTATTGAAATACCATTTAAGCCAATCATTTTTATGTTAAATTTAATTTTGAAAGGAACGACTTCTTAGATGGAGATTTTAAAATTTATTTTTCACTTCTATAAGTTTTATGAAAAGTTAAAAAATTTCAATGTGAAATATACATATATACATTTTTTCAATAATAAACGATATTATACCTATTATCCTTGGAACACATTTTCTTTTTTCACTTCTTTCATTCGTAGTATATAAATTTATATAATTTTTTTATAGGTCATCATATATATTTTTTTATTTTTTTTATTATAAATAAAAGTTTACCAACCTTTTATGTACCACTCTTCAATTCTGTAAAAACTTTGATTCAGAAAACGTTTTCCAAATTAAATTAAATGACTCGTAACTTGTCTGCGAAAATTTTCTAAAAAAAAAGAAAAAAAAAAAAACATTAAATGAAAATATGAAATTTAATATCGTGCTACACAAGAAAAAAAAAAAATGAAATAAAATAATTTTATTAATACAAAAAGTAACGAAAAATTCATACTTTGCTGATTTTAATCACACTTAACAAATTCTCGTTATTTAAGTATATTATGTATATATATATTTACACATTTATTAAAATAATGTGTAAATCCTTTTATTTATGAAGCATAAAATAATTTTAAATACAAAATACATATACATACATATTTTAATCCTTAAGAAATATCGCGGTGAACCATATTTTAAAATAGATTTCATAGAATTGTAAGTATACATATAATCCTTATTTCTGTAAAATATTATTTCATAAACAGGATACCTATTTTTTTTTTTTTTTATATATAGTTAACTTTTATAGAATTGTTATATGGTAATATAAATTTATATATGTATGTATTTTATTATTATTTTCTTTTAAAGAAAATTGATTTACATCCATTCGACAGAAATAGCTATATAATTCATTATTTAATGGGTAATGTGAAATACAGGATGTCCTCCTGTGATATAAAATATTTATTGTTATACTCTATAAAATTATAGAACAAACATAAAATGTTGTGAAAAAATAAAAAAAAAAACATAAATAAAAAATAGTGTTGCACAAGGATTTTTTTTTCATACAGAAATAAAAACTGTCACATTTTTTAAATTTTCTTTTGTGTTTTGTTACTTGCTATTTTTAAACTTTATTATAAAGGAGAAAGTCGAATTTTTTAGTAATTTTAACCATTTCAAGATTTTTTGAGTATTCCTTCCCTAGACTTATTGAGTTTATTCATGTGAAGATCATCATACGTTTTATTAAACCAAAAGACTGTAAACAATTATGGGGTCCATTAAATTTACCACTTTTTCACTTGTTCACAAAAGTGTATAAGATTTAAGGCTGAAAGATTTATAAAGGCGAGAAAAACTAAATGCACTATATGTTTACAGTAAATTTATCGAATCCTTTTTTTTTTTAAATTCAAAAAAATATTTTTTAGAAAATTGGATCGCGATCGCTTACCTTGTGAATTATCGACCATCGTACTACTTACTTGAACCAGGTAGCTTTTTGTAGATCCTGTACAAGGATTGCACCCTATATAACCTTCTTATTCTTATTTTTACATTATTTTTTTCTTGTTTAAAAACTTTATAAAGTTTTATAATTTATAATAGAACAAAAAATCCCGTCTTTCAAAATGTACGTATAAATGTTAGCACATATCAAAAATCAAGTATAAAATATACTTAAATACTTTTAAAGTTTATTTTTTTTCTTTATAAAAATATGAACTATGGTTTTTTTTATCTAAATTTTATTGCTTGAAAAGTTTTCAAATTTTATGTTATGAAATATTTTTATTACTCGTATATATTCAAATAATAATTCTGCGATATCATAACAATATTTAATATCTATAAATTTATGTTGTATTGTATAAATTCATACCATAATTTAATTTCAATTTAAAAACTTATATTAGTATTAAAGAAGAAGAAGAAAAAAATAGAGAAAAAATAAAAATAATAAACAGACAGTATATAAACTAAAAAAATTTCATTTGTAAAATACAATCATATATGTATGTACATAAGTAGTTTATTTGTTTCAAATACTTATAGGTTATCTATATAGATTGAAAAAAAAAAAAGTAAAAAATATCTTTTATACATAAGATATTTTCCAATTTTCATCATGTTAGTTTAATTTAACATAATTCTACTGTAACTTATGCACATATACACGCATATACATATGTGTAAATATGTCTATATGAATTTTTTTTTTTCCAAATTATGTAAATATATGAAAATTTCAAATTATGTACTAAAAAATTTTTGTTCTTCAACAAATATTTAAATATACACATACATATGTACATACTTATACTTATATATTTATGTATATACAATGAAATACCAAGAAATATATATTATATTTTATCAAAAATGTATAAAATTCATAAAATTATTTTGATATGTGAAGATATGTATGTAATTTATTTCATAAAAATAATAATATTTGTATGTATGTCTGTTTTTTTTTCACTACTCTTATTTTTTTTATTTTTCTTCTTATTTCTAGGTTTTCTTATTCTTAAATTTATATTTACTCGTATATATATGTACGTATACATACATGTATGAACATACCTTATTATAAATTTATTCTTATTTTATAAGCCGTTATGATGTATCTTACATACATATATATCTATATATAAACTCATTTGTACGTATATACATACATACATACATATGTGGGATGTATTTTTATATTTATTTTTGAGTGTTTTGATGAATAGCTATATTCAATAAAATGATTTGTTCTTCAATAAAATTGAATTTCATCTTTTATTATGAATGAAATTCTTCATTCATATATATGTACATATGTACTATATGTATATTTAAATACATCCAATCAATGAAACCATATGCATACATATATGTATGTATGTATAATATATAAATCAATATATATAGTATATACATACATATGTATATGTATGTACCTAAATACATATTTGAACTTTTGTATGATAATAAAATGTGCACATATATTGAATTCAATATTATATTTTGTATACAACTGAATTATAAATATCATACAATATTTTATTAAAAAGGAAGTACGGGTAATTTGAACCATTTGAATTCTATTTTTATTTAATTGAATATAAAAAGGAAGAAAAAAAAACATATTTCTGAGAACAAACAATCTTTTATGAATGATGAAATATTTGAATTTAACATTTCATATATGTATGTATTTATAAAATGTAAAATAAAAAAAGCTATGATTTAATTCAAAATGATCAATAAATTTTTTTGTGTTTCAATTTTATATACATACATATACATATAATGGAAATTTCTAAAAATAAATTTTAAAGCCTCACATAAACTTCAAAAATAAATTGAAGCAAAAAATTGGTAACGTAATAAATAACAAATCGAAATCTAAAAAAAAAAAATCACATATATACTAACATTATATCCTGACAGGAAAGATTTATGGTTAGGAAAGTGTAAAAACTGTAATTTTGAATGGCATATTGGAAAAAAAAAAATTTCCTTTTACTCATATATAAATGAAAATTGAAAATAATTCAAATGAAATTCAAAATTCAATTTTTTTGTGTAACCGCGCACATAAAAACTTTTAATTTAAAAATTTTTTTTAACATTTCATATGATAAATATTTTCGAATAAAACTAATGAAAACCTTTTTTTTTTTTTTTTTTGTTATTTTCTTTCTTTACAGAAATTTTGTTAATTAAAAATCAAAATTGCAAAAAAACAAAAACACACAAACACATATTTAATTAATTTCATTTGAAGTAGGTACTACATATATACATATATCATGACAAAAACAAAAAGAACATTAAAAAACTAATTAAAAAATCTATAAAATGAAAAAAAATCGAAAATTATACAAAAAAAAATTGTATATATGTTTCAATTAATTCAAAATCAAAATTAATTTTAGAGAGAACAATTTTTTTTTTCAACTGAAACTTTAAAAAAAAAAAAAAATAAAAAACCAATAATCAAAAAAAAAAAAAAAAAAACGGAAAAAATATTTATAAAATTTTTTATTAATTAATCACGAACAAAAAACAAAAAACAAAATTGTAAGCTTTAAATTGTATTTCATTGAAAAATTATAAATTTTTTGCTATTGTTTGAATGAAATGCAATTAAACGGTAGTACAGGACCAACAATGGCTGCATCAGAGCCACCAGAACCACCACCGAGAAATCCGGATCGAATAAATGCATCATTAAATAAATTAACTGAAACGGTGAGTATGGATATCTAATTATATCCTGATGCTTTTTTTTTTAAATATAATTGTTATATTATTTATTTTTTGTATACATAATCATAATTATGATATACATATGTACAGTACATTGTACATGATAACTATATGCAGTACATACATATTTACATATTAAATTTCATTACGTTCTCTATCATATTTTATTTATTCAGATTATAATAAAAGATAAAATATAAATGTCACATACAATATATATACACAAATACATGTATGTATTATGTAGATATGAGTTAATTAGAATTTTTTAAGTATAAAGTTCAATTGTATTAGCACTTTATCTCATCTATATATCCTCTTTCAATAATAAATATTTTAGGATCGGCTTTTGTTAATTTTACAGTTCAGAGTTCATTATTTACATGTACCTAAATACCTACTATATCCTCGTATGTATTAAAGTTCAATTTTCAGTATTTATGAATTTTCTTTTGAATTTTCATATCTGCACATAATATACATACATAAAAGTACATACTAAGGTATATATTGTATTGTAATGTTTATACAATTTTATTTTATATATGTATGTAACTTATAAAATATTTTTAGAAAATAACAAAATCACTGGATTCGAACGATAGACCTGTCAATAGTAATAAACCTTTAAGGCCAATTTTATCATTGGATAATAACACAACAACAATAACAGCAACGGTAGCACAACAATCATCTACATGTCCTGTAACAACAACAACAGGAACAAATTTTACTCCAGTTTCAAATAACAAAAAAAATGAAATTACAAATCAATGTTCTACAACAATATCATCGATAACAACAACAGCAGCATCATCGTCATCATCATCATCATCATCATCGTCATCATCATCATCAACACCATCATCATCAGGAGGAGGTAATGGTGGTACAACAGCATCACAAGGATCAGCAGCAACAAAAACAAAAATAACATCATCATCATCACCAAATTTTGTCGGAATTGATAATAATCAACGACTACCATCATCATCATTTTCATCAAATACTACTACTACTACCACTACTGATGGTAATCATCATCGAAATGTAATGACTGAAGGAAAAACTGATTTAATTAACGGTACATCAATTGGGATGGAATCAAATAATTTTCAAACGAATGATGAAACAGGACGAAAATATTCCACAAATAGTGGTATATCAACAACAACAGGTAAATATTATTATAAATAAAATTTCCTACAAAAATATCATGTTATATATTTGACATACCTACATATACATATATATATTTTGTATGATATTTGTATATTTATGGGTATGTACGTGTACGTACACATGTACATATTGTGAAACGTTTATAAAATATCAACGTTTTTATTACCATATATATTATGTACATATAAATTTGTATACATACATACTATATATATATATATATATATATATATATATATATATATATATATATACATATATATATTTATTTAAATTTGAATCATAAAGTTGACAAAAATAATACGAACGATGTTCAATTTACGGAAGCAAACAATCAAAACATAAAACCAACTCTAAATGGCCAACTAAGCAACATTCAAAGTATAAAAGATGATAAACTAAAATCTGCTAATGATACTGATGGTACTCAAAACAAAGATGATGGTTACTGTGATGGCAATCGTAACGGTGATGATTTGAGATCTGATTCAACGGATAATGATAATAAAGGTAAATTTTATATAAATATACATATGTTAGTATATACTTTCGTAAATGTATATTGTTTTTTTTTTATATGTAATACATACAAGTATCCTTTTATACATACATTAAAATATAGCACTTGTATTCCTATTACAAGAACAATTATTCGTATACATAGTGTCTCAAAATTTAATAAAAAAAAAAGCTTTCACACAATCCAAAAAAAAGGAGTTTTTTCGGAAGTTATAGGATAATCCAGACAAAAGCTATCCTTTTCTTTATTACATTTCAAAATCTCTTAGTAGAAATCTCTCCTTACAAAAAAAAAAAAAACTTCCTTTGTCAAAACCTATAAAAAAAAACAGCTTTAAAATACTGTTCTTTATTAATACGGAAAACATTATTTTCTGCTCAAATTATATTTACAAATACCATCTAATTTCTTGTATATCTACCTATGTGTATTATACCTTATATATAGCTATGTATATACATACATACATTTTCAGTAACAAGATTAAATTACATTAATTTAAAATAAAGAAGAAGAAGAAGAAAAAAAACAAGATAATTTATTCTCTTTACAAAATAATACTGAAAAAAAAAAAAAACATCTTAACTTCCTTAATGGCAAATTATATATACATTTTATCTATCAAGTATAAAATTAAAATAGGAAATATTTGTAATTTGTATAAAATAAAATAATAAAAAAAAAAAAAGGATAACCACTACACAACACGTTAAAAATGTTAACGAAAAATGTGAAAATTCTAACAACAACAACAACAACATCAACAACGTAACATGAAAGAAGAAAAAACAACAAAAACAAAATAAGGAAAAAGAGAAGAAAGTTAAAAAAAAAAACAATTGAATTGCAAATTACTAAAAGCGCATTAGGCCTCGCAGTAAATTGAATTAAAATCTGTTCATTTGATTATATTTTATCTTGTATATACATAATATATGTGTGTGTGTGTATGATTTGTGATTATTATTATTTTTTTTTTTCAATTTGTTTTTGTTGTTGTTATACTATTATACCATTATTTTTATTATTATTATATTCTTTCCTTTATTTTATAATATATACACGAAGCTATTAAAGGATCATTACTATATAATAATGTGTATTGTAGATTTTATTTATGTATGTATATAACGTTTTTGAAATAAATAGGGTGTCTAAAATTTTAATTAAATGCATAATCACTAAATGTGCCTATACAATATTTAGATTTTAATATTTTTTTCCATTTTTTTCACTCTTGAAATTATAAATGAAACAAAAAGGATGTAGGTACCTAGTATTGGAAAAAATTAAATAAATAAAACAAATAAAAAACAAAAAAAGTTATAAGAAAATTTATAAAAGTTCTTGTTATACATACACATAAGTATGTATATGTGTCTGTATTAATCCCTATCAAGGTGAATTGAATTTGTTTCAGAGATTACAAAATTCTATTTTGTTTTGTTATTTAAAAATTTTAAATTATTTTACAGATTGAATTCATTTTAATTGTATCTCGAAGAGTGTAAATTATTTAATTTAAGTTTAAAAATAAAAACACTTAAAGGATGAATTAATCCACCATCTTACTCATCTGTCTAAATAGATTTTTCAAATTTTACCTACATATTATGTATGTTACTTTTATTTGTTTTTTGTTTCTTAAAGCTTTTTTAATACAATTACACAAATATGATGAGCTAAGTACTTAGTCTATATGACTGAACTATCTAAATATTATACACTTAACATATTCTTAAAAGATTTAAAGTAACGTAAAATTTCTTTTATTAAAATTTTCAATCACATTTTATTATACATTCTAAAAACTTATATACATATGTATGTGCTTTTAGACAACAACAATTTTATGAATATCAAAATGTCTGTCTACATATCCTGAATAATAAAATTTCTAAAATTAAAATTAAATTCAAATAAAACACCCTACACAAAAAAAAAAAAAATTTATATTTTGTTTACCTTTATATCTTTCTCCATTATTATAATTACATTATGTTGTTATAATACATATATAACGTCGTTTATAATGTCTTTACTTATATAAAATAAAATTCCTTAATGCATATCTTTCTGTATAAATATAACAATCTAAACTATTAAAACCCTTTATAATAGTATACCTACATTTACATATGTATATGTTCAATTACATACACACACATATGCATATTTATTATTTTTGTTTTTTCATTAAGACACATTATTGCAGCAGGATACGATCTCACGTTAAGTGTCATCTTCTATTCTTAGTGCAATAATTATCCTTAATTCTTATTTAATGAAATTACTTTATTTTTTTTTATATTTCTACCCTTTTTTTTCTCTCTCTCTTTCAAAATAAATTTTTATTTTTGTACATATTGCATTCATTACAGCATTATAACAATAATAACGGTACATTTAATTATATTTAATTCTATTGCTGTATTGTATATATATGATTATTTTTTCAACAACAAAACTTTACAAGGAAAAAATTTAATAATAACAATTCTGAAGCAAAAAAAAAAAAAGTTTTTTCTTATATTCTTATGACTGTGTTAATATTATACATTTTCTCTTTCTGGCTTTCTGTCCTTTTCTAATCCTTACGACCTTGTATTTATTCAAGATTTTAAAAGAGAAATAAAAAATAATAATAGTGGAAAAAAAATTTACGTTAAAATGCAATTAAGTCACACAAAAAAAAAAAAAAAAAAAGAAGTTAAAAGTAAAATTTAAAAAAATTACATAGAAATACAGAGATCCTATTTATGTGCGCATAGTTTCATAAATTTAAAGATTATCATAATTCTTTCTATTTACAAGATGTTTCCGAAGATTTAAGCTTTTACCTTTTTTTTTTTCATGGAATCTTTAAGAATAAATTACATTTTTTATTTTTCGTAATTAAATTTTGCATTTAATTTTAAATGATGTCAAATCCGTAATTTAAAAGCTAAAATGTATTTTTAGCTTAAACTTGAATCTTAAAGTTTTTTTTATTTCAAAGTGTTTGCTTCATTATTTAACAAATCTTTTTTTATTTTCTATTTTTTTTTTTTAACTCTGTAGATCCAATAATTAAATTAAAAATAGAAAATGAAAAATTAACAGGTGAAATAGCAAGACTTAGAAAACTTTTAGAAAATTCTCCAGATGGTGCTGTAGGTGGTGTAGATTTATCAGATAGTAACAGTTATGATGCACATTCAACAGATGATAGCAGTAGCCGTATTGAAAGGCTTGAAAATGAATTAAAAACAGCTAAAACACAAATTATTGCATTACGGGCTGAACGTAAAAAATTAAAATCTGATAAAAATGATTTATTATCACATGTTAGACAATTATGTGCATCATTACAAGATAAAGAACAAGAATTACGTGATTTTATACGTAATTATGAGCAAAGAATTCGTGAAACTGAATCGAATAATGCAAAAATTTCATCAGAACGTGAACGTGAAAGATGGTCATTATTAAAGCATGCACGTGATGAAGCCGAACGTTCATTAGCTTTAGCACAACAATTAAATGCAAGAGATATTCAATTACAAAGGACACAAGAGCAATTACAGGAAGCCCGTAGGCAATTATCTGGATGTTTATCAGATCAAGAAAGTTTATTATCATTTGCCCCATTAACACCACCATCTGGTCTAATGACACATTTAAGTGGAAATTCACCAGCAATTCAAGGATTTAATGCATCATCAACAAACGATCGAGGATCGTGTAGTGCTGATTCTGGTGTAAGAGGTAGCAGTGATCGTGAAAGTACCACTGGTGATTTGAATTTAAGTGATGGCACTTGTGAAAATGGACCATGCATTACAGTTGATCCTGATAGCATATCATTGGTTTCTAGTCAACATATGTACCAATGTATGTGTAAAAATTAAAACCATATACCGGTATAAACAATTTAAAAATAACATCAAAATATTTTTTTTTCTTTTCTAAACAGTCGGTACACCAAAAGAACGTAGTCCAACATTGTCACCTTTGAATTCTGGAGCATATTCTAGGTAAATACACATTCGATCGAATATTTTTTTTTTTCAGTTCGATAAAAACTCAAATTTATCTTCCTAAATAGCCGCTCTGTTGAACAACTTGGATCACCAGTAGACTCTGAAGGGCCAACTGCTCTCACAAGAAAATTCATATCAAAAAATAGTACTGGAACATTGGGTCCACGTATGGGACGAGGTGGAACATGGGGTAGTATATCAAGAGTATTTGCTAGAAATAGAAATAAAAATAAAACAGCACCGCAAGAAAGTGAAGGTAAAACTTAAAAAAAAAGGGGAAAAAATTTTACTCCTAAAATTGAATTTTAAATTTTAAAATTTTCTAGGTCTTTCAGTTCAAGATTTTAGTTGGAGTCCATTATCTGAAGAAGGTTATGCTGAGAAATTACGTCTTCTTAGAGAAGCATCATCAATACCAATGGAACGTTGGAGAGCATCACAAGTATTAGCATGGTTAGAAGTTGCATTAGGAATGCCGCAATATAGTACACGTTGTTCAGAAAATGTTAAAAGTGGTAAAGTTTTATTAGAATTAAATGATACAGAATTAGAGACTGGCTTAGGTTTGACACATCCAATGCATAGAAAAAAATTAAGATTAGCTATTGAAGAACAAAGACGTCCTGATTTAGTACGATATCAAAATATAAATCAACTTGGTCATACATGGGTTGCATCTGAATGGCTTCCAGATATTGGTTTACCACAATATGCTGAATCTTTTATACATTCATTAGTTGATGCTAGAATGCTTGATACATTATCTAAAAAAGAATTAGAAAAATTCTTAGGTGTAACACGTAAATTTCATCAAGCCAGCATTGTACATGGTATGTAGTGTATAACTAATGTTTTAAATTTTTCCAACTAAAAAATCAGATACATATTTAGAAAAAAAAAAACAATTTTTTCACACATTTTTTTTTTTTTTTTTTTTTTTTTTTTTTTGGAAAATATAAACAAGTTCCTACATACATTAATTCCACTCTTATTTTGTTTTTTGTTTTTATCTCACATAATTTAGGAATTCATGTGCTTCGTATCATCAAATATGATCGACAAACATTAGCTATGAGGCGATTACAATCAGAAAATGTTGATGCTGATCCGATTGTTTGGACTAACCAACGTTTTATACGTTGGGCACGTTCAATTGATTTAGGAGAATATGCTGATAATCTTAAAGGTAAATAAAATTAATAATTGAATTTTGTATTAATGTATATTATGTGTACGTATATGTATTACTTTGTATAAAATATTCAAATACACATGTGTATTTGTTTTGAAGGGAAGAAAAAATTAATTTGAAATACAAACATACATAAATATACTTACAATGTTCAATATTTTCTCATTGTTAAAAAACCATGTATATAAACCATATCCTGTTTATTAGCTAAACTTTATTGCTTTTTTAGTTTTAATTACCAAATTAACCGAAAAATCCTTTCAATTTTTGTATTTATTTTTTCCACTAATTTTCAGTATTGACTTTTGTATTTTTTTACATTTTTGAAATTCAATTGTTTTTCTTTTAATTTTTTTTTTTTGATAGACAGCGGAGTTCATGGCGGATTAGTTGTATTAGAACCATCATTTTCTGGTGATACAATGGCAACAGCTTTAGGTATTCCACCATCAAAAAATATTATTCGACGTCATTTATCAACTGAATTTGATGCTTTAATACTACCAGCACGGTAAGTTTTTTTTTTTTTTTCTTAACTTATTTATTAAAATAATTTTAATATAATTAAATTTAAGATAAATACATATATGAATAATAAATAAGTCACTTATATGTATACCTATCATTATAATATATTGGATTTGCACTATACATATTAATCCTTAAAAAAAAAATTTTCCTGAATGCACAAAAACAAACAAATTTAATTAATTATTTTTCCTTGTTATTTCTACGTGATTTACTTTTTTTTTTTTTTTTCATTTTTCTTTTTTCTTTTTTCTTTTTTTATTTTCGTTTTAATTTAACATTTAATTGAACATTCTTTGTTTATTTATTTTTTTTTTTTTTTTTTGAAATTGTTAGTTATTTATTGGTTTTATATTTTCAAAATTAACTTTTTTCTTAATTAGGTATGTAGTTTTCTGCCAAATGGAGGAATTTCAAGTGAATAATTCTGGAAATGTTACTACTTTAAAACCAATCGGCAGATAAATTAAAGAATTTCAAAAACAAAAATATAAAAAAATAATAGCGAACATTTAAAGAAAAAAAAAATTAAGAATTTCATTCGATTAATTTACATGATAGAATAGATAAAATTGAACATAAAATTCATTATAAAGAAAATAATTAATATTTTAAAAAAATATGAAAAAAATAAAAAGAAGCAAAATATAGAAAAAATAATTAAAGATTATAATGTTCTCTAAAAACAAGAACAAAAAAAAATATATATATGTATATTTTATAGGTGTAAAATATCAAAACAATTTACGATTATTTCAATTAAAAAAATTAAAAAAAAAACTCTATGAATTTAAAACAGCGTACTAATATAAATCGATAAATATATATATATACATATTATTTATATATATTCTAATGTATGTATGTACATTATTCACACACACACACACACATTATGTAAATTATTATAATTTAAAGAAAGCATCTAAACATAGCATTAAAAAAATGAAATCAAAACGCCGAATATTTTAAATAATTTCATGTGTATGTACAATACACACTAAAACAATACAAATAAAAACAAAATACCTACTTGCTACAAAAAATTTAAATTTCATATGAAAAAAAAAAAAAACAAAATTACCCTAACTAACACATGACATATAATTTTCAAAATTTCAAAATGCAAATTGAAAAATTCTACACGTACCCAATTTTCATTTTTAATTTAAAAATAATGAATTTTTTTTTTTTTTTTGGTTTTGTTTTTTTCAAACACATTAATTAAAAACGTTTAATCTTTCAAAAACAAGAAAGCATAAAATATAATTCAAATCAAAAAATAATTATTTTTTAAATATACACACATTACAAAAACAAAAACAAAAAAATGAATATACCTGAAGGACATTTGAAGAATAAAAAAAAAAAAAACAATTTATCATAATCACAATTTCAAAATAAAATTATGTATGTACTTTTGCTTGTAAAAAATAAACAAACATAAATAATATATCCTTCTTTACATATACATACATATATTCATAAAACATATTATCATGTACATATTATATGTAATTATATATGTTTACGTATAAGCTCATATACACGAACATATACTTATACAACATATATATATTAGACGTTTAATACATATGTGCATAAAAAATTGTCTGTACAAAAAAAAAAAAAGGAATGTTTCAATCAATTTATTTAATTATTTAATATTCAATATTTTCTTCTTTTTCTTTTTTTTTGTTTTTTAATTCGAAATTGTTTATAACACCTTATTTTTTTTTTTTTTGACAAGAAAAAAAAATAAATAAAAGAATAAATAAACAACAACAAAATATTCGAAACACATACAATCTATACATATTCATTTATTTTTCGTATACATGTACACATGTATGTATGTACGTATGTATATATATTCATACATAAAAAAAAAGAACACTAAAGCTTTAATTAATATGCAATTTTCTTTTGAATTTCTCTTCTTTATTCATAATTCTATTTTTACCCTCATTTTTTTTTTTTCATATCATGTAATAAATACTTTCTTTTTTCTACAAAAGAAACAAAAAAAAAAAAAAAAAAACAGCAATGTTTTTCTTAATTTAATTGAATTTGCCTTTAAGAGTTTTTTTTTTTTTCATTTTTGTTTCATGTATAAAAAATTTTAAAGGAAATATTAAATAAGAAAAATGATTTAAGGTCGAACATTTGATTCGAAATAAAAAAATTTAAAAACAAAAAAAAAAATGTTTTTCCTGTTAAATATTTGCTTTTCATTAAAAATTGAAAAGTTATTCGAGTAAATTTTCCGTTTTTTTTTTTATTTTTTTTTTCACAAAAAAAAAGTTTCCAGACATTTTCCATTCATGTATGTTGAGTTTTCAATACATTTATAATTTTTTTTTTTATATTTTCTCTTTTTTTTTTTTTTTTGCAACAAAATAAACATGAAAAATAACTTTGTGAAATTTTTGTTATTGATTGAAATTAAATGTGTAAAAATTTTTGAGTAAAAAAAAAAAAAGAGACAGAAAAAAAAGGATATTACACGTATTGTTCATTAGAATATTATTGGTTTCAGTTTTTCAAGGAACAAACAGAAAATTAACAAAAACATTCTTTAAAAAAGTTTTGAAAAGTTTTTAGTATTCGATTATAAATTTGCAATTCCTATTGAAGATTTGATTTTTTTTAAACATTTTTGTTTTTTTCAGATTTATGCAAATTTTTAAAAGCCTACCTACATTCATAGTTCTATAATATGCAAAAACATTTTTTTTTCTCTTCAAATTTTCATATTATCCTGTTTCTTTTTTCTTTCTTTTTTTGTGGAATTAAATTGTTAAAGTCATTTCAGTGACGTATCTTTTGTATTATTTTTACTATTATTTTTGTAATAATAAATTTTTGAAATTTCTTGAACAATTTATCACAGACAAATTTATATTACATATATTTTTTTTAATTACTTTTTGAAACTTTGTCAATATAAATTTCCAATACCTACCCACGTTCAAAATATTCTATATTTATTTATTTATTTTTTCTAATTGGAAAAATTTTCTAAGAAGTTTTCTCATATTTGTATGTATTTGAAATATAAAGATTTATTTCTTTATTTTTCTTTATTATTATTTCAAAATAAAATGTCCTTGATACATATTATATGTATGTTACATGCGTGTATGTATGTACATTCTGTATGTATGTATTCCTTAAGCAATATAACATATAAAAAATACAATTATAAAATAAAATACAAAATAAATATATAAAAAAAACAAATTCAATCCATGCAAAGTCAATTTTTCACATATTATACTGAACAACACCATTCTCTCATTACAAACATACATACATATACAAAAATGCCAAAATCAAAAACTTTCAAGTGTCAAAAAATAATAATAAAAAAAGAAAAATTTTATTTTTATTTTCATTTATTCTTTTAACAAAATAAGAAATTTTCTTTTTTCTTTTAAAAAAAAAAATATTCTCACACATGTTGTTTTTATAGAATTTAGAATTTTCTATAATTTTTTTTACTTTTTCTTTTTTCAAAATTTATACTAAAGTTTTTAAATGTATCTCTTTTATTTTACTTTTTTTGTACTTTATTATATACATAAATATGTTATTGTGTCTCTCTGTTTATATACAATGAATGTACCTATATACATATAATTTTTTTGTTATTATTTCTTTTTTTCTTTTTTTTTGTTCTTGTGAAAATTTTCAAGACTAACTGGTGAATGGTGTATTTTATTTTATTTTTATTTCTTTCAAAAAAAAAAAGAGTACTCCTATAATACAAAAAAAAATGCTTATAAAAAAAAAATAAATAAATAATATATAAACTTTTAAGTGTAGTTTTTTTTTTCATATTATTTTATATTTCTTTTGACTTTCATGTTTTTTTTTTTTTTTTTTTTTTTTGCAAAATGTCTTATAGCTGTATTTGCACAAAAAATTTTCAAATTTATTTTATTATTTTTATTTAATTTTCCATTTATTTGATTTATTATTTATTTGTTTTACTTCAATTGAAATTTAATACTAAATATTGTGAAAGTATATATACTGTACTTTGTCACTTTGTTGTTTGTTTTTTTATTTTACCTTTGAAACTTGTGCCCTTGTCAGGAAAAACAAATAATAAAAAAAATAAAAATCAACAAAATTGAAACATAATTCATTTGAAGAAAATGTTTTTTTTTTTTTTCAGTAAAATTTAATAAATTATCTCTGTACAAAAGTTAAGCATCACATACGTCCACGTAAAGTCCTTTCTATAAGCTTTTGAAACTATGTATATGTAAGTTTACTGTAGAACTATATTATATGAGGCGTTCCATATCAAAACTCGTCTTATCCACTTTTTATCAAAATTGAACTGAAAGCACTAACGGTTTCTTCTGAAAAGAACTCAAATAAAAACCAAAATATTATCACATAAAAATTTATCTAATCCTTCAGATTCATTCAATTAAAAATTACTTTTTTTTGCAAAACTTGCCTTATCCTTTGAAACTTGTCGTTTCAAAACAAAGAGTTAAAAAGTTTTTTGTGTTTATTGGAAAATCACTAATAAGTGATAAGACAAGTTTTGATATGGAACGCCTCATATGTATACATATCTTCAAAGGAATTCAAAACTAAAACCAATTAAATGTAATATTTTCTTAAATTTGTCAACAACAAACGATAAATCCAAATCTTTCCTTTGAAAAATTGACAATCTGGCAGTTTTGTGGAAGAATAACACATGCAATCATTATAGCAATAAGTTTCTAAGCTTATTAGAATTATATGCCACTCATATACTAAATAATTGCTATTTTAAATTGAAAGTAAAGCATTGTGGTTGTAAAATAAATTTTTTTTTTTGTTTTTTTTTTTTAAAAAGTGTTTCACTTTTGTACGAGAAAAGATACAAATAGGAATCTTTTATTTTAATATATCAGCTCACACTCTTACTTATCTTACGACACATCAATTTATTTTTTAATTTTTATAAATTTTTTTGTTATTTCAAATTAAATTTAATTTAAGATTTACTGTCTTAAATTATCTTCTTGACATACAGCAACAAAATTTGTTACATAAATTTTTTTTATATGCAGACATGATCTTAAATTTGATTGTAATTTGAAATAAAAAATAATTCAATAATAAACATTAAAAATATAATTTTAACTCAATTTACATATTTTTTTTTTTTCTTTATCACACAAAATAAAATTAAAATAAATTACATAATTAAAATTAAGACAAAATATATATATTTCTCTATTTTTTGTACATATTTTATTATACAACAACTCAATATAATTTAATAATTTATTTTAAAAAAATTTTATTTAATATATATTTTATTTCATTTTTTTTTTTTTCCTTATCTTCTTCTTTCATTTTTGGTTTCACTTCTTGTTGTTGCTCTATGTTCTATAAAATTATAAAAAAAAAAAAAAAATCAATTTTTGAACAAACAAAAAAAAAAATGAATAAACAATTGATTATGCCTGTGTTGTTTGCTGAACGTATACAAAAAATAAAATATCTGCTGGATATCAAAAAAAAAATAAAAATAAATAAATTACATGAAAATAACAAAAAAAAAAAAAAAACACATATCTTAGAGCAACTTTGGGTCAAGGTATAAGGTCAGGTTGTGGCGTTGTACCAATAACCGGACCAGGTGGACTACAACAACATTACGCCACTGGTGATCGACGTTCCAGTGGCAGTTTAAGGGTAAGTAAATTTAAAAAAAAAAAACAAAAAACAAAAAAAAACAAAGTTAGTACATAATTATTATTTCATTTTGTTTAGATTTTTATATTACAATAATAAGTATACTAAACACAATGAAATAATAATAAATAAAAAAAATCTAATATAAGTATTAAGTAGATCATATATAAATTTAATCCTTGCTGTATGAAAATTGATTATTGTTTAATTGAAAAACAAAAATCCTTAAGTAATTTTGGCAAGTATATTAAAACAAAATAAAAAAGAATGAAAATAATAATTTATGTTTTTTTTTTTTTGTTTTTTTACAATATTCTCTTCCATCTATTATAATTAAATTTCTTATATATATCTATAAACTGCTTTAAGTGTTATATGTTTATACAAATATACAAATATATATATACATAAATAAATTTTTTCTTATATTATACATACATATATTAATTGTGATATATATTTTATATAATGCACTAGTGCTTTTCTTCTTTTTTTTTTTAAATTTGATAGAAAAAAAGTCAAACAAAAACTTTTCTTATTTTCTTTTCTTTTCTTTGAATTTAATTATTTTTATTATTTGTAAATTTTCAATTCAAAAAAAAAAAAAAAAAAAACGCGCATGATTTTGAAAAAATATAATAAATAAAAATTATATTATATGAATATTTTAATAAATGTATGTGTTGCTTTGAACAATTTAATAAAAGAAAAAAAAAAACAATTCAAGAAAACAAAAAGCCTACATAAACTATATACGTATACAATTTTTTTTTTTTTTTATAAAACACAACTTTATTTTTCTTAAAAAATTAAATAACATAATATTTTTCTTGGTTTTTTTCTTCTCTCTATTTATTTTCGACAATTAAAAATAAACTTATACATAGAAATGAATTTTTTTTTTTATAACATAAAAGATAAAACACACATAAACACATATTTAATAGATAAAATATACTTTCAAAAAAAAAAAAAAAACAAGAAACTGTGATCTGCGAAATTTTTATTAATTAAATTTGATTTTTATTTATAAATTAAAAAAAAAAAAAAACAGACTAAAAAATAAATGAATTAATTTACATAATTATATACCTACTAAAACTTCCAATAACTTTGTATTAGAAAAAAAAAAGCATTTTTTCCATACACTTATTGACAAATACAATTTTGATTATTTATATATTTTGATAAATAATATTCTATACATACATATATTGTACATAACTATATACATACTTATATATAATTGAAACAATGTATTTATTAATTATTTATTTACTTTAAATTTTGAAAAATAAACAAAAATCAAAGTTTAGAAAAATTATCATTATAGTCATAGTGAAGTATATATTTAAAAAATAATAATAATAATAATAATCTTAAGTAATGTAATTTGTAATAATTTATTATCCTTAAAGGACTATATAGTTAGAATCGATTGCAATTATTTTTTAAAAAATTTAAAAATTTCTGAATCAAAAAAATTCTCGTAAATCTTCTGTGTCAATTTAATATTTATGTATCTAATTTGAAAGTTGATTTTCTATAAAGAAACAACAATATTGATTATTCTTTGATGGTTCTCATTTGAAAGTTTATATATGCCATATGGAAAAGTTTGAAAATATAAGCATATAATTTTTATTTATCATATTTTTTTCTTTATAAAATAACTTTTTTGAAAATGCCTATTTGACACAAGAAATACGATTTTTTCTCGTTATGAATAAAATTAAGAAATTAACATACCAAATTTCTTATAGGATTTGAAAAATATCCTTTTTTTTTTTTTTTGAGAGTTCAATAAAGTTTTATACTTTTCAAATAAACTGCAGTACATATCTAATAATGCTTTTGAAATAGAACATACATATTTAATTTTTTTATATGAATCATTTTCCTTCTTTCTTTTATTTTAACGCGATAAAAATAAGTTTCTATAGATACTAATCTCTATTTCTATTAAAAATTAAAAACCCATTAAAGTTTTTTTCCCTTATTTTTAGACTCGAATCAAAAAATGTCCTTGAATTTTTTATAAATAAATTTTAAGTGAATGTGTTGTATTTTATAAAAAAAAAAAAATTTCTTGTTTATTTTTATTTAAAATATAAAAACTTACCTATGATTTTATAAGTTTGATAAAGGATACGATTAATAATCATAAAT
The DNA here is from genome assembly GCA_932526495.1 of Bombylius major. Classification (NCBI taxonomy): domain Eukaryota; kingdom Metazoa; phylum Arthropoda; class Insecta; order Diptera; family Bombyliidae; genus Bombylius; species Bombylius major. Next base: position 38,869,273 of record OW052046.1, read on the forward strand.
CAAAATATTAAATTAATGTTATATTTAAACTGTGTGTATAATAAAAATAAATAAGGATAAAAATATAAATTATAAGTTAAAATATATAATTTTAAAAATAAAAAATAAAAAAACAAAATCATAAAGTAAAATAAAATATAGATACATTATATATTTTCAGAGAATATTAATTGTGTAAAATTTCCTATCGTTTAAGTATATACATATACATATCTTCAACACATACATACACTACGTAATCATCCAAGAACAACAACAACAACAACAAAACAATTTAAAACAAAACAAATAACACAAAATAATGTTCCAATTATTTTCAATAAATAATCAAAATTTTACATTTATTACCTTGACAAAAAAAAAACAAAAAAAAAACACACATATTTTATAAAAATAGATCAAAAGAGAAAGGAAAGGAAAAATATTGAAAAAGGATAAAAGCTATTGAAATCAAATCATAAAATCTAATTTATTTTATTCAATGTATTTATATAGTTAATAAAAAAATTTATTCAAAGACAAAAAATAAAAATAGTATTAAATAAATGAGAAAACAAAAAAAAAAAAAACAAAATATAACAAAATAAATAATTAACACATAGTTTGAAATTTCATGATAATAATTCAAATGTATACAATATATTAATGGTCTATAGTTATAAATTCTTTAAAACAAAAAAAAAAAAAAAAAAAATAAATAAAAACAAAAGTTAATCACTTATAAAAATGTATGGGTAAGTTAAAATTATAGTTTTATGTATGATGAAAAAATAAAACGGATACTAATTATTACACTAACATTTACTAAAAAAAAAAACTTAAAAAAGGATAAATAATTAAATATGGAAAAACAAATATTAAAATAAATGATAAAATGAAACAAAAGCAAAAATATAATTAGTAAAAAAAATTGAAAAATTTAAACTAAAAAGTGTTAAAAATATATTTTAACTTTTTTTTTTTTTTTCAAAAATAGATATTCAAATCAAATATGAAAAATTAAAAAAATTACTATCTAAATATATTTAAAAAAAAAATGAAAGAAAAAATAATAATTATTATTATGTTGTAGCTAAATGAGAAATTCAATTTAAATTAAATAAATTGTAAGTGATAAATGAAATACAATAAAGTAATATTTAAAATAAAAATATAAATTCAAATCAATTTTATAAATAATTAGTTTTCGAAAACAGAACAAAAATAAAAAATGTAAAATTATTTTAGAATCACGCATACGTTGAAAGGCTGTAATTTCTCAAAGAAAAACAAATTACATCAGCAGGACGACGACTACTTTGAACCATCAGAAAAAGAAAAATATCTTGAAAAACCATATATTTATTGGATGGAAAGTATATTAAATACAAAAAAAAAAAAAAAAAAAAAAAAAAAGAGTTACTCTTTAAATAGAAAAAAAAAAGTACTGTAAATTTCAAAAATTAATTGATTTCGTAAACAACATAAAACTAAAAATAAAAAATATAATCCTCTTTGCGTTATTTTTATTTTTTTTTTATTTCTTTTTTACTATAACGGTTAAAGGTGTCCCACTGTGAGTAACATTTTTAATTGTAAGTGCCAATTGATTGGAATTTTTTTTTTTTTTTTATATATATAAAAACAATATGTCCCCTTTCCTGTAAATTAAAACATCAAAGTCACAATATATTCAAATAAGAAGAAAAAAATAATAATCCTATCACAGACATATGTGTAGTATACATATTTCAGAAATTACTTTTTTTTTTTTCATCTAATAAAAAAATTTTCATTTTAAAAATTATAACGTTATTCATAAATTAATACACATTTAATTACATATTTTTAATTAATAACTTATAAAGAAAAAAAGTAATTAAGGTAAAAACTTTATCCTATATAAAATGAAAATTAAACAATACATTTTATTTTCTTTCTTCTCTTTTGAAGAACAACAAGAAAATTGTATTTTAAATTTATTTACAAAAAAAAAAAAAAAATTAATTCAATGGAAATTTTTCAAAAACAAAAACAAAAAAGAAAAAATCATTAGTCAACATGAAACAGGTAATTAATAAAATATAATTCAATAACATGATATCCATATTGAATAATTATTTTTTATTTTATTTTTGTTTTTTTTTTTTTCTCTTAAAAGAGCACAAAAGCAATCATCAGACAAACAATTTGAAAACATCTTTTTAAGAATTGATAGAAAAAAAGATTAAAAAAAAAAAATTGTAAAACAAATAAACAAAAAAGAAACTTGAAGCAGTTATGGATATTATTTTTTTTTGCATTATTATTTATTTATTTTTTTTTTTTTTTGTAAATAAGATTTAAGGGAATTTAATTTGCTTATATTTTTTTATTTTTTTTATAAGATATATTGAGAATATTTACAATCAAATATAATATTACATGAATAATTAATTATTATACATATATAAAAATATACTCTTTTTTTTTTCTGTTTTGTTCAATTTTTCATTCAATATACATTTCAACATGATAGATATCTGCATGGAAAGGATCTCAGGTATATATTCATACAAACAAAATACGTATTTATTTATTAATGAAATAAATTATAATTAGAATTTTGATATTTATATTTAATAATAATAATATAGTGTAGTAATTTATTAAATAACATCTAATTTTTTTTTACTCCTTTGTATTATATTTTTCTTGATAATTTTCATATCCTTATTTTTTTTTTTCATTTATATATTTTTTTCTTTTCTCAAAAACTCAGGGATCATTATCAAAAGCTTTTCGTTTTAATACAAAATCACGTACAGAAAAATCATTTGGTAATTCAACATCACCAACACCATCATATAGTAGTAGTAGTGAAGGTGGTATTTATGCAACAATTGGACCATCACCAATATTACCACCTCCACCACCGCCAACAACAGCACCACCACCTCCACCACCATCTCATCGTGTTAGTGCACCACCAACTGCTGATTCATCATCATCATCTTCAATAACAAATATTCATAATAATAATGGTAATAGTAATAATTCTCATCATAATCAACAAAAATCATCATCATCATCATCATCAGCAGGAACAGGAACAGGAACAGCATCATCTTATGGACAACATAGACGAGTTAAAAGTATTAGTGATATTGAAGTTGTTGCCGCAACACCAGTATGAGAATTAAAATTAAAAAATTATTTTACTTTTGATAAAAAATGAAAATATAAAGTGGAAAAAAGAAACAAATAAAAAAAAAAAACAAAAAACAAAATAATTATGATGATTCTGATTTATTATATTAAATTAAATGAGAAATTTATGGTTTTTTTTTCTTCTTTCATACTTCAAATGCTTCAAGTTAGAAAATTTATAGTTAAATAACAAGGACTAAAAATAAAAAAAATTTTCAAAAAAATAAAAAAAAAAAAATAATAATAATAATGAATATTCAGAAAAGTATTACTATTATTTTCAATTACAATTTTGAATGGTATGAGAAAAATATTTTATTTTTATTTATTTTGTTTTTGTTTTTGATTTTTCATTTCTAGACATTTTTTTCTTCCTTTTTTTTTTTTTTTTTTTTAATTATTGATGCTGGTTTTCTTGTAAAACAAAACAAAATCAATTTACTTCTTAAATTATAGATACATAATTAAATTTTGCAATATGAATGTGTATAGAAAATTATATAGCTTTAGGTTGATTTTTTTTATTATGTATTTCTTTATTATTATTATTTGTTTTAAATTCTTTTATAAAGCAAAATATAAAGTACTTTAATAATTAATAACGGTTTACAAACATATATATACAAAAAGAGAAACTATACAAAAGGATATTCCAATTAAAACAAAACAAAAAACAAAAAAAAACAAAAAAGTTTTCCAAAAAAATATTTCTCATATAAATTAATTACAAATAATTGAACATGCAAATTAATTTTAAATAAAGAAGAAAAAAAAAAGTATATTTTATTTATTGGAAAAAAAAAAAGAAGAACAAAATAACAAAAAATATAATATACTATATGCAATTAATTAACATACAATACAACAACAACAAAACAAAAAACAAAAAAACATTCATGATCCTATATTAATTCGTTCAATTATTTAATGATCACAATTTAAATAGATTGTTATTTTAAAAAAATATATATACATATATGTATGTACATATATAATTGAATTAATAATTTTTCAATTTTACCTTTATGTTTTACAATTAAATACTTTTTTTTTCATTTTAATTAATGAGAGAATGAATACCTTTGAAAGACAAAGAAAAAAAAGCAAAAAAATACAACACACATATATTACATATTGAAATACAAGTACATACAAGTACATACGTATCATTATTACGTATAGACATTTATTTAGAAATGAAAAATATAGCTAATATACATATACTCGTATGTATATTTTGACATGTACCTATGTACTTGAGGATTATTACAGTCGGGATCAAAATTGAGAGGACACTTGTTTAAAATAAGGTTTTAGAAAAGAAATTCTGATTTTTAAAAAAAAATGTTAATTATAAATATTATTATGGAAAATAAAAATACAAAGATTGACCAATATTTATGATCAATAATAATTAAATTCATTAACCGTTAGTAATTTTAAAAAATAATTGTTTTGAATTGATAAAATCCAAATGTCCTCTCAATTTTGATCCCGACTGTATATCTACTAATTTAAAAAAAAAAAAAAAAAAATAGGTAAACAAAAGAAAACATATTTATAAAATATATTATTATAATATCAAATTTAAAAAAAAAAAACAAAAAAACCAAATGCATATATTTTTTAACACAATAGGTATATATACATATATAGTACATACACACATATATACATATACAAATTAAAATTATTACAAAAGATACTTTTTCCAAAACAAAATAAATCTTTTTTATATTATGGATGAATAATTTTTTTTTCCCTATATTTAAAAAATGTATACATTACTCGTGATATACAAATTTTTTTTTTTATTTTTGATCTGATCTCATTAAAACAAATTATTTAAAAAAAAAAAAAAAGAAGAAATTTTCAATAATCTTTTACAATAATAACAACAACAGCCCAAAATGTTTAATTAAAACCATATACAATTTCAATTATAAATACTAAATACAAAAGTGAAATTATTGATTAAAAATAAAAAATCATAATTAACTGATTAACAACCAAAAAAAGGACATATTTTTACTTTAAAAAACAAATATATGTATACATATAAAATCAAAAATATTCAATAAATTAACAAATATACAAAATAATTAAAAAATATCATACCGCATTACATACAACATACGTAATATAAAAATATTTATTGGTTCAAATTTAAAAAATTCAATTAAAAAAAACACACACAATCACATTCTACTATGTAAAATTACATTTAATATATAAATATTCATAATAATGAATGTTAATCCTTATAAATAAATTACAATTTACAACAAAATTATCAAAGCAAAATAATAATAATGAAAAAAAAAAAAAAAAAAACAAAACACAAATAAATACATAAATAAAATAATTACTTGCATGGTTTAAAAAAAAAATAGAACCAAAAAAACAACAACCACAATTTAAATAATAAATAATTAATTAAATAATAATATAAAAATACCAATTAATCACTGAAAAAGGAGCTTATTGAAAAAACAAAAATTTAATAATTAACGTGGTAAAAAAAAAAAAGTAATAATAAATAAATATGTACCAAAATAATTATTTCAACTTTTTTGTAAGCAGTGTTGTCCACCTCATTTTGTTTTAAAAGTTAAAAAAAAAAACTCTGAAAGTGTGTTTTACACGATAACCACAAATTCAAAAAAACAAGAATAAAGATCCTTCCTACTTAAATTAATAACATTGCATAGGTGTGGGAACAAAGCGGAAATGATTTCAAATTAACTTCAAATAAAAATCCTTCGGAAAAAGTTTCACACACCAAAGCATCATTTCGGCACATTAACGCGTCACAATAGTCCATAATATTTACCTAAATAAAAATTAATACATATGTACATACTTTAATGTGGTTAATTAACACATTACATCTATCAATTGTTTCTTTATTTTTCAATATGACGTCAAAATTATGTATTTTTCAATTTATTTCAGCTTAAAAGGTGTAAAAAAGTGAAGTTTTTTTTTATGAATGATGGGTGAAATGTAAAATAAGTGACGTCATATGAATGGAATTTCTTTTCTATCAGAAACGATATACAATGAATATAGGAACTTTTCTTCCATCATGCTACCCGTATAAATTAGAATATGCATATCTTCTTCATAAAGTAAGCCCAAGCTATAGAAGGATCGAAACTGGTAACTTTTCCCTACCATTTATTCAGTACATAAATGCATTTTTAGATAAATTTTTTGTTTGTTTTTTAAATCATTTTTCTATCGTTTTTCATCATAATTTTGCTTGTACAATCAATCAATTTTTTTTTCGAAATTTATTCTACATCACTTACATACAAAATACTTTAAAAAAATATATATAAACCGATAAATTTCAAAGTAATTTAATTAGATAAAAATTTAAAAAAAAAAAAAAAATAATAAAATAAAATTAATAAAATACTAAATATACTGTTACACATTTTAAAATTGTTATGCAAAATATACATTTATACATATTATATACATTTTATTATTAAACTTACAAAGTACATATTCGAAAAAAAAATCAAATATCATGAATACATTAAAAATATACATTATTAAAATACATTACATAACTACATATATACATATTAATAAATTAATTACAAAATGTGCAATTTCAAAAAAAAAAAAAAAATAAAGTAAATAGAGAAGAAACAAAAATAATATAACAAATAATTACTTTTATCTCTTTAAATGATTATCATGTTAAATAATTAAATAAATAAATACGTATAGCAAGTAAATATAAATAAATAAACATAAATATGATATATCTTTTCTGTATGTGTAATATCAATATGGTTGTACAAATATAATCAAGAACAAAAATTAATGAAAAATATTCAATGGTATATTTACATTTAATACTAAAAAAAAAAAAATAATAATTAAAATAATAATTTAAAAAAAAAAAAAAAGTATCCCACGTACACAAATTAATGAGAAAAGAAAAATTTAAAGGCTATCCTTTGTGCAATTTTTTATAGGATTTCAGCTTAGAAGTAAATTACATATAAACGAATCAATAAGTTTTTCAAAATTGTCATAAATCCAAGAAAAACATTACTTTTCCACTGAAAACGTAGATGGATGGATCTTCTCTACCATCAGTAGGTGGCCTTTTCCAAGTTGCTAAAATTTAACAGTTCGTTCTATTTTTGACCATTGTCAAAAAATTCATCTTTAAAGTCAAATATCTCGGAACCCAATTTCAATGAGATTAAGAAAATCCCTGCAATAGGGCGAAATTAAAATGATGTCAAATTTAAAAGCCATACTAATCAATTTTGTTAACGTCAGAATTTTGAACTCTTATATTATCTTGGGTTGTCTTGCACTATGTGATGTATTTAAAGTTTATACTACATTAGTTAGTAGACCCTTTACAGAATATTCTGGTCAAATTTCAGCTTCCTAATCCCAAAAATGAACCATTTTTTTACGTTAAAATTGATGCGTGTATTGTAAAATTTAAACAAGAGAACGATCTGTTAAACGTTAAAATAACAAAGTATTCCCATACAATTTTTTTTTTTTGTTTTCCAAAGAGTCTATACTTGAATTTCTAATTTTTGAAATTAAAAAGAATAAATTTTTAAGATGCGCGTAATATGTATGTACATGGAAAATTTCAAATTTATTCGAATTTCTGTTACCCATATTTTTTTTTTTCTTCGTTGAATTGAAAACTTAATCAAACCAAGAAAAAAAAAAAAAAAAGTAATTATTATTAATAAATAAAAAGTAATCAAATATTTATTCTTGATTAAATATATGAAAAAAACTATAGATTAAAATTTATAATTATAGAATTTAAAAAAAAAAATTAAAAATAAAAAAAGAAAGAAAAAAAATTAGGAAAATTCATATTTTTGATGTTCAGTAAATTATTATAATGTACTAAAGCAAAGTATTCAATATTTTTTTACATAATAATAATAAATTAAAACTAGAAGAAAAAGAAAAATATCTTTATTCAATCAAAATTTAAATTAGGTACATAAATCACTATTATAAAGTATAAAGACCACACTTCTTTTTTCTTTTTTTTGTTCTTTTCTTCAAATTGAATTGACATACAAAAAAAAAAAAAAAACTAAAAAAGCATGTAAATGAGAAAATTTCAAAATTAAAAAAAAAAAAATAATATTCAACTAAAAATAATTCCTATAAATAATAATTATTATCTAATAAGCACTTTAAAGTAAATATTAAGCAAAAACAAAAAGAAAAAGAGAACAGAATATAAATGTATATTTTTACGAAATTTAATACAAGAACTGATTACTGAACCAAAAAAGAAGAAGAAGAAGAAAAAAAAGTATTGTAATAAATATAATTGAAATATTGAACAAAAAATCAAATAAAAATCACAATGTTAAAATTTAATTATGTCTAATTAAATAAATTATAAACAAAATTTAATATTATATATGTAATATTTTAAAAAGAACATTAAATGCATATAGGTACATACATATATTTAAAAAAAAAAAATATTTAAATTAAATTATAAAAACTAAAAATTATTTATTACAACAACAAAAATTAAATTAAATCAAAAATAAAAAACCTTAAAAAAAGAAAATGAAATTAAAATGAAAATGTATATCTTTATTAAATAAATGAATTGTAAAATGTTTTTTTTTTTTCTCTTTTCGCAATTTAATTAAATAAAAATTTATCAACATAAAGGATAATTATTATTTTGAATAATTAATCAATTTTTTTTTTCTACCAAAAAAAAAAATAGAAAGGATAATATAATTACAACACAAAAGAAAATTCCAAAAAAAAAAAAAAAACCAAGATAAGCATATTTTTTATGTGTTGAATTTTATTTGTTTTATTTTTAAGATATATTCTTTTTTTTTTTTTTTTTTTTTTTTGAATAAATTATTTATTATATTAATTTTGTTTTTCTCATGTGATTAAGAAAAAAAAAACTTGAAACTGTATAAACAATAAAATAAATCTCATACAAAAAAAAAAACATACATATAAGTATATAAATAATTAAAGGCTATTTCCAAAGTTTTATTCCATTTTTAATAATTTTTTAATGATTTTTTTTTTTTTATAAAATTTTCTATAAAACTTTACAAAAACAACAAAAAACAAAACAACTAAACAATTAAAAAAAACTAAATAGAAGCATGTTTTTTTTTTTTTTTTAACTTTATGGAATTATTAAGATTTTGTAATAAAAATAAAAAAAACAAATTTTTTTTATTCTTAGTAAATAATTTTATTTAAAAAAGTAAAAAAAAAATGTGTTTTGTTAATTTCATTTTTTTTTTTTTAAATTTATTATTTGATTTTGATACAATTATCAACACAAAAATAAAGCAAATTACCTTTTATCCTTTGAAGTCCTATTACGACATTACTGCATACTTGCAACACTAATGTCGTATTTAAACCTTGTGTTTTTTTTTTAAAACAAGAAGGAGAGAATGCAACTCAGCATTATTGGTAAATGAATGACTAAATTTCATTGTGTGTTAAGGATAGAACTTTTGTATTTTACAAAAAATTCCTTGTGTCACATGGAAAAATTAATTTAGGAATAATTATTTTCTTAATGCAGTATTGTAGCGAATCTACAAAGAAAATGGGTACCTCTTTTAACGCCAACTGCCATTGCTGCAGGGAGGTCGAAGAGAAAGAAGCCCTCACCTACTATCTCTGCAACTGCCAGAACAAGGTTCCAGAAATTGGAAAGCTCCCTTTTCAAAGACCTTAATGAAATATCAAGTCACGATCAGATACATAATACGTTTCCTGAATAAAACAGAATGGTTATAAAAATCTTCTACTGGTATGTCAAACGTCATTTCATATATAGGATTACGCGAGGTGTATTATCAAAACGGCACTCTCAGTGTTAATTGGGTCTTTGGAAGCTTCCAAGAATCACCACGTTAACCAATCAAACAACCATTACAGCGAATCTATAGAGAATGTCACAGTTTCATCATCAACTAGTTTTTTTTTCAAATTATATCCTGAATGCGAAGCTAATTTTTTTTTTTTTGTTGAATCACAATGGAATATTACTTTTGTCATTACAAAGTTGCTGCATTGAGATAAAAAGCAAGATTGAAAAATTTATGGGGATAAAGAAAGAATTTAGATTTGACTTACATACGTCAGTTCAACGAAATTTAAAGTATTATACCTACACCTGTACTTTATTGCTCATGTTCTAAAAATGTTCACCTTTTCTTTAGAATAAAACGTCAAAAATTTTACAAAATAGAAATTTATATTTATATATCATCCTGTTCAAGTGAATTGCAGTACAAAAAGCTTTACATTAAATTTTAAAACACATTATAAAAAAAATTTTCTTCTTCACAATTCAAAATTCAGTTTTTTACCTCTCAAAAAAAATATATATATATGTATGTATATAATCATCGATAATTTCAAATCTAGTATTTTCTTCTCTCAAAATGGTATAACAAAAAAAAAAAAATGAAACAAGAAACAAAAACAAAAAATTTATCATGTAATTTGTTGAAAATAAATTAAAGCTTTTCTGCATTATGCATATAAATGAATGGTTCCAAATCTTGTGGAATTTGTCCTGTATAAGGAATTTTATTTAAAGCTATACAACGAGCCGATAAACATTTTAATGTTGTTAAACGTAATTCATGACGTTTAATAAGATATCCGACAACATCTATTTAAAAAAAAAAACAAATAAATAATTAAAAAACAAAAAACAAAAAAAAAAACATAATAAATTTCTGCGACTTCGAAAACGTCAGATAATCGTCAATTAACGTAATTCAGCAATACAAAGTTTTAAGCTGAATATCGTCCATTGACGATCATTTCGTCGGTTTGCAAGAAAAGTGGCACAACTTAAAATCGAAATTTTTCACAATCGAAGTTTTAAAATAATGATTCAGTTCAATATTGTATAATAATATATAATATATTGTGTTCAATTTAACAACTTATGTTATTAGTAGAGTATAATGTTAACCAAAAAAATATCAGACTGTTTAACCAGATACAATGCCTCTTTTTCTTTTGCATCCTCGAAAATTCACGTTTTTAAGTTGTGCCACTTTTCTTTCAAACCGACGATTTGACGTTCTCGAACTCGCACTTTGTTTCATAACTTACGTAACTTTCCTAATTCAGCAGCTGTTAAACCATTCTTATTAACTGCATCTAAATGAATTCCAGCTTCTATGAATGCTTGCATTACACTTTCAACAGTAGTCATTGTTTCGCGATCAAATGATCGAACCTTCAACGAAAACAAATAAACAAACAAAAAGTTAATTTTCAATAAAAAAAATAAATAAATAAATAAATTTCCTAAATAATAGAAGAAAAAAAAATATATCAATAAGTACAAATATTTACCGTCATAGCTAACATATGTAATGGAGTATTTCTATCACAGTCTGTTGCATTTACTTGTGCACCACAATGTATAAGTAATTTAACAGTATCAACACATGGAAAACGACATACATCACTTGTATGAAAATCATCAACTGGTTCAAGACCATTTACAGCCATATGTAATAATGTTTGTCCACCACGTAATCTAATATTCATTTTATTAACATTATAAATCAATTGCATTAAATTATTTAAATCATTCTTTTGTATTGTTTGTTGTGATTTTAATAATTTTGCTGTTATTGTTATTATATATAATGTTGTTAGAAAATTTTGTTCAAATTCTTCCTGTATACGGGAGAAAAATAATGAAAACAACAACTGTGAATATAAAGTGAATTTAACAAAAAAATTTTTAATTAAAAATAATAATAATAATAATAATAATTAATTTAATAAAATAAATCAACAAGAATATAAAGAAAGAAAAATATAAGTATGTATATAAAAAAAAAAAGTTCTTACAGCAATTACTTCAACATCATCTTTTGGTCCTGGTTGACGAGTTTTTTGTCGATTTGAATTTAATTCTTTAACGCAAGATGCTAAAACTGATAAAACACTGTTTAAACGTAATGGAATTCCAATATGAAGTATTTGAGAATAAAGTTGTGCAAATCTTAACATATCCCTTTCAACTGATATATTATTATCTTGTCGTAATTCCATTGCGTATAACCATAAGCTTTCACATCTATCAAATCTAGATTGATCTGCATATATAGCACCCCTGAAAAATAATAAAAAAAAATTATTACTACTTGAGTATGATTTAGCCCTTTTTTTTTTCTTTTTTTTTTTTTTGATGCATTCAAAAAGAAAACTTGAACATTCATTACAGGATAATGAAAGAATATCAAAATAGGAGCATATCTTCGACCGTCTATCAATTAAGCAAATTTTTCTGAAGATAACATTAGGTAACCATTGAAAAAGTCTAAAGTATCCTCAATTTTGAACCCGACTGTAAAATGTGTAACAAGGTACAAAAAACAAAAGGAGAAATCAGGGTGAATAAAAAAGATGATCCATTTTATTTCTATTGATAATAAACGGAATACTTCGTTCTCTTAGATTCTTAAGTCGTTGCTTTTTTATAAGAAATTCAGAGATAATGTGGCTCTGTTAACTCAGTTTGTGATACCAATTTTACGATCGCAATTTTTGACAATTAATTTACTAACTTGCGAGAAATAAAACAATAAAGGGGATACCATTTCTATCATTTCAGCTAGCTTTCTTGCTAGACGATTGAAGATATGATCCTATAATCTTGTAAATTTTTATTCAATATTTCAAAAATCACATACCGATAAACTATATGTTGAGGTAGATCTGGATATTTTTTACCCAATAATCTTTCTCTAATTGCCAAAGATTCCATATGAATTGAATTATTATTTAATTTAATTGCCTGTAAATCCTAATAAACACATAATAAAAAATAAAAACAACAATTAAAAAAAAAAAAAAAACAATATTGAAAAATACTAAATCTAGAATTTATTTTCACCTGTACTGTTTGACTTTCTATCCAATTATCATATGCTGGTATTGGCGTATTAATTATTTTCTTTATCACATTATTTTGATCTTCATATCTTAATTGCATGCCTAGCATTAAATATTTATAAGCTCTTTCAATACTGTAATTATCTTTGTCATTTGCAAATGATGCTCCCATTAATTCATAAGCGTCAATTTTCTATATTTTCAAAAAAAAAAAAAAATTATAGTATAAATTTTAAATAAAAACAAAAATAGTTAAAAATAAATTTACTTCTTGTTTAGTTAATAAACCTGGTTTACTAAAAAACATTTCCACAATATGTTCATTTGTTCTTTCGGCAGCTGTAAGAACTGGCGATAAACCTGTACAATTAAATTCAAATAGATAAAGAAAATTTAAATTTAAAAACAAAAAAAAACAAAAAACAAAAAACAAAGAATCAATAAAAACCCACCATATTCATTTGGTAAAATTTTAGCTTCATGTTCTAATAATAAATCACATATGTCTAAATGACCACATTCAGCTGCATAATGTAATGCTGTTGCACCACATAATGCTTGTTTATTAGGATCAGCACCACTTACTAACAAATATTCAACCTAAAAAAAAACACATTTAAAAAATAAATAAATAAATAAAAATATGTAATTTGTTTCTTCAATACTAACAATTTCTGTATATCCTTTATAGGATGAAATCATTAAACATGTATTATTATATGTATTCGCTAAATTAACATCAGCCCCATGTAAAACTAAATATCTAACAATATCAAGTCTTCCTGTAAAATAAGGAAAAAATAAAAATAAAAATACAATATGTTACAAAAAACAAATTTAATTTAAAAAAATAAATAAATAAATTTTCTTTGTATATAATAATAATATTAATCACGTAAATAAACAAATAGCACGCATTTTAAATTTTTCTCTTTTATTATTTTTCTTCTTTCTTTCTTTCTTTCTACACCACTTTCTCTACAACAGACAATTATCTGTTCTCATAACAGATATAAAATATATTCCTATGTCTTTTGTGTATTTTGTTATTTTTTTTTTCTTTGTACATACTCGTACATACATGTAAATTCTAAAAATATAATCGATGATCACATGTAAAAATGTTACACGGAAATTAATAAATTCTACTAGAACAATTTGTTGTTTTTATTAATTCTTCTATAAACTTTTAATTACAGGGAGTTCAAATGTTATATGATAAAAACAATATGGTACACAAAATTATGGAAAAAAAATTCCTCTGATATAAATACTTTGTGTGTCTCAAATCTCCTCTTTTTTTAAATGTCGCGAAAAATCTAAAATTTTCAAGAAATGACATGAACTGATTGTCTTAAAAACAAAACTATTTTGACTGTGATTTTCTTAGAATTAAGTCTAAAGTTAAAATTTCTTCATACTTCCTAGTTTCTTTCTTTAAAAAAAAAAAAAAAAGAAGAAAAAAAAAAACATACTCTACATTTTTCTAAGAATCAAAGTCTTTCGATTTTAAAGATTCATCAAAAAACAATAAATAAATAGAACGTTTTATCTTATGTTCCCGCTCTCTCTATTTTTCTTTTTTATTTTTTTTTTTATTTAATGAGCCAAATCGAAAGTATGTACAATTGTACATACATACATTACTTTTACCCTTTGTCCAAAAAAGCAAAATGAAATGAAAGTGCTTTGACCAATAACATTTACCTACATATTTTATTCCCTTTAAACTTCTTTCTCATATATTTTTTCTCTCTTTTATGTACCAGTTCCATTTCATTCCCTTCCCCTACTCTCGGAGGGATGTTTTCACAACTTAATACATTAAATTTAGAAAAAAAAATGTGTACATTTTCTTAAATACAAAATTTAAATTTCACTTATTTTCCTTAAAGCTAAAAAAATTTATTTTCCACCCTGTGCCCCATACCGCATACAAATTAACCATAAAAATCTCATAAATAATATAAATTGCTTTAATTTATAATTTGAATGTTGACAATGTACTTCTAATACCGATTATCATTTCTTTTTTTTTTTTTTTAATTTTTTCATAACACAAAGAAAAATGCATATTTAATTATTTTTAAAAAGCTTTTTTTTTTTTGTTGAAAAGAAAAATCACGAAATCTTCTCAAAAGAAACCCATTAATTTGTTTTTTTTTTGTTTTTTTTGATAATCTAATAAACAGTATAAGAAGCACGTTCTTGATTTATGAATATTTATTATTTAAATGATTTTCAATTGAACAAGGGAAAAAATAAAAATTTATAAAAATGATAAAAACAAAGAAAATTTAAATCAAAATAATCCAATTATTTATTTATTTATTATATTTTTTTTTTTTTACCTTCAAAACATGCTGCTCTTAATGGGGTTGAATGTGCTTTAGTTTTATGATTCATATTTGCTCCATATTTAAGCAATAATTTCACAATATTCAAATGTCCTTAAATTTTAATAAAATGAAAAAAAAAAAAAAAAAAAAAAAAAAAATATATTAAAAAAAAAATGATCAATTTTTTTAGTATTTCAGAATGAATAAATTTTTATTTTTTTTTTAAATTTAAAAATTTTTTTAAAAAGCAGGTTAATACCTGCTCCAGCTGCACACCATAATGCTGTTGCACCATGAACAATATGACCATCAAATTTAGCTATACATTCTTTTTCTAAATCAATTTTATATTTTGTTAATATAGCTTTTACAACTGTATATCTTCCAAGATTTGCAGCAACTGCCAAAGGTGTAAATGTTTGTCCATCACTTTCAACATAAAGCTACATATAAAAAAAAATGAATAGAAGAAGAAAAGTTAAATTCAAAAAAATATATATTCAATTAATCATAATTGTTTTTCTTTTTCTTATCTCTTAATTTTACCCTTGTATCTAATTTATTTTAGATACAGATACCTATATGTTTTCGAAAAACGCATAATATACATATACATGAATAAATGAAATTTTAAACATGAATATATACATGATGAAATTGTTGCAACATAAAAATTATTCATAATTATAAAAATATATATTAAACGAATCGTTAGTCATTTTTTTTTTTCATATATCTGATTAATTTTCAAATGAAAATTTTTTAGAATCGAAAAATAAAATTTAATACAAGACAAAAAAATTAATAAAAATGTATAAAATAGAATATTTTATTAATGATCTTGTATATCGCCAAAAATATATCACAGTACATATTTTGAATTACACTTTAAATCAAAATCCTTGGAGGTAACAAAATAAAATATTCAAAATAATTTATTTGTGATGTTTTTTTTTTTTTCTTAAAATTAAATGAAATTTTGAATATTTAAAATTTGTGAATAAATATTGCAATTTTTTTTTTAAATATTAGCTTTATAGAGAACATTATATCTTAAGAACTTTCATTTCATATTTAATTTGGTTTTGGAAAATTCTACTTATTGAAAACGATTGTGTAGAAACAAAAAAAAACAAAAAAACAAAACGTTAAATTGAAAAAAAGGAAAATTTAAAAAAAATGAAATTTTCGATAAAAAAGAAAAATTAGTTATTTTCTCCCAATATTTCTAAACCATTCCTAGAAACCACAAACTATTAGAATCATTGAAAATGAGAAAGGTTAAAATAATTTAACACCCTTAAAAGACCCAATTTAAAACAGATATGGGCACGGTCTTCTATCAGCCCAATTTTCTTATAATGTTCCATTTTTTTCTCTGAACTCAAATTGTACATAATGGAATGGACTGTGTCTTGTGTGGTTGGTTGGTTGACGTGGCGGTTTTCGGAATTTTTTGAAGACCCAATTAACACTGAGTATGCCATAATGGTAAATTATTATAGTCATCCTATTTCATTCAGAAATCGTATCATGTCTCTAACCGTGACTTTTGCTATTTCATCAAAGTCTTTCAACTCAAATTGTACATAATAAAGTTCATTTGTGTCCCATATATTTCGAAGATAATTATTTTAAATAGACTTGATTCAAATTTCAAATATGATTCATAAATTTTATAGAAATTAACATGAAAAAATTATCTCTCATTATTATTTTCAATTAAAAAAATAGGACAATCATGAACCAATTGATTTTATTGCTCTTTCTTTTATGTTGAATTCAATATGAGTAGGTGTCTGCATTTTTTTTTTTTAAATTATTTGTCATTTCGGATGAAGAAGATTTTCGTCATCATCAAAAAATAAACATCTTCACAAAGCTCATCACAAAGAAACATGAATTTTTGTATCAAAAAAATTTTAAAATGTTTAAGAATTTTTCATTTATAAAAACAATAAATATTTACAAAAAACAATTTAATTGTCATCGAACGTATTTCAAAAAGTAATTGCAATTATGTATTTATAATTATACACCAAAGAGCTATTTAAATACATATATGTAATTAAAATATTATTAAAAATTGGAATTTCTTTTGTTATAAGTGGCATATTGAATATACGTATTTTAAAAAAAATGTTCAAAACTGAAAATGAAATGAAAATCAAACCAAAAAAAAAAAAAAAAACAAAAATAATAAAAAAATTATACTTTTTTTTATTATTATTTTGATCCTCATAAAAATATTTTTATCGCGTATACGTTACGCACTAAATCAGAGTCAAGGTCTTTACACTTCCTACAGTCGATATGTCATGGTAATTCTAATTATAGAAATCCTTTGTCTTTTATAATTGAAAATTAAATTTAAATTATAAAAAAAAAAAGACATAATTTTTGTACATATACAGAATATTTATAATAAAATCTAATTACGACAAAAATAAAAAACACACTCGTGTTTTCAGATGACTTTAATAGAAAAATTTCGAGAAAATTATAAGGAGAAGAAAGAAAAAAAAACACACACACACACATCTTTTTCAACAACAACAACAACAACAACAAAAATAACTTTAGGTACCTACGTAGAAAATGAATTGATTCTCATGACAGTGCCATGTGACTACGTTTTTTTTCTTTTATTTTTTTCTTTATTTTCCCCAAAATTATTTTATTTAAAAATCACACATACATGAACAATGAATTTTCCTCTCTTTTACAAAAAAAAAACCCTCCCAACAAATAAGAATTCAACGGAAAAAAAATATTCAAAGATGTGTTCAATTAATTAACAAGAATGTATTTTAAAATATACAAGACAATGATCTATTTAAATGATCATACATATATGTATGTATGTACTATGTATGTATGTAAACATATAAAAACAACCAAAAATATATAATTCAACTATACGAGTATGTATGTACTTGTGTTGATGAAAAATTTTTAAAAATAAAATATAGCCACACGTTTTACGATATTTTTTCTTTATTTTGTTTCTTGATAAATTTTGATTTTTATTCGTTTTTTTTTTAATTTTTATTTTTCTCTGTCTTTCTTAAATTTTTACTATTTTTTTCTGATTTTGTCAATTTTATTTTTATTTTTTTTTTTTCTTATTAAATTTTCCTAGAAAAATTCGACTTTGGGTTTAATACAAAAAAAATACAAGCAAATATATTTTCGATTTTATTCTATAAAAAAATTAATTCTCTTGAAAAAAAAAAATCACAAAAACAAATTTAAAGTACACAATTATTTCATTAACTAAATTTAAGATAAATTTTCTCTAATTAAACAAAAAAAAAAAAAACAAATTAATTAATTATTAAAATTCATTACAATAGAAACAAAGTAGAAAAATAAAAGAAAAACGAATAAAAAAAAAAATTAAATTATTTAAAAAATTATCATCTAATATTCTCATCAACAAATAAATTTTCCCTTAAATTTTTGGCCATATTATTTGAAACAAAACAAACAAACAAAAAAAAATTGAAGAAAAAAAGAAATAAGAATAAGACGCACGTTGTAATTCACATTAAATCCATACGTCATACACGTGATTTTTTGGCACATTATTTACCCTATCATTTTGAATACTCGTTAGTTTTCTTTTCTTTTTTCAATACAATTTCGTTGTGTTTTTTTTTTTAATTCGTTTCAAAAAACAAAAAAAATTATCAAAACGCATTTAAAATCCTAAAAATTCCACAATTTTATGAAACAATAAAAATAATAATAATTTAAAATGAAAAGTGAACTAAAATATAAATTTCTTTTGGACATTGTTCTTGTAATTAGGTATAACGTATAATTTTTATTTTTAATTTTGTGGAACTTTAAAGATTTCAAAACAAAGGATAAAAAACAAATGATCCAGGAATAAATATCCATGTAATTATTGTTTAAAATTGTCGATTTCCTTTTAAGGATTTTTTTTTGTTCAAAAATTTATGTTGAAATTTATTAAAAAATTAAATGCCCATTTTTGTTTAAATTTAAAAATACGATTTTAAAACAAATACATATGTATGTTTTGCCCATTAAATAATAATGTTTTTATGATTTACAAACAAATATGAAATTATGTATCCCTATGAAGGAATATCTAAAACTTAGTTACCTAAAAAATTAAATAAAATTTAAACAAATAAGGATTTTATATTATTTTTACTTTTTATTATTTTTCATGCATTCTTAAATTAAGAAAATGTTAAAATTTTTTAAGTAATTCATAAATTGAACTTTTCTAAGTTGAATTTTTCAATTTTACTGTATTAAAGAATTAATTGAAAATTTATGCTATAGCTACACTTTGCAAAATATTTCAACTTAAACAAGTTCAATTGTATTTATTAAAAATCCTTAATTTGATTAAAAAAATTTTAAAACCAAACAAAAAAATTTCCAGCATTAATTCAAAAAAGAAAAAAAAATTATAAAAAACCAAAAAATAAATTAAAATCAAAAAATTAAGTAAACATTTTTGTTCAACCTAATCACCTCCTATTTTGAAAAAACAATAAAAATCGCATGGTTTCATCTTTTTTTTTTTCTTATATCCTTGAAAAAGGCTTTTCGAATTTTCTCAAATTAAAAAACAAACTTTTTTTTATGATTCAATTTTGAATTATTCGTAATTACCTGAAATAAAAATATGTATAAAACAATTTGTAATTAATTTCTTTTACGTATTCAATTATATTTATTACATGTGTTTAAAAATTGAAAATAATACATACATAGGTATGTACATTGTTTAAGAAAATAAAAAACAAAAGAAAAAGTAAGTAAATTAAATAAACAATTTTACGTATACTTACGTATATGCATAAATTACCGTTTGGTCAGCTGATAATAATCTTTGTATTTTATTTGAATTTTTTCTTTTCTACTCTTAAGAAAAAAAAAAGTCATTTGAAATTTAAATAAGTATAGCGACCAAAAAAGAGATAATCTAACACGTAAGTATAAGTACACCACGTATAATACATAATTTGGTCTCCTATAAATAGAGTTCTACTATAAATAATTCATGACAGAGGTGATTAGATTTTGATCAAAAATATAAATAAATAAATAAATAAATAAATATTTTAATTAAATGAACAAATTAACATTTTCATTTTGTAAATTATATTTCTAATTTAGAAAAATTAAAAATAAAATTTATAAACCATTTTTTTTTTTTGTTTTTTTTTTTAATTTTAAATTTTATTTAAATTTTTCTTAAAGTAAAAAAAAAAAAAAAAAAAAAAAAAAAAAAGAAATAAGAATATTAAAAAGATGACATACATCATTGATCACAGTAAGTCGTGTTTCTGGTTCCTCGATATCATTTAATGCAGCTAATAAACCGATTGGATGCCCTTCTTTGGCGGCATAATATATTAAATCTCTAGTTAATTGCCTTATTTCATAGATTTTTGAATTTTTATATGAATCACCAGTTTCGTCCCTATGGGACATTATTAAGCCTTTTTTTTTTTTTTTTATTTTCGTTCTTTTAATTTTAATTTTATGATTATTATTAATCAGTATAACACAATAAAATATATATATATAATTTGAATTTCTTAATAATGTTAATTATATATTATGTTGGTTATGAATTTTACTTTATTCTATTTTTATTAATTCTTCTGTTTTTTTTTTTTTTTTTTTAAATATTTCTTCAGGAAAACAGCCGCAAATCACAATTCACTTTTAACCACAAAATAAATTCTATCTATGAAAAATAATTAAAATGATAACAAATATAATTTTGAATACTTTTTTTTTTACATAAAATTTTTTTATATTAAAAAAAAAAAAAATTAAATTAAAAAAGGAAATTTAATTGATAATGTTAAACCTGTTTCACAAAATATATGCACAGATTTCCGTTTTATTTTTTTTTTCTTTCTTCTTTTTTTTTTCAAACTAATGTGTAATATATATATTTTTTTTTTAAATTTTTAAATAGATATTTTTACTAACAGATAAAGCGAAATATCTCTTGCGACTGATGTTTTTCTTCTCTCTGAAATCAACTAACTAATAATTGTAGCAAGCAGATAATAATAATGTCTTTTTAACAAAGTAATATTTAAAATCTATTTATATGTGTAGATTTGTGTCTGTATGATTTCAAAAATCTTATAGGGTAGATACAAATATTATCGCACTTCTATTAGTTTTCTCAAATAATTATCTATTTTTTTTTGTGAGCTAATTAAAACTGACATTTAGTAAAAAAAAAATAAAAGAAAAAATTATAGATAATATATTTTGTATTTAGTATAAAATAGAATTTTTTTATACCGTGAACGACACTGTGAATAAAATGAATATTGAATTATTATTAAGAAATGAGATATATGTATTTATTTTGAAAATGGCATAAGTCAATCTTATGCGTTTCAATATAAATACATATTTAATGATTTTCCTATTGGTTTCTATAGGATTTCTTTTTCAATCTATCCTTTTATTGCCTCAAAGGATGATCAATTCTACTATCAAAATAAATGCCGAAAATAATGAATATCAATTTTATTAATTGAATTTGAATTACAATATCACACCCGATAAACCTTAGCCTATTATTTTATTTTTTTTTTTTCAACATTTCAATTTCAAGTATAAAAGGATTTATGAAACAAACTCATAAAACAAACCGGGCCTTACTAATAGACGAATTTTATTTCGACTTTAATTTATAATTGAATTATAAGTTAAAATAAATTATAACTTAAAATTGAAATTAAAGTAAGACCCATATTTATTAGATTAGGCTTTCAGATGAAAATATTTAAAGCGATAATATCTACACTTACCCTATGTTTAAAGGAGTGCATGTATTTTGGTCCATTTATAATAATAATAATAATAATAAAACATAGGGTTAAATAGAATAAAAAATATTTATCTGTATGATAATTCTATGTATTTAACAATACCTATGTATGTAGTTATATTAAAAACGAAAATGGAAAATCTGTGTTCTTTTGATTTTTCTCATCAAATTTACTACAAATACATAAAATACATTGTATCTTAGAACGTAAAATATGTTGAATGCGTAACGTATCGTACAATTTTTTTTTTATTATTAGAATTATTCTGCCTACTCAATTATTTTAGATTTTTTTTGTTCGCATTTCACTTCACTTTGTTTACAAACATTCTGCTTGCTATAAATGCTGAGATCGAAGCAATTCAAAAAAACTTTTCCTTCTTTTTTTTGTTATTCTAGTCAGCATGTCTTTATTTGAAACATTATTTAATATTAATAATTTAAAATCTGTTCTTATCTTATGATTGAATTGTTGTGTTCTATTATCAATTGTAATTTTATAATTTTTCAATTAAAATTGTATAAAAATACTCTGATTACTCTCAATATAATACATAACCTCACAATCAATAAAGAATATAAGAAGGCTAAGACTTCTAAAATATTACGAAAGAAAACTTAAAGACTTGAAATTATAATTCAAAATTTATAAAAGAATAAAATCTACAATTAAAATAAAATAAATCAATGCAATTCACATCTAAACACAAATTTAAAAACCAAAAAAAAGAAAAAATTAAAAAATTTAAGATTAAAAAAAATCTAATCATACCAAACTACAAAATTAAATAGTTAATTATTTTAGAAATAAACAAACAAACAAAATATAAAATATAAATAAATAATACTTACATATTTTTAAAAAAAATATATATGAATAAAATTATAAATAAATGTAATTTAATTAACAAAACTTACAAAGCAAAAAGAAAATACAACGTAAAAAGAAAGAAAATTGTTTAAAACTAAAATAAAATAATTTACTTCAAATTTGTTGATTTGTTTGTCAGTTGTCAAAGTGACAATTATCAATAACAGTGTTGTAGGCAAAAATTTTTATTTGAAATTTTTTGTGGATTTATTGGTACTGATGAAGTGATATGTCGTCACTTCAGTTTTTCTCAGATCACTTATCTTCTTCTTGAAAATATGCTCACTTCAAGTGCCAGATTAAACATGTTAAAAAATAAAAATAGAAATAAATTTAAGAAAAAATATAAAATAATATATTAGATTTTTTCCCCTTGCCCATCAAAAACAAACTGAGGAACTAAGTGCCAAAAAAAAAGTGCTTCCTCAGTGAGAAAGTGAGAAATATCGAAATTATCACTTCATCAGTTCTAATAAAACACAACTATCACCAATTACACATTACACCGATCCCGAACGAACTGACAAATTGCTTTTTATTGTGGAGCAAATTAAACTTGTGTCTGCGAATCCCCCACCACATTATACTTCCACTATTATTTTGGTAGCATTTTGGTTATTGTCGTACTCGGCAGCGGCATATAATCATTTAAAAAAATTCCTTATTTTGCCGAAAACCGGTTATTGAAGCTGAAAGAAGACAGGTCTGGTACTGGCCATTAATTTCAGATGCCGCGGCAACACTTTGTATTTTGACAGTTGTTTGATTAGGTTAATTTTTCTAAATGTTATGCTGTTATGACACGGTTTTAATACTATTGGAAATTTTAAGTACTTAAAGAAAGAGACAACAGATTTGAGAAACAGAGACACACTATCAAAATCAACTGACATTTTCTTAAAGTTGTGTTGCCGTTTTCTCTGTTTAAAGTAAATGACAATTAAATAATTTAGTAAATGAATGTTCGTGATTATTATTTCTTTTCTATTCATTTTGTTTGCACACTGAAAAAAATTAGAAATGAATAATTAGACACGTCTCACTTGTTTAAATATAATATCAAACTATCAAAAATGTCTAAACACGATGGCAACACAAAAATAATATTAATGTTGAAATTTCATGATTAATGAGCCAGAATACATTGGTTGGAATGCGCTAGTTGTAACAATTTTTTTCCTACTTGGTATAATAAGAATAGTCTAAAATAATTTTAGCTGACGGTTGTAATACACAAAATGTTATGTCAAAACGACAAATGACACTTGCAAGAAAACGCACAAACGGAAACGGAATCAACGTAGTAACTAAGAACAGCAAGCGACAATGTGATTTTTCCTCTTCTTGTACACTACACTTTCTCTTTTTTCAGTAGCTGAGACCAAGAGGATTAGGCCTACTGGGGAACCTCTTTAAAAAAAAACGCATCATTAACTCTACCGCAAGGTGATGTGGAAATGAGTTTACCTAAAAATATTTGTCGTAGATGTATTGAGTGTATGTCGTTTATATATTTACCTTCAGTATCAACAAAATATGCATGATTTATATATCTATTCTAAATTTTTCATTTGATGATGATAATGATGACGATGATGTAACATCAACAATATGCTCTTTTAAATTAACTAAATTTGTTTTTATATTAAAATCAAGTAATATATAAATAATAAATCGGCTTGAGATCTCTTTCGCTATGAATAAGACTAGGCATTAAAAATCTTGTCCTGGGCACAAAATTTCATTAAAAAATACTACAAAAAATTAATACTCTGGTTGATAGGACTTTCTGGAAAATTTCAATTTAAAAATATTCAAGCGTTAGGAAAAATATAGAAAAAAATGGTGTAGATAATGTAGATTTATATTCATACTTATTATTTATATGCGATAAATGTTATCAATGCTCAAAATATGTACATATTCTGAAGGTGGCACGACCAACTTGTAACGAGTGTTCTTTTAAATTTTTGTTATTTTCTTATAGGTACATAGTTATTTAATGTTTTATTTATTTTTTGTTTATAATAAAATACATTTTTGATTGTGATTGTGACACCTTTTGGTTAATTTTGACACGAACCAATTTGGCACATTTTTAAAATTTCAAGTGACAACCCTAGCGTCAAAACCATAAAAATAGCCTACTAATGTAAATTTTTAAAGGATCCCTTTGACCAAAAATAAGAATTCTTATATCAAAATATGCATAACATAAAATAAAATGTTCTCTTCAAAACTAAACAAAACTGTAAAAAACTAATAAACTGTGAAATACAGGATTATTGCAGAAAACAGTTTTGAAAACAATTTTTTAACTAAAAATTTAAGCTTTCTAATCCACAGCTTTTCAAAATCTAAAAATTTTAAAATCTCCATACCAGCTTTGAGTTTTTCTTTTTTCTTTCGAAAAATTTTGAAAACTGATGAAATTTCAAAAATGTACCACAAAGGATCATATTTAAACACACACTATTATGGATTTAAGTTCTATTTTCAAATAAAGAAAAAATAATTTAAATGAATAATTAAATAAATTAAAAACAAAAGAAAAAATTATTAATTTAATTCTTGTTATTTACATTTTACATAAATCAAACAAAAACCAAGGACAAAATTCACTTTTACAATAATATAGTAATAATAATAATAATAATAAAACTATCTAAATAACAAAATAAAATTAAAAATAATAATTATACAATATAATAGAATTTTCTTAATTAATTTATTTGAAAAAAAAATTTTTTTTCGTTACTGTAATTTAATTAAATAATTTTTTTTTTGTTTGAGTTTACTTTCATTTTATGAAAGTTAAAATTGAATTTTCGTCTTTTAAAATATTTAAAAATAAAAAAAAAATCCTTAATTTTTTTTTTCTTTTTCAAGATAATATGACTTTGAGTTAACCTTTCAAAAAAAAATTTTTTTTCTTTTGAATAAAAAAAAATAAAAAAGAAATAAACATTTTTTTATTTTAAATGAAATTAAACATTAATTTTTTTATTAACAAATTTTTCGTTTTTTTTAATTATGCAAAATATGATGTAAATCATCATAAAAATACTGCGAGGAAATTTTTTTTTTTTTTTTTCATAACAAAAAAGTTTTTCTTTTTTTCCTTTTTCAAAATTATCATACAATGGTTTTCGTTTTTTATTATTTTTACTTTTATAAATTTTGAACGATTTTAAATTTAATGATTCGAATTATTTGAAAAATTTAATTTATTGTTTTTGCTTTTTGAGGAAGTTTAATGCTATCGCTAAGGAAAATTCTGTTAAAAGTTAAAAAAAAAAAATAATAGTGTAAATTTTTCTACCGATTTTTAAAATTTGTTTAAAATATTAAATATGTCCTGTTTTTTTTTTTATTGTTATGTGTAAAATAAGTACATAAGAGGAATTTTATAACTTTTTTTTTTCTTTTAGGATGTTATTATATGTCGTAGTTCATAAGTATACTTTTCAAATACAGAGATATTAAACTAACGGAATTTGAAAAAAAAAAAAAAAAACAAATATTTATATTCAATTAAATTATTATTTAAAAAAAAAAAAAGTATTTCAATTACATGTAATCTAACCATTTTTAAACTACATAATTATTTTTTTAATATCTCTATATTCTAAACGAAAAAAAAAAAAAAAGAAATCTCTAAACTATTTTTGAAGGAAAAAGAAAATAAGAAATTTAAAAAAAAAAAAAAAAGAAGAAGAAAATTAAATAATTATCATATTCAAGTATGGCATATACTTTTAAGTTTTTAAGCATTTATATATGAATACGGAATACCTTTTTTTTTTCTATACAGTATACGTAACATTGTATATTTTTATGTATTGCATGAAATTTAAAAAAAAAAAAAAGTTATTTAATTTATAATCAATTTAATTGTGTAATTATTTATTTTTTCTTTATTTTGTTTTTTTTTTTTTTATCTCTTTTTCTTGTCTAATTTAGACTATAAAATCAAAATGAAATTGATGATCACGCTTGTTTTGGATGTTGAACTGGTGCTGGTGGTGTTGGTTTAAAACATTGTAACAAAAATGCTGTATATATAACGAAACCAACTCCAAGAGCTAATAGTGCATACATGAATATATTTAATTCTGGTTGACGGAATCTATTTTTACGTAACCATTCTAAAACTTCTTCTTCAGATAATAGATCACCTATAAATTTATAAAGAAAATAAAAAAGGATATTTTAAAAAAAAATGTAATTGAAATTTTCATCAGAAAAAACAATTTTTTTTGTATTTCTCTTACCTCTGTAAATGCTTGGAAATCTTTTTCGAAAGTATACTAATGCTGGTAATTTTGTAACACCCCATTTTCTTGCATATCGTGAATCAGCCATTTTAACAAATGTTATATCAAGATTATCTGTTTCACTATCAATATTTTCTAATTTTTCTAATGCTGTTACACTGTCAGGATGGTTATGCTCGTCTATTTGAATTTACAAAAAAAAAAAAAAAAAAATAACAAACAACAAATATTTAAAAAAAAAATAAATAAATAAAATAACAAAAACAACAATAAAAATCAAACTTACAAAAATATACAGTTAAAAATTCATTTTCTTCCAAAAGTTTATCCAACATTTTCCGATTAACTTCTTCAATTTCATTTTTTATTTCGAAAACATCCTGTGATGTTAGCCATGTTAAAATTTTATCATGCTGATGTAAATCACCATCATAAAGCATTGGAACTTTTTTTCTATATTAATATTATTGTTTTTTTTTTTTTTTCATTCAAAAAAAGAAAAAATAGTTAATTATATTGTATTTTATTTTAAATTAATTTTAATAATTTTTTTTTTTTTTTATTACCTGAAATAAACTAATGATGGTATATTAACAATTTCATATTTTTGTGCAGCACTATGACTTGCAATTTTAACAAAATCAATACCAAACATATCTGCTTCACCATCAATTTCTTCTAATTCTTCAAGAATTTCTTCACATTCAGCACAATCCTCGTCATCTATTTACAAAATTATTTTGTTTTCCATCCCAAGAATAGAAAAAAGAAAATAGCATATAACAAAAATAAAATAATTCTAATTGTAAAAAAATAATAAGTAAAAAAAAAAATAAAAAATTAAATAAAAATAAAATAATTTATAATAAATAAAAAGAAAAAAATTAATTGTTTACAAAAGAAAACCACTAAAAGAGGTGATTCGTCCATTAGTCTTTCTAACATTCTTTCATTAACCTCTTCAATTTCATCGGCTAATTCTCGATTGTCATCATCAATAAGCCATTCAAGTACTGATTGTTCATTTTGTAAATCACCCTCAAATAATAGAGGATTTCCATTTCTGTTTAAAAAAAATAAACCAAAAAATTAAAAAAAAAAAATGTAAAACTCAAAATAAAAATCCAGATGATTGATATTTTTTTCAAGTAAAAGATAACTTTTAAAATTTTTCACCTGAAATAAACCAAGGCCGGGAATGTTTTAATTGAATAACGTTTCGCCAATTGTGGGTCCTGTATTTTAACCATATGAATACCATAGACATCACATTCGTCATCTATCATTTCTAAACCTTCGAGTATTTGATCGCAAATGTGACAATTAATTTTGTCTAAAAAAAAATAAAAAAAATTAAAAAAAAAAATAAATTAATTGAAAAATTAAACAAACAAAAAAATGATTGAAATTTAGGAAACAAAAAATTAAAAAGTAAAATTATGAGTTTTTCTTTTCAAAAAGAATTAATTTACAAAAAGATTATTACAAAAATAAACTGCAAGATATTGTGTTTCAGCAACCATTCCTTCAAGCATTTGCCTTGTTATTAGTTCAATACGATCTTCAGTTTTTTGTGTTATTAACCATTGAAGGACTTCTTCCTCTTCATTAAGTTCACCTATAAATTTAAAATAAAAAAATAAAACATAAAATTATTATTAAAATTTTTCAATTTAAAACTATTATTCAGTATTCTTTAAAAAAGGATTAAAAAATATATATTTTAGCTTGAAAAAAAAAAAAATTATATCTCAAAAAGGAACTTTATTCAACTATTATTAGGAGTATTTTTGTTTTTTCAAAAGTAGCACGAAATTCACATTGGAAAATAATACTTTAGGACCTTAAGGAACGTCCTTTATAACAGATATTATATAAAGATTTTATAATAATGTCTCTTCGTCAACTATTAAATATGACGCTATTCAAATATTGAAGAAAAAAATTATGAAAATAGTATTATTGTTCAATTGAATTTCAGGGTGAATTAAAAGAAAATGAAAGTGAATTTTTTAATAATTTCATTACCTTCAAAAACATTTGGTACACCTCCTTCAAAATAAACTAAAGCCGGATAATCATGAACTCCATAACCATCAGCAACAGAAAAATCTTTTGTTTTAACAAAAACGATTCCATGCTTGTCACAATCATCATCAATGTTCTCCAGTTCTTCAAGAACTTTAGTACATTGCTCACAACCGTCCTGATCTATAGTTGTTGTTTGTTTTTTTTTTTTCAAAAGGGAAAAAGAATAAAAATAAAATTTTATTAAAGAAAACTAATAAATAACAATTTTAAGACTATCTTACGATACAAAAAAAAAAAAAAAAAAGTATAAATATGAATGATAAATTGATTTGATGAAAAATGTTGTTTTTTTTTTTTTAAATTATATTAAAACTTAGAAAAAAATACAAAGAAAAACAATCATTTAAAAAATAAATAAATAAAAAGAAAATTCAAGCAATAAAACTTTCGAAAATTTATCGCATTCCAATACAATTTTTCTTATATTTGTTTTTTGTTTGTTTCAAAACAGGAAAAATATAATATTTTACATTCCAATATAACTAAAAACTATAAAACATACTATACATACATACATACATATAAAAAAATATAGGATAAGTATAAAGAGTTAAAAAGTTTAGAACAAAAAAAAAAATAATTTATAAGTAATTAAAATAGTGCACATTTTATATAGGGGTTTGGTTTTTGTTTTACAATCATAAAAGGGTTTATTGTATTTTGTTTGTTTTTTTTTTTAATTTTCTGGTCCACTTTTGGAGAAGCATGCACACGATGGGGTACACAATATAATTAAATTGAAAAAGGGAAAGCAAACATCTTCCTTTCTTTTTTTTTTTTTTTACTTAATTACAAAAGGGTTTTCCCACAATGATATTTTTAACTTTTTTTTTTTTGATTCGAATTCATTTTTACATACAAAAAAATTTTTTTTTTTAGTTTCTTAATTTTTTTCTTTTTTTTTTCTTGTAATTTTTATTTAATTTTTTTTTTTTGTTTGTTTTTTAATTAAATTTTTTTAATACGGTATAATATTAATAAATAATTAAGGGTCGACTTGCGTTCACAACAATGTACCCTCATCATGATGAGCTTGTTGCTGTTGCTCAGTTGGATCAATTTGTTCTGGTGTAACTCCTTGTCCGTCCTGTTGTTGCTGTTGTTGTTGTTCACGCTCCTTTTTAAGGCGTGCACGTCTCATTGCTTTTGAATTACATATATCGCACTGGGTCTTGTTCCCTGATTTTTAATTATATGTATATATATTCATATATGTATATAAATATATGTATGAAGATTTTTTTTATATTTTTTTATTTGTATTAAATATGTAAAAACAAAAAAAAAAGCATATTACTTTTGTTAAACACATATACTATATAATAATTTATATTACTACAAAGAAAAAAAAATAATCTACTTTTTTTGGTATGTTTTTTTTTCTTTGTTTTTTTGTCCTAATTTTAGAGAATCCTATAAATTCAAAATGTTTTCAATTTGTTTTATGATTTTTTTTCTCTCTCTCTCTCACCACTTTTTACCTAAAGTATTAGTCACAGAATATGTATGTTTTTGTATCTTTTTTTTTTTTAATTTTTAATTTTCAGTCAATTTACAAAATAGTAACTTGGAAATTTTAAATGTATATACCTAAATTAAGATATTAGAAACATATACATATATGTACGAGTATTGTTTTTTTTTTTTTGTTATTCCAGTCTTTTGGATTTGTAATTTTTCATTACAAATACAAATTATTGTATTTTGTTTGTTTGTATCGTTTTTTTTTTCTTTACTTCTCTTCTCTCTTTTTTTTTTTCCAATCTAAATCAACTTCTTTTCTATGTTGTTTTTTTTTTTTTTTGTGATTTGATTTTTAAAATTATATACTTACAAAAATACACAGCTAATGATCCAGATTGTTCTATTAAATTGACTAAACGTTCACCTTCTAAATCTTCGATTACATCACCGCTAGGATCTTTTTGTGTTAAAAGCCAATTTAAAATTTGTTCTTCTTCATAAAGATCACCTATATAGAAAAAAAATTCAAAAAAAAAAAAGACAACAACAACAACAACAACAAAATTTAAATAAAGTCCATAAAAGTTTTACTTTTTTAATTATAAAAAAAACAAAACAAAAAATACCTGCATAAATTACTGGCTCTTTTGAACTTGATTTAAAAAATACAATTGCCGGTAATGCAAATACACCAAATTCTCGAGCCATTTCTCTATCATCAATTTTAACAAAATCAATATTTGCACCATCAGCTTCATCATCAATATGTTCAACTTCAGCTAATACTCTTGGACATTGTTTACATTCATCACTATCTGTTTTAATATTACACATTATAAAATCAATCTACATATTATAAAATAAAAAATAAAATAATCAAAATATACTTACAGAATAAAACAGCTAAATAATCAGAAGTTTTACGAATTTTTTCAAACATTTTACGATTAACTCTTTCAATATGATCAGTCATTTCCATATTTGCTGGACTTGTTAACCAATCAAGTATTTCTTCTTCATCATCCATATCACCATCATAATTTATATATTTTCCTTTTTAAAAAAACAAATAAAAACAAAAATTTATTTGATTAAATAAAATACTTAAATTTAAAAAGAAAAAAAAATATATATATACCTTTTCGAAAATATGTTATGCCTGGTGGATTTCTAAAACCATATTTTTTAGCCATTAAACGATCACACATTTTAACAACTTTAATTCCATATTCAGATGCTTCATCATCAATTAATTCAATATGTCTTAAAATTTTTGGTGTTTCTGAATCATCTTCTTTAACTACAAAAAAAAAAAAAATTTAAAAAAAAATAAATAAATAAATAAAAAAAAGTTTGAATGCATTTCAAATAGTAAGAAATAAAAATTTTGCAAATTCTTACACCAGACAACTGCTAGAAAATCTTTTGTTGAAATATATTGAAATAATGTATCACGATCGATCTCTTCAATACTTTCATCTTGTTTTTGTTCTAAAATCCATTTAAGAACTTCTCTACTGTCACTAAGATCATCTACGTTATTATTTAATATTATTTAAAAAAAAAAAAAATATTTAAAAAAAAAAAATTGAAGAAAAAGAAAAAAAATAAAAAATAATTAAAATAGTAATTAAATAAAAATAATTATATAAAAAAAAATTATATGTTTTAATTGCACAAAACGTACCTTTATCCTGCAGTGGTTTTTAAACACAATTATTTAAAAAATAATAAATAAGAAATTATAATAGAAAAATTAACACACAATTGAAATTTAAAAAAAAAAAAAATTGTTCTATTATTTTTAGTTAATTTTATTTTATATATTTCAAAATAAATATTTTTTTTATATAATTTGTAATTCTTTTTTTTTTTTTTTAAATATATTATTTTAATTTTTTTATATATTGAACGTTATAAGGAACTTTCATTTAATATTAACTGTTTGTTTGTTTTTCCTAAACTTATCGACTATAAAATAAATAAATTTGTTTTGTTTTTGTTTTTTTTTCCATTTAAGTTTTTTTTTTTTTATTATTTAAAAATTTATTATTATTAAAAGTTACAAATATAGCGAGTATTTAAGATATTTTTTTTATTTAGAAAGTGTTTGTGTTTGTTTTTTAGATACAACGAAAATCAAAAAAAAGATTTTTGTTAAAAGGCAAAGTATTTGTTTGAGAAAAAAGATAGTAAAGGAAAACATAAAAAAAAATAAAAATAAAAGAAAACAGTGTTAAAACAAGAATTAAAAAGAAAAAAAAATAATAAAAAATAAATAAAAAAATGTTAGTAAAGAAACAAGCAAATCAAAATATGTAAATTTATTTAAAAAAAAGTAATTGAAAAAAAAAACACTAAAAATTGAGAAAGAAAAAAAAAACTAATTTATATCTAAAAAAAAAAAATGTTCACTTTAGATTCATTTAAGTGAATTTTCAGGCATTAAAATCCAGGGTAATATGTTTCATAAATCAAAATAAAATAGACTCTTTTATATATGTATAAGAATGAAAATCCTTTTGTATGTATTCGATATTTCATATCTTTCGTAATATACCACTCCTTTTATTATGATGTAATTATAACACCTAAACAATTGACTGTTATACATATATATATATATATACAAACCGAGAGTCTACTAAAGGTGAAAGAAAAATGTGTGTAGTGGAAAATTTGAAAATTTAAAAAAAAAAAAAAAATTAAGGGAGGAGAACTCATAAAGGAATATAAGAAGCCATTTTGAATTTCAAAAATAAAAAAAAAATAAAAAATTAATAAATATGTTTTTCTCTGTTTTTCTTTTATTTTGATGAAAATGAAAAAAAAAAATATATATTTTTTTTTTTTAAATTTATTGAAGCAAAATTTTTTGTTTTTGTAATGATAACCACAGAGTATACAAAAAATGTGTATGTATGTAAAAGTATATAGTATATAATGTAATATAATTAAAAAAAAAAAAAAAAACCATTCTTGTATATATATATATGTGTGTGTAATTTGTAAAATAAAATTTTCATTATGTATTTGTTTTTGTTCAAAAAAAAAAAAAAAAAAAAATTTTACTTTAAAACGAATGAAAAAAAAAAATTATGATTATTATGCATGATTTGTTTGTGTGTTTGTTTTGTTTTGTTTTTTTTTTTTTTTTAAATATATATTTTAAGAGTTAATTAAAAATTGATATAGCTGACTTTTGTATAATGTTTTTTCATAAATATATATATATATAAATTTATTAATTTGTTAATTTTTATATCTTTGGTTTTGGCTTTTACTTTTTGTATGTATGACATGACGTATATGTTATATTTGAATTGAATTTGTGCAAAATGCAATTTTTAATTAATCGTAAAGAGAACTTTAATATTTACTTTCCTTTTATAATATATTTTTTTTTATATATATACAAAAAATATTTAGTTATTTTTATATATATATATGTATGTACATACAATATGGGTAAATTTAAAAATACAGTGATACAATAATAATACAAAATGTATAGCTTTTAATATCATATAATTATGCTAAATTGTGCATTATGACTGTATTGTTTGCATTTTTAAATTTATCCTATATATATAACAAAATATTTTCTTTTACTTTACTTTCCATTTTTTTTTCTTTCCAAAATAATTTTTTTCTTTTAGACAAATTCATTTATTGAATCCTTTCTTTTTTGTTTCTGTATTTATTATTACTTTTTTTTTTTTTTGTTTTAATTAAACGTCTTCAATAAATAATCTTAATATCTATATACATAACTTATTTATTTTTATTTATGAATATATTTACATATAATATTATATATATTAGCTTTCAGTATTATTATTATTATTATTATTATTGTCACTGTATGTATATAAACAATTATTAGCAAAAAAAAAAAAAAAAAAGAAGAAAAAGAAAATAGTAAGATATTTAGAAATAAGTAGTTTAATTAGTTAATTGTAAAATTATTATTATTTTTTATTACAATTTTTTTTTATTTAATTTTTGTTTTGTTAATTTACAATAATATATATTTTTTTTTTGTTTGATTTTTTTGTTTTTTTTTTTGTTTTGCTATTATTTTTATTAACAAAAACAAAAGTATCTTTTTCATTTAATTTATATATATATTCAACAAGTTTGTTTTTTTTTTCTATCATTTCATTTCAAAGTTTTTAGTCTTTTACAATAATATTTAACAAAGAAAAAATAATAATTAATAAAGATAACAGTACAAAATAAAGTCTTAAAGTTTTTTTTATATTTTTCAATTTATTTAATTTAATTTTTATTTAATTTCTTTTTTTTTAAATTTCTTTTTTTTTGTTCTAATTTAACAATACATACACAATTTACACATTTTCATTTTTTGTTGTTTGTTTTTAAAGTATAATTCAATTAAAAAATATAATTCAACAAAAAAAACTAACAAGTATTTTTTGTATTTGTTATGAAATTAAAATTTTTGTTTAATTTTTTTTTTCATTAAAAAAATTTTTTCTTTAAATTTATTTCAGCATTTTTTTTTTTCTTTAAAAATTCATTTAAAATTACTTTTTGTTTATTTTTTTTTTTTTTTTTTAGATTCAAAAAATCAAATATGCATATATATAGTCTTGAAATTTATTTTCTTTTTTATTTATTTATTTTTACAAAAATATACATATTTGTTATATTTTAAAATATTACAAATAAATAGGCGAGCATATGCGAGATTAAATATTTTTCTTTTTTAAAAAAATATATATATGTATATCGAAAAATTCAAAATAGTAAAACTTTGTTCTTTTCTTTTTATCTTTCATTATAAAAAAAAAAAAAAAAAATTTAAAAATTTTTAAAAAAAATTTTAAATAAATATTTAATGTTTACTTTATATAGTACAAAAAAAAAAAAAAATGAAAATAAAAATAAATAAATAAAATTTATGTAATGGCGAGTTTACCAGAGTTATGTAAATTTTCGAAAGAAAAAAAAATCATTTAGTTTATTTATTTGTTTTTTTTTTTTTTTAAATTGTGGTAATATCATTACAATTTTATTTGTTTTTATTTTTTAATTTAAAAAAAAAAATATACATATATGTATATTTCACTGAATTCCAAAAGAAAAAAAAAACTATTATTTATTTATATACAAAAAAATGCATTATTTTGTTTGTTAATTGAAAAAAGAATGAAGAAAAAAAATTACATGTGTGTGTGTGTGGTTTTTTTTCTTTTTCATTTCCGAAAAAATATGAACAAAAACTTCTTTAAAAACTTTTTAAACTTCTGAAATAATGATTAAATTTGTTAAAATGTTTTTGTTTTTCAATTTTTTTTTTCTTTTTTCTTTTTTCTTTTCCACTTAATTAACATTTTCATGTTTAAAGTTACAATATTGTTCAATTAGAAAAAAACATAAAAAAAAAGCTCTTGCATGTTTTTGTTGTTTTTTTTTTCAAGTACAAATTTACAATTTTTAATTTTTATTTTAAATTTCATTACAAGTAAATTTTGAATTTAGTTTTATAATCAGTTTGTCGAAAATTTCCCCATATATTCAGGCTATTATATAATCTAATAATGTACGTGTATATGATATTTGTGCGGACGTGTTTTGTTTTTTTTATCATTTTCTATTTATATTTTTTGTATTTGTATTTGTAATTTATTTTTTTTGCGAATGATCAATTGATTTTCTGTGTTTTTTTTTTTTTTTTTTGATATTTTTTTATATTCGAATTATTGTTGTTTTTTATTTTAGAAACAACATTTTGGTTGACATATCCTTTTTTTATAGTTACTATGTTTTTGTGTTACATTTTTTAGTCCCATAGAGAAATTTTCTGAAAAATGATTGTATATAACTTTTTAAATTGATTTTTTATAATATTAAATCCTGTAAAAATGAGAAACAAAAAAAAAAAAAAAAAAATAAAGAAAAAAAAATAAACATAAATTTTGCAGATAATACATTTTACCATATTATATATTTTCCAATGCTGAACGTACCCTCTTTAACATATTTTTCTTTTCCATTTTTATTACTAGCAAGAGCTTTTTTATTTAATCCTTTTGTATTTTTATTATCATCAATTATTTTTGTATCTTTTTTATATGAAGATGATGTTGATGATGATGATGTACTACTTGATATTGGGGTATTTAATTTTTTTCCGCTTCCTAATGATGATGATGATTTAATTGTTGTACTTCCAGTTGTTGTTGATGATGATGATGATAATGATGATGATGTTGATTTTGATGATTTTGATTTAATTGTAAGAGGTGGTATGGATGATGCTGATGATAATTTTATTTTTGATTGTGGTGATGATTCATATGTTTGTGAAAATTTAAAATTTGACTTATCCTTAGTATCCATAATTCGTTGACCAGCCATTTTAGGAACTTTTGTTGATTTTTCCATTTTTGTTGTTGGACAACATTGGAATGGTAAATAATCATTTGGTGGTGGTAAATTTTTAATGCCTTTTTTTGAAGATGAACGACCACTGGATGGTTGACCCAATCCAACATAGAAACATTCGTCATCTATATATAATAACAAACAAAAACATTTTGTCAGAATACTAATTTTTTGTTGTTGTTTTTTTTTTTTTTACATTAAAAAAAAATTAAATAAATAAAAAAATATAAAAAATAATAATCTTTTTTTTTTTTTATTTTTTTAATTAAAAATTTCATATATTTTTTTTTTTATTTTATTGCAATTCTCTTTCAAAAAAAGAAAAAAAAAGAAAAATGAAAACCAATATTCGAAAGAACAGAAAAAAAAATTTCTTAATTTTTACAATGAAAATTATAAATAACAAAAATTATGTCAAATGAAATTAATAAAAAAAAAAAAAAAATAAGAAAACTGTGCAATAAATACTTAAGCTAAACTATTTTTTTTTGTTCTCTTCATATTTTGTTTATGTTTTTATAACTTAAATTAAATTAAGATATTTTTATTTTCTGTTCTTAAGATATATATAAAATGTGCTCTTATTAAAAAGCATTTAATATTTTTTTTTTTTTTTAATGAAATAAAATAACAAAAAAAAAAAAAAAAAAGGAAAGTTGAAAGTGAAATTTGAAACTATAAAAAGTAATTAAGAACAATATTATAGTATATATATCAAACACTGTTAGTAACTTAAATGTTTTTTTTTTCTCTCTTTCTCTTTTTTATTTCATTTAAAT
Organism: Bombylius major; assembly: GCA_932526495.1. Classification (NCBI taxonomy): domain Eukaryota; kingdom Metazoa; phylum Arthropoda; class Insecta; order Diptera; family Bombyliidae; genus Bombylius; species Bombylius major. The sequence goes on from OW052046.1 coordinate 38,907,477, forward strand.
CTTTTTATTTTCTTTGTTTTTTTTTTTTTTTTTTTGTTTGTTTGACTTTTTTAAACATTCACTAAAATCTCTGCAGTGTTTTATAAATTAAATAATTTTTTTTTTTTTGCGCAAAATTTCAAATATCATAACTTAAAAAAATTATAACTGACAAAATGTTTTTGATGTTTTTTTTTTTTTTCATAGATATTTTATATCACACTATGATTTTTTTTTTCTTCATATGTATACATACATATATATAACACATACTCGTATGTTCTATTAGAAAAAATTATTATTTTTTTTTTTTAAATTTCAATAGAAAAATAAAATTAAAATTAAGTAAATTACAAATAAATTGAATAAGAATCAGATTTTTTTGTTTTTTTATATTGTTGTGTATTTTGTTTTTTTGTTTTTCGATTTTTTCAAATTGATAATTACACAAAAAAAAAAAATATATATATAACAGAGAAACAAGAAAGAAAAAAAAATAATTTAAAAAAAATAGATTCTCTAAAAATATTGGGCAAAAAAATGTTATTTATTTTAAATATTTTTTTCTCTAATAAAAAAATTCTCATTTTCCTTTATCTATTTTTCTTTTTGTTTTTTTTTTTAATTTGTTTTTTAATATTATATGTATATATTTTTTTTGTTGTTGTTTTGTTCTAAAAATTTATGCATTTGCACGTCATATTGTCGTTATTTAACTGATTCTGTTTTTTTTTTATTTATTTTTATTAAAAAAAAAAAAAAAAATTAATAAATAAAAAAAAATATAAATTATTTAACCAAATAAAAAAAAAATAATTTGTAAATGAAAATAAATAAATAATTTAATTTAAAATATTTAAAATATTTATATATATTTAAGAAAAAACATTGTGTCAGCTATTATGCTTATTTTATTTCTTTTTTTTTTTTTTAAATTATCATTTGTTAATAACATTCAATAATTATTATGAATTATATTTTTATTTTTTTTTTACTAAATAATTAAATATTAATTTTAATATGAATATTTTTGTTTGTTGTTTTTCTTTGTTTTTTTCTTTCTTTTATTTTAATTATTTTATAGTAATTAAATTATTAAATCGCATTAAACAGTATTTTGAACAAAAAGGAAAAAAAAAAAAAAGGAAAAATATAATTCTTTTTTTACTGTTCACTTTTTCTAGTGTTTTGTTTTGTTTTTGTTTTTTTTTTCTTTTTCAACTTTTAAAATTAAAATAATTTTATTTAAACAAAAAAATTGAAATAAAATAAAATCAAGAAGAGATAAAAATATAATTAAATAAAAATCACACATCATACATATAGAATTTTCACCAACACAGAAACAAAAGAAGAAAAAAAATCTCATTAAAATATTAGATCGCACTCATTTATTGAATGAAACTATTTTTTTTTTTTTTTCTTTTAGACTTTTTATTTATCATTTTGTTTTTGTCTAAATGCATTCAAAGATTTTGTATAATAATAAAAAAAAAAAAAAAAAACGATGTGTCTGATGTAATTATGTATGTTGTAATTATTTGTATTTGTTGGTGTTTTTTCTTTGTTTTTTTTTTTTTTTGTTTTACGTTTTACTAATTTAATTAGCAGTTTTTAATAACAAATTAATTTTTTTTTCAAATTTTTCTTTTTTCTCAATAAAATCGAGTAGAGAGTAATATAATTGAAAATTAATTTAATTGTATTCATTTTATTTCTATAGAAATTTTCTAATTCAAAAATAATTCAAATTTGAATATTACCTTTTCTAAATAATGATGATGATGATAAATCGTGAAGGTCTGATAAATAAAATTTTTTTTCCAATTACATATTTTTAGGGTTTAGTTTTTTTTTTTTTTTTTAGAAGTATATTTTTACAATGTGGAAGATTCATTAAAGAGAAAAAAAAGAAAGAAAAATAAATAAAATAAGAGAAATTAGAAAAAAAAAATATCAATTATTTTAATAAAATTTTAAAATTTTAAAATTGAACTACCAATTTCTTTTCTCCGGAATAACCTAATCTGAATCCTAATTTAAATCTATGATCTTCCTGCAATTTTCTTTTAAACTTTTCAATCTTTTTTTTTTGAACTCTACGAGAGCATACCGCCTTTATAAAATTTCTTGAAAATATCTTATCAGTTGTTTTGGTTCAAAATTGTCAGAAATTTTAAACAAAATCATAATTTTCCGAAGAAAACCAAATTGAAATCAGTTTGAAAACTTCTTAAGAATAAAAGAACTTAATCTAACGATTTTAAAGAAGAAATGTTCAACATTAAAAATGTGATAAATTTCAAGAAAATTTCTGAATTGGTAAATTTCTAATAATTTTGTGGAGTCAAAATTTTAAATGCGGAAAACAACAAGTTTTTCTGGAAAAATGCAATTGTTGTTGTTTAAATTCATGTAAATTTTTACTACCAAGTTTAAAGTGTATAATTTTTGTTATTTCTTTTCGAAAACTCTAATCTTTTACTAAAAAGGTAAAAAAAAAACTAAATAGAAAATGTTATTGTCACTTCGAAATAAAAACCTTTGAAAAAAAAAAAAAAAAAACACACACACACACAATCGATGCACTCAAGAACCAACCATCCAAAAAAAAAAAAAAGGAAAATTAAATTAACTAAAAACTTCTAAAGTGGGATTTTTCTTGATGTTAATCACGAAGTTAGTTGGAATGTTTAGTACAGAAAAAAAATAGTCCTGAATTTTTTTTTCATTTTCATTTTCATTTTCAAAATTTTTCCAATAGATTTTTTGTTTTTTTTTAAATTGAAAATTGAATTTAAAAACCAAACTTTTTTTATTCATGCCAACTTTCTCTGTTGAACATTTTTTGTATATATTTTTTTTTCAATTTCAATTAGTCACGATTTTTGTCCAAGGGAAAACATAAAATTTCAAAAAAAGAAAAACAAGAGGATTTTACGTAAAAGTGAAGAATTCTCACAGTTAATTTGTTCGTTTACCTAATGGAACATTTTTTAAAAATTTAATCGACTGGAATTTTGTACTTTTTATAGGTAATTCATTCTTATCGTCGTCGTCGTCGTCATCATCGTCATCGTCATCATTGTCATTGTCATTGTCTTTGTCTTTGTCATTATCATTGTCTTTGTCATCGTCATCGTCATCGTCATTGTCATCAGCATCGTCATCGTCATCATCCGCATCTTCATCATCTTCGTTATCCTCATCATTGCCTGAATTGGTATGCAATTTATTAATATTTTTGGTTTTATCAATTTTCATCAATTTTGGTTTTTTCTTATACTTAAAAAATCTAACGCGTATTTTCGATTTATAATATATTACATCTTAAAGTCATCATGCATTTCAAATCGAAATTTTTGATTTTCAAATAAAAATATTCTTGGGTTTTTTTTTGTCCCTATACCTAGTTCCTTTCACTCAAAATTTATCACTTTTGTTTCTATTATTATTACTTTTTTTTTTAAATTATTTTTAAAGCCAATTATTATTCATATTTTTTTTTTTTTAAATAAATTTTCAAAATAAATTGTGTATTAGTTTTAATAAAAAAAAAAAAAAAACATAAAAAAAAATTATGGATATTTCTTACTTCTTTGATTCACTAACCACTGCAGGACACGATTTTCGTTTTTAAGATTACCTATTTAATAGAAGAAGAAGAAAAAAAATAGAACAAGGATAATAATAATAATAATATATATTTTTATTTTGTTTGAGTAGTAACTAGTATGTATGTGCGTATGTTTATAATTACTTACCATCATACATGATTGGAACTCCAGTTTCATAATAAACAAGAGCAGGAAAAGCAAAAATTCCAATTTCATGGGCCAATTTAACATCATTAGATTTTACGAATTGGATACCATATTTATCAGTATCATCATCAATTGTTTCAAGTTCTTCTAAAATTTTTTTACATGATTCACAATCGTCATCATCTAAATTTAAATAGAAAAATTAATTTTGTCTCTTTTTTTTTTTTGCCATAGAGTGATAAAAATAAACTTACAAAACAATACCGCCAAATGTTCAATATCGTTGATGAGGACCTGAAGAGTTTTTCTATCGACTGATTCGATGACATCAGCATTCGATTCATGTAATTCAAGGACCCATTTAAGAATTTCTTCTTCTTTCATAAGGTCACCTTTAATTAAATTAAAATTTATTTATAAGATTACATTATTTTTTCTCTCTCTCTCTCTCTCTCCTATTTTATATACATACCTGTATAGATTGTTCTAAATTTATGTCTGTAGAATGCAAGAGCTGGCAATGATGGAAGATCATATTCTTTTTCAACACCTTCATCAGATGTTTTTACAAAATCAATATCTTTTTCTTCACATTCATCATCAATATTTTCCAATTCATTTAGAATTTTCTGTGATCTTTTATCACCTTCACGGTCTACAAATAAAAAATTTAAAAAAAAAAAATGTTAAAGTAATGAGAAATTGTAAAATGACGTAGAAAATAATTCAAAAATTAAATACATATTTTATAAACTTACAGAAAAATACAACAATATGATCATTTTCAGCTAAAATTTTTTCTAACATTTTCATATTAACTTCTTCTATTTTTCCAGGTATTTCTAATGTACTTTCATCTGTTAACCATGCTAATACTTCATCTTCATCATTTAAATCACCAGTAAATATTAATGGATCACGATTTCTAAAGAATACAAGCTGTGGTAAATTTTTTATATTATATTTTTTACATAATGTTGTATCTTCAGTTGTAACAAATATAATTCCAGCTTCATCTAGTTCATCATCAATTGATTCTAATGCATCTAATATTTTATCACATTTTTCACCTGGTTCACATGGTCCAGTAAAATAAACAACAACATATTCATGATCTTTTATTAATTCTTGTAATATTTCATCAGTTACTTCTTCAATTGTTGCTGTTCTCTTCTGTAATACTAACCAATCTAAAACTTCTTGTTCATTCATTAAATCACCTTCATATAATGATGGTATATTATTTTCAAAATATATTAATGCTGGTAAATGATCTAAACCATATTCTTTTGCTTCAGCTGCATTATCAATACGAACAATAACGATACCTTCTTTTTCTAATTCATCATCAATATTTTCTAATTCATTTAGAACTCTTATATCTTGTTTATCATCTTTATCATCTGATATACACAATAAAAAATATATTCATTTTAATTATTAATTAGAAAATTTAAAAACAAAATTACTTACAGAAAACGACCGCTAAATGTTCTGTATTTTCAATAAGTTTATCTTTCATTTCATCAGTTACTTCTGGTATTTCAGAATAACGTTTCTGATGTACTAACCATCCTAAGAGTTCATCTTCTTTCATTAAATCACCTTCATAGATATGAGGAATACCTCGTTCATAAAATACAATTGTTGGTAATTCCTCAATACCCCATTCTTTAGCTTCGTTATCGTCATCAATTTTTACGAATGCAATATCGTTTTGATCACATTCGTCGTCAATATTTTCCAGTTCGGCAAGGACCTTTTGTGATTTCTTTTGATCTTTATCATCTATTATATTTTTTTAAAAAAAATGTATTTTTAATATAAAAAAAAACTAAAAATTAAAAAATTTCCTATTAACTTACAGAAAAGAACGGCAACATGAGGCATTTTTTCAATAATTAAATCCAACATTTCATCAGTGACATCTTCAATTTGATCAGAACTTGTTTGCTCTTCTAACCATTTTAATAATTTCTCTTCATCTTCTAAATTTCCTTCATACATTGTTGGAATGCCTTTTTCAAAATATATTAATTTAGGAACTTTTTCGATACCGTATTCCTTTGCTTCATCAGCATTATCAATTTTAACAAATGTTATACCAAGTTGATCACATTCATCATCGATATTTTCTAATTCAGCTAACACTTTTTGTGATTTTTTATCGTTGTTGTCGTCTACAACAAAGAGTTTTTTTTTTCTGTAAATTATTTTTAGAAATTTTTTTTTTCCTTATAATTAAAATAAAAAATTTTATCATTTTTTTCATACAGAATAAAACTGCTAATGTTTTTCCACCCTTAATCATTTTATCAAGCATTTCATCGGTAACATCTTCGATTTCATCTTTTTCTAATTGTCCAACCAACCATTGTAAGATTTCATCTTCATCCATTAAATCACCTTCATAGACGTTTGGTACTTGTTTCTCAAAATATACTATGGCTGGTATCTAATAGGGTTCGTATTTTTTTTTTATTATTAAAAATGAAAAACAAAAAAAAAATCCATTGTAAACTATTTTGGAATTTTTAAATTTAAAAAATTTATCAATATATATTTTTTTTTATTATTATTATAATATGATTTTGTAATATCACAAGACCAGACCTTAAATAAAACATTTTTCTTGTGAAATATTCAATTTATTAATAATTATATTTATTTTATTTTTTTAATTTATTTTCAATTATCATTACCGAATCGATTCCGAATTCAGCAGCCGCTTTTGAATCATCAATTTTAACAAATTGTATTCCATGTTTATCACAATCATCATCAATCTTTTCCAATTCTTCAAGAACTGTCATTGAATCATCATCACCATGATCGTCTATTAGGGATTCATAAAAATTAAAGAAAAAACAAAAAACAACAAAAAAATAAGCAAATAATTAAAAACAAAATCTTATAAATTGTAAGAAGAGAAAAAAACTTACAAAATAGTACAACTAAATTTTCAATATTGCTTATTAATGTGTTCAAAGTTTTTGCTGTTACATCTTCAATAACATCATCTTCATCTCCAGTTGATTTATTTTGTACTAACCATTCCAGAACATCTTCTTCTCTGGATAGTTCCCCTTTTTATTTTTTTTTTTTTTAAATTGAAAATTCAAAGATAAAAAGTTTATAATTAAATTAACCAAAAAATCAACTTGAAAAATGACTTTTTATAAAGTTTTACGTAAATTTTGAACCACAACCTTATTTTCGAAAATGATCTAATCAAGTACTTAATTAATAAAAAAAAAAAAAATACCTTCATAAATAATTGGAATTTGATGTCTATAATAAACTAATGCTGGTAAACTTCCAAGATTATATTCATCAGCTAATGATTCATCATGAATTTTAACAAAACCGATACCAAGCTGATCAGCTTCATCATCGATATTTTCAAGTTCTTGAAGAGCTTTAGCACATTTTTTACATTCCGGTTTATCTATAAAAATTTATGAATTAATAAAATTCATTGTTTCGATTTTTTTTTCTAATCCTTTTAATGAAAAGTTGGTTTTTTTTTTTTTTTTTTTCTGAATAAGGGAAAAAATCAATGATAAATAGTTTCTTTTTTTTATCAAATTAACAGGTACATGCTAGATGCTGGACAATTTAAATTTTCGTTAGTACATCGAATTTTTTTCTCCTTCTATTCTCTCTCTCTCTCTCTCTCTTTTATTCTTTAAAAAAAAAGTGATAAAAATCAAAAGGAAAAACAACAATGCAAAAAAGGGAAACACAAGGATCAAATAGTTAAATCAGAAATGGTTTTTTAACAGAAAGAATGAAATAATAATACTTGACATAACATATGTATGTGGGCATATGGCTAATGGCTTACATGTAATTTGATATTCTTTAAGTCGACTTTCGAAATTTTCCGATTTAAAATTTTTTTTTCAGTTATTTTGTTTTACATTGAAAACGAAAAATTAAAAAAGAAAAAAAAAAGATATTTAAAAGAATGTACTTGTTTTTAAAAACTGATAAACAAATTTTTTTTTACAAAAGTTCCTTTGAAAGACCAATCAAATCGAATGGAATAAAAATAATTATGTGAAAAACAAAATACTTAATTCGTACACGTGTCATATCTATAATATGAATATAAATATACTTATATTTAAAAATAATAATTTATTTTTTTTTATTTTTCATTTTTTATTTATTGTATATTTTTGTTTTTAAATTATTCAAAGACATTGTCATATAGAATATCGGACTAGTTCACTAACCTACGCTTTGATGTATATTTTAAGAAATATCTGAGCTAATTTTTTTTTTCATGAATAAAATACTGAATTTACCGATTTTTTTGTTTTAAATACAAAAAATGTGATTTAATCAAATTTTCTTTTGATTTTTTGTTTAGTGGAAAATAAAAAATTTCGCTTACGTAAACAATTTAACAAAATAAAATTTAATTTATGGGATGTGCAAAAAGGAGTAAGAAAAAAAAAATAACATAAAAGATTTTGTTTTTTCTCACACTGTCATAACATAAAATGACATTTTAAATAAATATCTACGAAAATAAAAAAAAAAAACATTTTTAAATATAGAATTTAAAAATAAAATATTTAAAAAAAAAACACTGACTAAAATTTATCAACAAAAAAATTCAATTTTACTGGAATATTATTTTGTTGCCGTTTTTTTCTTCTTTCTTTTATATTTATTTCGAAAAAAAAAAAACGACACTGAAATTGTTTTCAATTTTAAACAAATTTATAAATATTTTATTTAAAAAAAAAAAAAAACTCAAAAAATGGTCAATAAAATCAGAAAAACTACCCAATTTTTATTTTTCAAAAATTTTTGTTGTGAAAAATGATATTTAAATATGAATTTTGAACAACAACAATAATAATGAAAATAAATAAAAAATTGTAAATGAGACTCGATGAGTAATCAAATAAAAAAAAAAAAAATACAAAAACAAAAGGAAATTTTAGAAAAAGAAATAAAAAAATAAATAAATAAAGACAAAAGAATATTATAATAAATGTAAAATAATGTAAAGTAATATTTATTGACATGCTCTTCAACAGTTTTGCCTGGGAAGAGAGAAAATCTACACAGTACCTAGCTAGATACATAATTGAGAATTTTAGTTTTATATCATTTTTTTTTTATTTCTCTTTTTTTTTTTGTTGTATTTTCTAAAATTCTATATCATGTTTATCTTTATATATATGTATGTATATATTTGAATATCACCTATCTGTCTATTTCTATATATGTTTTATTTTTCTATTACCCAAAAAAAAAAAAAATAAAAAATAAAAACAACAAAATTTGCCCGGTATTTCATATTATATGAGAGGCAAAAAAAAAAATATTATGAAAAGTAAAAAGAAAAAAAAAGAAAAAGAAGAAAAAAAACCACCTACAATTGCTGATAAAAATAGATTATAAAAATAATGTATATTATGTATGTACATAAAAATATACGTGTATATATTTATATATGGCAACGTTAAAATTTGTAAAGTTTTTAATATCTTTACAATATTATAAAATATATATATTTTCTGAAAATTTGAAAAAAAAAAAAAAAATATGTTTAACACTTGATTGTGAGAATCTACGAAAATTAAAAAAAGATAAAAAAAATTTGAAATTCGAATCAAATATTTGTTTTATGAACCAAAAAAGAAGAATGAACTTTAAATGAATAAAAATTAATTTATTAATAATTAACAAAATCAATGGAAATGATCGATCTTTCGAAAAAAAAAAAGTTTTACATGCGATTTCGGAAAAACTGATCATGTTAGAGAATTCATTTAGATTTTAGAAAACCGGTCGACGTTATAAAATTGTTTTTTTTTGCAAAAGGAAAAATGACAAAATCTAATTTATCAAAAAAAAAAAAAAACAAAAAAAAAAAGAAGAATCTAAATTTAATAAAAATTTCAACAAAACTCAAAAAAATGTGCAAATTTATAAAATTAAATGAAATTTTTGAAGAAAAATTTTTATTATTAAGTAATATCATAATCTATATATACTGTGTAAATTTTTTTATCTATAAACGCATGTAGACAATTCAAATATACATTTAAAAAAAAAAAATTAGACATATATATATTTATGTATACATTTGTATATTTAAATTTACATTATTTAAAATGGCATTGAGCCAAAATAATTTTCATTTAAACATAGGTAGATTATTCGTTTATTATATCAGCAAAAAAAGAAGGCTTTCATTGACGTGCTTACACACATTTCATATATAATTTAATATATTAAAATTTGATGATTCACAACATATTCAGTTTAATACAAGTAAAGAAAAGTAAAAACAACTACAACAACAAATTTTTATTAAAATTTATTAGAATTTTCTATAAAAAAAAAAAAAAAAAAAATCTGAAATAACACAATTTCTTCTTCTCTAAAAACAAGATTACTTTCGTATTGAAGAACCCTCCCAAAAAAATAAAACCAAGAACTCACCTAGTCCTAAAAATTGTGTTTAGAAAATAAAAAATAATTTAAAAACCATCATGTTTCAAAATAAAGGACCTAAAAGACCCCTTTCACTTATTGAACAATTGAAAACTTAGAATTTCCAAGGATATGAAGGGTGTAGTATCAAAGTCGGTAATCTCCAAATTTTGGAAAAATGAGATTTTGACGTAATTTTCTCCAACTTGTCAAACTCTATGTAGTAATAAATTATTAAGTTTTATATACCACCCTTACCGTTTAAAATAAACAATCAAATTAGGCATTAATTTCAAAGTCGGAAATATCCAACACTGAGTTAATTTCAAAAATGGGAAAATCCACTTTTATCAATAAAAATGCGTCACAGTGACAGGTTCATATCATATTGTAAAAACAGTCGTGAATGAGTGTAGTAAGAATTCAATATACATAAAATGTATAAAAGTAAAAATTAATTTGTTTTGAATGAGTTTCTTTTTCTCCAAAACTATTTTCACCGTTTTCAAACAAAAACCATATCAAGTCAAATTTAATAATTTTTAAATTATACAGGAAATATCGTATCATATAATCGGCAATCTCCCACAATCTCCCAATACCTTATTTTCAAAAACGGCTAAATCCACTTTTTGGATTCAAAGTCTTCAATCTCCAAAATTTAAAACAAATTATTCGCAAAACAATAAATAACTGAGGCAAAAAACTTGTTAAAAGTTAAAACATACTGTATTTACTATATACTGGAAAACACAGTCTTGTTTTATAAGTCGCCCATTTGAAAGCAACAGTTTTTTGATAATATCTCAAAAACACTAAATTGGGAGATTGACGACATTGATTTTACACCCTTCATATATAAACCATCCCCATTCACCAACCCAAATATTGAAAATTTTTGAAATTTTTTCTAACGAAAATTACAATTATGACCTTAAAAAAACATAAAAATATAAAATTTTTTTTTTTTTACATAAATTACAATTTGTGTGTGTTTTTTTTTAACAGTTAATCAAAATTTGAAAAAAAAAAATAATTATAATAATAACGTGCAAAAATAACATAACGTTAATTTTTATTTAAAATTTAGTTACAATTTAAACAAACAGAAAAAATAAAAATGTAAAAAATAAAAAAGCAAATTCTTACAAAATTTAAAAAAAAAAAAAAAAAAAAAAATAAAAACAATACAGAAAGTAGTATATATCATACATTATCAATTTTTGAACATTATTTTGAACGTGCAAAAATACATAAGGACCAATATAAACAACAAAAAAAAAAAAATAATAATTAAATAATTAATTAATTAATTAAATTGTACGTGTCCAATCAAAGGGGAGAATTTATAATTTTGCAATGTCAATGTCAATAATAATAATTTTTATTTTTTTATTTTTTTTTAAATGCACGTTTAATAGATTTTTTTTTTTGTTTGTTTTGTGATTTTTTTATTTTTTAAACTTACCCATTACTCTTGGTGGACATGTTGCATGATCTGGACCTGTTTTTTTTATTCATAATATTGTTTGTTTGGTTTTTTTTTTTTGTTATATAAAGTTAAAAGATACAATTAGTATCTAATTTCTACTAAAAACAATTTATTTTAATTTTTTTGTTTTGTTTTAAAATAAAAAAAAAATTTTTTTTTCTAATGATTTTTTGTATTGTCAATTTTTTTAAAGTGTTTTTTTTTTTTTTAATGTAAATTTACTATTTTTGTTGTTGTTTTAATTAAATTAAATGTATACTATTAAACACTGCAAGTATTTAAAGTTTAAATATACATATATAAAAAAAAAAACTTATTCTATATAATGTTCAAAATTAAATTAAAAATTAGTCACAATTCGAAAAAAAAAAAAAAATATTTGTTGTTTAATTAATTTTTGTAAATATTTTTTTTTTTTTTAATTTTCTTGTTTATTTACTTTGAAAAATATATAATATGATATATATATATATATGTATGTATATTGTAAGATTTTACATTTTATTATCACATAAAAATATATCTTAAAAATTTAATGTTGTTTTGTTTTTTTCTTCTTGTATGTATATTTTTTTTGTTTTAGAAACTTTTTAGAAAAAAAAAAAAATGCATTTGTCATAAAAAAATATTTTTTTTTCTAATTATTATTAATTCGTTTTGATTTATGTACGTGTATATGTTTTTTATTTTCTTTTCGTAGTAGTATATGTAATTTTTTTTTCTTTTTTTTATTATTTCGCTTTTTTTAAAAAAAAAAAAATTGTTTTTCTTTGTGTTTTTTTTTTTCGTTTTTAATTAATTTTTATGTTTATTTATTAATTTTTGTTGTTGTTTTTGTATTTAAATAGAAAATTTTTTTATTCTGTACAAATTATATGTAATAAATGATTTAATTTCATTACAAAAAAAATACTTACAAAATAGAACTGCCACATAATCAGTATCTTCAATAATTTTTTCCAAAATTTTTGAATTAACTTCTTCTATTCGATCTGGTAAATCCATTGCTTCCAATGATGTAAGAAAATCCAAAACACCTTCTTCATCCATAAGATCGCCATCATATATAATTGGTTCTTTTTCTCTGAAAGATTTTTTTGTTTTGTTTTTTTGTTTGTTTGTTTTTTTTTTTTTTTGTGTTTTGTTTATTTGGAAATTTTGGTTTTTCAAATTTAATTTTAATTAGTATTAATATTGTTTTATAGGTTAGGAAAAAAAATATTATCTTATTTAATTTAAATGTGTTAAATAAAATTTAAAAAAAAAAAAGAATATTTTTTTTTTTTTCAAAAAATTCACGAGTTAAAAGAAAAAAAATAAAGTGATACCACTTTAAAAATAAAATTTATTTGAAAATTTTTAAGATTATATTTTTCATTTTCTTTTTTCTTTGTTTTATCTTTTGTTTTTTTTTTTTTTTTATTTTACCTAAAATATGTTAATGCTGGAAAATTTTTAATTCCATATTGTTTTGCTAATCGTTTATCGTTTATTTTGACAAAATCAACACCAAAAGAATCGGTATCATCGTCAATTTTTTCGAGTTCGGCTAAAACTTTATCACAGGTAACACAACTTCTAGCATCTGAAATTATAGGGAGAAAAATGTATTATTTAATATACTTTATGAAATGAATATTTGTAGGAAATTGTTTTTTTTTTTTTTTTTTTTGTTGATTCTATTATTTATATTGTGGAAAATTATACATACTATGTAGAGACCTGAATAAAATAAAGCAAAATTTAAAAAAAAAAAACTAAAATTAAAACAAAAAAAAGTTATTTACTATACATTTACATAAAAATGAAGAAACATAAAAATTTACATACATAAATACATAGCACATTTAAGACATTCTATTTAATTTTCTATTATATTAGATTTATCATTGCAATTTGCAAAGTACCTATTACATTTTTTTTTTCCATTTTGATTTTTATACAACTTTTTGCACATTTTTTTTTTACAATATAGACACAAGATCTTGTATGTACATTACCTAATAATATACATCTATGCCATTTAATAAACTTAAAATTATGTTATACAGGATGTCCAAAAAAAAAATAAATAAATAAAAGTCCAATATTTATCTGCCATTTTAATATCACGCAACCCTCTCAACCCTGTCAGTCGATATTTTTTAATTCTTAAAGCCCTCGAGAACTTAACGAAAATTCAAGCGAAATCTGAGGCCTGATCGCCTCAACTGAACAAAGTTTTTGGCTTTTCATTTTTGGAAATTTGATACTGTAAAACATAAACCATTTTTAAATCAGATATTCTTTTCTTTTTCGAATTTAATACAAGGAGAAACTGATACTAAAATAAAGCTTATTTTCTGGAAATCCTGTATTCAAACATATTTAATTAACAATTCTACTCTAATCGTTAATAAAAATACATAATTCTTAATAATATCATTTACATATACATACATACATGTCATTTTGAAAGCTACATACATATGCATATAGGTATTTTATTTTTTTCAAGTAAAATTACCTTGAAAATGTGAATTTTATTTTATTGGAGAGCATTCGACATTAAACACATTTTTTGTTTAAGGACATAAATTTTCAATTCTTTTTTTTTTTTTTTCGTCATAAATTTGAAAAAATAACATTTTCAACAAAATTCAAAATATTTTTTTTCTTCTAACAAATTAAAATTATAATATCACAATTTTTTTTCTTCTTTTCTTTAAATATCTTGAAATTCATAAATCTTTAAAAAAAAATGTATTTACCAACGCCACTGTTTATTTATTTAAGTGTCTGCAAAATGACCTAATTTTTTTTTTTATTAAGAAACAAGAACAAAAACAAACTACATTTGAAAAAATAAAACTAAAAACTATAAAAAAAAAAAATAAAAAAAAAATTTCCTAGTTGCTTTATAATATAAAAACTAAAACATCCGCTTAATTTTAATGCTTCAAAAGTTATTTTTAAATCAATCATCAATTTTAAAGTGAAAACCATCAAACATGAAAATAGAATGTAACATATACGAAGAAAGAAAAAGAAAAAAATTATTTTATTTTATTTTTTTTTTTCTTTCCGAATGTATATTTTTATACACACATATTTACGTTTACGTATTAAAAAAGATTATAAAACACATTATAATCACAACAACAACAGATAAAATAAAATAAAAAATACATAAAATAAATATTATTATATTCGAATTTGGGACAAGTTTAGACAATAAAAATCTCGTTGTCAAGGTTTTAGATGCCATTTTCATAATTTAAATAAAAAAAAAAAAAAAAAAAAAAAACTTTTTCAAATAAGAAAAACATGAAAATTATTATATTGGAAAAATTTATATGAGAATTATTTTTAAAAATAAAAGATACAAAATGAAAAACAATAGAACATTTTAATTATTTTTATTTATCATGAAAAATTTTTTTGAAAAATAGTAAATAAATTCAAAAGTGAAATAATTGATAAATTAAAAAATAAATTAAAAATTCTCATTAAATTATTTTCATACATGACATTTCTAATTAAATTTATCTTTTTTTTTTTTTGTTTTTTCTTTCAATTTTTATTTTCATCATAGATGATTTTTTTTTTTTATTTTCAAATAATTTTAGATTTTATTGAAAAAATTTCAAATTTAAAAAGAATTAGAAGAAAGCACCTCGGTAATGTGACTTTAAAAACTTTACTTTAAATGTGATAATGTCAAAAAAAAAAAAATGTTAATTTTTAAAGGTCAATTTAAATCCTTTAAAAATGACGATTATATTTGACGTTTCTAAATGGGGTCATAAAATATACAGTACCATTTTAAAACAATGTTAAAATTAATACCCTAAGACTTATCAATTAAAATAAAGAAGAAGAAGGAACAAACAATGTAAAAGCACCGTAGAAAGTATCTTCAAAAAAATTACAATACAATAAAAGAAGTTATAAATCAAAAAAAAAAAAAAATCATAATTCCTGAACAGCCGAAAAAAAAAAATTCTTTCACAGTAATAATAATGAAAAATTCATGATCAAGTTCATATGAATAAATTTGAAATTTATTTCACATTATAGATGTGCAAAACAAAAAGGTAATCATAAATTAAATTACAATGTAATAATAATAATTACAAAATAAAATTGCTTTTTCAACAAAGCAAAAACCTAAGAACTTTTATTTTGTTATTTTATTAGAAATTACATATGTACATCAATTGTATATATATGTACATAATTACATAGACGTACCTACGTCCTACATATAATGTACATTATGTACATAAATTTATGTATACTCATAATATGTAAAATATTCTAATTTGTATAATATTTAGAACTAATATGTAATATGTTTTTCAGGGGCTAATAAATCGTCAATAAAAAATATAAAAAAAAATTTTTATTTTTACATTTAAATAAAAATCTTAATGTATGTAAAATGAATATATACGATTTTATTTAATTATAAAATGTATTAACATTTTAATTTATAGATAGATATAGATAGACCAGATAAATTGTTCTTATAGAAATGCGTATTTTAAAATATATATACATATTATGTGTAAAATGTATGCATATGTACTACACATACATATGTAAGTAGATTGCATATACATAAAATACGTTCGTATATACATTTAAAAATTCTAAAAGACACGACGGTTTACATCTTGTAAAATGCATGTAGTCGGTCACTATGCTATGACTTTTTGCAAAAATAGAAATTAAAACATATGTAAATATGTAGAATTATAGATTTATATACATACATATGTATATATTTTTTACTTTTTCATTTAGCTAAAAATTTAAATTAAGTTTAAAAACACATTTTATTTTCATTTTTGAAAATTTTATTTAAAACAAATTATGCACATGTGTGCAAATGAAAAATGTGCGTGTTTTATTTTATTTTAAATTATATTTTGAATTTTTTTTTTTTTTTTTTTTGAAATAATGCACACAAAAATCAATGTGCACTGATTGAAAAGAAAAACTATTAGACTATTTAGTTCTTGAATAATGAATTATAGTAAATATGTGGTTTGAAAGTAGGTTTTTTTTTTTTAAATTTATGTACATATGTTTGATTACCTATACCCCACTTATGTACTTACATATGTACATATATACATATTATTTTGAACATTTTTAAGTTGAAAATAAAATGAAATTTAATTCGATTGAATGTTTCCAAAACGGGTTGAAGGTTCTTCTCAAAGAGAATTCAAATATAAAGAAAAACTTACTCTATCCTTTATCAAAAAAAAAAAAAAAAAAAAAAAAAAAAACCAACACCCCTTCCCCACCTTGTTATTGTTCGCCTTGGTGTAAAAAGTAGAAAAAAATTAAAATTTATTTTTCACAAACAGACACAATTTTCCAGTATAAATTATAAAATATATTTCATATTTTTCTTCTTTTATTTTTATTTTTTTTTTTTTTTTCAGTAGACAAAATTTTGTAAAATTCTAAATGATTCGGGTCTAAATGAGGTTTGTCCCTGAATCTTATATTTTTTGTTTTTCTGAATTTGAAAATATAGAAAAACAATTTTAGAAAAATTTCTGAGAGAAATTTTGTATAAATGATACAAATTTATACAAAAACAAAACACATTTCAATTTAGAGTTAATAATATGTTCTAGAAAATTTTAAAATCATGAAGCTACAATTTTTGTTTTTTTTTTCCTATATTTTTTTAGCCATTGTTTATTTTGCAAATTTTCAGTAATTTTAATTAGCAGTTAGGAAGGAAAAAAAAAACACTTTTCAGACAATAGAAATGAAAAAAAAAAAAAAAAAAAAAAAAGAATAAAATAAATACACAATTAAGAGATTCATAAGAATCTTATCTTATTTAGAAGAATAATTTTCAGCTGCTAAATTTCAAAAAAATATATACATATATATTATATTTATATTTTTCAAGTGAAAGGGATATAAATCACAAATTGCCTCGAATACAAGAGAATATTACACATGTGTACTAATTTGGCACATATTCAATAAAAGTTATAGACAATTTTATTCAAATTATGGAGCTATATTATGTATAAAGAAATAAAGTCAAAGCAAAATTCATTTTAATGAAATTTAGACAATAATAAAATCTTTTCAATTGTTTTTATTTAAGAAAAAATAAGATGAAATTAGTCTCGTAGTTTTTTAAATCGAAAAACCTAGAAAGTATGTAAAATGAAAAAGTGTTGATGATAATACTTATAATGGGAAACAAAGATTTATAGTCTTGAAAAATTTTAAAGCAAATTATACCTTCGACACATTATACATTTCAAATTACTATTATTTTTGTATCATGAAAATAAATGTCAAAATTAAATTAACCACAGTTTATTCCACTATTGTGTCAAACGCTTTTCATTGAAAAATAATTTGATTTTTAGCCGTTCAAATAAATTTAAAAAATTATGTAGCTAACAATTAGTCATGGTAAATTATAAAATTGTCTCTTCAAGTCGTTAAACTCAAGTTGAAGTACAAGACAATTTTATTAAAAAAACACTAAATTGAGAAAATTGAAAAATTGGTAAATGTGTTTTTTAAAAAGCCTATCAATTTTCATAGACTTTTCATATTTGATTTTTGAAAAAATTCTTATGTTCCATATTGAATTACATTAAAATGATACAAAATTCAAAATTAAATAAAATTTTTTAAAAACTGAAGCCCACCACCAAAAAAAAATATACATACCTACATAAAAAATCGCTATTATTTTCCAAGATAAATTTTTTTCTTTTTCATGAAAAATGTACCTTTTAGCATATTTTCATATGATGTTTAATGCTTTTCTTGATATAATTTACTACAACAAGTCTATAATAATATATACTATACAATAAGCAATATATACATACATAATTAAAAAAGAGTTTGAAGAAAAAAAATTAAATCAAAATATTCAAATTCGTACATTTCACAAATGAACAAACATAAATTATTCTATATTTACATAATATATTCTATTAAATAAAATATATGTATGTTCCAGACGACAAACTGTTGTACTATATTTTTAGTTTTTTTTTAAAGCATTTCTTTTTTTCGTTTTTTTCTTTCTTTTCTTCTATTTATTAATTTCTTTTTTCTTTTATTTTTTTCTCTCTTTTTCAATCTAATTGTATCTTTGTAATTGTTTTTTTTGTTTTTTTTTTTGATTTTTGCTCTCCCCATAAAATGAAAAATGAACAAAAATAAATAATTAGACTGATGGCACCGTGTATATTATATACGAGTATGTATATAAATTTTCAATTTTTCTTTCTTATTTTTATAATTACAATTTATATTCTCTTGCAGAATATTAACATATACATACATAAAAATATTTTAAATATTAAACAAATATAAAAATTTATATGAAATAAAGAAAAAAATAATCTTACATATTATTATAACAATAACAAAATACTTAGCTCTACATTTTTATGAAACAATTCTTCAAAAAAAAAATAATATTATTAACATTTAATTTTAAATACTAATAAAAACAAAAAATAAATAAAAAAAATAAAAAAAGATACATACAAAAGATACAGGTACATACTTCTAAATAATTTTCTTTATTTTCATTTTTATTTCACTTTTTCTTAATTTTTTTTTTTTTTTCTAAGTTGGAAAATTTTTTTTCTGTAAATTAAAATTTGAATTTTAATTTTAATTAAAAAAAAAAAAAAAAAAAAATTAAAAATAAAGATAAGAATAATTTATCATACATATAATTATTTGTTTTCTATATACACAAGTTCAAGTGTATTGGAATAGTTTATTTTTTTTTTCTAACTTAATTTTCAAAAGAAATTATTATTAGGATTTCAAGTATTATATAATTTGAAAAAAAAAACAAAAAAAATTAAATTGAATTAAATAAAAACTACAATTGAAAAAAAGAAAGAAAAAAAACAAGGAAAAAAAGGAAAAGAAATTTAAATAAAAACATACATATTCAATAAAAAAAAAATAAAATAGATAGGGGTTTTAGTTGGGGGGGGGGGGGGGGGGGGGTTTTTTTTTTTTTTTTTTTGTGCAAAACAGAAAAATGATCATACCTATATATATAAAATTACATTGAAAATTATTTTGGAAATAGAATTTAAATATCCATGTGTGAATTATTTTAAATATATATATGTATTTAACATATACATAAGTAAATATATATATATATACGTGTCATAAAATACACAAATGAGCACATACACACACAAAATGCACATGAAAATTTGAAAAATATTTAAGAAAAAATAAATAAAACTATAATGTATATAAATTTTACATATCATATATTTATATGTATACATATATAAATAAACAACATACACATACATAAACAAATGCCTAAATATATGAACTTTTGAAATAAAATATATACTTTTTTTTTTTGTTCTTATTTAATTTCCTTTTTTTTTTTTATTTGTTTGTTGTTTTTTTTCATATATATTTTCAATATAATAATAAAAAAAAAATACACACTTACACACAAATATACACACACTAACAAAACACTAACACAACGAACATTCAAACAAAAAACAAAAACAACAACAACAAACAAACAAACACATACACAAAACTTTTTTGTACCCTTTATTTATATTTTTTTTTTTTCTTTTTTTCAAAAATAGTCATACATAAATTGTTAGAATTTTTTTTATTTTTATTTTTGCCTCATTTTTTTGTTTTTGTGCTCAACACAATCAAACACACACTCTATTGAATTTAAATTTCAATTTTGCAATTTAAAATAAAAAAATATAAAATCTTAACAAAACAAAATAAGAAAAGAAAAAAAAAAGCAATCGTATACATTTTGGTGAATTTGTATACACAAATATAATTATAAAAATAAAATATTTAAATGAAAAAAAAAATATATATATAATAATATGCATTTATAACGGTGAAATGCTATAATATGCTATAATGTGTATGTATTGGTAGATATATTTATATATTTATTTTATTTTATTATTTTTTTTTTTTTTTCTAAATAATTATTTATACTTATATGGCGCGATTACACTTACACCAAAAAACGGCTACGTAATCCTTATCTTGTAAAATTTTTTCCAATTGTTTTGCATTAACTTCCTCAATAACAGCTTCGCTGGTGCTTTGTGATCCTTTCTTAGCACAGCTAACATAACTGGGATAACTAATTGCTAAAAGTGAACACACTAATAAAGTTATCACTTTGATTCGCGTAAAAGTCATTTCGAAATTTCAAAAAAAAAAAAAAAAAAAATGATGAAAAAAAATTTCTTATTTAAAAATTTTTGTTGTTTTTTTTTTTTTTTTGTAAAAGAAGTATGAGAAAAAAAAATATCTATTTAATTTTTTCTTTAATTATTAATTTTTATTATAATTATTATTTTGTGTATATGCGTTATTTTTATTTATTTATATTATTAGTATCCTTTTTTATTTTTTAATATATTTTAAAATTATAATTATATATTATTAATTATTATTATTATTAAATTTTTTTTTTTTTTTTTAAATATGAAATGGCCTTTCGCGGACTTTTTTTTTTTTTTGCCAAAAGTTCCGCTCTTTTCAGAGGTCCGCTCGTAACTGAATGATTTGAAAATTTTTCGTGAAAAATTTCAGAAAAATTTCTTCGTACACATCTCTGAATAATTTTTCAAAATTGTTTTTCCTTTGGTTTTTTTTTTTTCGTTTCTTTTGGTTTTTTTTTTTTTTTTTGCATATGAAATACAATGTATGTGAAAATTTTTTTTTTTACTTCAGTTCTTATTCTTATTTCATTGTTAAAAAATTTTTTTTTCCTTTCAATTGAAACACCAACTTGTTGTTATTCAAAAAAAAAAAAACAAAATTATTTAATTAAAATCGGTATTTTTCGGTATTCTCTCGTTGAATACTGTTTTTTTTTTTTTTCTTTTTTCGGGGACGAAAATAGATTTTTTTTTATTATTTAAAAATTAAAAATAAAATATTTTTTCCTAATGTTCTCTCAAAAAGAATTTTATATGATGAATTTGTCTCTTCTTTAGAATCTAGAATATCAACAGACAGAGAATACACATCTATTACCACTAATAATTTTGTATAATAGACCTGCGAGTACAGAAAAAAAAAACAAAATGTAATACAATAATTTTATTATGAGAAATTTTTATGATCTAAGGAATTTGTTTCATAAAATTAAAAAAAAAAAAACAAATTAGAAAATTTATATAAATTTCATTTTTACTTTTATTTAATTTTCCCTGTTACACGTGGTCGAAATATTAATTCATCATCATAATTCTAAAACTTTTAGGAGTAATTTTTTTTTCTTTTTGGCTTTTTTTTTTTTTAAGGAAATGAAATCTTTTAGTTAATAAGTAGCAAATTTAAATACCTTAAGATATTCTATGAATAAATCATTAAAAAAAATTTGTTAAAGATTTAAAATAGATGACATTTAACGTTAAATTCATTTTTTTTAAAAATCTGGAATCACGTGTGTTTAATTTGTTTTTATTTTTTCTCGTCGAACTAATTATCGACTTGATTTTCAAAAGATGAATCATTAAGGAAAAAGCATGTGTACGACATCATCTATTTAATGGAAGTAAAATTTTATACACAAATCATATTTTTTCATCATAAGATACATTTTCATTCTTCAAACAATCTCAAATTTAAGGATGAGAAAAACTAATTATAAATAATTTCTTATCACAATTCGCTCATTCTTTTTATTTGCAATTGATAAAATAAATTAAAAAAAAAATACTTTTCAAATTTGGCGAGAAAACTGATAATATAAATGTTCAAAAACTGCCTTTGACATTCAGTAAAAATTTTTAATTGAATTCAAAAATATACATATAAATCACCCAGGACCTCTTTAAATTGATAAACCATTCGTATTCTTCAAAAAGTTTTTAAGAATCTTTCGTCCTTTCTAAAACATCCTTAAATTAAGTCCTTTTTGTATCGAATTTTTAAAGATTTTTCAAAAATGATTTTACACTAAGACAATTTTACAATTCTGTGTAAAAGATATATTTTTTTGACAAAAAATGTATCTGTTACAAGATCAAAGCTAACTTGAGGTTAGATTAGGAGTTTTAGCGTTTGAAACTAAACTAACTATCATACTTATTTGAAGTAAAGGATTTGTCGGCTAGTAAAGATCCTAAAAAAAATTAGAATTTTTTATTATTATTTTTAATCAAAAAGATTAAATTTTTTTTTCTGTCCTACTTTAATTTTTCTTTTGTTCCCAATACTTTTTTTTTTCAAATGTTCAATAATCAAATCAATTCACTTGAATTATTTCGAAATGAGATAATAAATTAAATAATACTTCTATATGCTATCATTTTTCATATAAGTATATGTACATGAATGCACTTTATTCTAATGATTGTGTATGGAAACAATAAATAAATAAATATATTATATGTACTGTAAATATTTTCATAATCAAGGTCAAAAAATAAATAATTGTTCATTTTCATTATCAATGTTTTTGTTTTTGCTAAATTTATTTTTTTCCATTAAAACCGACTTTGAAAATAATACAAAAAAAAAAAATGAATAAAATTCATTTTACTTATTTTTATTAGCTTCTTTAAATTTTGATAAGATAATTTTAAAAAAAAAAAAATACATATGTATGAGTAAATATGCATTATGATGTTTAAAGATTAGAAAAAAAAAAATACATTGTTTTCTAAATTAGATTTACATAATAATTTTTTCTAATGTTTTTTTTTTGTAATTTTCAATTCATGGGCGTCGCATGTAAGAATTTGGTAATGATATGAATTCTTAAAAAAATTTCAAGTTGGAAATGTTCACCTAATAAATAGAAATTTCAAATTTTGGAAAGCTATTCCATCACATGTATTTCACTCCTCCGCACCCATAATTTCCAAAAGATCAAATGTGACATATACATTTTCTTAATTTGTTTTCCATTTATAATTTTCTTCATCATTAATTTGGAAAGACAATAATATGTATGTATGTGTAGAAGACCGTTTTAGAAACTCAAAAAATTTTCCCAAAACTTTTTTAAAAAAATCAGAACTAAGAAAACGTTATATAGGTATAACGTATAACACCAGGAATTTTTTAGAGATTTTACTAGATTTTCTTGAAAATTAACTATGTATATTTTTCTTATCAATTTTTGTGTAGAATATTTCATGTATTAGCTGATATATTCTGTTACTCGTTAAAAGTATATAAGCTTAATTCAACTTAAAAAATGAATCTCAGTTAAAAAGGAACATATTGAGAAAACTTATTACAATATATTTTATTATTTTTCTTATTTTTTCAACTACCCACAATTATCTAATACATAATCTTTTTTTTTTCCCCTATATAAAGGGAAAGTATTGAATCATATTTTCACTGTTTTCAATATTAAATGAATATTTCAATAAATATTTCCACATTTTAGATATTATAATCTACAATTTTTATTGCAAAAAAAAAACCAAAACGCCAATGATATATTTTTCAGCTATAGATTGAAAAAAAATATATATATATATATGTATATCATGTACCTACTGTAATAAATATACATACATATGACAAGATATGAGATTAAACATTTATATACATATGTACATATATACATACTTATCAAATTTCTTTAACGAACTTTTACGGTTTCTCTATATATATGTACTTAATTTTTCTATAATATAAGCTTTTACTTTTTTTCTTTCTTCCAGTTAACACAAAAGAAAAAAAAACAACAAAATAGATTTTTCCAGTATTTTTCTATTATTTTTTTTTTTTTTAAATTTTGTTGCTTTTAATTTATAAACTTTATTTCATACGAAATCGTGCTCTATTGTTTGGTTGTTTGTTTTAAAAATTCAAAATTATCATAAATTTTTTTCATTTTAATTAGATTTATCAACTGATTAAGGTGGTTTCTTTTTTTCAAAAAAAAAAAAAAAAAATTATTATTAAAATTCGACTTATCAGAAAACACAAAAAAAAATTAATTTGTCTAATTTGAACAAATTTAACCAAAAAAAAAAAGGAATTATTCTTAATTTTCTTTTTTTTAATTTTCAAATTTCTTTTTTTTTTTTTTTCTACAAATTTTACTAAAAAATCTGCAATGAACGGAAAAATATCGGAAATCAATTTAAATGAAACATATGGTGGAAAAATATTGAAAATTGCAATTATTGGTGGAGGTTTGGTAGGTTTAATTAAATTAAGAAAGAAAAAATAAAAGCTAAGAGAAAAGTATCAAAGAAAATTGTGTGTACCTAATTTTACATTTTTTTTTCGTGGAGAATTTTGTTTGTGTTTTTTTTTTTTTCTGTTTATTGTATTTTCTTTCACACATGAATTAAATATGTACATTCTTTTTAGGTGGGTTCTTTAGCTGCATTACATTTAGCTAAAGCAGGTCATGACATTCATCTTTACGAATTTCGTGAAGGTAAATTATTTATAAAATTTCTCTAATTTTTTTCAATTTGTTTATTTGTTTTTTCATTTTTAATTTTTTCAAAAATTCAGATATAAGAAAATGTGAATTAGTACAAGGACGTAGCATAAATTTAGCACTTTCGATTCGTGGTCGAGCTGCACTTGCTGAAGTCGATTTAGAAGATGTACTTTTACAGCATGGTATTCCAATGAAAGGTAGAATGTTACATGATTTAAATGGAAAAAAAACAATTGTTCCTTATGATGCTGGTAGAAAACAGGTAATTAATTTAATTTTTTTTTTTGTTCACGAAAAATTAAATTGAAAATATTTTTTTTTTCTTTTTAACATTTAAGTGCATTTTTTCAGTTGGAAGAAAATTTTTAAATGAAATTCTTTTGAATGGTGAGTAAATTGAAAAATTTATTTTCTGGATGTTTTCATTAATTTACATCTATTATTTTTTTTTGTCTTCTTTTTCTAAAATAAAAGCAACGGAAAAATATTCAAATATTCATCTTTATTTCAATCATAAATTAGTTAAAGCAAATTTAGATTATGGAACAATGTATTTTATCAAGTAAGTATTTTCGATTAAAATTGATAATTCTCAATATGAATTACTTAATTTTTTTGTTTTGAGTTTTTCCTCATTTTTATTTTATTTTAAAGTCCTAAAACCCATCAAGAAATTGAAGACATTGCAGATTTAATTATAGGATGTGACGGTGCATATAGTGCAGTTCGGGCACAAATGTTAAAAAATCCTGGATTTAATTTCACGCAAACTTATATTGAACATGGCTATATGGAATTATGTATACCACCTAAGGATGGTGAAGTGAGTACCTGAAAGAAAGTTAAAATAATTTGAAAAAGAAAAGAAAAAAGCATTTCTTAAAATATAACGTATACTTTTCCTTTTACTTAACATATTCAGTTTGCAATGCCACACAATTTCCTTCATATTTGGCCAAGAGGTAAATTTATGATGATTGCTCTTCCAAATCAAGTAAGTACTCAATTTACAACAACAATAAAATCTTTTGCATTTTAATTTTAAATCAAAAAAAAAAAAAAAATTCTCAGGATAAAACTTGGACAGTTACATTATTTATGCCATTTGAAAATTTTCATAGCATTCAAGAACCTAGTGATTTAATAGAATTTTTTGAAAAATATTTTCCTGATGCGATACCCTTAATTGGCAAGGAGAAACTCATAAAGGATTTCTTTAAAGCAAAACCACAACATTTAGTTTCAGTGAAAGTAATTTTAATGAAAAACCTTTTTTCTTTTTTTAATTAAAACTTGAAAGTGAAAAATTAATTTGATTGTTTGTTTGTTGTTTTTTTTTTTCTTTCTAAATTTTAAAAGTGTAATCCATATCATTATGGATCTAAAGTTTTACTTTTGGGTGATGCAGCACATGCAATGGTACCATTTTATGGTCAAGGAATGAATGCTGGTTTTGAAGATTGTTCAATATTAAGTTCAATTTTAAAACGTTCGGATATTAATTTAAATGATGCATTAAAAGAATATAGTGAAATACGTTGGCAGAATGCACATTCAATATGTGACCTTGCAATGTATAATTATCTTGAAGTAAGTTGGTATTTAAATAGTTTTCTTCCTGTCAAAAGGAAATTAATTATTTTTTTATTTTAATTTTTTTTTTTTCAGATGCGTCATTTAGTTACAAAGAAAAGTTTTCGTATTCGTAAAGCTTTTGATGATTTTTTATATCGTTTAATGCCAAATTCTTGGGTACCGCTTTATAATTCAGTATCATTTTCAAGAATGCCATATAAAAAATGTATTGAAAATCGTGATTGGCAAGATAAGGTAAAAAAAAAAATTTTTTGTTTTATTATTTTTTTCCACAAAAAATTATTTAACACGTTGACAATTTTTTCTTATTCAATCAGCAATGAACAATAAAATCACAATTTGTTTTCTTTCAAAACTTGTAGGGATTTCGTCAAGATTTCATATTTTTAGAAAATAAGATAATTTTATTTTTTCAATAATTTTTCTTGATTGGTTGACGTGGCGGTTTTCGAAATCTTTCGAAGACCCAATTAGCACTGAAAGTACCGTTTTGATACCACACCTCGCGTAACCGTGGGCAATACCGGTAGATCACTATAGCCATCCTGTTCCATTCAGGAATCGTATAATGTCTCCTACCGTAACTTTTGATATTTCTTCAAGGTCTTTGAAGAAGAAGCTCCCCAACGTCTGGAACTTTGCTCTGGCAAGTGCCGGACAGTTGCATAGGTAGTGAGTGAGGGTTTCTCTCTCATTGGCTTCCCTGCAACTACGACAGTTGGTATTGAAGGGGATGCCTATTTTCTCTGCATGATCCCCTATTGGCCAGTGCCCTGTTATACATGCCGTGATCCTGGCAATGTCTCTTCGGCTTCTGTTAATTAGGCTTTCAGTTCGCTGTTTGTTATAAGATGGCCATATCTTTTTCGAGATTGCACACCCCGGAAGACCTTTCCATCGGGTGTTAGTTATTGCTAGAAAGTGATTGAAAAGAGCTCTCTTCACACAACCAAAAGAAAGATACACTTCCTTTGCCATAGCTTCGTGCAATTCCGACCCTTGTCTCGCCAAAAGTTCGGCTCTCTCATTCCCCTCAATGTTTCTATGTCCTGGAAATAAGTTTTCTTAGAATGGTGGACGATTATAACTATAATTCTGCATACATGTACGACCAAGAATTGGATTGCTAGAATCGTCATTTTTGTGTCAACGTGTTAAGAAATATTTTATTTTTGCTCTATTATTTTTCTTCTTCTCTCTTCTTCTTTTTCACAGATCCTTAAAACTGCTGGTTATATAATTGCATTTGGATCATTATTCAGTATCGGTTATGTAATTTCCAAAACTAAACCTCATTTTTTATAAAAAAAATTTTATTATTTTTTAAAAAACACAAATGAACAATTAAAATCATTCTATTTTATCAAACAAACAAATGATATGCTACACATGATTAATTTACAAAAAAACACAAAAAAAAGGGAAATTATCGAGACCAAACTTGGTATAAAAATAGAGGACACTCATACATATATGAAATTTTTTCAGAATAACTCATATGTGGGTGGGTGCCCCTAATTCGATTTTCGCTTAGATTGTTTCTTGAAAAATAAAATTTATTATATTTTTTTTAGATAGATTTTGTTTTATCATTAAGTAATCAAAAAAAAAAAAAATGATATAAGAGTAATATAATAATTTATTTAATATTTTATTCAAATAAAAAAATATAAATAAAAGAGCATTTCATCATTACTTTCATTTTTTATTTAATAAATGCCACAATCTTTATTATTAATATTTTTTTTTTTTTTTTTTTTTTTTTTGTATTTTGTATATATCTATCGTATTATTTCATTATCTTTATTTATATTAATTACTATCATAGCTAGCTACTACTTTTATTATAGGTATATTCTTTTTTTTTTTTAAAACACATATCAGATGGCAACCACATAGAAGTGATGTAACAAATTACTTGAAATACTATATTTAAATAAATATTAAAAATTTGAGATTATAAAAAATATGTATTTACAAACGTGTATAAACTTTTAAACTGATACTTTGTTTTTTATACCAGCTTAGAAAAACAAAAAAAAAATAATGTAAATTTAAATATTTAGATAGATAAATAAAAAAAAAAAAAAGATTTAAAATTAAAAATGAAAGTTTTTTTTTAATTATTTTTAGATAAAAATTTGTTTAAATTATTAAATAAAAAATAAACATTTTTAAATTATTTTTCTATTGTACATATATAAGATAATTTTATATTATTTATACAATAAATGTTTAAAAACTTTATCAATAAATTTGAAATGTCCAATTTCGATTAAAAATATTAATATACCTGTTCCATAACCAACAGCAAGCATTTTAAAAATACTAATTAAATGTTTCAATAATACTTTTTTACTTGCCTCTTCAACATCGAAACGTTCAATTAATTCATTTTCAGTTGTTGGTACTGGACGAACTTTAAAGAAAAAAAATATATTTCAGAAAAAAATAATAATAATAATTCAATAAATACTTTTTTTTAAAAAAAAAAAGAAATTATGATGCAAAAATTATCGTAATATTTGTGATTTGGAGAATTTATTGAAAAGTTCTTTGAATTTTTTTTTAATAACAATTTAAAGAGTGCTTTCATTATTTCAAATTTATTTGACTGAATCAATCAATATTTTCAATTAAATAATTGATTTTTACCTACATGTTTACTGTACTCGCTCACGATTTAAGAATAGTATGGAGTTCATGTGGAATTCCGCTACACATTCTTACTACTCTACATTCTTATTACATGGAAAAATTTTAAAATGGAAAAACGAAAATTTTTCAAAATGCATTTATTAGTAAATTTCAATAGGTACTTAATTAATTGACATTTCTTCCCATACCGAATAGAATACCACAAAACAAGAAATTAACGGAAAAATCGTTGATACAGATTTTCGTTCATTTTGTATACTTGCATTTCAAATGTGAAAGAACTCCTTATATGCTTTACATGCAACTTTTAAATCATTTTCCTTGCAAATTAAAATAATGAATACTTGGATATATCCAACATGAAATAAAAAATTTAAAAAACTTAAGAAGAAAAAAAAAAAAACTAATCATCATCAATTAAATTAACAAGTGCACAAGTTTAAGATAATAAAATCCATCCATATTCAATACATACATAAACGATTTACAGTTGTATCAAAAATATCCTTTGGAAATGCATCATAAATACCATTATTATAACTTTCCATTGCACCTATATTATTTATACCATTTAAATAATTATAAAAAACAATTTCTTGTCGTATTGTATAAAGTAATTTTCTTCTTTGAACATATTTATTTAAATTGTACTGCCAGAATCCCATTCTTCTAATAAATAAAAAATACAAGATAAATATTAAGAAAAAACGCACATATTTAAAAAGAAAAATTTTAATATGCGCATTATTGTAACTAACCTGCATGTTTGAACTTGCTCATTGAAACGTTCAAACAAAAAATGTCCTTTAGTCATAACAAATTGAACCCATAAACTGTAAAAAAATTTAAAAAAATTAATTAAATATTTTAATTTAAATGAAAAAGTGTATATTTTATAATTTTATTTTACTTATGAAATGAATTCTTTTGTAAAATATGAATTGGAATTGTACCATCTTCACGTGTCCATTGTTGTGCAACAAAATCAATACGTAAATCATCAGCTAATGTAACTGCTTTACCTTTTGTAACTAAATCTAAACTTTTTATAAGCGGATACCTTTTATTACGTTCAATTAATTGTTTACCATTTTCAAATTGTTCAATAACATGATCATATCTGCTTTTTTTGGAATTATTTATTTTTTTGTCCAAAAGAAAAATGAAAAGTTAAAAATTTAAGCAGTATTTTGAAGAAAACTTCAACCCTTTGCACTCTCGGATTTTTTTTTCCAACTAAAATATTGATAGTGACTCGAATTTTTTGTTTGTATGTTTAATGTCTGGGTGTAATGTATGATCTATTTGAATTTTTTGAATGTACTTTTGGCCAGAACCAGACCTGTCTTCTTTCAGCTTCAAAACCCGGTTTTTTTGAAGAGAGTAGGCGATTTGTAGTACATTTTATTCCAAAAGTGGGGATAAAAAACCGGTTATTGACGCTGAAAGAAGACTGGTCTGGTACTGGCCTTTAAGTGCAAAGGGTTAAAGTAAAAAAAAAAAAAACTTATACTTATATTATACATTACACTTCATCATACGATACAACATAATCATGTTGAAATACCTCAGCAATTGAAGTTAATAATTTTGGTTTACTTGGATTTGTTAAATATGAAATAATTGATGTTTGAAAACAAAATGATACTATTGTCCAAAATAAAAGCCATGAACCAAATATAAAACGTATTTTTAAATTTATTGGTAGATATGGGAATGATTGACCTTTAAAACAATAGGGAGAGAAAGAGAGAACAAAAAATTAAGTATTTTTTAACATTTTCAAATGAAAGATCGGTTTTTTTTTCTTTTTTTTGAATTTAACTTACAGAGCAAAGAAGTTGTTAATGCACTTTGTATTTTTTTAAAATTCCTGAATGTTTTTCTTTTATTTTTTACAAAATATTTTGAAATTAAAAAAATTGTAATTGATCCAAGAATATAAACGAAAATAAATAGAAGTTTTGTTGCTAAAGTTGATTTCTAAGTAATGAGAAAAAAATTTTTTTCGTAATTAATTAACTTTAGTTTTTCTTAATTAAAATTTGAATTATATCTACGTATACTATGTGTGTGTGTGTGTGTGTGTGTGTGTGCATTTATACAAACCACAATAACAAATGATAAAAATTCAAGTTTTGTTGATTCAATAATTGGAACAACTACTAAAAGATAATTATTGAAATACAAATCACTCGTTTCAAATCTATTTGTTCGATTCTCGTCAACATTAATACCTCCAATTGCTAAATCTCCTTCGTCTCTCTGAAATATAAAAAGAAAAAAATTATTTAAAAATTAAGTACATACTTAATTTTTTTTTTTCTCAAGTTAGTACACTCAGTTCTGTTTTTATTCAAATTTTATTTATCAGAGGTTTTAATTTTAACAGTATGATTTTTAAAAGTGCAAATTTAAATACTAATTAGAATTAATTATTAATTTGAAAAAATTTAATTACTAATTTCAAAAACAAAAAAAAATTACAACAAAGGTGGCATTTTAATGGATCACATTGTTTTCATGATTTCATCTTATGACACATTTTCTTTTAAAAATTTTTTTTTATCACCGAAAATCTCTAGATTGTTTAAATACAGAATTAAGTGTTAATTAAATTTTTTTTCTTCTTTTATTTTTCTCTTTATCTTACTGCTAAATATCCCATATATCCTGTCCATGTATTATTATTCTCTAAATAAACACCATCTTGTTCATTAACAAAAACATAAATTGCTTTGAAATTTAAATGTTTTTCCATCTCATAAATAAAATCAATCTATTTTCGAGAAGAAGAAAAGAGAAAAAAAAAACACAATAATTAATTTTTTAATTTCAATTTTTTCTTTTCTTTTTTTTTCTACCTCTATTCCTGGAAAATTATCCTTTTTTCTACGTATATCAATAACATTTGGTGGCCATAAACCAGTTACAATTCTTAATTCACATTTATTCAAATTTCTTGGTATTTTTGATAAAAAATATTTATTTTCATTCCAATCATGATAATAATTATTATAATTATAATTTTTTAACAAATATTTCATTTTCATATTTTTATAATAATATTTTCCTAAAATTTTATTATTTTTTTCTGAATATTTTCCACACATATTATTCATATATGGAAAATTTATTAATAAATTAATACTTTGATCATTTTCATTTTTATAAAATATTATTGAATTTATAATTCGATAATCTAATAAAGATTCACTAATATTTGAAATTTCTCTGAAAAATAATTAATTATTATTTTTTCAATTATTTTTTTATTAAACTTTAGCAATATTAAGAAGAAGAAAAAAATACTTACTTTTCACTTGAATTTTCATCAATTAAAAAAATAAAATAAAATAATTTACTGTTAAAATATTTTAATTTATTAATCATATTTAAATATTCTTTAATTTCATCATTTGATTTTCCAACTAAAACAATTGATATTATTCTTTTATCTAACATTTTTGATTGTAAAATTTCACTAAAAAAAAAAAAACAAACAAAAAACGAAATTAATTAAATTTAATTTTTAAAAAACTGAATTAATTTTTTTTGTTTTTCTTCTTTAATTACTTTTTGTTGTTTTTTATAAAAATTGTTGCTGTTGTCATTTGAATAATTTCATTTATATTAAAATTATCTAAATGTCTATCATCAATTATAATAAATAATTGTGATAGATTTTCTTCGAGAATAATGTGTTTTAAACAATTTACATAAACATTATGGTTTTTATTTAATTTTAAATTTTCCGTTAATAATAAATTATTACTAAATACTAAATTTAAATTTGTAAAAAATAAAAAATATAAAAATGAATTGAGTAATTTTAATAAATTCATTGTTTTTTCAATAAAGAAATAGAATTTAAAAAGTGTTAAATAATGAATTTCTGTAAAACAAAAATAAATTGTGTTTAACAAAAAAATAGGTACGAAAAAAAAACAAACACGTGTTCTAAAAGCCTTATTAAATGTAGTTTAATTGTTAACATATTTGTCATATAATTAACAATATGTGTGTCATAATTACTGATTATTATTACATTTAAATGAACATAAATTGATTTATGAAATCTACCATATATAATTAAAAAGTAATATTTCCCATAGCATATTCTTTTGACTCAATTATTGACGTAATGTGATAAATTAATTGTCTTTGTCGGCGTGTTTTCATTTTCTAAATAGTAAAGACTAAATAGTTGAAGAATTATTGATTAAAAAATAAAACTTAAAAGACAATTTAAATGAAATTTTCATATATTTTACGATTGATAAATGATAGATTTTGAAGAAACTAAAGAAAGTAATTAAACTGTTTAAAAGTGATTGTTTTTTTTCTTGAATTTCTATCAAGATTTCATATTTACACAATTAGATTATTTTTTATGAGCTTTTCTAAAGATAATAGACAGGTCAGTTATAGTTATCATTTGATTCAACGTGTTATGCTAAGCAACATACTCAAACTATGGACACTTTTCAAACGACCTACCTAACATTCCATTTGAAAAGATTGCTGAAAAAACTCAGTCAACGTTTATTAGAAATTCTTCAAAATCGTATAAATTTATTGGAAAAAAATTGCAAATTTAAAAATAA
Organism: Bombylius major; assembly: GCA_932526495.1. Taxonomy (NCBI): domain Eukaryota; kingdom Metazoa; phylum Arthropoda; class Insecta; order Diptera; family Bombyliidae; genus Bombylius; species Bombylius major. The sequence continues at coordinate 38,941,491 of OW052046.1, forward strand.
AAACCCATTTTTACACCCCAACCCCAAACTTATTTAATATATCATACAACCTTCAACGATATTTTATAACAAAATTAAAAATACTCGTATGTAGAAAAAACCCTAATTAAATAAATCAATATTAAAATATTCTGCTGTTCTCTTCAACGACAAAATTTTGCTGCTTCCAACATTTAACTTATTTCCACTTTGTACTAAATTTAATAACAGCTGTTTAACAATCATAATTTTATTAATTTTTTTTTTTAAACAGCAAAAAAAAAACAATTTATACATCATGCTTTATTCTGGTTTTTGTTGTTGTCAACTTTACTTTTGATAACGTGTATTGTATGTTGTACAGAGATAAAAAAGATATGAATGAATAGAAATCATAATACACTGACCAGACTTCTGGTATGAAACATTTTAGTTAAAAAAGTAGCTTGAATGAAATAATACCAGATAAGTAGTATGTAGTAGGTACTTTGCAATTTTTTTTTAAATTTTTCAACAGAAATTGAAGAACCTTCTTTTTTTAATGGCTTTTCAGTCCTGAAAATGTCCTTAGTCTTTAAAAGAATATGCCTTCATTGCATTGGTTCCTGTGAACCTAAAGGACCTTTTAAGTCATTCCTATTTTTGTTCATCCTAGGGTGGTAGTACGTAACTTGATTCGAGTTGTTTCGTTCGACTTCAAAATAACTCGAAACAAACATTGATTGGTAGTACGTAATTCGATCGACTTTGGATTTAAGTGTTACCGTGAAAACTTGTGTTCTGAGCAAGTATTTTGTAGTCAGCACCAGCTGAAAAGTACACATATGTTAATTGAAGGTTATGTTTTATGTCTATTTTAAAATTTTTCAAGTTTTTAAAGTTGAGTGTACAATTATAAAATTCAGATGTCGCTGTTTTTCGACTTTAACTAATAAATTTTTATCAAATATAAATTTTTATTTTGTTTAAAATCAATTCAAAACAACTTTAAATAAATATAAATGGTTTTTACTTACATTTTTAGCACAATACTTTTATTTAAACTTTACAACACGAACAGATTATATGAAGTCGATAACAAAATTTTGTTCGACCGTAATTTTGACAATTCGAGTTTGTTTTGAACTCGAATCGACCTTACGTACTACCAAACATGTTCAAACTCGAACGAAACAACTCGAATCAAGTTACGTACTACCACCCCTATATTCAAAATTTGCGGAGAGTGCCCGAAGCTGAAGGTCTCGAATTCGAATTCGAATGAGTACCACCAGCACCAATTCATTTGAGTTGGGTACACTAAAGTGTTTGGTACTGAAGTATGTAGTTTGGTAGCTCTTCTAACTTTTATTGACCATAAGCAGGTACACGAATAACAGTCCAGCTGTCATACGAATAAATTCGTTTCTCTACCAACGAATTTAGTGGTTCGCATTCCACTTTAAATTGTAGGTGCATGTATGTTAAGAAAATTGTCAAGCAAATCTCAACTTGAGATTCTCAAGTAATACTTGAGGCGCTACGTTCCCATGAGGAATAACAAGCACGGAAAAAAATTATACTCAAAATTTAACCCTTATGTCGACTTATAAAGCTAGCTACATTATTTAGCATATGCTTCAGTCATATAACTGCAACACGATGATCAAGTGTTGCAATAATTAAAAAGCATATGCTTTTGTCATAGGAATTAGGGTTTGTTCTAATTTCAAAAAAGCATATGCTTTTATCATATGACTGACAAATGGCAGATATGTATTAATTCACACCGTATAAGTTTTCAAACATAAGAAAAAGCATATGCTAAATAATGTTGTCTAAAGCAAGCTTAAATCTGGTTAGGCCTATCGGCAATTATACATAATTACAATATATGACGTCAGTGGTGTAGATACAAAAGTTAAACAGAACAAAATATTTACAAATCTTTTCTATGTAATCCTACAAATAAAATTTACCATGATTATGATATCGATACCACATTGTGTGTCACTGCTATAAGATTATTTTTTTTTTCTCATCAAATCTTGAATACCAATGCGCTTGCTTATTTTTAAACTCAAAAAGTATTTGTTATTTTTTTTTTTTTATATTTTTTTTTTCATGTTCTCTTTTTCATTTAAAAAAATTTTTTATTATCAAATAAAAGTTATTTTTAAGTGAGAGCTGCTATTTTTTTTCGTCTAAATTTTTTTAATATTTTTTTTTAAAAAAAAGCAGAACATTATAAAATTTATTAAAATGTTAATTAAATAGAAAGTTTAATTTATTTAAAAGTAAAAAAATTAAGAAGAAAAAGAAACATTTTATTTCAATATTATATTTTTTTGTCTTAGTTTTTCTAAAGAAATATTTTATTGAAAAAAAAAAGAAAAAAACAAAAAAAAAGGAAGTGAAAATATCTTAAGTATTTATTTGTTGTATTGTTTTGTGATTTCTCTCATAAGAAAAAAAAAAAATTAAGTTTAAATAAAAATTTACTTTTGTTAAAAATCTTAATTCATATATAGTTTAAATGAATTTTGATATACCTATAACACACACAATTTACATATGGTTTTTGTTACCTATATAGGTATTAAAAACAAAACAAGAGAAAAAAAAATAATCAACAACAACAGCAGCAGCAACAGCAATAACAAAACAGTTAAAGCAGACAGGTAAAAAATAAAATTGTTTTTTTTTTTTTTTTTCTTTGGTATATAAATAATGGATTTTTTAATTAAGTTATTCACCTAAAATAAAATTCATTTAAATTTCTAGTACATATTGAATTTTTACAATGTAGGTTCAGCTACATATGATTTAAAAAAAACAGTTTAAAAATTACAACAAAAAGTCTTCTACTATAGATATGAACCTTTTTTTTTTTTATAAGCAAATACTAAACTATATGTGTTATCATTTTTATCGATAATTTTTTAGTTTTTTCTACTACTACCTACCTATTTATATATTTTTTTTTTCTTTTAAATAAATACTACTAATTTATCCGATTACCTGAGTATAAAACAATAAAATTTTACGCTTCAAATAAATGTGTAAATAAATTTGAATTTCACCTATAAACAACGTGCAAAAATAAAACAGAAATTTAAAGACGTAATGGAAGTAATAAAAATATAAGAAATTATAAATTAAGTTAAATTTGCGTTGCGACAGATAACAAAAATTTTAATGGTAAATGTGTACGTGAAAAATTTTTTTCGAAGTTCTTGAACTTTGAAAAGGACAAATTTCCTTTTACGTTTCTTTTTCATTTGAGTCGTTTCAAACGATGCGATGTTGGAAAAAAAGCATGTTTTGAGTTCGTTTTGAATAAAGAAAAATCAGACATTTAATTTTTCTAAATGAAAAATCTGTACCAGAAATATTAAATCCTTTAATATTATATTTATTATTTCTTTAATGAGGATTATTAAATAAAAAGGTCCTGTTTTCTTAATGTTTTATGATAAATACAAAAATAAAAATGAAACTTGGTTCTGTTTTTCAATTTTTATCCTTTTTCGTTATTATTTCGCTTTTCTTTATTTCTGCTGTTTTTTTTTTTCAATGTAAGGATGTCACGTAGAAGTGATTTATTTTTGAATAACGTAAAATATCGTTACAGTGTGAAATTTACCCATTAACATTTCTTAATCTTTGAAAATTGAATTACCTTCACGTCTTTAGGATAAGAAATTTTACCTTATTTATTCGTGACTACCATCTTTAGTAGAATTTTTATTTTTTAAATTTGAAATTCAATTTTGTTATTGAAAAAAAATTTTGGAAACAAATGATTTTGAAATTATTGAAGGTGATGGTATCTCGTATACCTGTTTTATTGTGTGTAGAACACATGATTTTGACGTTTTGATGTTTTTTGTTTGTTGTTTGTGTGGGTGGAAGAGAAGCGGATTAGGCATCCACGACCACTCAGATAGGAGAGTCCATTGTACTCGGCACCCCGTCTCTAGTAAAATTTTCTCGTTTTCCTAATAAAGGAAAAAAATAGAAGGAGGGAAAGATCAAGCTTAAAAGGAATAATTTCGATTTTTTGATGCATCCTTTTTTGACTTGCAAAGATTGAATAAAATAATATGTAGGAAGGATGATCCAGGGGGGTTTACTCAAAAAATAAAAACATAAATAAACCACTTAAAAATAAACACAACAGCACCACCTGTGATACTGACTTTCCTCGTGGGGTGGAATTGGGTTCGATTTTGCTTATTAGTTGGCTTCGATTATAGTTATGGGAGTGAGTTATCTCCTAATCCTTCTGTGGACCTCTTTGGACGCTTTTGTGTGAAATTCGAATGAAGCTTTTTTCGAAAACTTTAGAGTAAGCTTTTTAAATAATTTCGATTATTCGATATTTATTTCTTAAAAATTTAAAAATATTTTTAACTTAATTTTAAAATTTCAAAATATCCGTAACATTTTCATTTTTAATTTCAAAAACTGTTCCTTAAATAGGATTAAAAGGATTAAGAAAAAATCGCAATATGTGAAATTTTAATCCTTGAAAAACTTCTTCTTCTGAAAACCTAAATTTGGCTCTTAATAAAAAAATCATAGAAATTGTCGCATTGCAGAGAAATAAAAAATAGATAAATTTTGATTGAATTTTTTAATTAAAATTTTATTTATACTAATTATTAATAAACTCATATACTTTTACATTTTTACAATTTTTTTTTTTTTTTAATTCAACCTTCAAATTAATTTGAATTTTAACGGTCTGTTATTTCTGTTTTTTTTTTCGTTTTTTCTTCTTCTTTGTTTTCTATTTTTGCAATCGATCAATAAACTTCATTAATTACTAAGTGAGTAAACTTTTTAATTATTTTGTTTCAATAATGTTGTTGTTTTTAGTTTTTTTTTGTAGATTTTTACTTTTTTAATTTTAGTATTGAATGGGCTGGGCTGCTGCAGCTTTCTGCATAATATGAAATTGGATGAAATTATTGCTTGGTAATTGAAAATTTTTTAATAATAAAAAATTATTTAATTAATTAAGAATATAAATTAATTAAATTTTTATTAATAAAATTATTTATAATTTGAAAAAAAAAAAAAAAAAAAAAAAAAAAATAGGTATCAAAAAAAGATTGGAACATATGATAAACAAGAATGGGAAAAAACAGTAGAACAAAGAATTTTAAACAGTTTTACAAGTATAACATTGAAAAATGCAAAATTAAAAACTGAATTTATCGATGTTGATCTTGTTCGAGGTAAATAGAAAACAACAATAAAAAAAACCTTAAAAAATAACACCGATTTTTTTTTTTCTAATTTTTTATTTTTTTGAATTTTTTGTTTTTTTTTTTAGGATCATCATTTCCGAAAGCGAAACCAAAACAATCGCTTTTAACTGTAATTCGTTTTGCCATATTACGTTATTTATTTTTACCAATTTATGCAAAATGGTGGGTTTCTCATACATCATTCAAATTATATTTTATATTTTTATTATTATATTTGGGACAAATGTTTAATTGGGCTATTTATATGAATAATATTCAAAAAATTGATAAAAATACAGAAGTAAGTATAAAATAAAAGAAATTTATAAATAAAAAAAAAAAAAATAATAATTAATCTTATCGAAATATTTTTCTTATCTAATTTTATAATCATTTATTTATTTTTTTTTTCTTTGTATCTTCCAATTTAGCATATTGTTTCTATATCAGAATTAATAATACCTATGATTATTAGTTTTATATTATGTTTAATTCATTCATTAATTGTTGCAACAAATTCATTAAATAGTTCAAATTCTAAAAATAAACAAAATTTATTTAATAAAAATGGTAAAACACGTGAAAAGATACGTCGAAAAAAAAAGATTATTAGGTAAGTTTTTGCATGAATAATAATCAAAATATAAATTACATACATATATAAGCAAATTTATTGATTTGTTTTTACATTATTTTGAAACGCAATTTCATGATATTCGAATTAAATTTGATATTTTGAAATTACCTTATAATTGAGGTAACAAATTTCTTAAAATCACGCACTATATTTTCTCACCTTTTTTTTTTTTAAGTAAAATTGATTTCTTTTGAAATTAGATTTTTTTCTTATATGGGAAAATTGCCTTTAATTTTTTGGTTCATTACATTATTTCTTGAAAAAATAATTAGAAAGAAGATTTGGATATGAATGTAGAGAAAGGCAAATCTAAAAAATATTATTTAAAATACTTACACGAATGTTAACCAGTCAACCTTATTAAGGCTTATTTATTTTAACGTTTCCCAATTCGAGACTTGGACCAAGCATCAGTTCCAATATATACATATATACAACGAAATATGTATGTATAAACATATAGTGTTATCAAAGGGCTTCATTCTGGTAGTCAAAAATGTACTGTCCATGTAGTGTTCAGAGTTTCATCGTTCTCCTGAGAATGTCTGTCCTTAATTTTCTTTATAAATACCCCCTCCGGATCCACAGAAATTCTGCAATATATGGTTGGTTGACGTGGCGTACCACACACCGACACACCTCTCAGTTGTCAGTCAAAGGGTTGTAAGCCCTTCTGTCATACATGCACCTACAGTTTAAAGTGGAATGCGAACCACTAGATTCGTTGGTAGAGAACGAATTTTTATTTGTATGACAGGGCTTGGTACCCTATATTTCTTGTAGTTTTTTGTGGACTAAGTTTATGGTCTCTAAGCAGAGCCACCAAACTATTTAGTACCGAGCACTTATACCAAACTCAAAATGAATTGGTACTCATTCAAAGCTGAGTGAACTTAGGCAGACTCTAACCCGAGACCTTCAGCATCAGAAGCCAACATTCTATCGTTTTGTCCACTGCCCCGCTGTGCAATATATACTTTTGCAATTTCCCAGTTTTTCACTGAATTTTCCATACGATTTTCACATGGAAATTTTACCAACAAATTAGTCTGCTCAATCAGAGAAAAACCCCATCCCATATATTTATTGTTTCCTCTTCCAAAGTATTGGTTATTGAAACAACTTCTAAAATTTAATTTCTCTGGTTTTGTTTAATTTGTTGTCCAAAATTTTAAGTCCTTTAGGTTTTTTTTTTCATAATTAAATTCTAAAAAGGCCTCTTTTTTTTGTTTGTTTCTTTAGAAATATGGTACATATTGAAACCGCAACAATAGCAACAGATAATGAGGATGGTAGAGGAGGAGAAGGAGGAGGAAGAGGAGAAAATATAATAAATAAAAATAAAAATAAAAAACTAGATGATTTAGTTGTTAATTTTAATACTAATAGTTCAAATGAGTCATCATCAAGTATTATGAAAAAATTAGATTTAATAGATGATAAAAAAAATTTATTAATTAAAAAACCAAAACATACTACAAAAAATAATTATAATAATAATAATAGCAATAATAATACAACAAATACTAAAATAAATACTATAATAAAAAATGAAAAAAATAAAAATAATAAAATGATACATCATAATATAGATATAAATAATGATAATGATAATAATGATGTACAAATTAATGAAAATTCATTAAAAAAATGTAAAAATAATATGAAATTAGAAAAAATTAATGAAGACTGTTATAAAAATAATGATGATGATAATAATGATAGAATGATAATTATTATGAAAAAACGTAATGTTAATTGGGATTCACCAATTCATAATTATGCAACAGATAATTATGATGATAATAATATATTACATAATAATTGTAATTTAATTGATGATACATTAAATTTAACAAATTATATAAATAATAGTAATAATGTATCTAATATTAAAGAAAGTCAAAGTGCACCTAATATATATAATTATATTATATCCAATGATAATAGTTATAATATGGATATAACACAAAAAAATAATTCAAATATAAAAAATGAAATAAAAGATGAATATAAAGAAGAAGAAAATAATGAAAATATGATAATCACAGAAAATAATAAAAATAATCATATAATAAGCAATAATAACAGTAATAGTAGTAGCAGTACTACTAGTAGTAGTAGTAGTAGTAGTAGCAGTAGTAGTAGCAGTACTAGTACTAGTAGTAATAACAGTAATAAAAATAGTCCTAATAGCACAACAACAACAACAACAACACCAACAGTAACAGATAATAATATGATTGTTGAAAATTTAAAAAAAATATCATCAGAAATACCAATTATCGAAGATGACGGTTTTGAAAGTTTAAATGGTAAAAGTTCAAGTGGTGAAGATAATAAAATTAATGATGATGATCACAATGATAATGATATTAATGATGATGATGATCATGATGATAATAATGGGGAAAAATATAGTGATAAGAAAAATGAATATATTTTTGATAAAATTGAATTAATATCATCTTCAAGTGTAACACCATCACCATTATCATCATCATTAACGGCAGCAGCAACAACAACGACAACAACAACATCAGATGAAACAATTAATAGTCCATCATCAATAAAATCACAAATCAATTCGAATCAATTAAGACAAAGAATTATATTTGGTAAAAATCGTATAAATCATGATAAAATTATAAAAAATGATGATAATGACGATGAATTATCTGATGAAGAATTATTCAAAAGTAATTTTGATAAGGTAAGATATACATTCAAAATTGTATTGAGTTTAACACACGTTAATACACCGGCTTGTACAGTTATGTAAATCGGTGTTGTTAGTAAAAACAAAAAGAAGTTCGATTGTTGAAAACTATAGTTTCTTTATTGGAAAGTTCAAAATGTATGATATCTACACTTTGGGAGTAAAAGGGAAAAACTGGAATTTGGAATAATGAGCAGAATTTTACCACTTAAAATTTTTTCTATACTGTCGGATTGCCCGAAGGATTAAAACATTTTAAAAAAACAATTGCCGGTGTTAACGTGTTAATTTTAAAAACTATTTTGTGTATTTTTTATATTTTTTCCCTCTTTTAAAACTATTTTGTTTTTGTTTCTTAACACAATAATTTTAAAATGATTTTTTTTTTCTTATTTTTCAGTTAAATAAACGTTATTCCATACCAATGGTACGTAATTCAAGAAGAAAATTTCAATCTTCAATAACATCAACTGATTCAGAATTAAATAATAGTCGAAGTATTGTAAATTTATCAAAAATTTTATCTAATAAAAATGATGTTATGATAAAAAATAAACAAAAAAAACAACAGTTATCATCATCACCAGCAAGCCGTTCAAATGAAAGCAGTGATATCGATGAAGAAGGTTATGATGATGAAGCAACAAATAATCCAACACCATTAGGAGGACATACCGGTTATAATGGATGCTCAACATCAGCAACTGAATGGCTTGGTGTAACAACAAATAGTAAATATTCAAATTTTTTTCTTTAATATCCTGATTTTCTCTATAACCAAAAAAAAAAATTAAAGGTGAAGAATGCAGTTACAGTTCAGAACCCAATTCAGATTTAAAAGAAGATTCTGATGAAGTTAGTGATCATGAATTTGCACCAACTGTTTTACTTAATTCACATGGTTCAAATGATATAAGTAAGGAAATCTTTTAAAAAAAAATTAATAACTTTGAATAAAAATAAGAAATTATTTCTTAAATTAAATTTCAGTTAGCTGTACGATATGGGATCGTCATGATCCAAAGAAAGCAGAAATGTCAGTTTTAGATATTTCATCTTGTATCATTGAAAGGGTTGAAGCAATGCCAGAAAGTTCTGATTATATTTATATTGGTGTTGTTTTTACAATACTTTTATCATCAATTCCATCATTTTGTAGACTTTGTGAGGTAAGAATTGCTCTTTTATTATCTTTTTTCTCTTTTTACTGAATTTAATTTTATTCCATTTTGTTTTTTTTTTTTTAAAGGCAACCGTTAATTGGGAAACAGCAACAGAAATTAGCTATTTAGATGTTCCAATAATATTGTGGGAGAAAACTTCATTTTCAATAACAATATTAATTGATTTAACATTTGGAAAATCATATTGGGAAAGAATTGTATTATTTTTAGGTTTTTCTCAACGTTTACTATTAACATTCTTATTGTTTTTTCTATTTGCTGTTGCTGAACGAACGTTTAAGCAAAGGTACAAAATACATATATTGGTTACTGAATTATATGATTGTCGATTATTTTCATTGTAAAAATTTGAAAATTTTTCAAGAAAAACAAAAAAAAAATGACAAAGAACCGGTTAAAACTTTAATGAAATTTATACTACTTAGTTAGTAAAATAATTGAAATCGACCGTCATAATTAGGAGCTTTATTCTTGAAATCGAAACGGTAAATGATTTACCTTTCTCGAAATCTTATATAGTCAAAACCAACAAGTTGAGGAATCGTATTATCCAAGAAAAACATGCGTAGAAAAAATGATACTTACACACATGCATTTTTGTTATTGTAAATTCTAAGAAACAGGTTTTTTCTTTTGTATATTTATACACATGCGCGAAAATACCTCAACTTTTTTGGTTTTGACTATACTAAAATTATCTTCAACATAAAAAAAAAAAAAAAAACAACAAATAATGTACAAAATTTCATATTCAAGAATAAAGTTCCAGTGTATAAAATTTTTGCAATCAAATTTACAACTTTTTTGTTCTTGTCATAATTTCGATTTAAGATTTGCAAAAAACAAATTGCAAAAATTTAATTCAGCAGGGGCCTTACCATGAGAATCGATTTCGTTCGTTAATTTACGATAGTGAAGTTACGAACGAAAAGGAAAATGCTACTATGATAAACGATAATCGTTTCATTTTCGAAGTTCCATTTTTGTTCCAAATTTCAATTAAGTTTTGTTTATTTTCAATTTGTAATGTAATTTGTAGACGTTTTAACCGTTAAAAGTTAAAACATGATTTTTGAAAATAACGCTATCAAATGAGTAGACGTAGAAATTACGAAAATTGCGTTTCTTTTTCGATATAGTTTCTTATAGTAAGGTGTTGGTTCGTTAATTTTAACGATTTCGTAAATGATAGTAGGAACAACATAGAAACGCCTGTTACGAACGAAATCGATTATCATGGTAAGGCCTCCAGGACTCTCTCGTATTTCAAAAATTCAAATTTTTTTTGTCTTTAAATCTATGAAACTTTTTTTCTTACCCTTTTTACACCTTTTTTTCTCCTTTTTTTTTTTTTTTTTGCATCTTATCTAGATTTTTATATGCAAAGTTATTTTCTCATTTAACATCATCACGTAGAGCAAGAAAATCTGATTTACCACATTTTCGATTAAATAAAGTTCGTAATATAAAAACATGGCTAAGTGTTCGATCATATTTGAAGGTAATTAATTTTTCTTTTTTCCTAATTTTTAAGTTAACTTTATTTAAAAATGTGTTTTTTTTTTGTTTTATCTTTATAGAGACGTGGACCACAACGTTCAATTGATGTAATTGTATCTACAGCATTTAGTATTACATTACTTCTATTAGGTTTTTTAAGTGTTGAATGTTTAAAAGATTCCGTACATATTCATTCACAATTAAATTTAGAAGCATTATTTTGGTCTGGTGCATTAGGAATATATTTATTAAGATTTATGACGCTTGGAAATAAAATCAATAGAAAATATCGTAGTATATCTGTATTAATAACTGAACAGATAAATCTTTATTTGCAAGTAAGATACTTTTTTTTTAAAAAATATTTCCTTGTTTTTTTCGCTAAAATTTTCTGTAAATTAAAAAATTTAAAATCAACTTTTTTGTTATTAATTTTTTAGATTGAACAAAAACCAAAAAAAAAAGATGAATTAATGGTAGCCAATAGTGTCTTAAAACTTGCAGCTGATCTTCTTAAAGAATTAGAATCACCATTTAAAATATCTGGACTTAGTGCGAATCCATATCTTTATACAACAATTAAAGTTGTTATACTTTCAGCTTTTTCTGGTGTATTAAGTGAATTATTAGGATTTAAATTAAAATTACATAAAATTAAAATAAAATGATATAAAAATAGAAAAATTTATAGATTTTTTTAGTCTTTCATTTTCTCTCTTTTTCTAAATTATTAAAAGTAGAATGGTTTAAATTTCACTTGTATCATTGGAAGTGTATGAATAAAGTGAAAATTTAAGAAAATTCATGGAAAAATTGAGAACATGGTTGCGTTCTTAGAATTCAACATTGTTGAGCACCCACAACACACAACACATAGTGAATCTACATACCTTGGTTGAAGGTTGTGGCTGTATTCTTAAACGTCTGTTTGCTTTGCACAATGATTGTAATATGATAGTCATGATACATTGCATAGTAGCATCTTATTAACGATGCGCTCATTGCTTGGGTTTTGTTGTTAAAAAATCACAGTTGAATTTTGAAACGAGATAGGGGGTGGTCAGAAATAAAGATCTTACTTGAAGACTTGCGCAGAACTTACTTATTGCTAATCTACTAATCTGTACTGCAAGGGGAGATGTAGTTTTAGACGCACTGCAATAAAGAAATGCAGTTCTTAATTTCTGAACACCCCCATACTTTACATGGTTGACGTTTTGGAATTGTTGACATTTATAAAAAGGCGGTCGAAAAACGTTTAGGAATACAGACTGGGTTTATTGATGTTTCATTGCGTTGATTATTAAAAGGTTGTATAACATGAGACAATTTCGAATTTTGATCATGGTAGGAAAAATTCAAAAACATCAAATGATCGTCAATTGTAAGTATTCAGCTTCATGGTTTAGTACGCTAAATATTTGCAAATGACGATCATTTGATGTTTTTGAATTTCTCCGTAGTTATCATAATAATCAAAAGTTATCTACCATATTCAATATTTACATTTTCGTGTTTTCGAAAATGCAGTGATGCTGCCGTAATACAAAACTTATTCAGGTTAAAATCTCGATACGCTGAATTGTGTTTCACGAGCCACGGCGGCATAACTGCATTTTCGAAAACACAGGTTATATTACGACAGTTATATATATCAAAATTACGCTTATTCACGATGAATTTTCAAATTTCTCCATTTCAAACATTGACTGACACTCAGCCAATTTATTAGTTCTTTATATATTTGAGATCCATATTGATAGTGAAGTACATACACGGTGTTTTCGAAAATGCAGTGATGCTACCGTGATACACAAATTCAGCGTATAAAGGTTTTAAGCTGAATTGTGTATCATAGCAGTATCACTGCATTTTCGAAAACACCGAAATACTTCTTCCTCTCACACAATTCCAATCAATTCAATTGAACAATTTTCACAAAAAACCATCGCGATTAAAAAAAATATATATATGAAATAAAACAATAATAAATTTCTATAACATTTACATTTTCTTTTTATCTTTTACTTTTTTTTTTTTGTGTTACAGACTTTCTTCAAATTACACACTTAACAGAAGAAAAAAGAAAAAAAAATTACATATTTTTATTTTTTTATTTTTTTTATTTTCGTCTTACTTAAAAATGTCAAATACATACTTATTAGTTTCTTTTTTAATTTTTTGTTTTTTTTGTTTAATTTGTTGGATAACATAATTCAAAACAAATATATTTTTAACTTAATTGATTATAATTATACATCTTGTTTTCTTTTAATTTAAATTATTGATTTGTTTTTTTTTTTTTCTTTTTGTATGACAAATATAATGAGCAGAAACCATATATAAATCTAAATAATATTGTTTTTTTTTTTTTTTCAATTATTTAACCCTTTATTTTTCATGTTTTTTTTTTTTTTAATATTTTCAAATAATATTTTTCATTCTCATTTTATTTTGTTTTTAAATTTCTTATAAAAGTCTTTTACTTCAAATAAATTATTATTATTTATAAAATAAAATGTAGGTCTTATCTCATCACAAAATATACATTATACATAATTCATTTTTTATCCAATATGTTATAAATTTATCTGTTTTTTTTTTCTTTTACCAATATATACTCGTGTATATATGTATGTATATATTTATCTTAAATTTTAATGCACATTAAAAAATTTTAACCAAAAAAAATAAAATAAAAAAGAAATTTGAAAAATAAAAAAAAATAAAAAAATAAAAAATAAATAAATTCATGGTGATGAGAGACGACACCAATAAAAATAATGGTAAATTTCATAAATAAAAATAAAATAAAAGAAGAAGAGATCAAGAAGTATGTATTTCAATTACTTTTACTTTATATTATAATATTAGTTTTCTTTTTTCGTTTTTTTTTTTTTTTATTTTTTTCTTTCAATAAATTCCTTCATGAAAAATAATTATGTATTTTTAAATTTACAATAAAAAGAAGAAAAAAAAATCATAACAATCTTAAAATAATAATAATAATTAAAATAATAGTAATAGATAGTAAAATAAAATAAGGTATCATTGTATGTATTCATAATAATATAGGAATTCCAGATTTTTAAAGAAAACAATAAATTAGAAAAGATACAATTTTAATTAAATTAAACAAAAATATGTATTATGTAAATTATAAAATTTCATCTTTTCTTTTATTCATTTTTTTTTTTTTTTTTTTTACTATTCAATGAGGAATGAATTGTGTTATTACTTGTTTTCAATAAAAAAAATTTTTTAATAATAATTTATTTTAATATGTATTGGTTTTTTTCATTGTTCAAATTTTTCTTTTTTCTTTTTTGTTGTTTTCACTGAATTTTCACAAAAACAATCGTTTTTTTTTTTTTCTTTCTTCTTTCTTGTTTTCTTTCTTTATGGTAATCTTTCGTTATTTCTTTTAAATAAATAAGCCTCTAGAAATAATAAATTAAAATTCATTTTTTTCTTATTTTTCTTTCTTTCTTTTTTTTTTTTCTGATTTCTGATCATCTTTTTTTTTTTTTTTTAAATATTTTATTGCAATTTTATAGTAGGAAAAATATGGAAAGAATTACTATTTTGATTTTGTTTGCTTGTTTGTTTTTTTTTTCTTTCTTGTCTTTGTTTTGGTTTTTCAAATTTGAATTGTGATAGAAATATAATATTATTATGTATTTTTAGAAGCATAAATTTTATCTCATATGTAATTATTATTATTTTTTTTTTTTTTTCAATTTAAAATGAAATTAAAAAAAAAACAACAACAAAAATTCATCATATATAAAAAAAAGAAATTAAATATTCCATTATAAATGTAAATTATTACATAAATAAGAAAATATCTAATAGTTTAATTATTTATTTTGCAAATGTTCATCAAATTTATTTATTTAAAAAAAAAAAAAAAAAAAACTAATTATTATTCTATACTTTAAGAGACAAAAAAAAAAAATAATAATAATAATAATAATAAGCAATATATAATTAATGTTAAATTTTCATGAAAGATAAAGAATAATGTACAAAATGATGGGTAATTTTTTTTTTTTTTTTTTTTATAAAAATTTTAAAAATTTTAAAATAATAATAATAATTAAAAAAATAATAATAATTAAAAAAATAATAATGAGAAGAAGAATAAGGAGAAAAATAAAATGAAAAAATTATTAATCATTTGCTGAAATATGATCTGGTTGTTCACCTCTATTAAAACGTTCCCACATTTTTGAAAATAATTTTTCTAAACCTTGAGCATATTGTTCACAATCAAATAATGGACTTTCAACTCTTGCTTTCCATACTTTTGCACGCATTGCTTTTAAATATTCACGATCTGTACCTAAACGTATTGAAATTTCTTGATATTCTTGTCTAGTTCGTGCTATTAATTCTGGACATCCTAATGTTGCTAATTGTGATGCAGCAACTCTGTATTTTGGAAAAACAAAAAATAATAATAATAATAATAATAATATGTAATATGTATTAATCAAAATAATAATTGAAAAAAAAAATTATTTAAAAGGATATTAGGGGTATTCATAATGTACTGTTGTATATAACTTAAAGCTAGTCGTACAGTACATGCATAATTCGCACGAATTACATTCGTCACAATTCTGACGAATATATGCAAACTATCCAAACAAGTTAAATTCTATTATGTGTCGTACATTGCATGCGATCTTGCTCGTCAGAATTTTGACAAAAAGTTGCGATGTGCGAACGATACAATTTGAGTTGGATCATTCGCAGTTATCAATAATTTACTAAAAGCTATTGATGAACTTCTAACTTACCGTAAAGTTATAACTAAACGATCTTCTGGTGAAATATTAATGATTTTATTTAAAATATACTTAATTGTGACGAACGTAATTCGTGCGAATACGCATGCACTGTACGACTAGCCTAACAACACCTGAGTACACCTAAGAAATACACCACACATCGTGAATACCCCTATCGTTTTTTTTAAATTTTTTTATTTTATTTTTTGATGCAAAGAAACTTATGTTTAGATAATAATAATTGACGAATTCGTCAATACTTCTAAGAGTTTATTAGGATTACGAATATTGAAAGTCATTTAAAAAAAAAAGAAAAATTACAACATACCTTGAAGCTAATGTTTCACCCGGTAAAGTAACAACTGGTGTACCAGTCCAAAGTACATCCATTGATGTTGTATGACCATTGCAGAGTGGTGTATCAAGACAAACATCAGCCAATTGTCCACGACGGACATGTTCTTCTTTAGCAGCTACATTTGAGAATATTATACGGTTACCAGAAACACCTACACATAAAATATTTAAAAAAAAAAAAAAAATTTAAACATTATTCAAGGATTCGTTCTCACTTCAATTTAGGAAAAGAAAAAAAACGAAAAAAGAAAACTTACCCAATTCTTCAGCTGTTTTCTTAATATTCTGTTCACCAACAGCTGGAAAACGTAATAACCATAAAACTGAATTTGGTACATTTTTAAGAATATAAACCCATGATTGTAATGTTAATGGATCAATTTTATATAATTGATTAAAATTACAATAAACAATTGCATCATCGGGTAAGAAATATTGTTGTCGGGTTGTAATTACAATATTTTGTGGTACTTCTTCACCAGTTGCTGCTTTATTATTTGTTTGTGTTGTTGCTAAACCATTTTGTACAACAACACCATTAACAGATGTTTGAACTTGTCCAGATGCAATCATTGTTTCAATTTGTGTTGTTGTTGGTAATTCAGCAACTTTTAATGATATCTCAACTGGTTTTTGGGCATTTATAACTTCACGTATCTCTTTAACATCAGTACTTTCAACAAGTGGTGATAAATCAGTTGCATTTATAACAGCAACATTATCAGCTAAACCAGTTGAATTAACACCACCAAGAGTTTTATCACTAACAATTAAACGTTCTTTTAAATGTGGAAACATTTGTTTATGATCACCAATAAAATATGTATATGGCATATATGCTAATTTTTCACTATATTGTGATGCTAATTTAACTGGTGATGTTACTGAATCAGTTATTATATAATCCATAAATGATGCACCACTTGTACCAGGATAACCTAACCACATAACTTGTATTGGTGCTGGTTTTAATGCAAATATTTCATTACGTGCACCTTTTGTATAACCATTCATATTAACCAATACATGTATACCATCTGAATAAATTCTATCTGCTGCTTTACCATTACATGCCAATTGTGATAAATCAATAAAATGTTCAGCTTCACGAGCAATTTTACCACGAAATGTTGTACCATCATCTGGACTTAATGCATAGCAGAATATTTCAACATTTGAACGATCATGTAAACCAGGTATTGATTGCATCAAATGTGATGTTGGATGATTACCAAAATCACTACTAACATAACCAATACGTAAACGTCCATTTAATTCACGATTAAATTTAAATGGTGGCTTATGCAAGACATGAATTTTTTCAAGGCACAAATTAGCATGTCTCGCAGCAATTGCTTTACGAAATTCATGTGATAATGGATATAACATTGAATGATGTGGATGAACAGATGGTAAACGATTCTTTTCTAATTGTTCAGCAACAATGCTAACCAATTTTTTCATTCGAGCTTCATAATCAGTCCAATCGCATACAATTTGTAAACAATGTGCTAAATTACAATATGCATCTGGAAAATCTGGTTTTAATTTTAATGCTGTACGATATGATTGTATAGCTTCAGGAATATTTCCAGAATCTTTATGTATTGATGCTAAATTACTATGTGCATCAGCAAATGCTGGATTTATTTGTATTGCTCTTGTATAACATTGTAATGCACCAGTTACATCTTGTAATTCTTTTAATGTATTACCCATATTTGAATATGCATCAGCAAATGTTGGTTGAATACGTATTGCTTCTTTATAATGCATTAATGCTTCATTTAATTTACCTTGTTGTTGTAATACTGATGCTAAATTGGAATGTGCAGCTGCAAATTCTGGAAATACTTCAAGTGCTTTAAGATATAAACGTGTCGCTTCTTCAATATAACCTTGCTCTCTTTTAATATTTGCCAAATTATTAAGTGAATCGGCATGATTTGGGCATAAACGTAATGCTGTATTATAACAATCTTCAGCTTCTTTAACCTTTTTAAAAGAAAAGAACAAAAAACAAAAATTAGTTTCAAATTTAGAAAAATTTATAATCTAAAATTACTGATTCGTCAAAATTTTGAAGTTATATTTGTTTTTAAATAACACCTTAACCCACACAAAACAAAATTTTGAACCTTTTTGTTGATTATTTATTTTAAAAAAGCCATGGAATGGAAAACTAATAAAGCACAAAAAACTAAAATTAACCTTTTAAAATTAATTATACACTTGAATGAATGCATTGAACAAAAACAAAAAAACAAAAACATATCTAATCAACATTTACATTATTTTCTCCTTGTTTTGTTTCTGTTTTTGGGTTTTCATCGTTTTAATTTTGGTAAAAAAGAAGAAAAAAAAAAAAGGGTATATTTTACGCATTTAAAACGCACACAAAAGACACTACATACATATATGTACATACTCTACCCAACTAACGAAAGGATAATATTATAATTTTAAAGAGACAATGTATTCTCAAGTGTATGATTTAAAAAACAATAATGTTAACATACTTATGCACAATTTCTTCAGTCTCAACTATCTTGTAGCTAACTTTAGCAGAAAGATAATAAAGATATTTCCATTTCTTCACCTCTGATTTAGCACTTAGCTACCACCTAAGTTTAGCTATAAACAAATCTTTTTTAATGATTTACACATTTTTTTTTAGTGCAAAATAAACGTTACAGCTTGAAAAATATTCAAATAATAACAGCTGACATCAATTTGACATTACTAAATTTTAGAGTCTCGATTCAAATTTTATAATTTTCAGGGTTGAAAATCAGAAATATAGCTTCCAGGTAGTTAACAAAAAGTTTTAATGAAGAAATCCAAATCTCTAGCTAGCTGTCACCTACACTTAGGTGATGCGATACTCACAATCAGCAAAAACTTCTGAAGAAATTGGGCATTAGTTAGAATTTTCATTTTCATTATACAAAAAATTTCTTATATTTGTATATTTTTACATTATTATTCTTTTTATGTTTGAAAAAATTAGATATTATCTACCACCCCCACATTATAATAAAAATTAATTTGTATTATTATATATTTTCGTCTTTTGTAATCAATATCAATTTATTGAATTGTAAAAAATTCGTCTTCTTCTTCTTCTTTCAAATAATTATTTTTTACTTTGAAGATTTATTTCAATAATAATAATAATAATAATAATGAAAATTATATTTTACGTCGAATATATTAAATTAAATTTATTATTTTCCGTTATTATTTTTTGGATTACGAAAAATAAAAAAACAAATAAACATAAAAAATAACGACACTAGAAAGATAGAAGGAAAATAATTTAAATTAATTTTTTTTTTTTTTTTGCTAAATTAAATGTAAAATCTAATAAATTAGATAATAAATTGAATGAATCAAGCTTATGGATCTTCTTCTGCTTCTTCTTCTGCTTTTGAATTTTCTATTCAATTAAATTATATAAGAAAGAATAAATTATGTTTATATGAAAACAACATTCTACATATTTTATTTGTACATGTTATTGAAATTTAAATGAAAATATTAAACAAAAAGTACGTAAAGTACGTTTCAAATATTCGATATCATATTATAGGGTAAATGTTTCTTTTGCTGACCACCACCAAAGGGATATTTGAAGATTTAAAAAAAAATATTTTCGAAAGGAAAACTCATGAAATGAATATTAAAATCCTTAATCTATTTTGATTTTAATAACTAAATTTGACAAAAGTTACACTTTTGTTATAAAAAGGATTCTTTCAATTTTCTCTGTTGGTGAAACTGTAGCAAGGTTACCACAAAAAAAAAAAGGCAATTTATTTTGCTCTTTTTTTTTTTTTCTCAGATATTTACCTCAAAAACTTGACATTAACCAAAAAATTTGTCTAAACAAAATTGATTTGTTGATAATAAATTCAAATTGAATTTAAAATAAAATAAAAATGAAATGAAATTGAAACAGATAACAAAAAGCATGGATGTGACCACTAAACGTAACGATCATCCTATGGTTTTATGTTTTATTGATTTATTTATTATTTTTTTTTTTTTACATGACACAAATAATACGAATAATTAATTTTATCATTCAAGTGTTTTTTGTTTTGTTCTATTTTATTTTTACATAATATATATGTACAATGTACAATGTACATAGATAATCTTACCTGTCCTTTTTCTTTGAGTGCATTAGCTAAATTACAATAGGCATCCGGAAAATTAGGTTGTAATTCAATAGCACGTCGGTATGTATCAATTGCTAAATCAATAAGTCCTTGTTCATAATATACACATGCTAAATTACCATGTACAACAGCATTATTTGGAGATAAATTTAATGCACGTAAATATGCAGCAACAGCTCTGAAATAATAATAAGAAGAAAAAAAATTATTATTAATTAAATTAATTCATCATAAATGGAAACTAATCAATCAATATTCTTTCATTTTATTAAGAATTTAAATAATATATATATATGTACATATATATGTACGAGTTGTAAAAATCTTTCGAAGGATATTCAATAAACCATAAATCTGCTACACCTAAAAATTATTCAATTATAAAATCAAAGCAATCATTCATTTCAAAACTAAACGAATCACGTATGTATGTATATGGAAACGCAAAATAAATTTATACATACATACATACATAGTTAAAATCTAACAGTATTTTTGAACAAGGACATTTTAATTAATTTTTTTTTTTTTCGTTTTTTGTTTTTTTCATTTTCTATCTTTAGGAATAATTTGAATTTAAAAAAAAAAAAATAGATTACTTATTTATAGATTTTATTTCTACTAAAGTCAATTAATTTTATGAACATTTAAAAAAAAAAAAAACCTTTTAAACCTTGAACACTACAGCTAACACCAACCTTTACAACAAAAACAACAAAAATACTTCTTCAAAATTGTTTTGATTTTTGTAAAAATTTATCACACCAATATAAATAAATTAGAAAAAAAAAAAGTCAATTCAACAAATAAACGTAAGCAAATCACATTAAATATCAAATAATAAACATACGTATACGAGTACGTAGGTACATAAAATTACAATAATATTTTTATTTTGTTTTTATTTTGATCAATTTAGCTACTTACTATAATAATCCTTGATATTTCATTAAAAACGTATATTATAAGGCATATAAGTATTTGTATACGTACAAACAACATAAATAACAAAAATGATAAATGCGTAAACAACAAATAGGTAAATAACAAATAAGGTCAAAAGGATTAATAAATTATTATTAACATTTTGTGATTTCTGTTGACGACATATTATAATATCATGTTCTCTTTCATTTTACAAATAATAAAATCAAATAAAGGACGAAATTAGAAAAAAAAAAAAATATATAGGAAAAAAAAAGACTAACCACATATAAAGTCAACACCGCATTTAATCTATAAAAGATTTTTAAAAAAAAAATTTCCTCTATATTTTAATGAAGCTTTTCCTGTTCCATGAATAAATACTTTTTTTTCCTCTTCTTTTTTCTATGTAAATTTTTTCTTTTATGTTTCAATTTATAATCCTTGTGGAAGCAAGGATATGTGCAACATTATAAAAATCCTTAGATGCATATATGTATATCCACAACTCTATATAGTATATTAAAATGAAAAAAAAAAATTTTTTTAACCGTTATAATGAAAAAAAAAAAACCGGAAAGGAAAGACATGATATTATCATCTGTGATATGTCGTGTATATTAAGGATTATAAGGGAAAGAAAAGAAGAGAAAAAAAATGTAAAAGAAATAAAATATCATTTTCTCTCTATAGAATTAATTTTAAATCACATAGAAAAAAATATAAGAATGAAATTACTATCATAAAAAATCTTTTTTCCGTATTTTCCACCCATGAAAAAAAAAAAAAAAAAAGAGAAAAATTTATGATGATGGATAATAAAAATAAAAACCATATAGTTTTTTTTTTTTTTATACTTTTACACTTCCTAATAAAATAAAGTACGTTAATAAAAAATACATACATACATATATGTACGTACAAAATTTTTTATAGCATGTTAATTTTTATATACATACTTTTAAAAAAAATTTACGAATAGTAAACACTAATAAAGTTGTATTAGGTTGGCAAGAAAGTTTTGTCATTATTTTCCAACTATTCTTGTTCGTTGTGTGATTCAAATTATTTTGGTACCAATTGAAAACTTACATTATTGTCTAGTAGAGTCAAATTCAGGTATTTGAGTCACCTTTTTTTGTTTTTTAAGTGTTTAAAATCCACTATTTATAGGCACTCTATGTTTTATGAGTATCAAATTGGACATAAACGACACGAAAACTCATAAAAATTTATGTTCTGTCTTTGGACCATCTAAAGTTAAAGTTTTAACTGTCCAATAATGGTCTGCAAGGTTCAGGTTCAGGTTCATGATAATGATGTCCTAGGGACATTAGTAGATAAAAAGCCATTGTTGATCACTATGAAGGAGTTCGGAGAGAATTTAGACATTAGTTATACAACAATCGTGAACCACTCAAACAAGAAGCTTGGTTTTGCTTAAAAGTGATGTCGATGGATAAACTGAACAAAAACAACAACAAAATCTGGTAAATCGATTTTCAATTGATTCTTTTCTGCTTGCTTGACCTGATATGAACCTTTCTTGAATCTTCTAAATACTGGTAACAAGAAGTGGGAAAAAGAGCCAGAAGATAATGGCCATAAAGTCCACCTTATACCCTTACGAAAGCCAACTTGCACTTAGAAAAGCAAATGCTTTGCATCTGGTGGAATTACCGATGCCTTAACCACTGGAAATTGTTGGAACCGGACCAAACTGTAACAGTTGATTCTCAATTTGATATGAAACATAAAGAACTGAAGTTTACCAACAAAAAAACGACATAACTTTCTTGCCAACCTAATAATGGAAGAATAGAAATAAAAATGAAAAAAATTTCATAAATTACGGCTATGTTGTATCATTAAATTTGTTTATTATCTCAACAAAAACAATAAAAAAATAGATTTCATCAATTTTCTTCTCTTAAGGAATTTAAAAAATAAACAAAATACATATTTTATGAAATTAGTTTGATTTGAAACAGAGTCATGATGTTTAATTTATTATATGTATTACTTTTTTTTTTCATTGTTTTTTGTGTAATTAAAACCATTTTATTCGAAATTAAAATTCATCTTCAATTTAATATATACTTTCCTCCTTATTTGAATCGTGTTTTTTTTTTTCCTCTTTTCTTTTTAAATTGATTATTTAATGATTTTTGGCAAAAATTCAAATTTCCATGTACTAACTAAATTAACATGTGTTTTATATCGTATCTGATATCACGTATAGGTACATACATTTATGTGAAAAGAAAAACAACAACATAAAACAGCATTTCATTAAAACTAAAAGATTGATTTTCAAAAAGACAAAAAAAAAAAAACAGATAGCTCTAAATTAAATTGAAAAAAAAAAAAAAAAAATAAGTTCAATTATTTAAAATGTTGTATTTCGTGTAAAATTAAAATTAAAAATATGTACAACATGAAAATTTATTGGAAAAAAAAAAACACATTTTAATAGATTGTTTAAATCAGATAAAAGGGTTATTTTTAAAAAAAAAAAATCATGCTATCTTATCATCATATATATATTTTTTTTTTAAACTCAATTGAAATTTTAAATAATTTATCATAATTTATATGTGTCATTGAAACAATATTTTTAGAATTAAACATTTTCAACAAGGCTAAAAAAGAAAATTATTACTATATTTATAAATTTTTTTAATATTTTTGCTAAAAAGAAGAAGGAAAAAAAAATTATTAAAACATTGACGTAAGTAGAAGAACAACCCCCTTTCCAAGAAAAATTTTTATTATATATGATAAATGTGTAACACATCTTAATTTAAGAGAAATTTTTTACATAGGTACATATTTTCTTTTTCAGAAATAAATTTTAATTTAAAATTTTCCTACAATATCGCACAGAACGGAACAAACAGAGAGAGAGAGAGAGAGAAAAAAAATTACCTAAATAAATCCCTCCCCCATTTTTTATTTAACATTATTACTTTAAAAATCCATATAGGTACTAAGAAAATAAATAACGGACAAAAAAAAAAAAAGAAGTAATAATTAAGTAAAACCACACGTTTTTCATTCTCATCACGTAAATTTTACACTTTCATGATGAAACTAAAAAAAAAAAATAAAAAAAAAAAAAAAAAAAATAAAAAAAACAAATTGTGTTATACTTTTTAATTTTCATTTTTCATTTAATTAAAAAGTGATTCATTTGTAGTTTTTCCTTCTTCATTCATATTAATGTAATCAACATACTAACTTAATTTAATCTTATTCTCATAGTTGATAGAAAAAAAAATAGAATTTTACACGAAAGATAAAAACAGAGATATATAGAAATTTTCAATTTGTTTGTAAATTAAATTTAAAAATATTCTATATATACATATTTTGTATCTATAAGGCCTCAAAAAAGCCAACAATAAATTCAATGCCAAGGTTTCATTATACGAGTACATACATATATTTTTATTTTTTTATTTTTTGTCTTATTTATTTTCTTTAATTAAATAAAAAATTCATATTGCTAAATTTTTCATCTACATATATACATAAATAAGTACTTTGCCAACAAAGAAAAATAAATAAAAAGTTAGAACAAATAGATCTGTCTGCACTCATTAAGAAATCCTAATACATACCACAAATCACGTTCGTCGTGTGTTTCATTTAAAATCTGAACCATGAAGAAAGTCAATTTAAAAATTTAAAAAAAAAAAAAAAGTAGAAGATTCTTTTTTTTTTTAACAAAAATTAAAATTAGATTCAAATTATGACTTGGGTACTTAATTTTTAAGAAAAAAAAAAAAAACATTTTAAGCCAAAAAAGAAAAAGCAAAAGAAAGAAAAAATAATACAATAATAATTTTGCAATAGAGCATAAAATTTTTTATTTTTGTCAAGAAATTCTTAAATTCTATTAATTTTTTTTTTCACTCTATATATAAACTAGACAAGACTAGATCATTTAATGACGAAAAAATTTTCAATGATTACGATATATTTTAAAAATAGGTATATTAAGTGGAAGTAACAAGATTTAAAGAAGAAAAAAAATGAAAAAAAAAATACTTAAAATTTTTATTGAATGTATAGAAAAATGTATACAGGATGTTTGAAATTAAAAGCACGATAATTTGGCAAGAAAATTGTGTTTTATTTTTTTATTTTTGCTTTTGAATTTGTTCTTACTGACCCACCCAAATTGAAGTTAAAATTTTAGCAATTTTAAAAACTGTTTTCAAACAACTCGATAGGATTTTTATACTTATATGTACGACAGACCGGAGTTTAAAAACTGTCTGAAGCCCGTTTAAATGGATAAACTCCTTGGTCTGTCAGTAATCGATTTATCTTAGAACGTTCGAAAGTGATTTAGCCAAAACCATTTAATATACATACTATAATTATGGCAGACCGAAGTTTAGAAACTGTCTAAAAGCCCGTTTAAATGGATTAAACTTCCTGATCTGTCAGCAATCTTAATTTCTGATTAAGATTTATTGTATTAAAAATCCTGAACACCCCTTTTATATTCAACCAGAAAAAAGCAGATAAATGTGACGATTTTTTTTTCACAAAAAAAAAAAAGAAAACCACGAGAAAAAAAATCTTTTTTTCCATGAATATTTTTTATAGAATTTTCAAAGGCCACACACATTACACATAATTTTATGATCGTCATCAGCATCATCATCAACGCAATCATAACGCAATCCACAACAACAACAACAACAACAAACAAACAAAAAACAAACATAAAAAATTTCAAATTGACAAAATTTTTAAAATAAAAAATATTAAAAAAATTAAAAAAATCTTAAAATTAATTAATAAATTCAAAATATTTCTCTGATGAAAGTAGAAGAAACAAAAAAAAAAAAAACAATCTTCATTTCCGTTGAGAAATTTTGAAATGAGAAAATATTTTTGATTAAAATTTAAGATTCATTCATTCGATGGTTTGTTTTATTATTATTATTATTTTTTTTTTTTTTTTTTGATGAATTATTTTACAATAGAATTTCAATTAGTATTGTTTTGTTTTTTGCTGACCTTTTTATTTGATTTTTCACCCAATCCAAACATCCTTTTTGTTTTCCAGATGATGATGATGAACTATTTGATGATGTTTGTGAAAAATCATATGAAGGATATTGATATAATGGACTTATACGTACAATTGTATAAACTACAATACATTGGTAATCCATTTTTTTTTTTTTTGTATTTATTTTTTTATTTTTTATTTAAATATATTTTGTATCTTTTTTATTTGTTTTTTTTTTTTCTTGTTTAGTAAATTTGTTGTATTAAAAAAAAAAAATTTGTTTCAATATACAGAGTATATGTATAATGTATGTATGCAGCAGTATACTGACTGTTCTTATTTTATTATTCTTAATTTCTTATTTAGATTTTATATAGCAAAATTTTATTATTATTATTATTTTTTTTTTTTGTTGTTTTGTTTTAATTATTTAATTGTCAATATTAAATATTAAGTATATATATATATGTAAATAGTTTTTTTTATTATTATATTATTTGTTTATAATTTACGTTTAATATATATAAAAAGAGCACAAATATATTTTATAAATATCTCCAAAAAAACATTCTAATTTAACGTTATTTTATTTTATAATTTGTATGTTTTTTTTTGTTTGTTTGTTTGTTTGTTTGTTTATTTGTTTTTGGTTTTTTTTTTTTTTTTAAATTGTATTTTAATTATGATTGTACACGTATAGAAAAATTTTAAATATTTTTGTATTTTATTTTAATTCATTGAATTTATATTTTATATAATATTATTAACCGTTATATTTTGAATTGATTTACGTTTTTTATTTGTAATTTGATTTATTACAAATAGAAAAGGAAAATTGAAGGAAAATTAAATAAAATTCCTCAATTGTTTGTAAAATACACATATATGTACATAAAATGTTTTTCTTTTGTTTTAAAGTTTCAATTAATTGTTATTTTTAATGTTTATTATTATTACTTTATTTGTTTTTTTTTTTATTTTTATTTGTATTTCTTTATTTTTATTTTTTGTTTTAATTAACACACAACCAACAGCACAGCATTTTATTATTATTTTTATTTAAATTTTGTAATAAAAATTATTTTATTTATTAATTTAATTGAATATTTTATTTGTTTAAATTTTTTTTTTTTTAATTGTAATTTTTCAATTTATTTATATTTTATATTTTTTTTATAAGCTTATTGAGTGGACGGTTAAATACTAATTATATATTCTTTTATAAAATTTGTTGTTTGTATCTTATTATTATTATTATTTGTTTTCCTGTATTTTTTTTTTTCTTTTTTTGTTAATTAAAAATGTTTTATTTATTTTTGCTTGTTTTTTTTTTTCTTTTAATTTCAATGCCACTCACGAATACTTAAATTACACGTGTGTAAAAAAAAAAATATATAAAACAACAACAACAAAAGAAAAAACAATGAAAAAATTGTCTTTTTTATATATTCATATTTAGAAAAAGAGTTTTGTATTTCATTATCAAAAGTAAAAGTTAATTAAATAAAATTAATAGATACATATTTAAATAAATTACATCAGGTATCTCTTTCTTTTTTTGTATTTTTGATATTACATACTCGTATTATTTTTCACTAATTAGGTATATTTTGGCATCTGTTCGAATAGAATGAATTTTCTAATATACATACATATGCTTATATCTTAAACAAATATCTTATATTCAAGTGTGTGTGTGTGTATGTGTGTGTACATGGTATGTATATGTTCAAAAAATAATTATTTATTCAATGAAAATAATTTAATAAAATATGAACCTTTTTTTTTTTTTCATTATAAATTCAAAAGATATACTATACACAGAAATCAAAATATAAAATAAATATGAAAGAAAATAAAAAATTATAAATTATTTAAAACAAATGTAAGAAAGTTTACGAATTTTTGGTTTTTGAATATCAAAAGGAAGAAAAAAAAATATGTATATCTAATAATTTTAAGTGTGTGACTGATTCTCTTGAATAATTTCATAAATAAAATATTAATTAGCATTTTGATAAAGGATAAATGTCATGATTAATTATCTTGAAAATTTCCTTAATACCATCAGTCTCCTGAATATAACCTTGAAATTTAAAAATAAAAAGGATATATGTATGTATTTAAAAATTTATACAAAATCTTAAAGTATACATATATAGAAAAAACCTTTTTCTGCATTGATACAGAAAAACCCTCTTTATTATACATTGCTTTATAATATTATACATACATATATAAATTACATTTGAGATATTTTATATAATTGAAATGATACTCTTTCCTTTTCCTTTTTTTTTTTTTCTAATAAATTGAAAATTTATTTAATTGAATTCTTAGATTTCACATTAATTAAATTTTTCAAATCCCATAATATATCTACTGAGAAAATAATCCTCTTTAATCAATTATATTATACTCCATTAATCACGTTATTCGATTTAAAGGTAAAAATAAAAATACATATATATTAAAAAAAAAACTGTACTCGTTTGATTTGTTACTTTTTAACAAAATTCATTTTAAAACTCAATTTTCTACTTAAAAAAAAAAAAAAAATGTATCTGTATTCTACAGTGAAATAATTTTAATTGAATTTTCCTTGTTTTTTTTTTTTTATTTTACTGAATTTATTTGAAAAATATTAGAAAATAAATATGTATATAAAATAGATATTTTTAAAAAAAACATTTTATCGTATAACAAAAAAAAAAAAGAAAAAGAAAAATATATAAATCAATTTATCACATAAATTCGAAAATCTTGTATAATATTTTCCATTAATTCATGAAATTTAAAATGAATTAAAAAAATAAAACCACCCCACGCCTCATTTATATTCCAATATAGCAACAAATTTGAAAAAAGAAAAAAAGGAATAAGAAAAATTATATAGAAAAAAAAAAAGATAAAATAAAATTTAAAGAAACATTTATCTTATTCATCATGATGTCATTTTCAGGAAATTAAAAATCGTGTGAAAATGTTATATCTCTGAATTTTATTTTATTTTATTTGATTATTTGTTGTTATAAGCAGGTGACTTTTTTTTTTTAAGAATCAGTAAATCTTAATATAACACAAAAAAAAATACGTGAAAAGAAACAAGATTATAATATTTGATGTAGGTGTATAAGGAAAATTTGTATACATACATATATATGCAATTCAATTTATTCAAATATGATACAAGTTATAATATGGTAATAAAATGTTGTTTGATGGCAGAAAAAGATTAGATATTCGTATTAGGTAAAGATGAAAAGATGTAAATTGATTCCTTGACATTGACAAATAACAAGAAAATTTAACAAAAGAAACAAACATGGAAAAAAAAAAAAAAATGAACAAATTTTGTACACATTTACAAAAAAAATTGAATGACATTTCAATTTACCCACCCAAAAATTACATATTATGTACATTTTTTTTGTTTATTTAACATCTAACCTTACAAAAAAAAAAAAAATGTTAAATTCTTATAAAGGAAAAATTTATTTGATAATTTAAAAAGGAAGAAAAATCCACACATAATACACATACAGTTATCATGATTTCTTTTTTTCTTTTTTGTTGTTGTCTTAAAATTAGATTTTATTTTTTATTTTATTAAATTTAAATTCTCACACTAGTATTCAACTTTTTATATATAATTTTCTAATTAAAAATATTTAAAATTTAAAAAAAAATATATAAATAAATAAATAATCAAACACAAACTTGATTAATATGTACACGGTATTACTTTTTTTTTTCTCGTCTTAAAAAACAAAACAAAAAAAACATACAAAAAGAAAAAACACAATCAAAAAAAAAACAATTTTTTTTCAATATAAAGAAAAAAAAATTTCTCCTGTTTCTTTCTTCAACCCACAATACCACATAACATATAACGGACTAAAAAGAATTTTTCAATAACTTATTAAATATACCACCAAAGAATTTATGAAAAATATTAAAAAAAATATTTAAAAAAAAACCAAATAAAAGTTTTAAAAAAAAAAAAAAAAAAAAAAAAAATTAAAAACTTTGAAACACGAAAGAGATA
Source organism: Bombylius major (assembly GCA_932526495.1). Lineage (NCBI taxonomy): Eukaryota > Metazoa > Arthropoda > Insecta > Diptera > Bombyliidae > Bombylius > Bombylius major. The sequence continues at coordinate 38,972,088 of OW052046.1, forward strand.
AAAAAAAAAAGTAAAGTAAATTATGAACTTTTCAATTTTTCTTTCAAATTAATAATGAAGAAAATCAGAAGAAAAAAAAATAACTTTAAAATTCAACAAAAAAGAAAAAACATCAACAATAACAACAACAAAAATCAAGGAAAAATAAATAAATAAATAAATAAAACATTGATGGCTATTTAACTTGCCTTATAATACCAGATACTATTAGCTATGACCAGATATTTGTAAGAAAAAAAAAAAAATGTTTTTCTCAGTACACAGAATATTATAACAAGAATTTTCCACCCTATATGAAAAGTGTTCGTGATGATGATGATGATGATGATGATCATCAACATCAACATCATCATCAAAAACATATGTTTGAGAAGATATTATGTATATGTTTATCTGTTGTATTTATGCACGTTTATAGAACAATATAAAATCTCTTTGACATAGACATTGTGTATAGTAAATGAATTATTATAGTTTTTTTATTTCTCAATAAAATAAAATACTAGAGCCAAAAAAAAAAAAAAAATGATATATAATATATTTTATAATATTAATTTTAGAATTATGTAGTAATTACGAATTTTAAATTATACGTATATATGTATAAGAATAAATATAAGTAAAATTTTCATTTTTAGTTGGCATGTGTACTGGCACAGTCTCAGACAAAAAAAAAAAAAAGGCAAAAATAATGAATGAATGATTGAATATCAAAAAAAAAAAAAAAAAAAAAAAATGTAATTTTAGATGATTTATCATAATTGACTTATGAACGTGGATGTATATTGTTTTTTTCTTTATCTGTAAAAGAAAAACACGTGTGTCCTTCCCTCTACACATTAAATTCGATAAGAAGACGAAAATACAAAAAGAAAAAAAATAACGTTCAATAATTGACAAGAAAAATTTATGGAATTTTTCACTCAAAAGAAATTCATATCTCATTGAAGAAAAAATAAATAAAAATGATAAAAAATTTACCATATTTTTCACATCACACACTCATTAATTTCTTTTAAATTTGATTAAAATATTATTTTCCAAAGAAAATATACTAGATATGCAAAAAAAACAAAAAGAAAATTATTTTTCTTATGGAAAACAATAAACAAAATTAAAAACAAAAAAAAAAAAAAAGAACAAACATTCAAGATGAGAAATTTTATTTCATTGGAAAAATAATGGATTTTCTTTTTATTATTATAAGTAAAAGAAAATTTAATTATTATTTTATTTTTTATTTTTTTTTTGTTTTCTTAACTTTACTTTTACTTTTTGAAAGATTAAAAAAAAAAATGTTTGATGATTTTGACATAAAAAGGAAATTAATTTAAATTTACGTGAAATATACTTATTTTCTTTGTTATGTTGGCTTTTGATATTTTAAACTTGAAAAATTTATACATGCTTAGTGATTTCAGCATTAAAATGAAAGAAGAAACAAAATTCAATATGTTTGCAATTTTTCTTTATTTTTCAACACACAAAAAAAAAATAAAAAATTCAAGAATGACGCAAAAAAAATTAAAAGCTAACGACAAACACATTGCAAAAAGATATAAACCTTGATTTCATCTTGATTTTTCTGGATTCGTAATAAATTGGTTTTCGAGCAATGAAATTTAAAAAAAAAAAAAAAAAAGTAGTTCAACAAAATATAGGAATTGCTTTTGTTAGTAACCCACAACAATTAAATTTAAAACGAGCAAATCATTTGCCCATAATAAATTCGCATATTTTTTTTTAATTTATTATAAAAACTGAAAAAAAAAAAAAAGAAATTGTGCAAGGAATATTCAAAAGGCAAAAATTACAAAATCAAGCAATTTTAAAAGCCAAAAGTTGAAATGATATTGGAAGTTTAAAAAGTAATTTCGTGAGAAGATTGATCAAATTATGATTCCGCAACATATGCATTGGTTGCCTTAGTTTACGAAAATGAATTCTATAAAAAAAAAAAAAAGGAATTATACACAAACATGAAATTTCTAAAGAATTATGTTTAGTACATAGGAAAACTGGAAAACATTTAGAATTGCTATAAAAGCTGCACTATTGAGAATTAATGTAACAAATAGAATTATGAAATTAACTTTAAGACGAAATAAATGACTCTTTTTCTCAAAAAAATTTTGAGACTATAGATTCAAAAAAAGAAAATGAAGTATGTATATAAAACATTAAATTTTATTAAATTCGTCTTTTTTTTTTTTTTGCTGATTTATTTTTAAATTAAAAATTTTACCAGGAAAAAATCAACAATCTGAAAAAAAAAAAGAAAATTTAATGCTCATACAATTTTGGATTTAAAAAAAAAATACTTTTCTATTTTTACTCATTACGTTTTCAATAAAAAAAAAAAATTAATAATAAAAACCATCAGAAAAACTATATAGGTAAATAGATAGAAAATTCATTAAACACATAAAATTGAATATATCATTATTTTACATAATTGATATATTGTGAATGCTATTTATATGTTCAATTTTATCTCTTTATCAAACAATTCTGATGACATTATACTCTTTATGTATATACTATATATTCTATTATGTATACACAAATTAATTGAAAAGTACAATAATAGTCATTCATTCATAAACAAATTACCATATTGTATTGTAAAACAACAATTTAAACAAATATATACTCGTATGTACATATATACAGAAGGAAACAGGAAACTAAAGATTGAGCACAATCAATCAATTCGATAAAATACAATACTGGCTTTTCTATCAATTAACTTGAATTTTTCAATTAATTTCAATTTTGTTTTATGTAGGATATATCTATACATATGTACATATGTATATGTACATGTACACTGTACACATATAAGGAGTATGTACAACAGTAAATAAATAAAAATAAAAATAGAAATAAAATAATATTATTATAGAAAGAGAATACAAAAACAATTTTATGAATAATTCACGCAATTCAATTGGTTACCATTATATGATTTTAAATAAATACAACACTATATGATTGATACAGGTACGTATGTACATACGTAAAGTAGTGTATTTAGACAGAGAAGTTTATTATAATTTTTTTTCAAGTACACAACATACTTGCCCCAATTTTTCAAAAAATAAAATAATAATAAGCACGTGAAAAAGGAAGGTTTGTTTTATTATTCTACACTGTGAAAAGGTTTTTGTCCGAAATGAGGTGGGCAATCGCCGAAGCGGTAGAGTGCTGGCTCCTGATCACTTAAGATTCTCGATTCTCGATTTCGAATCCGCTTAAGTTCACTTAGCTTTAAATGAGTACTAATTCATTTGAGTTAGCTATACATAAAAACTATAAACTACATAAAAACATCATACCAAGGCCCTGTCATATGAATAAAAATTCGTTTCTCTACCAACAAATTTAGTGGTTTGCATTCCACTTTAAACTGATAAATGCATGTAAGACAGAAAATAGCAAACTTGAGGCACTTGAGGATAGTAGAGAAGAAAAAAAATTCTCTGAAATGAGTATTCTATGAAATGAGCTTTAATTCATAAGATCAAAAGATACAAATTACAAAGGACATAAGTAAAGTGGTAAGCGTATCAGTGCATTATAACTAAAAATTTCTTATAAAAATTACATAATTGCAGCACTGACCTGAAAAAAGGCAACTAACTTGAAAGTTTATTTAAATTTTAGATAGAAAAAAGAATTTTTTTTTCTATATTCGTGATTAACCACAGAAAAAAATTATCTTCTTACTTCGTGTTAACAGACAACGGATTAAAAGCAATTAAGATTCGTTTTTGCAAGAAGTCCCTTTTGAAAGTTGAACATCCTATACATTTTAAGAAATTCATAAATGCATTTTGATATTTTCGGTTATATTGTGCCTTCCTTAAAAATTGAATTGATCTCTTCTTGTATCACAAGATTTATGTATTCATAAAAATCAAAAAAAAAAAAAAAAAAACAAAATATGACAAAAAATAAATATCCTGAGAAATGAAGGAGGAAATTGAAAATAAATTAAAACTAACATAAAATACAAGAATCAACAAAGATATTCGAATGTTTTCATACATATTTGTGTACTTTTTGTGAATTTGTATTTCACTATACACAAAAACGCATATTCAAATTACATATTTTACTTTATAAAATGTTAATCTAAGTTTATAAGCAATCGATAATGTAATTTCCTTAAGCTACAGGAAAAACAAAACAACAATAAAAGGATAAACAACAACAAACAAAAAAAAAAGAAAGAAAGAAATAAAATCAACAAAAATATTATGATATTGGGAAATTAGGTAAATGTCAAAATTCATATATTAAATATATAAATAATGTACAATATGTGTATAGAAGGCAAAAAACGATAATATTTTCACATATTTACAATTCTTTTAATAAAAATATAAAAAAAAAATTACTATGTATATAAATTTACGCATTGCGTTATATTAATGAAGAAGTTTATTTGTAATAAGGACAAAATGAATATCATATATATGTATGTAAATATCATAACAATTTATTTTCTCCCTTATAAGTCAAAAAAAAAAAATAATAATAATAGTATTAATAGAAAAACATAAAATAAAATAAATAGTGTAAAAATTGTCTATTTGTACACAACAATTCATATATGAAAAATTAAAAAGAAAGAAAAAAATATATATATGAAGGTGTGGTATTATATTAATGATGTCGTGTCATTTATTATACATATACATACATATGTAAATTGATATGTATAGTATCATTTTCATAAAATTTAATTAACATGAATTATTTAAACAATAATGTATGCTACTTATGTACATATATAGCGGTATAATATATTATGTGTTGTATTTATTTTAGAAAAAGATACATTATTATGTTAAATAAAATAAATGTATGTACATTACATTATGTATGTATGTATGACGTGTTATGTACTGTATATGTGTCTATCAGTTGCAAAACGGATCTTTTCCATATTTTGAAAAAAATGAGTTATAAGTTATATACGTCATTTGAAAGGTCTTTTAAAAATCTACTTATTTACTTTACTTTTAAAAGAAAAAAAATTCCTCTGTATTTTGATCGTCAAAATGTGAGCTCAGTTGCAAAACAGTACCTTTTTGTCAAATTTCAGAAACAATTTTGCTTAATAACTCAAAATGACTTAACATGACAAAACCCCTTTTTGCAACTGATAGACACATATATACTATCGGTCTAACTACAATCTAGAATTTCCGATTGTATTTATGTAATTTAATAAATAAAAAATGTACTATTTAAAAATTATATGTTATGTTGCGGTATGATAATTAATTTTTTAATAAATTTATGTGTTCTCTTTTTTTTTTTTCGTTTTTTTTTTAATACTGAATAAAAATAAGAACAAAAAAGAAAATAATAAAAATTTGCAAAAAAAAAAAAAAATAATAAAGAAGAAGAAAAAAAAATTATTTAAGTTATTAGGAAAAGTTTAATGAACAACATTCAATTTGTCCTTTTCAACTTTTGAAAAATACGATACTTTTTTTTTTTTTTAAATTTAAAGATTATGTCCAACAAAACATAACAGAAAAGAACATCTTTGTTTATACATATATGTATATAAAATCGTTAACAGAGAAAAAAATAAAAAGGATCAAATATCTTTAGATTCTTGTAATTCTTGTACCAACAGTCTTTCTTTAAAAACATAAAAAGAGGATAATAAAAGGAAATCCTACATAATACAAGTCAATAGCAACAGCTAGAAATTATCTTGTGAAAAATAACCCCTTATCTGCTCTATTGAAAAACTTTTATTTTTCTTTTTCGTTTTTCTTGAGAATTGTAAAAAAAAAAAAAAAAAAAAAAAAAATGTAGAATTGGAAAAAAATTTTCAAACAAAATAAAAAAGCACTTATAACTTTGAAAATAAAAATAAGAAAAGATTATTAAAAAAAAAAAAACAATTAGAGACAATAAAAAAGTACAAAATGCGTTAGGATTTAGAAACATAAAAATTTCTCTTGACAACTTGAATCCTTTTTTTTTTCTTTTTCTCATCTAGCTTTTCTTTTATATGCTGTTATGCTATACATACTTACTTTTCTTTTATTTTAATTTCCAAATCTTAACTTCAAGAATTTAAGCAATGGGTGAATCTTGAAGTGAAATAAGTTTATTGCTTTTTCGTGCACTCTTGCTGAGAGTTAGTTCGAGTTCGAGATCGTCAAATGATCGTCAATTGACGATATTCAGCTTAAAACGTTGTATTGCTGAATTTCGTCAATTGACGATCATCTGACGTTTTCGAAGTCGCAGTTACTACATATGAGAGGTATAAAATCAAAGTCAGCAGCAATCTCCACTTTTATTAAATTTCAGTAAACGACATACATATTTCTTTTCTAACGATTTTCAGTTTCTACTTTATTTGTATGGATCGGTTTAGAAAGTATAGGGTTTTTTGAGACAGATTTGCCATGAGATTTTGTTGTCATTGCATTATAATCAATGTGCAACTAAATCCTCATACATTTCGTGCATGTTTTTTGCACTCTTTACTCATTTTTTTATCAAAAGTGGAGATTGATGACTTTGCTTTTCTACCCCTAATATACATATACATGGTTAGATTCAATTATTGAAAAATTTAAAGATCGAACTTTGATCTGAGTATAATTATGAAGTTTTACCGAATCGAAAGATTGAGTTCGGTTTTGAATATAACATAACATGCACTAGATCTGAATATACTATACATATGCAAACAACTTTATGAAATTCAGCTCTGATCGAGTCTGGATTCAGTCTTGCATGCATACGTAGTAAAACATATAATTTTAAGTATACTTGTCAAAAATTAAGCCGGTACAAGATTAAGTCCAAGAGAGCATGCTTTGCATTCTTTTTCGTGAACTTAATCTAACATCATCTTAACTTTTTCGTGCACTTAAAATGATCTTTTTGCACACTGCAATTTAAAATTGAATTTATGTTTTACTCTTTCACTGCTAATGTGAAATTATCTATTGATTTTTTTTCTTTTTTTCACAAGATACATAGGTACTTAAAATTTAGTAATTAAAATGGAAAAATAGTAAGTATGATATAACAGCATTACACAAGAATTTAGTTTATTTTTTTATACAGGATGTTTTACTTCAAATATTAAAGAAAAGAAAAAAAACAAGTACATATCAAAAATATACTTTTTGTTTTTTAAGTAAGTAGCTATTTTTCTGGATTAAAAAAAAAAATTGTTTTTCAACTTAAAACAAGTGATACAAATAAATTTTTAAAAATAAAATTGCTTTTAAATATAACTTTTTAATTGCTATAATAAATTTAATTTGAAAAAAAAAAAAGTACAATCAAAAATTGTGAGAAAATAAAAAAACAAAAATAAATTTAATGAAAATTAATACCAGAGAGCTCATAGTTTTTTTTAATAATTCATAAATAAAGAGAAATTTTAAATATTATACCACACAATAAAAAAAAAGAATCTTTTCTCTTTATATTTATTTTTCTCCTTTTTGTTTTTTTCTAATTCACAGAAATAAAATGTTTGGCTTTTTATGAAGTGAAATTTACCAAGAAAAAAATAAAATTAAAAGGAATAATAAAAAAAAAACTGCGATAACTGCTAGATTTCTATAGATACACATTACATAAATGTATTAGACATTTAAATATTGAAATAAATACAGAATAGAAAGATGAATATGTTATGTCTACCATAAAATAAAATAGATATTAAAAAGAAAATAATATATATTTTTTTTATGATGTGATGTTTATGAAGTTTTTTATATGCAAGTAATGTCATATTTATGTTTTTATATTATTTCTATATTAAACTTGTTTATTTGCCATCATCACCGGTAGAAATTTCTTTCTTATTCTTATTCTTTTATTTATTTTTTCTCTTTAGGCTCTTTTTTTTTATTATTTCTTCTTTTATTAATAATTTTTTTTTTTCATATTTATAGTTAGACATATCCTGAATATGATGTAGCTTCTCCATAGTACACACTATATTCAATTCTTATGGTTTTGGTTTTATTACGAAAAATATCAACAAGAAGAAGAAGAAGAAGAAGAAGAGAATATTATATTAATAATAATAAATGTTATGAGCTTTGTTTTTCTGTTTAATACATATTTATATAAATATTTATATAATATGTACATATGTACTACATACATATGAATTTATTGTTCTTATAAATTTCCCTCTGCCTTCTATTTCATTTCGTTACAATAATAAATAAGTATATAATATGTATGTATGATATTTTTTTTGTATTTTATTTTGTGTAGGACCCACAACAAAATAACATTTAATATGTGTAGTATAGTAGTCACTGAATAAAACTGTTCATAAAATGAGAAAAAAGGAATAAATAAAAAAAAAAAAAAAAGAATAAATTTAATGTATTCAAGAGCACACCCTTTTTTTTCATTTTTTTTTTTCCTTGATATATAGAAGCTTTATTTTTTTCTATTTTATTTTATTCCATTTCTCAACATTTTATCACTATGTGCGTAAATTTTTATAATAGAAAAATAAATAAATAAATAAATTCCCTAATGATAACAGCAGTAATGACGAAAAACAGAAATACAAAAAAAAAAAAAAAAAAAATAGCCAAGAAAATATTGATAAAATATAATAATGTACAATTTTTTTTGTTTTTTTTTTTGTTTTTGCTATTTTATATGCTTCAACAATAACATAAAAATAAAAAATTATTAGATGTAAGAAAATAAAAAGCCTAATATTTCATAATTTAAGATAAATATGTACAAAAAATATATAAATTTTATTATTATATTTCGTATAAACAAAATACATAATGAAATTATGTAAAAATAAAAATAATGTGTTTGTTCTATTTGGAAATGTTTTTGTTTTTGTTTTTTTTTTTTGTTCAACAAAAAAATTAATTAATTCATAGTTTCAGAATTTTTCTGGCGACACAGTCAAAATTTTGCAAAAAAAAAAAAAAAAATCGTAGACCTTTGAAATTTATGAAAAATCTTGATAAAAAAGAAAAATCATTAATTTTTGTGTCATAAATAAATAAATAAACATTTGCAAAAACAAATAAAAAAAAAAAAAACATTTTTTTCCCATGAATTTTTTCTATAGATTTTATTTCTGTTTATTCATTCTTTTCGTATTTTTTTCTTCTAAATTTTTTTTTCGTATTATCTTTTAAATTTCACAATAATAAAAAAATTGATAGAAAAAAAAAGTACATAATATCTAATAATAAGTAGAATGTGGGAAGATAAAAGAAGTAATCACGAGTTCAAACACCTGTTTCATTTGATATTACAAAATCTTCTTATTCAACAATAAAATGTAACACACAAGAGACAAACAAAAAAAAAAAAAAAGGAATAAATAATGAAAATTTAAAATGAAAAAAATATAATGAAATATAGTAACTCTTTTTTAAAATACATACATACATATATGTATGACCAAAATTAAATTACATTTTTTTTTTTACCTAATTGTAAGTATGGTAGAATATAAATTTACAAAAAGAAAAAAAAAATGCTATTTTATATATAAGAGTGATCCCAAGATTATTATATTTTTAATTTGTTTATTTGAGTAAAAATTGTGCAAATTTAGTTAGTTTTCTTTTCTTTTTTTTTTGTTGTTGTTGGTACTTAATACATTTAAAAGTTATAGGTATAGGTATAAATTTGGCAGTTTAATTTTCTTTTATTTTAATATTCGCACACACTTAACTTCTAGGAAATTATTGAAGACAATAATAAAAATAGGAAATGAAATTCATAAAAGGTAATCGACACTGACACTGACACTGAAAAAAAAAACAACAACACATTCTTTGAAAGGAATAAAAAAAAAAGGAATTCTGCAAACACTAATAAACACGTTTTTTTTTTGTTATATTTGTAAATCCTTAACTTGTTTCTTGAATATCACAATACAACACCCACAAAAAAAAAAAAATCAGGATAAATTCATTAGTTTTTTTATTTTATTTATTTTAAAGTTCTATCTAATTAATGGTTTTTTTGTGTTCTTTTTTTTTTAAATTTTGTAAAAGTTATTAGGTTATTACACACACATATAAAATTTTATTATTAGCAATTAATTAATTAATTAATTTGTTCTTTTTGTTAATTTCCAGTCTTTTTGTTATTTTGTAATTTTTAATTTTGTTTTATTTTCTATTTTCTTTGTAAAAATACACACATATATTTTTTTTGCACAAAATAATTCAGGCAAAAAAAAATAAAATCGAATAAATAACAATTTTTAATAATAACAAACGTGTGTAAAAAAAAAACACAATTTTTTTTTTCTTTAAAAAAAAAAAAGGAACAACAAAAAAATAACAAACTTTTCACTTAAAACTTAAAAAATGAAAAGCAAATGTATAATTTAGAGCAGAGAAAAATGAAAATGTTGCAGAATATTATTTTATATATCTAACACTTCGCTACGTATTCGCCTTTATGTCAACTGAAAGAACATTCAATATTTTATATCGGTAGTAGCCTTTTTTTTGTAACATCTATATTACATATATATATTGACAACAACAACAATAACAACAATAACAACAACAGTGTATTAACAATAATATAAAAGCTGTTAGTATTTGATGAATAAAAACAGTACAAATTTATCATCCATAATAATATATCTACAGTACATTTATATATTATAGTTTCCACTTCCTATTCTATTTTTCAAATAAACAACAAACTAATTAACGATTTTATTTTATTGTATTATCATGTTTTTTTTTTTACTTCTTTCTATTAATTATATTTATTATTTTCTTTCTAGTCTTTTCATCACAGAATATTTAAAAAAAAAAAAAAATTAATTACATATTTATCCTTTTTGTTTTTTGTTTTTTTGTTTAAGAATTTATTAACAAAAAAAAAAAAATCCAAAAGTACGATGAGACACAAACATAACATTAAAAGCAAAAGCAAAAAAAAAAATTTAAAAAATACAAATATATATTTTAATAACAGAAAAATAAAATTAAGGAAGAAAAAAATATATATGTATATGTATTATTTTGTTATCACTCTAATGTTATCTATCAAGTGGTAAAATAAGATGAAATATAAGAAGAATAAATTTGAAAAAAAAAAAAATAATAATAATATTAAATAAATGATAATAATAGTAAGAGTAATAATACTATAGCAAAAATCCGAAACCGAGTTTCAATAACGGAAAATTCCGAAATACTATATTTTAAAAAAATATATATATATGTATATGTATATACAATGTATACAAAAAAAAATATAGACAAGAATCTGTATCTGTATCTATACGATAAAAAGAAAAAAAAAAGGAAAAATTTTCATGGAGCCACAGTCACAGGATAAAGTATAATAGTAAAGTTATATCTAACATTAAATTAACGCATAATATTATATATATATATATATATATATATATATATATGAATATGTATGTATGTAGATATTATATGGGGGATCACATGCTTTCGTTTTTATCCAAAAACAAAAATCTCTCCAATATTCAAATATTTTAAGTACATACTCGTACATATTCTATTTCATTCATGAGGAGAAAAAAGGACCAAAATTTCAAGATTAATAAAATTTTTGTTGTATTTTGTTTGTACATACATACATATTTTTATAAATGAAATTATTACCAGATCAACATGAATTATTTTACTGTTTCTTATTATTATTTTTAAATTACAAATATTCTCTTAAATAAAGCCTAAAGAATACGTATGTATGTAGTATTTTAGTTTAAATGGAATTTAATAAAATTCAATTTTTATTATTTTATTTTTTTACTATGATATTTTTTTCTTAAGCGTAGTACTCAACTGAAAATAAGATATTTTGCCTATACAAAACCTATGTAAAAAAAAAAACCAAAATAAATTAAACCGAAAAAATTTTATGTTTCGATTTCGTTGAAAATCTAGATATTCATAGATGGCGTTAGCTGTCCGTGTAGATACCTTTTATTTTTATATCCAACCGAAATAAATGAAGTTCCATTTATTTCGTACGGAAAATGAAAATAAATTAATTGTTTGACATTTGTAAAGTTAGATTATTTTAAATTAAAGCGTACGTTTTTTTTTTTGTAATTTATGATTTTTTCTCCATAAACATATACCTATGTAAAGTTTTTTTCATCTATGTAGATTTCTTCTCCATTTTGTAAATTTTCTATTTCGTTCCGAAATAAATATACTTTTTCTAACATAAAATTTATTTTCAACTGAGTACTACGCTTTATAATTTCCCTAAATCAAAAATAAATATAATTTTTTAAATATATGGTAACACTATTTTTCTTCTCATTATAAAATAAATTTCTCCAACATTTTTTATCTAGATATATCCATACATACATATAAATATATATATATATATTTATTATAACAATATAATATTCTGATATTCTGAGCATGACATTTGGTGAGAATATTATACATATATCTCAGGACTCAACTCAAAAAGAAAATGAGTTTAATGATACCGAAAAAACCAATCTTCATCCAAAGTTTAATATAATGTTATATCCTAAAAAATATACAATGTATGTATCTATAAATTAAAGTATGTATATTGTAGCTATGTGATAAAAGAAAAACTTTTAACAAAATGAACAATTATAAAATCGCACATACATACAAAAAGGAAAAAAGAAAAAAACAATCACTACACAATAATTTTTAATGTGCTTTTTTTTTTCTTTTTTAAAAAGAAAATAAAAATTGTATTATGTGAAAAAAAGAAGGACTAAACAAGGATCATATATATTATTTTTATTTTTTCTCTAAACTTTTCATTTGTCTTATTTTTAAATCTAGAAAAGAACAGAACAAGTCATTATACATTGCTAATTAGAAATGTTAATTTAATGAGAAATTATGTATATTTTTTTATTTGAAAAAAAAAAAACAATAACAAAAACATTATTTCAAGGATATGCATATTATTATCTTATTTATGTCAGAAAAAAGACACAATTATAAAAGAAAAAAAATAATAAAAGAGAGAAAAAGAAAAATATTAATTACTAATGACATAGTTTTTTTTTTATTTTTATTTTTTCTAAAGGATAATGAATTTTCAATTTTTACTAAGAAAATTTTATTTGAAAATAGAAAAACATTTTCTTTTTTCATTTTTCCTGTATTATATATATATTTTTTTTTTTAAATCATCTTTGTGATAATAATTACAAAAATTTGATTTAATTAAAAACGAAGAATTTCATTAGAATTTTTCCAAAAGAATTACAGAAATATGTAGATATTATCCTTTTTAAAAATCTCAATACAAATTTGTGCAAACTTAATCGAAAGCTTTTTATAGGACAAAATATACATTTTTTTTTTTTTTAATAAAACGAATCAAGTTTTAAAAAAAATGGCAAAAAATAATAACAAAAACACACATTTTTACAATATGTATTTCTAAATTTAGAATTCAAATCTACGCACCATCTAAAAGTATACATGTAAAATGGATATACTATATACGCATAGTATACACATATATTCTATTCCTTGTTGTTGTTTTTTTTTTCCTTTTTAATTTAATAAATTCCAAAAATTAGATATTTTGGAGAAAATACATACATTCATATACGCTATTTTTGTGATCGATTTATATTTACGCAAAACAAATTTTTTCCCAGATTTTCTTTTTTTTTTTTTTCAATATAAATACAATATTGAAATAACAAGGATATGAAAATACATATAAGGGAAAAATTTAATAAAAATAAAATTAAATTTTTTCAGTTTTATTGGTTTTTCATTTTATTTTTGTCTCTGATAAATTCAATTTTATTAGCAAACGAATATGATGTAATATAACTAAAATCTTATTTATTTTTCCTTTCACTTTGAATTAAATTAAGGAAGCACAAACATGTACATATGTATCAATATTAATAAAAAAATTTTATTTAACTTTTTTTTAAATTTTTTCTTAGATAAATTTTAATTTAAATTTTAGAAAAATAATTGAAAAAAAAAAATAGAGAAAAAAAAATACATAATACATAATAATAATAAATTATGATTGGCATTATTTATTCGCATAAACATGTCAATTATAAAAAAATAACTTTCCTCTGAACTGTTTATTTGATTTCTATACGTAAACAAATCAATAAATAATGAAATAAAATACACTTGATGAGAGAAAAATATTTTATTTTTATAATTCATAAATTGATAAACCATCACTGGAAATCTAATTTATTTTTTTTTTTTTCTTAATTGTTCTTGCATTGAAAAAAAAAATAATGTTTGTTTGTATGATTTTAATTTTATGGATTTTTTATTTGAAAAAAACAAAAATTTTAAAATTATTTTTGAGTATGATGTGAATTTAAAAAAAAAAAAATAAAGAAAGAATTTAAATTTTTAAATTCCAAGAAAAGCTGAAAATTTAAATCTTTTTTTTAGAGCAAAAAATGTTCAGGATTTATTAATGTCGTTGGAAATTAGTTTGGAAAATCAAGATACAATTACAATTTTGGAATATGTACATACAGTGCCCACAAAAAGTATTGGCTCACCAACGAATATCAAATATAAACCGTAATAACGGGGAAAAAAAATAAGAGCTACAACTAAATGATGTACTAGAAATATTTTCTTTATTGTGTCTTATTTTCAAAAATAAAACAAAATTTCAATGTCCCTATAGTATAAAATACAAAAACAACAATAAATTCATTTATACTTCAAATATCATGCGCAAAAAATATTGGCTCAGTTTGTATTTAATGGTATTTTAAGGCTTTATTTTGAAAGGATACTAAGTGAAAGGACCTCAATTTATTAGGCATTGTAGTTCTGAGTTTGTTTTCATAAGGATCATTCAATATTTTGTGATAAAAAAAGTATAGTTCGTGAAAAATGGGTCGGAAAAACCATGAAACTACTGAAGAAAAAAGAAAAATAATAATTGATTTATTTAAATTAAAATATTTTTACAGATATATATTAAAATAGTTGTCAATAGATCGTATTCTACTATTAAAAACATAATTTATAAATTTTGTGAAAAAAAAACACTTAAAAATTCCTTATAAATCGGTCAACATCCTGTAAAATAATATTATTTTATACATGGTAAAAGGGAAAAACTTAATAATCATGTTAAAGGTCAAGCAAGGCCTTACAATAAGTGCTTCAAAACTAGCTGCAGAGTTGCTAAACACTTCAGGAAAGTCAGTTTTATTAGGAACCATTCATAATTACCTCCATAAACAAGGTTACCACGCAAAAATAGCTCGTAAAAACCCGTTCATATCTAAAATTAACAAAATCAAAAAATGAGAATACGCAAAGTTTTAAAAATATTCACGAGAAATTAGACCAAAATATTCATGATGAAACGACTACCATTCAACTGTTTTTCTCTCTTTGGCAATAGGGCAAGTGAAACCTCTTAGTGAAAATTTGAAAATTTAAAAAAGCTATAACTGATTGAAGACAAGACATCTAATTCTCATAATTCTTTTAAACATTAGAGAACAAATCAATTTACAATCAAATAATTCGCTAGAATACATAGTAAATTTTCACCTTGTAGTCTGCATTACATCTAATTTTGTAGTCTGCGTTACCAGGATTTTTTTTGTTTTTTAATAATATACAAATCTATTTAAGATACTATTGAATACCAATCAAAGAATATACCTTCTACCATAAAACCATACATACATTTCAAAATATTTCTTGCATTCAGTTAGCGGAAAATTTCAATAGAAAGTAAACAAGGTACATGTTATAGTTAATAACACAAAAGCAGTGTAATAAACATTTAGTTTTATTTTATGTATGATATATTAAGACATTAAGGTATTGATCTAAAATATTGAAAAATAATCTTTTTTTAGTACAAGTTTATGAAATACACGTTAAAACGTCGTACGGATGTAGTCTGCGTTACATAGAGAATCTGCCGATAAATTTAATGGTCTAAGCTCAATGAAAAATTCTAAATTATCTTAATTATTTCCTATTTTAGTGAGTTTATATATATTTGACAAAGTTACACACTTTTAAGATTCTACGATGCCTTTAGGCATACTATGCTTCTAATCTCTCTTTCCTATGTTTTATAGATTTTTTTTATCAAATTACTGTTGTTTCTTACAACAATCAACATCAAATATAGAATTTATAAATTTGCTCAAAATATTTTTAAAAAAAAATAAAAATAAATAGAAAATTTTTTTTTCAACTTACCGATCAAATATCCTTGCTTCCTTTAAAACATTTCCCAAATTTATATAAGCATCCAAGAAATTTGGATCTAATGTAACTGCTTTCTCAAAATGATGAATTGCTAACCATATTTCACCTTGTGCATTGAAAACACATCCTAAATTACTCCAGGCTACTGCAAATCCTGGACATGTTTCAATTGCTTTCAAATAACAAGCCTTTATTTGTTTGTGAATGTGTAAAAATGTATGTATTTTTTTTTTATTTTCAATTCGTTTTTTTTTTTAAATGTTCAATGGAAAAAAAGATAAAAATAAAATAAGATTAATTAGATTTAAAAAAAAAAAAAAAAAACAAATACAAGATTAAAATTTTTTTTAAATTATTGTAATAAAGAATTCTTATTAATAAAAAAATTTATTTTTTAAAATATTTTAAATTAATTTATATGATGCAATAAAAATTAAAAATTAAAAAAAAATTTATTTTCTAAAAAATTAGAAAAAAATTTTTCTCCATGTTTTCCTTTATTCCTTTTTATAATGAAAAATTAATTTATTGAAGATAAAAAAAAAAAAAAAAGAGAAATTAATAATTATTATTATAAAAAAATATTTTTCTAATTTTTCATTTTAATTTGATTTTTGTTAAAAATAAATTCAGCAACAATTTCCATGAAATACAATTGTCCACGTTGAGGAAGTCTCTCAGAAGAATAAAAATTACAATCTAACCGGAAAGGATTTTTATTTTATAATTTCAAAAAAAAAAAAAAAAAAAAAAAAAAAAAACGTCACGCATAAGAAATTTACGCAAAATTTTTAACAATTTTTTTACGCCAACATACCGTGCAACGCAAACTTCTTTTTTCATACGGAGAAATGTATAAATAAAAAATTACGCAAAATGCAAAAATTACGCTCAATGCGCAAATGCAAGCATTTTGTAAAAAAAAAAAAAAACAAATCTAAATTTTCAGTTTTAATATTTAAATATTATTGTAATTTTTTTTAAATTTTTCAGAAATCAAAGAAAAATAATTGAATTAAAATTTTTATTTTTCTTACAAAATGCATGCATTTTATTTGATTTTTAAAAATAATCACAAGCAAAAAATGAAAACAAACAAATTACGCAAAATACGTGAAAAAAACGCATAATTTTACGCTCTTATATATAAATATCTACAGAAGAAATCCTCAACATATTGCTGTGCGTCTCAAGAAGCATCAAACCTAAAGAACACACAGTCTAAGAGTTTTTCTTTTTATAATTATGTTGAATCATCATTTGTTGGTCTGGTGTGTAGATTAAAAAAAAAATAAATAATTGTCATGTTTGTTGGTTTAACATGTTTTACTTTTTCTTTGTCCATATTTTATTAAAAAATTTAACACGCATATAAGGTGGTTTAAAATTGAACAAATAATAAAAATCACATAAATGTCCAAGTAGTAAAAATAATGACCGTACGAACAAAATATTAAAAATTTAAATATCGTTGGTTGGTTGGTCTACGTGGTGATCCCCGAAAACTGCCGAGAATCCAAATATCTATTCTATTTAGTTTAGGAATCGTACAATGCCCCCATTCGCCATGTCTTTCAAGTCCTTAAAAAGGAAACTTCCCATTATCCGGTACCTGATTGTGTTTTAGATAGTGCTGGACAGCTACATAGATAATTAATAAGAGTTTCTCTCTCATTGATCTCTCTGCAGCTGCAGCAACTAGAGTTGAAAGGGGATACCCAGTTTCTCCGCGTGATCCCCTATTGATCAGTGTGCCGTAATGCATGCCGTGATCCTGGCAATATCCTTACGGCTTCTGTTGATGATTATGTTCTGTTATTGAGATTGCATTGCACATCCCGCCAAACTTCTTCAGTATTAGAGTATAAGCCATGGCTAGAAAGTACTAGAAGAGAACTCTCTTCACACAATCAAAAGGAATATACACTTCCTCTGTAAAAGCTTTGTGCAATTTTGATCCCTATTTTGCCAGGAGGTAGGCTTCCTCATTCCTCTCAATGTTCCTATGGCTTGAAACTCAGAGGCGTGTGACTTTGGCTCTTTCTGTGATCATGGATAACTTTTTTTTCACACTGCGCCACCAGTTTAGAGAAGATAGTTACCGAATTTAAAGCTTTGATTTCGGTTTGGTTCCGCTGTCTCTGAAGATACATATATTTCCATCCGCGGTTTCAGTATCTTTACATGACCTGCAGGCTTCAAGGATGGCAAGTCGTCCCACCTGGAAGACACTTGCATAGTTAGGAAAACGGATAGATAAAGAGAGGTTGTCCGAGAATACTCCCACGCCCTCATACAAAACGATATTCGAATTACAACGAGAAAAAAAGTTATAATCGGTATTTTGTCATTGTTTTCAAAATCGTTCGTTACATTTCAATTGATGGACTTGCGACATGTTTAATTACCTTCCCCGGTAACGATACCGTACCGAATAATTAGATTTATTCACTAATCTCGAAAAAAGCTGAAATTATATATATACATAATTTTTAAAGAAATTAAAACATATTTCCAAGAAAATTATTTTCACAAAGTTTAATAATACAAAATCCCCTCTACCATTAATTCGAAATTAACACAGTACTAACACGATTTAATTTAAGAAGCTAAAAAGGACCAATTAACCCACCTTGTATGCATATGATTTTTTTTCATTTATAAAATAGGACATACATAAATTATTTATACACTTTTTTTTTTTTTTTGTAAATTTAAAATTACCATTTTCTGTCTAGTCATTTAGTCAAAGGGCAAGTGGAATCAGGAATTAATTTCCGTGTATTTTTAATAGGAAAATATTGGGATTGGAAGTTGTTAGGATTTTTTTTTTCCTTTTCTTTTTTTTTTTTTTTTTAAATCAGATGACTAGACGACGTTACTTTACCTGACAGTACCACTGTAATTGATTTAACATCAGTTTAATTGTAGTTGGACCCATAAACTATTGTAGAATCAGCTCAGTTTTAAGAATCATCCCATTATTTGCTATATATTGTTATTATATGTATACAATGTATAAAAATATATTGTTTTTAAATACTTAATGATTTTTATTTATCTAATTTGATTAAAAGTTTTTTTTGATGAAGTTTTGCACTCACACGCACAACATTAAGTCGATTCATATTGATTTTTATATGTTTTTCTATAGTTTTTTTTTTTTTTTTCATTTTATTTTAATTTATTTTTTTTTCATGTTTTTATATTTTTATGAAATATTACACCTTAATATTTATATTCTGTGGGTGCAAATACTGTGATGAAATCGAGTTACAACACTGAAATCATTTAGGTGAGAATAAATTTGGCCTGATTAGAAATGAACTCTAAATGTAAATTTAAGAAAAATATAATATTTTTTATGTTTGTTTTTTTTTTTTTTTTTTTTAAATTTTTGTTTTTTATTGAATAAAAGAAAAAAATGTTTTTGATTTTTCTTTTTATGACTTTTTATCTATATACGTTCGTTTAACTTAAAAAACCAAAAGAAATGTTCTCCTTTAGAATTGAAAAAAAAAATGTATTAACTTAAAATAAATAAACATTTTATGAGAAACAGCAAATTTTCAAATTGAAACTAATGCAATAAATATAAAATTTAAAATTTTTAAATAATCCAACTACAATTTATAACATTCAAATTAATAATGAGATAAATACACTCATTATGCTATTTTTGCACTATGAAATCAATAGTCAGATAATTGAACTAAGAAAATGGTTTTTATTTTATGTGTAAAATATATCTCATACTTTACTAAAATTTCCCGTATTTAAAAATTAGTAATTCGAAGTAACTGTGCTAGTAAGAAACGTTTTTATTTACAAATTTTCAGAATAATAAAATTTATTAATAAAAATTTTGTAATATCATTTTGTAGTCCGTAAAAGCCAATTTTCATTTCCTTCTTTTTTTTCAAAATAGATTCAATTCGGCACAGAATAGTGTAAAACCGGGATATTCTAAGAGATCTGAAAATGCTCGAAATATAAATTCAAAATGAGAAGATACGGTCTTAGCCGTGAATAAATTATTTTGGTTTTTGTACTCTTAAAAAGTTGAATTTTTTATTATTTAAGTATGTATCTTTTTCTTGCAAACCGCAAAACGTATCTCAGTAATTTTTTATTCAACTTGTAGGTTGACTTGTAGGTCCGACTCAGATAAATACGTTTTATGCATGACGCGAAGAAACTAATGCTTTTCGCGAAATTGCTTTCCTATAACGTACATGAATGCATATTTCACATGAATAATCCTTGGTATTTCCTTGGTATTATAGGTACTGTCAAACACTATGTTCACATTAGGTGGTTAAACCGGTTATTTTGCGCTGGTTGTAACAATAATGGTATAATTTTCTTCCAACTTGGTATAATAAGAATCATCTAAAATAATTTTAGCTTCACGGTTGTAATATACTCACACTGTCGTTACAACTGGTCGTGCCATCTTCAGATGTAACTTAAGCAGTTGTAAAAACAGGTTTTTAAGCCGGTATGCGACGGTTGTTACAACCACCTAATGGGTAAGTTTACACGCTGTAGCAATGAAATCATTTCACCAAGTGTTTACAAATCAATTCCTCACGAACATACGCTGTAGCATTGTTGCAGTAACATAACATGTACGTGAATATTTTATACTATTCCATCAACATACAAAATAAGAATGGCAGCCATCTTACTTTAAGAATATTCCCAACCCCAGATAAATTTTAATTTCATAGTATTTGTGATTCATACATGTGTTGGTGGTTTCACTCGTGAAATAGACTGAACCTTGGCAACTCGAAACAAAATAATTTTGAACAAATTTCTTTTACTCACCGAACCCCTTTCATCCATATACATATATACCGAGGGGTTCGTGAAACTTTGCTACCTCGTGTAAAGGCTACCAATGTGTACATATTCCAATTCGGATGTTGAAGGAATGCTTCTTCTTCTTTTTTACATGGCCTTTCTTTGGACTCAGTACTTTTAGTATGTACATGGTAATTTTCGTTTCCCGTATACAGTGTGTTATTACACAAAAAAAAAAAAAATTTGAAATATTTTATAGTTTCATCTCACTATTTTCAATACTGAGTGCAATTTTTTGACTTTAATTTTATAATTTTTTTTTTTTTAAATGATAAAACAGTTCAAAATGCCTTTTTACAATAAACTAAATAATTTTAGCTCTAATCACTTATTCTTTAAAAATTGCTTTAAAAAAAAAAAACAATCATTATTTAAATCTTATTTCACAAAATTTAGTAATTTTTCTAAAGCCAAAATTATTATAGTTAATTGTACATGAACATAATAATAACAACAACAAAATATTTAAATAAATAAAAACAAGGAAGAAAACAACCTATATATGCAGACAAATATTCATTTTTACGCACAAAGCTTAACAAAAAAAAAAAAAATTGTAAATCTACGCAATTTTAGTTCTTATTACGCCAAAGGTAAACATAATAGTATTATATAAATATAGTTGTTTTTCAACCTACATATTCAAATATATATTAATCCTTAAATTGATAAAATGAAAGAAAGAAAAATGATTTGTCTTTTTCTTCAAATAATTCCGAAAAATTCAATTCGTGTATGTAAATTATCTTAAAAAATTTTTTTTTTAAACAGAAAAATTACCTATAAAATTAACAATCATCAAAAAAATACAAATATTTTTCTTTCTTTTTTATTTCACATTGTGTCGATTTCTGAAAAAAAAAAAATACTGAAAAAAGATTTTGTTTTTTTTATAAAATAAAACATAAACAAACAAAAAAAAAAAAACATGAAATAAATGAATAAAAAATATACGAATACCATGAATTATTTTTAAGGCTAAATTGAACTGTGATTTCATTAATTTTCAATCTGTTTTCATTTTATTTTATATTTTCTATGCTTTATTTATTTTTTTTTTTTTTAAAGAATGCACAATTGTTTCAAAATTTGAACTTTTGCTGTTTTAAAATTTTTTTTTTCTAAATATTTTGTTTGTTTCTGTTTTTTTAACGAATTTATCCATTTTCTCCGTATTTTATTCTTCCTTCCCTTCATCTCTTAGAAAAAAAAAAACAGTGTAAAAACGAGAAACAATCACACTCTAAAATCAATATGTTAAAGACAATTTGTCTGATTTTCTTTCTTTTTTCTTCAAAAAAAAAAAATTTTTCTTAAATCTTTACTTAACGGTTATTCATACCTTCGCCTCTTCAAGTCTGCCTAATGCTTTCAATAAATTCCCTAAATCGCTACGGACACAGTACAAATCCTACAAAGAAACAAAACAAAAAAATAGAAAGTAAATATGTAATTGCAGAAGCAAAAAAAAATAAATAAATAAATATGTATATTTCTAATATCGTACAGGATTATACTGTAAGGCTGTTACATATGCTTGAACTGCTTGTTCCATATCTCTTGCAGCGACTAGTGCTGCAGCTAAATTTATATAACCATCAATAAAATCTGGCTTCAGTCGTACTGCATGACGATAATTTTCTAATGCCTCTTGTAATTGACCACGTTCTTTGTAAACATTACCCAAATTACTGTATTCAAAAGAAAATTTATTAATAATTTCGATGAAATACAGTTAAAAATTTTAAAGTAAAAAATGTTACAGAAAACAAACTAAAGATTTCTTTAGAATGCAGTCTTGTCCTTAGCGTTCAAATTTTTTACTTAAAGAAAACAATCTATAAACATTCTTTTTTTTCATCGGTTTTTTTTTTCTGCCACATTCTTCATGCATAATTTTTTATTTTTTGTTTTACCTGTATGCTTCTGCTAAAAGTGGGTTCTGTTTTATAGCCAATGTTGAAAATTGTGCTGATTTATCTAAACGACGACATTGAAAATGTATTGATGATAAAAGTAATAAAACACCAGTATTATTACTATCTTGTCGCCATAACTGCATACAATGTCTTTCAGCATTTTCATAATCAACAGCTTGATATTCACGATGTGCTAATTCAAGTAATCCTAAAAATAAACATAAATAACAAAAATGTGATAAATTTATTTTAATTTTATTATTAAGATTCTTTTTTTATTTTTAATTTTAATTCTTAGAATAATCTTTCAGTATAATTTCAACAAATTATTTTTTAAAATACATATCTGCTCATACGTGATAAATTCCAAAAAAGTAAAATATGTATGTATGTTTTTGTAATGAATGTGTTAATTGAACAACAAAAAATTATGAAACGAATCTTATTTTTTTTTCTAATTTTTAAAAATAAAAGAAAACAGTTCTTGTTTTTCTAAATTATGAAATTTTCAAAACGTGATCTGTAAAAAGATTGTTATTTGTTAGATAATAATACTGATAAATTACGAGGTGTGATCAAAAAATACGATGAAAAATTGTATTGTGGACAAAGTAACAAGTTTACATCAAATTTTATTTAATCCCCCATCAAAATACTCTCCTTGGCTAGCGATGCACTTATCCCAACGTTGATTCCATGATTGGAAGCATTTCTGGAAGGCTTCTTACAGAAGGGACTTCAGCTGCACAATCGTGACTATTTCAATGTCGGAAATGGTGTCAAAACGTTTTCCTTTCAACATGGTTTTTACTTTTGGGAAGAACCAGAAATCGCATGATGCTAAATCCGGAACTCACGAAGTTCGAGTTTCCTTCTGTTCGTCACTCAAAAGTCTGTGAACAAATTTTGCTCTGACTCGTCTCATTTGCAAATCATCGATCAAAATGCTTTGCACGGACCCATACAAGATGCTTAGTTCTTCGGCAAGCTCTCGAATTGTCAATCGCCTGTTTGAATGAAGCATTTTTGCCACTTCTTGCATCGTCTGCTTTAGAGATCGAAGGACTTCCCGACCGTTGCTTGTTTTCAATCGACTCATTGTCGCTCTTGAATCGCTCATACCACTTGCAAAAATTCTTCAGAGTCAATCCATTATCGCCATACACTGATTTTAACATTTAATGAGCTTCTTTGGCATTTTTTTGCAACTTAAAACTAAATTTAATTTTAACGCGTTGTTTGAAATTCATGATTTTGCGACAGATACGGTGAAGACGGCTTCACTTTTTCTGCTCTGGAAGTCTTCAAACAAGTCACAACTTCTTCAAATTTGACACTGACTATCTCAAATAATCAGACTATTGAACGTTTTACTTCTAGCTTCAGCAGTTGCGGGTATAAAAATTCATTCACCGTATTTTTTGATCACACCTAGTACATATATAAAAACATAACGTAGAAAAAATATACGTACATATGTACATATATCAGTAGATGTATGTTTTATTTTTAAAACAAATTTTTACAATAAATTCAATTTGTTATCAATTTTCAAATAATTTTAATTAAAAAAAATAATAATAACAATAAATGTACAATTATTCAGCTGTTCTAAGTAAAATATTCTAACAAAACATTTGGCAAAGAAAAAAAATTAATGATAAACAAACAATGAAAAATATGTCGGTTTTTTTCCTTAAAAATGAATCAACAACGTCAGAAATTATTCATGTAGATAGCTTTTTTAAAGGGTGTTCTAAAATAATTATAAATACGATTCTCTTTGTGATTATGGGATAAATTCATTTATATAATTTGTACATTTAGAAAACAAAAAACGATAAAAAATACGATCTAGGAACAAATGATATGTTCAAAAAAGAAATGTTGAAAAATTATTGTATTATTCAAGGATATCAAATAAGCACGTAAAAGTGAAAAAGGATCAAAAGAAGGAATACAATAATTTTGATTGAATTCTCGAATGTTTTAAAAGATAGTAAATAATACAAGAGATTGATAAAATACATATTGACAAAAAAATCAATTTATCCACATTTAAAAACTTTAATATGACCCACCCGTATTATCTACTCATAAGTCCATTCGGTTATGCTTTGAGATGTTCAAGGTTCATATAACATCTTAATTTCTGCTGAATAATTCTAAGGCATAATATTACATAATAACTTTAATATTACATATAAATATTTAGAAGGGCATATCGATTTTCATCTGAAATTTATTTCAGATCATTTTTCATATTTTAATATGACATTAACATTAGTTTTTAAACTAATGTAGTTATTTACAGCTCATATGTAACATTATTATCAATAAATTTTCAATAAATACCCTACATTCTATAAATTAATTATTGTAGAAATATTTTCCTGCTAGGTTCTTTTTATTTTATCATGTGCAAGTGCGTAACACCTGAATATCAAACATTTTTGAAATTGAAATTGAAAAAAAAAAAGTGATAAAGTCATTGAAATGTGACTTATTTGAAACCTTGCAATGTGATTTATGTAATATGTATGTTTTGAGAAAAGTTTAAATGTAAAAGAAAAAATAATATGAAAATGAACCGTCATATGTATATGTAATATATGTATGTATGTATGTATGTAAGTAGGCGATAATATAGTGATAATCAATTATTATTTAATTATGTTTTTTATGATGATAATATTTAGTTCACGTCATTTTAATTATATGTACATATATGTACATACTACATACCTACTTATATAGGCATAAAATTGTGACATTGTTTATATATGTTTTGTTATTGTTTTTTTTCATTAGATACTACGTATTTGTATTTACATTACTAAAATAAAACCCCTATAATCGGTTGACTTGGTTACGTCTTCCTCTATTTAAAAATTATACCGATGTATTCATATAAGTACATAGGGTAGAGTTGCCTTTCGTCGACCACCCAACGGTTTATGTTTATTGATTTTCATGTAAAATTTTCGTTACAGAAGTTATTTCGTCACCTTGGTTCTTTTTTGTGGTATACGCATTTTGGTCAATTTTGAACTATGTACAACAAAAATTTTGTATTTTTGTGCTCTTTCTGTAACTGCAATCGAAATTTTTCTATCTCTCTCCGTTTTTAAAAAAATCAGTGTATACTTTGTTGTATATGCAAATTTCAAAATAATTTTCAGTTCTTTTTTGCTTTATATGCATTTTATGTATAAAACAACAACAAAAATCTACTCAAATTGGTTCTGAACTTTGGTGCTTGTCTGACGTATACCACGTATACGCACCTTTTGGTGCTTCCTTGTGGTATATGCGCAAAACACTTTTCAGTTCTTTTTTATGGTATACCATACAAAATTAAAGTCGTTTTGTGGTATACGCATGTTACCAGATCAATTAGTGAGACTTGTATCGTATATGCACGAGATTAAAAATTTAAAAATGAAATCGCTTATAAAATATATCACGAAAATGAAAAAATTAAACGCAAAATTATTTTTATTATGCCAATGAATAATTAATATTTTTCCAAATTCAAAATATCTTATATATAGTAGTGTTTTTATTCTTCCAAACTTTGTGTTCATTTTTCTCGAAAGCAGATTTTGTCGTATACCACAAAAAAGAACCAAGGTGACGATTTGGTTTTTTTCAACGGAATTTAAAATCAAAAAGTTTAAATTGTATTTTTTGCCTATGTTCGACCACTTGTTTCCTATCTCCGACCACAAGGTTTCCTAAAGTCGACCATAATTTAATTTGAAGAAAATAATTAATTAAGAATGTTGAAAAATTAGAAGAAACATTAAGTTAGTTGAGTTATTGGTAGATATTCTTTTTTAAAAAAATGCAAAGTATTATGTATAAAAAGATGATTTTTATTTAAAAATTTAAAAAGTTATTTTTTGCTTTTGGTAAATTTTTGAAATTTGTTTTTCTTTCTACTTATTAAGAGTTTCTCTTTGTCGACCTGTGGTCAAATTTAGGAATTAACAAATTTTTAGTTTCCTTTATCCGACCACGCTATGAAATGTATAGAAAAATATATTTTTTTAAAAATTTTAAAACTACAACGTAAACTGAAGTATATTAAACAAAAATATATTATTTTCCAGTACTTACCTAATAATTAAAACTTATAAAACTATTTCCTAATACTAAGAAAACTATCAATTTTTTAACAAAAAAACTCTTTTTAACATGCGCTAACGACTCACTTCAGAATAATGATAATTTGAAATTCTAAATAAAATTAGAATATGCATTTTTTAGTCAAAAAGGATAAAATACTTTTACAGGGAACTAATAAAATCGTCATAAATAAAAAAGGTAGTTTTATACACTATTTTTACCTGTTTTTTATTACAGTGGTCGAACTTAAGATGTGGTCGACGAAAGGCAACTCTACCCTACATACATTTGTATCTATTATCCATCCATATTTGAAGGAGGTAAAGCAAACAATTATGAAGACTGCCTATTTTCACTATGAAAATCTTTTGATTTTTTTTTTCTCTTAAAATTATATGCTACGCCACGGCCCACGACATAAAAATATCCCTTTACACTGCACTTTTATGCATAGCGCTGGTATAGTTGATACATAAAGGAATTTGGAAAGTTAAGGATGAAAAAAATGTTGATGATGAGTGCCAATATTTCAACTTCTAAAGATTTACAAGAAGGGGGAAGCACGTGAGATGAGAGAGAATTTCACATTTGAGAGTTGCTCAGAAAGTGTCGGCACGCCTGCACTTCACGTGGAAATCACGTATTTCCCGGAAATATTTTGTATTTCTTAGGAATACATAACATATACATATCTTGAAGAATTAAAATTAAAAATTTCATTATTATTATCTGATTGATCAATTTCTCATAAATCATAAATCGATTAATATTGTGAAAATTTAAAAAAAAAAAATTGTGTTTTATCAAATTCGACAAAATTATATAAAACCTATTTGGAAAATGGGAAATTTATTTACTAAATCGAAATAAAATAAAAAACTAAACAATTTGTTTGTATACTACAATCACATCTATAGCTTTTACCCTAGTAAAATTTCCATCTTATAGAGCTTTTCATAATATTGATATTTTGGAAAACATAAAAAACAAAAAAAAAACAATGATACATTTTGAAAAAATAACTGCGAACTTGTATGTACTTGTATGTTTTTTTTTTATTAATTTTTTATACTTTTTTGGCATTAATTTTCCATTCGTTTGATTTTTGTTATCTCGATTTTAATACATAATTTAAAAAAAAAAAAAACAGGAAAATTCTTGAAATTGAGGAGAAAAAATCAAATTAGTTGAGTAAATTAGTAATATTATGAAATTGTTTTCTAAAAATTTCATCCAAATATCTAGGTAAATATATGTAAATATGTAACATATATATGTACATATAAAAAAAATATATAAAAAACAATTATACGTTTCCATTCCATATCAAAAACATATTAATGTTGTGTAAGTGATACATGTACAAAAATATATGTATCTAAATGGCGATGATATACACTACATTTTTGTGTAATATGTGTGTTGTGTATGTTTTTTTTAAAAAAAATGTGACACATGCCTAAAAAAAGGTATATACAAAACACATGTCATATACTATGTAGATTATATACCTAGATATTTTGATTTTATATAGGTACTACAAGAAATAAATAAAGCTATGAAGGAATCAAAAAAAAATATATATAAGATATGTATCTTAAAATATCTGAGAAACAAAAAAAAAACATATAATATAGGTATTATTTTGATTATGCACAATATAGGTGGCTAGTAACAGTTTTTTTTATTTTTTGATATTTTAAATCTTTTATGTTAAAATATTAAGATTTATGTACATACATACATATATAGATAAGTACTATAAGATACATTACAATTTTTTTTTTTTTTTTTTTTAATTTAAATTGTCGGTCTTCTTTTCCATTATTTTCTACATAAAATTATAATTTTGAAAAAAAAAAAAAAAAAAAAATGCTGATGATATTGAATTTTGGTTTATTTTATAGAAGCAAAAAAAAAATATAATACCTATGTACATACATATCAAGAATAGGTAATGATTTTTTATCCCATTCTAACATATAAAATATCTAAACAGAAAAAAATACCTATATGTTTTTTTTTTTTATTAGGTACTCTGTACTGTACTCTTTAATAACAATGAAGAAAAAAAAATACATAATATGTATATCTTTTAGATATTTTAGCTATGCTATACATAATATTATGTGGGCAGTGGAAAAATTTTCTTTTCCTTCTATAATTTCATGCTCCCATCATAATTATGATAATTTACTATAGAATGTAAGGTAATAATTATTAAGTAGAAAAATGAAAGATTCCTGTTTTATTTTTAATGTTCTACCTTTCTTCTTTTTCTTTTTTTTTTTTTTTTCTAAGTGAAATAAAAAACAAAGAAAATGAGAAGAAATACCTACATCGTTTTTTTTTTTTTTATAGTTGGTAGATGTAGGCATTTTTTTATGTCATTATTGAATTTTATTGATTTTTTTTTTTCTTCTTTAAAAATGCAGTATCTATCTATACTATATTATTTTATAGCTTATAAAGTTATAATATGAATATGATATGGATAACATATTATATTTTTTTTAAGTTTTGTGATATTTTCTTTTAAAAAATTCTTACCGCCAGAAGATAATGGCTGAACTTCACTCATTTTAACAACCACATTTCCTTGTTGAACAAGTTGTGTTTGTTGATTTTGCTGTGGTCCTTGTTGCTGGGTTACAATTTGCTGTTGTGCTGCTTGCATTTTTTTTTTTTTTTTAAATTTTTATTTCTTATATATTTTTTTTTTTCTTCCTTTTAATTTCAAAAATTATAATCTCGATAATTACACACAAATTAAAACGAGAAAAACTTTTTATAATATTTTGAGACTAGAAAATTACTATAAAAAAATATATTCCGTATTTTAATGTTTTTCTTTTTTACTTTTATTTTCTTTCTCAAATTATTGCTGTGACGGCAAAGTGAAGAATGAATGACTGTAATTTAATTTTATAAATACTATACAAACACATAGGTAAATATCTGTATAGTATACATATATGTACATATATATTACATATATTTAAAAAGCCAAGCAAGCAGTCTGAATTTTATTACATATAAAATTATAATCGACGAATCGACCTCTTCCTCTTGCCAAATTTTTTTTTTTTTTTTATACTTTGATTCTTCTTCTTCTTGTTATATTTTTTTTTTTCTATCTTTTTCACAACTTCTTCACAAGTTTGATTCTCTTTTTCTAATTTATTTTTATTGTATTTGTATTTCGTAATTAGCTATATGTTTTTTCTTTTGCCGAATAAAATGCACAAAACTCTATTAGATTTCAATTTTTTTTCATTGTTATTATTTCTACTTAATATTTGAAAATTTTTAATTTTGTGAAAAATAAAAACATCAAAATATTCTTCTCTTCATAGAAACAAAACTTTTTAATGAATAAAAATACAAATCTACATTACACACTTTTTACGTTTTTACACACTGATTACTGATTAATTAAATTTTCTTTCTTTTGTTTTTTGTTTTATTTTTTATTTTTTTTTTTTGTAATTTTACTCGACTACGACTGCCATGCTTTACTGGATTTTATATTTTATGCAATGTTGTCAAATTTTAGACAATCTAATCTAAATGATTATGATGGTTTTTCATGATTTGATTCTAAATATCGATATATTTCATAAATCGATTCGTTTTTTTTTCGAAAATTTGTTTTTAACTATTTTAAACTAACTAAAAACTTTAATTAATTAAAGAAATATATTTACTTTAATAGTGAGTTTTAAATAAATTCTAAATAACTTACTTTGCTTATGCTCAAAAACATACAAAAGACATTAACGATTTGTGATAATATTCAATTAAAAAGCAAATTATTTGCTTGCAATCTCATTTGTGTGGAAAATGTCGAAGTGTCTTGCCGCGACCGGAGAGTGCGCTTACGAATGCCATGCCCGTTCACCATTCTTAGACACTACGTAAACATTGTTGATTGATATTCAAATCCCTTACATTAAGTTCACACTAGATGTCGCTACGAAAAATTTAAATTCCTTAGTGAGTAAATAAGCCAAAATAATATTTGCTCAGATCAGTTTACCAGATGTTCTAGTGGAATTAGATTTTGTGTTTTGTATTTTATATTTGTTCTTGAATTGTTTTGTAATGTTCAGTAAATTTTATAACAGTAATAGCAACAATTTTAATAATAGGTTAATATAAAATATACAATACTATTGAAATATTTAAAAATAAAACGAATATTTTCAAATTATTAGAAAAAAAAAATTTTTATTGCTTTATTATTTTATAATTTTCTTTTGCTTTGTTTTGTTTCTGACTCATATTCAAGTAACCTCGGCAACACTTTTCTATGCCTAACTTCTCTTTACGAATTACGATAGAAAGAGAAAACATGTGAAAATAATGTTAATAATTAATTAATTAAGGTATCGTGACGTGATTCGTGATGATGAGTACCTATAAGGAAGGGTTATTTATTATATATTTAGTAATTATTAGATTCTCGTATTTGATGCAAATCTTCAAATCTGTGAATACAAAACATATAATAAAATAATTTAATAATGTCCATAGAAATTGGAAACAACGTATGAAATAAAATAACGAATTAAATTATTCAAATTCCAGAATACTTTTATATTATAAAATAGATGGCACTAATGTGTGTTGAGTAGAGGTTACGATTTCATTTTTTGTATCAACATGGCAACAAAAAAAAACTGTCAAGTCAAAAAACGATATGTACATATTTTTAAAAGTGTAATTTACGGATTTTTTCCTATTGTTTTGTAAAACTATTAATAAAAATTATCTTTAAATTAAATTAATTAACAATTTTATTTTATTTTTGCACATAATAAGCATTAGAAATAATGGAAGTGAATAAGAAGTTCGTTACTTTAGAGCCCTTTTTCTCAGAAACTATTGCAGATAGTGCTAGAAGAATTTCAAAATTATCATATTACATTATCAATTACTGATAAACCTATCCTGTAAGAGTTAAAAAGTATATATCTATAAGACCCGATAGCTTATTTATTTGTAAAGCAATGGACTTGTAGGTCCATGATGCTCGGTTCGAATCCGGCTCGGGATAATTTGTTTTTAAATCATTCATCATTTCTAAATTTTACTTGTACTAAAAAAATACAAGTTGTGAGTATGAATTGCTTTTGTATTTGTTCTGTATTTTTGCTACTATTGAAAATATGTAGTCTTAATTCGAACCGGCAATCTATAAGTCCATTGCTTCACCATTAAGCTATCCTTGCTTACAGATACTTGCTATATAATTCTTATAGACTTTCCTATCTGGGTAGTGGTAAAAGCTGTGTTTTATAGGAACTGAGGAAATATAATATGAATTACATACATACAATATAAAAAAAATGAATAACTTTTTTCTTAACCCTTTTATTATATTAAATAAAAAGAAATAGGATATTACATACTAAACTAAAATGTTTTATTTAAAATTTCTCAATATGTATAATTGAATATGAAAATGCAAAAATAAAATGAAAATTTTAAAGTATCTTCTTAAGAAGTTAAGTCTTCTTTTTAAAAAAATATAAAATCGAAATTCATAATATGTAAAATAATTGTAAGTGTGTAAGCTTAAAATACTTATATATTTTTTTAAAAAATTTATAAAACTTATATACAAAATATAAATGGTATTATTGTCACGTAATAAAATGGCATATTTTCTTAAATTTATAACAATTTCTACATTTTCCATTTTGTATATATTTTTAATCTTAAATTTGATATTACATCAAATTACATAGTCCTCCGTTTGCTTTATCTTCAGCCTGTTTTGTAAGTTGAATAACGTCATTATTATCAACATTCTTTGGAATATTCCTGTTGTTCATATCCGTTATCTCTGCATCAGTTACTAAAAAAATTCATTTGAAATTTTCAAATACAAAATTAATTGTAATTATTGAATAATTAAAACAAAAAACAAACAAACAAATAAGCATGTATACATAATGTATATATATGTATGTACATAGTTATTTATATGTTTACTTACAAAAGATGTCGTATAATTTTTGTGTTTCTGTTGTACTATATCTTTGAATTAATTTATAAATTTTTTTTAACTGACCAAGCATATTTGATAATTGGTGTTCCGTTAAATTTCCGAACATATTTTCTCTATGATCCCAAAAGAATGGCATTTCACCCTTTTCAACGTATTCAATCAATTTTTCTAACATCTAACAGTTGAAAAAAAAAAATTATACATAATAATAGTAAATAAATATGTATATCGCCCATTCCACGCGAGTTGTCACACCAAACCTAAAATTTTTTTTTCAGTTATATTTTTTTAAATAAATAGGGTAAATAGGTTCACGAGGTACATATGTATATATTTCACTACTGTACGTTTGTTTTGTTACTAAAGCTTGTTTTTAAAAAAAATCAGGTACATAAACATATAGCATACACATAACACCGACCTTAAGTAGGTTTTCGGGGGCTATTTTTGAGCTGAAATAACTAGTTACCAAATGCATTTTATGACAAATAGTACAGTGTTGTTTTAGCTTCACAATGTGCATTATCAAAAAGAAATAAAAAATTTCTATCGTAGTTTTCTAAGACTACCACCTAAAAATTTACCATGAAAAAGAAGGTATGAAGTTATATCTATACTTTAAAGAGAAATAATGTTGGATTTATGACTGTAAAAACGAGTGTCATTTCATGTCCCGTCCGTCATAGTCACTTATCGCCTTATAAAACTAAAACAAGAATTCTTGAAAAACATCTTCCTTTTCGGTTTGGTAGGTTTTTGGGTGGATCATTATTATTTAAATTTAACTGGAATACATTTTAAGTTTTAACTAACATATGAAGATAAAAAATAAAAAAAGATTCAAAAAAATTTCTTCAATGTCTCGACTGTCATACATGGAATGGGCGATATGTAAATAAATAAATAAACAATAACAAAAAAAGAATATGAATAACATATCAACTTACAAATAATAAAATTTTTGCTGTTGATTGATTCCAAAAATTAATTGGTAATTTTTCACCTTCCCATAAAAATACAGTTTTTATGAAATAACTTTTCAAATTTTGTATATTATGTCTGTCACGAATTTTTTTTATCATTCTTAATACATTTTTTAAATTATATCTTTTTTTAATGAATGATCTTTCAGTATCAACATATGATGTTTGAAATGATATATTATTTATACCATTATTTGAATTTTTATTTGGCTTAGGAACAGCTATCCAATCAGTAACAACATCAATACCTTGTGGTATTGGTCTCAATGAAACCCATTTTGTTTTATCAAATACAAGTGCTGGTACTAAATCAATACTAATAAAACGATTCTGATATTTAAATTTAATGGTATGTGCTGGTCCTGTTTTTTCATAAATAACTTGATAAATTTTACCATATCTTGTTTTTATTTTATTATTATGTTTATTTAATATTTTCGTCATAATACTTTCAATCCATTGTTGTAATTTATTTTGTAATAAATAATTTTGATTATCAATTAATTTTAATAATTTCTCATATATTGTTTTATTATGTTGTTGATTTTTGATTTTATTTAAAACATCAGTTATATTTATTTTAACATAACCAGGTTTCTTTTTATCTTTTTCAATTTTAACAAGATGATTTTCACGTAATTTCAAACGTAAAACCATATCAAATTCATCTGGTTTTGATACTTTTAAATTATCTGCATAGCTACCTATAATTATATAAATTATAATTTTGAACAAAAAAAAAATATTAGTAATTTAAAAAAAAAAAAAAAAAACAACCCCCCTCCCTTCCCATTATATATGTTAAATCAATTTTTTTTTTATACCTCCTAAATTTGGCCCATTATAAAGTGATGCAAATACAGGATCTTCATTTCTTATATCAGTTACTATAGCCAAAAGAACTTCATTAAAATCATCTGTATATTCCATTCGATCTTTATTTTTAAGTGTTACATAATAATTTATTCTTTGTAGAATATTTTCAAATGCAATTTCTCCGTTCATCTTTCTACACTGAAATATTGAAGGAAAAAATAATTCAATAAAAAAAAAAAAAACAGAAATTAAAAGAAAAACAATCATTTATAAAAATTAAAATAATTAATTCATTTTAAAAGACAAATATTACTCAAAATGTAATTTAGTGTTACCATGTGTTACAATTTTAAAATCTAAAGGACGATACATTTATTTGATACAATTCCTTTTTTCTCATGCTTTTCTTGTTAATAATTTTTTTTTCAGTAATGCTTCCCATAAAATATTTTATCATATTAGTCTATGTTACTAGTGCTACCACATTTTTGAATTATTTTCGTAATTATATTTCCATTCTACATAATATTGTATAATAATGAATTAATGATAATATTTTATCAAAATTTCGAGAACATAAACACACACATAAACTATACTTGCGTAAACAGATATTTCATGTTAGGATTTTTGTTTTTAGTTTATTTGATTAAAAAAAAAACAGGATCAATTTAAACCTACCTTTTTTTTAGTCTTTTCGTAACCTTGGTAACCATTACAAACTTCTAAAAGTTGATAAATTATGAATATTACTAAAATACTAGTTTTAAAATAATCTTCAAAAGTAGACATTTTAATTTTCTCTTTTTCTATAAAATTATTTTTATTTTCCCGCCTTTTTTCTGCTTTCTCTTTTATGCTATGAAAAAAAAAAAAATATATAACTTTATCCTTTAGTTTTGTTTTTTTGTTCCTTTGACCAAATTTATCATATGGCATAATTATTAAAATGAAATTTTTAAAGCTAATTTTACGCGAGTTATTCTCAAAAATTTGCTATATTTTTCACGAAATTAAAAATTACTGAACAAATTTTTTCAAAAAATCGAAACATTATGTTTTGGCTAATTCCATGGAAATGTATACCTGATGAGAATTTTCGAAATTTAAAAATTTCTGTTTCTTGCGTCATTTGGGAGTCTCTAAATTTTTTCAATGCTGATTTGTATCTTGAGTGTCGTAAAAAAATATATGAAAAAAGTGAGATGTGGGTAGGTAAGTGGTAGTGTGCGTCACATTGGTAACAAAATAAGTGAAATTTCCAAATTCCATCAATTTCTGGTTCTCGTTTGTCTTTTTCTATTCGAAATACTTATGTATGTAGTTTTATAAGTAAACTATTGTCAAATGTAGTGTAAGTTACGCGTGGAATTGACCTTTTCTTATTCTTTCAATTTAAATTTCGATGGAAAAATTTACTTTGAATTTAAATGAAATTGTGTGTTATAAAAGGAAATTATTTAATATATGAGATATTCTGATCTCTACCAGTACAGTTACAATTTAAAGAAAATTTATTCTTGAAAGAATACAAATTTTTGCATTCTATTTCATGTTTTCGACACTAAAATAGGATTTTATTAGAAAATTCAATTTTGTCCTGTGACGCGGTTTGAATAAAAAAAGAATTTGAATGTTTTTTGTTTTTTTAAATTTTTATGAAAATTTAAATGACATAAAAAATGATCGAAGAAATATAAAATCAATTAAAAAATATAATAAAATAAAATAAAAACGAAAGCTAAGAAGAAATAGAAAATTAATGTAAAAAATATCGTTACTTAATAATGTAACCTATAGAAAATAAAATAAAACAAAAAAAATAAATAAATTGTCCTAAAATAATGTAGGTTGCGGATCCAATCACTACCAATCGAATTTTTTACTATTCTACTACCACTATTCTAAATACATTCTACATACCTACATAAATATATTTGTTGTATGATACCAAAAAAAAAAAAAAAAAAATTACATTCTCCTACAATTTACAATATATACCTACCATTTATTATTTTAATGTAAGTTCAATAAAATTCGTATATATGTGTTCTTTTTTTATTTTTATTTTCCACTCTAAGAATGAAATTTGCATATAAACAAAACACAATCGTTAGTTTTTTTTCCTTTTCGTACATATGTACATACAAACATATATATGTACAAATAATTGTACCAGGATATTTTATTGAATCAGAAGCATTATAATAACAATCCTTGTATAAGGATTATGTATGTTTTTTTATACCAATGTTTTATATAAAAATTTATGTACCTACATAATATAAATAATAATATGTATATATAAGGAATTGTATATAGTACGATTTACATTTATTATGTACATACAATATTTATTTGTTTGTACATATGTATACTCAATTTTTCGTTTTTTTTTTTTACAAATTTATAATAACGAAAAAAAAATTTTTTTTTTTTTCATTTAGTGTCTTCCATGGCAATGTCCTGAAAAATGGTAAAGTCATTACACCCTCCCCCATATTTATAAAGTATATATGTATATGGAAGTATGAAATATATATACATACAATACAAAAAAGGGTGACCTAGAAAAGAGTAAAATTACTTAGAAATAAAATAATAATTCATATCCTTTTTTTTTTTTTTTGATTTTACAGATTAGATCTTGGTAATACATCAAGCCTTCTATTTTTAACATACTGACTGTGAAAAATATCGAAAGTCTATCAATAGCAGATATACTCAAATTTACTTGAGGATCACGATTCACGGCTCTATAATTGATCTCTAGAGTGTAGATGAACGTTGTATACATGTTGTTGTTAAAATATATGTACATATTTTATCCATTTTTTATTTTTCTTTGTTTTTTTTTTGTTTTCCTTTTTAAAAAGACACTCCAGATTCTTGAAGACAAGGATACAAATTATTAAGATTCTGTATATCATCCCTCATAAGAGCATAATCAAAAAATATTTTACAGGCGCTTCCGATTCTTAAAAACAAGGATTCACTTTACTACACCAGTCCTGTATACATCTATTTTTTATTCATAAAAAATTTCGAAATTTTGTCATGTGTTTTTGAAAGGACATTAATTTATTAAAAAATTATAATGTAATAAAGTTTATAATTAAAAATAAATAAAATCGTATTTTTTTCTACTTTTTATGATTTTTTTTTCTTTCTTTCATTTCACAAATTTCCAGTCTTTTTTTCTGGGACACCTCATATTAAATCACGAAGTAGGTATACAGGTATAAGGGGTACATACATACATATTTTATATATTTTTGATATTAAACAACTATGAAACGATATTTTTTTTTTTTACATATTATTATTTATTTACTTCACGTATGAAATACATACATCTAAATATTGACGTGTTTTGGCAATAAAAGAAGAAAAAAAACATAGTTTTTAGTATAACAACAAAATTTATGTAGTAGTAGTAGTAGTAAACACGTGAGAAAATATTTTTTTCCGCTGTTCTGTTTTCCTTTTTTTTTCGCTTTTTTTTTTTTTTGCTTTTACTTTTCATTATTATTATTTTTCGTGTATGTTAATAATATTTATATGAATTTTGTTCTCATCATATTACTTTTCGCGGCGTTCGTTTTTATTTATTTCTTTTTTTTTTTATTTTTCAAATTTATTAAATTTGTCTTCAATTTATATCAAATTCGATTGAAAAAAAAAAATACCACGTACAAAATAAAACAACAAAAAAAATTAGTTTTTTTTTTCTTTTTGTTTTTCCAAATACCTACATACCTATAATGTTTTAATATGATTTTTTGATTGATTTGTAAAACAAAAAAATAATAATGTTGAAATAAAAACAAAAAAAAAAGAAATTGATTGATTTTAAAAAATTTTTCCGATTATGTCATTTTAAAAAAAAAAACGTTTCAATTTAGAAAAATAAAAACTACGAAAATTGGGGGTTTTTTTTTTTCGTAAATAGGTAGCTAGTTTGTTGTATATAAGGATATAAGTATATTTTGAAAATTTTGTGTGTGATTATAATAAAAAGGTGAATAACTATTGAATTTGTAACCATAAGTCATTGTCCCATTGTTCAAAATTGTTCTTCTTTTTTAATTTTTCTGTTTTGTGTTTTTGCAATATTAGAAGAAAAAAAAATTATAAAAATAATCATAATATTGTTAGTTTATAGAAAAAAAATAAAATTATCAATATTTGTAATAACATTTTAAAAAATTTGTGCCATCCGTGTAAACAATTTATGTAAAAAAAAAAAATGTGTTTTTTGCATTTCCTATAATTTCCGTATTTTTTTGACTTTGTTTTTCTAACGTTCTATTTTATTATTTTTATCTATTAATTTTTTTTTTCTTTTTAAATATCTCATATGTAAAAAGATTGTAATAAAATTGGAATTGCGTGAATAAAACAATTACCTATTATGAATTACTTTGGTGAATTGTGATAATAAATAAATTATATATATGATAAATTTTTTTCACTTAAATATTTTCTCATAAATCTAAATTTATTGTTTCTGATAGAAAAAAAAAAATATTTCTGAAAAAAAAACAAAAAACAAAAAAAATGTCTACAATATCATTTAGTAGTCGACGAAATATTTGGTTAAATCATCATAAGCATCAGTTAAGAAAGCAAACATCATTAAATGAAGATAATTTAACTAGAACAACAACATCATCAACAAAACTACAATTAACAAAATATCAAAATATAAAATCAAATAATAATAATTCGGATAGAAATTTATTAATTAATAAAAATTCAAATTTAAATAATAATTCAGGTATAACATCATCATCAGAACAACAACGTACAAGAAAATTTTCAATATTACAAAAACAAATATCATTTGATCAAATTTATAATACTGCACGTAATTATCGTAATAATTATCAAAATCGTAATTATTCTGTGAATAATATTAATAATAATCGAAAATGTTTAATTAAAAATCCAAATGTATCACATTGGAAGTCGAATGATTCAATATCAACAACAACAACAACAACAGCAACAGCAACAATATCAGATAAAAAAATTTCTAATAATTTTACATCAATAACAACATCATCAAAGAAAAATATTATACAAAGTGAAAAAGGATATGAAGATGCTAAAAAAGAGTAAGTACATATTTTAATGAATATTTTTAATTAATATTTTTAATATTTGTGTGTTTTTGATGAGTACACATAGTATTTGAAATTTTTTGTCATAATAATTTTTATTTTTTTGTGATTTTTCTTTGATTTGAAAAACTTTCTATCTATGTATATGTAAGTAAATAATATTAAAATTGAAATATATACAGTAGTATGCACAAATAAAATTTTTCTATTTTGAGAAAAATAATCAAAGTGTCCTTTGACTGTGATTAAAAGTACTTTGTAACTTTTTTGACTGCCTAATAAGGACGGTATATACTTTTGAAAATGTTTTTTTAATTATGTATGTATATAGTTTCCAAAGGACACTGATGTTGTTTATCTATATTTGAAATTTTTCATATTTTTCATTTGCAAAATATATTTTTCTTTTTGTTTTTTTTTTTTTTCTCTTCAGTTATTTTAATAAGCTTTTAAACTCTAAATTTGAATTTGTATTTTGAAATTAAGAAAAAAAAAACAGTTGTTCATTAAATCGATTTCGTTTAAAAAAAAAAAAAATACATTTATATGCTCAAATTTAAAAAAAAAAAAAAAAGAAGTTTAATAATTTTCCTATATTTACCCTTTCTTATACATTTCCATTGGCAATTTCAAATACATACATCCTTGAGATTCTAACATTTTTAAAAAATTCTTTTCTAGAACTAAATTATATCCATGCTTGCATAATTACTATAATAGATAAACATTTTTTATTCAGTTTGAAGGACTAAACAACAACAATAACAAAATAAATAGTTTTTTTTTTCTTCTTGTATTCTAATTTCTTCATATAAATAATACACTAAAATACACCACTAATAAATCACTTACAAAAAAAAAAAAACAAAACAAATCAATAACAATAAAAAAAATTATAATGATAGGAAAGGAAATAAACAAAAAAAAAAAAAAATAACAACTAAAATTCAATTTAATGATTTCACGTGAATTTACATATAGATTTTTTTGTTTATTGGTAATAAAGAAGAAAGAAAGAAAACATCGATCATAAAATCAATTATAATAAAACAAAAAAAATCAAAAGAAAAAATAAAAATGCAATTAATTGAAAATTTTCAATGACACGAAAACTATTTTGCATTACAAAAAAAAAAAAAAAAAAACAAAAAATAATAAAAAATTAGGAACCTTTACTTTGTCAATTTTCATATACATATGTATATATAGGGATTATGTGATTTCTAATAAAAAGAAGATATTTTTACATTTAGATTTGATATAGGTATTTACATGAAATACACATTTTGAGATGAAGGATATATTAACTCTTTCGAATTAGCAATATTTCCAAAGTTGTTTTTAGACTGGAAATTTTTGTACTTAATATATTCTGGATCACAGGAATTCTCTGCTTATATTGTAACCCTAATCTTGCTCCTGAAATTAATCTGGCTATGAAATTCGTCGTTGACAATGTGTTAAGTTTTTGGTTTTTTTGTGAGATTTATTATAATAAGACTTTTAAAAGCACCATTATAGAATATTTCAAAAAAAAAAATAAAACAAAACCTTCACTGTCATAAAATCCTTTCAATAGAAACTACATACATATATATGAATGCCAGTGGCGAATTTAAGTTCGATGGCGCTCTAGGCAGCGTCTGATATGGGCGCCCCTTAGAGTATGAGGAGGTTTTTGTTTTGTTTTTGTTTTTTTTTGCTTCCTAGCTGAACATTTTGCCGCCCTCAGCACGAAAATTTTTATATTTCTAGCTAATGGAATGGGAAGAGGTTTTTTTTTTTGCTTGCTAGCTGAAGATTTTGTCACCCCTAAAATTTTCCGCCCTAGGCACGAGCCTCACGTACCTAAATCCAGCACTGATGAATGTTTCATTTGCCAAATCGATTAACTCCATTTTTGAGGTTTTTTAAATTTTAATTCCAGAACTCGAATAATTCTTGGATTTTCCATATTCGAAGAAATTGTATGTCATGATAAGCCGTTAAACTACTAAATTAAAAATATTTTTTTCGGTCTTCGAATCATAATTAATTTATTATCGGAGCTAATTTATTCCTTTTTTAGATGTTTTTTATATGTCAATCTTTTTATGACAATTAAAGTTCAAATAAAAATGTTGATAATGTATCAGTATTTGAATTTTCAGAAACATATTGTGTTCTGCTATGCCTAAAAGGGTTAAAAACAAAAACAAAAGTCGAAAAAAACAAATTGTTAACTTACAATTGTTAGCTATTACATGTGTACCTTTTCAAAAAACTAAAAAAAAAAATATCTATACCATGAATTTTTGTAATTTCTCAATGTAACTATATGAAGAAAAAAATATATAATATGAGATATCAGACAAAAGATAGCAATCGACTAAATTTTTAACAAATAAGCGTGACTAACTTTGAAAAAACCAACAACAAAAAAATATTATAACATACCTAATACATAATATGTTCAATATTCAAACAATCTATAGGTTGGCATACATATCTCCTAAATCACATAAAACAATAAAAGAAATATATTTCATTTGGAATAGATTTATTATGATCTAAAAAAAAAACAAAATATTAAAAAAAAAACTCATAGAATTATATTCCAAATTATTGACGTTATAAAAAAAAAGTTTTATTCATCTTTTTGATTGAAAATTTATTTATTAACAAAAAAAGTTAGGAACAATTTCAAAATCATAAATTTTCGATTTTTCAAACTATAGCAAAATAATAATAATTAATGAAATAATTTCCTAAAAAAAAACACTATAAAATATAAACTGTATTTCCCACGCATATAGCGTCAATCTAAAATATGTATGTATCTAATTTTAATTTTTTTGTTAATATGATCACGTTCTATTTTCTATTTTATTTTTAGTTTCTTTCATTTTCTACTTTTTAATTATTATGTGTGTAAAATAAATTAATACTAAAAAAAAGTTTCTATATAGAATTTCATATTATGGAATGTCACGTTTCATGAAACAAAAAATAAAATAAACTTTTTTTTTTCACAGTTTCTTAAATTACATATTGTTCTAGTTATAAAAGTTTGTTTTTCTTTTTGTTTTCTTATTAATTGAGTTAATAATTTCGTAGAAAAAGTAATTTTTCTGTATTGAAAATTTAAAAATAATTAAAAAAAAAAAAAAAAAAAACAAAAGATTGAAAATTGATCTCTGATGTATTGATTTTTAGAATTTTATAACATGCATGAAATCTGACTTTACTTTTACTAAAAGTAGGTATATTAAAAACGGACCAAGTCTGATGCATGCATATGGGCGATTCTCTATGACTACATCGCACGAAAACAGAAAATTTATATTTTTACTTTCCATTGAAATTCTCTGCTAACTGAATGCAACAAATACATATTTTGAAATGTACAATATGGTTTTATGGTAGGAGGTATATTTTTTGATTGATATTCAATAGTATCTCAAATAGATTTATATATATTGAAAAACAAAAAAAAATATCCTGGTAACGCAGACAACAAAATTAGAGGTAACGCAGACTACATAGTACAAATTTACTATGTATTGTAGCGAATTATTTGATTGTAAATGGATTGTAGCATTTAGATATATGTATGTATTTGTTCTCTTATGTTTAAAAGAATAATCAGAATCAGTCTTGTCTACAATCAGTAATAAATTTTTAAAATTTTCAAATTTTCACTAAGAGATTTCACTTCGCAGAGAATTGCTCATATATTATTTTTAAATTTTCAACTATCTTTTTGATATTTTGTATAGATCCTTTAGATATAGATCCTATATATAGTTGTGTACAAGCGCTACTAAAAAAAAAAATCTCTATTATATTCAAAATATGTATGTAGCTATATAATACTTATAGGGACAATTAAACTGCGTTAATTTAATATACTCTATAATAAATTTTTTATTTTTTAAGCAAAACAAAACAAAAAAAAAACGAATATTGCTACATTGTCATAATTTTAGATACCTAAATATATTTTTTCTCAAAAATTTTATTTTTATATATAGAAAAAGCACCAATGATCGATTAAAAAAATCTCAAAAAGGAAATGATGATCGCGTCAATTTAAATATATTTCTTGGTAATTCATTAATAGCTATCGACAATGATGATTTAGATAGTGATGTTGGAAGTAATTCGGAAAGTGTTGAAAGTTTGGTAAGTTAATTTATATGAACTCATATATAAATAATATTTATTTATTTATTTAAAAAGAAAACAATTTAAAAAAAAAAAAAAGCCATTAAAATAAACAATTTTAACAGCTTATAAAAAATTAAACAAAAATAATGAATGGACAATGTAAATTCTTAATGCGAAATATTTGTATTCTTTATTTTTCTGCAAACATATTTTAAATAAAAGATTGTTTATATTATGACTGTTATAAAAGCAATCTATTCAATAAAAACAAAAACAAAATTTAAGAGAATTTTAATTGAAAAACAATTTTTTTTAGAGCGGTACCCATACGCATTAGAATTTTTTTTTTTATTACTTTTCTACAACGTTGTATGATGAAATTTAAAAAAAAAAAAAAAACAACATTTAAACGTTAAACAAGCAAGCTATGTATTTTTTTTCTCTAATTTTTAATAATCATTATTAAAAGAATTCTAAAGTGACTTGAATTTTTTTTTGTTGAGTTTTAAAGATTTCTAACTTATAAAATTTCGTTTTTATTTCTAAAATAATTCTTAATAAGTGATATTGTTAAAAATTTATTAGGAAAGAACCTTAACTCATCTCTATAATCCTTTCTTTAACTACAACTACAATAACAAATATTTTAGTCTTATT
This sequence comes from Bombylius major, assembly GCA_932526495.1. Lineage (NCBI taxonomy): Eukaryota > Metazoa > Arthropoda > Insecta > Diptera > Bombyliidae > Bombylius > Bombylius major. The sequence continues at coordinate 39,017,013 of OW052046.1, forward strand.
TTTCGATTCCAAAATTCAATAAAAATAACGACAGAATGTTTATAATTGAATTTTAAACTATGTAGGTATAAAAAACTACAAGCAAATTTTAATTATTATAATTTATCACTTTTTTTTTTAACTTTCTAAAAAACGGGAAAAAATTAAAGAGATTTTAAATAAAATAAAAAATTTTTTTTCTCAACTTTAAAAATAATTCTATAAAAATATGAACTGAAAAAACCCTCCAAAATTCACAGAATTATATACAAAAAAATCAAATCCAATAATTACAAAAATTAATAATTAAAAAATATGAAAAAAAAATTTGTTATTGAAACAACAAAAAAATTGACTAAGAAAAAAATTTAAAAAAAAAATACTGCTGATAATTTTTATTAAACTTACATTTTATAAATTAAATACACTCTTTTCCCGGTTTTTAATGTTTAAATTCAAAATAATTGATAAGCGTACAACACAATACTTTATAGAATTTTTTATAGTAATTACTTCTTAGTACCCACACACTATTCTTAAGAGGACACTTCATAGACTAATTCAAATTTAACTGCCCTAAACAATTTATACCTCGCTTATGCGAGCGTCTTCTTATTGTCAAGACGCTTAACTTAATTATCAAAATACTTTCCTACCATCCAAATAATAGATTTAAGCATAATATGCTGAAAATATTTTATTTTTTATAAAAAAGGGTATTCCCCTAATAACATTTTTTTTTTGTATAATTCTTTCGAAGTTTCATATTTTCGAATTTGTTAAATGTCAATGTTAATTGTATTTTATTAATTTTTGGCTTTTTTTCTAAATTTTTTTTTATTTTATCTATATTCTTTGTGAATAAGTGAAATTATAGAGCCTATAATAAAAAGTACAGCTTGATCACTTAAAGAAATACTGAGTTTATTATTGAATTTCAAGCAATCAAAATGATCATAAGAATTTCATTTGTGTCGACAAAAAAAAAAGTATTTGAAAATGTTTTTATAATTAAAAATATAATCTGCGATAATGTATCTTGAAAAAAGGATGGAACTCTGGTTGATTATTATCAAGAAAATGGCGTATCATATACGGTATGAAAAAAAAAATAATAAACATTTATATTATATACCATGAGAAAAAAAAACAATTGTTTTAAAATGTATCTTCTTTAGTTTCTTTATAGGGTAATTCATAAAATACATAATGTATTAATAAGCATAAAATCAACTTTTTACTCGTATGTATCTTGATAAGAGCAAACAGGCACGTATGTATGTATGTATAGATATCAAAAATAGCATATCGAAGCATTTGTTATGAAGCAAAGATACAAATATTCAACTAAAAAAATAATAATAAAAAAGAATATGTAATATAATACGAATACGTTGTTGCTTTTAGATAGTGCAAATGGTATTATTACACGTTCAAATGAACTTAACCTTTATAAGTTTTGAAGATTAGATTATTCAACAAATCACAATAAATTATTTAAAAATTAGGGCGTGGTGCTCTGCAAATTTTTTTCCTAATAAGTTTAATAAAAACCGCTTATTAAACAAAGTGTCAATTTTGAGATTTTGTAATTTTACAACACTTTATTTCTACTTTGAAATGGAAGCCATTACATATTCAATTTTTGACTTTTGTAGCATTTTGATAGACTACTGAATGAAATCTTAAATTCTTTATAATGAAGAACATGAATAATGGGATAATTATTTCTCGAATTTTCCCCTAAACTAATAAGTATATGAACAGAAAGAATCCATTGAAAAGTAATTATTTCATAAGGAATACTTCAAAAAATATCCTCATATAAGATTTGAAGAAAACCTCATCAGTAATACTTAAAACTTTTAAATTATTACATCGTTTTTATTAGCAAAAAAAATGATTTCAAGATAAAACTGGAAAAAAAATATTCAATTCTATTAATTTCCTTTTTTTTTAATCATTTTAGATCAAGAAAAATTCAAAATCATCAGAAAAGAAATCGGAAATAGTTTCACAAATTTCAACAAATCAAAATTCTTTTCGTCGAAGTGTTCCATTACAAACAAATCGGATTTTAGAAAAAACAACATTCTCATCATCATCATCTTCATCAGTATTATCAACATCAAATCCTATAACTGCCCAAATTGTACCAAATGCAACCGCAACAATAACTGCAGCACCATCATTAACAATTGAACGTCGACCACCATTAATACGGACAATGTCCGCTCCAGTTCGTTTATTAAATGAAAATTCAAAAAATATTTTATCAAATAAAAGGAAACCACCACGTCGTCGAAAATTTTTACAACGTAGTACAACAATTGATAAAACATCATCATCATCTGATGAAAATAATCATTTAATTAATAATCATAATTTAAATGATAATAATGAAAATTTTAATGATAAAATATCTTCAACAACATCATCATCATCAAAAATATCAGCAACAACTACAAATAACAATACCAATAACAATAATCGTAAAACATTCAATAAAGTTAAAAATTCAATTGGCTGTGATGTTGTCACATTAGTATCATTAATTAGTTCTGAAGGAAGTGATTCTGAAAAAGAAGAAATTACACATAATCAAATTAAAACTGAAATTGAGAATCAAATGAAACGTGCTCCATTTTTACGAAAAACTGGAAAATCAGGTATAGCCACAAAAAAATATATATATACTTATATGAAAATTTATTTAAAAAAACAAAAAAACAAATAAATTACAAAAAAGTGAATTTTATTCACTTAATGTGTTCGTGTGTGTATTTTAGTTTCTTTTCAGGACGACGATATACCTGTATTAAAAAATTCAACTTATAGAGAATCATCACATATTTTACGAAGAGGATCTATAGCACCATTAGCCGCAAGATTACGTTCAAACCGTCCACCTACAGCACCTCCAGTACCTGTGTTTATGACAGAAGCTGAGAACGGGTAAATATGTAATCTTTAAACAAAAAATTATAAATTCTACAAAGATGTTCTATATAAGTACGAATTTTCAATTTCGGAATTTCAATTTATCAACTTTTTGAATTCATTTTCAATGTAAAACTGTATAGAACATCCCTCTTCTCTTATGTCCGGTTTTTTCATATACTGATTAAAATTTATTATTTATTATTATGTATTTTTAACCCTAGGATTGCCTGATCGTATATACAAACGTATATACTCGGACTTTGACCCTTAATAAAATATGATCCCTTTGAGCTAGGACCTTGAAACCAATTCACCAATTCCTCCATTGAAGGGTTCTCCCTATATATCCCAAGTTTCAAGGTCCTAGCTCAAAATCGGTGGAACAAAATATCCTTTTTTGTGCAAAAACACAAAATTGGCCGTGAGTATACAAATGTATTCCATACATTTTATATGGAAATTTTGAAATTTTTTTTTTTCAAGAAACGATATCTGAGCATCCCGTGGACCAAAAACCAAAATTTTTTGACACTGATGTTTTGTTCAGAGATTAAGTAAAATCTATGACTATCACAATCAATAAAAAAAAATCTATGTATGTTTAACCCCTTCAACTTTAAAACATTGTCTACAAAAATAATCAAAATTTTTATTTTAATTTTTAATTTTGATTCACATTGCAGAAAAGATACATACACTCGATTATATTCGAGTGTGCACAGTTTGGCCTGTTTAGCGCACTCGAATTAACTCGAGCGTACAAGTTAAGGGGTTAAACAAAAGTTATCAGACCCTTCAACCAATAATCTTTTCGATAATCAAAATTTTTAATCATAGTGATTTAATTTTTATTGACAACTGAACAAACAGGCCATTAATCTTTTATTATTTTATTTTATTTTTCAAATTTTTTTATACTTATATACTATCTTTATACTATACTTATAATATACTTTAAATATTTTTTTTTAGCATAAAAATGATGAATCATAAGGAACCTTCATCAAAAAGTGAAGAAATTATTTCAAATTCAAATACTATAAATCAGGTAAATAATAATGACATAAAATTGTCATTATCATTATCTGATGATAAAGAAAAAAAATCAATTTTAACAACAACAAATACAAATACAGATACAATTGATAATCAATTTCCAGAATATATAAAATCATCAAAAGAACGTGAATGTTGGAAACTATTCATGAAAATGTCCATGAAAGGTATATCAATAACATATGATACAATATTAAGAGGTATGTTAACACCAACTGAATTAAGAATAATTCATAAACAACAAAAAGAATTTGAAATATCTAAAATACAGCAACAACAACAGCAGCAAGAAGAAGAACAACAACAACAACAACAACAAAATAATGAAAATAATTTAAATTTTAATAAATTAAAAAATGATATTGAAAAGGAAAATACAATAAAATAATCCAAAAAAAGAAATTAATATGTTAATTTAGATACCAAGATGAACGATGATAGATACATATAAGGTAATAAAGGTATATGTTGAGAAACAAACAAAAAACAAAAAGGATAATTAAAAGATTAAAAGAAAAACATAAATACATATACATAGTATAATATAAATTTGATTGTAGTAAATTTATTTAATTGTTAAATAATGTATAAGTAGGATATATATACAGTTTATACATGAAAGGATTCTATAGTTTAATTAGATACTTATTTATCTTATTGTTATATAGTTCTTGTAAACAAAAGAAAAATAAACTATATAGAAGAAATATATTTGCACATGAAAATAAAAAAAATGATAAAATTTATAATTTTATTTTTTAAAATATGTACCATGACAAAAATGTAGTTACGGTAGAATGTTTGTTTTTTTTTTTCTTTCAGAGAATCTATAATTAAGAAAATTGTTAAGACCTTTGTTTTTTTAAATAATTTACGTACATATATATGTAAATTGAAAGGTTTTTTTTTTTCAAGTACCGTAAAATGGGGTGGGATTGGCCCTTTGTGGGTGAGTTTGGCCCAACACAGTAAAAAGATTTTAATTACAATATGCTCTAGTCAATTGCAACTTCGTCAGTTTTACTTTTATTGGTATGTTCATTGTACTTTTTTGTACTCCTGTGCATGTCTAAACATATTTGATACATAACGGTATCTCTCTAATATCCCGAAGAACGATGTCAGTGTCAATTTGAATTTTATTGTGATAGTTTAAAATTTGCTAATAGAGAAGTGTTCAAGACACCTCAAACAGCATTGGTAAGTACAGTATGGGAAGACAAAACCAGAGGTATCAATTTGAAGGAAATTGGGTGCACTATATACATTTAACGGTTGAAAATGTCCATTTAAAATGTCTGCTATTAAATATAGTGGTAAAACACACAGTGGGACAAAGTCACCCCAACCCCGAGGTTACTATGGCTCAGGATAACAAAACCTTCTGTAAGCAGCGGTACCAATAAAATTCTTTATATTTCCAGTTTATTATACTGAGAAAGGCCAACTAAATGTCGAATGATATATGATTAAAAAACTATATTTTATTCTAATAAAAAAAAAAAACTTATTGCCACAATGCTACAAAATAAAATTTTATAGGGCCAAACTCACCCCGTTTTACGGTACGTAATTTCTATTATTTTCTTCAAATTAATTTTTCTTTCCACATAAAAATAAAAGTGAAGTATGTTTTATGCATTTTCTTAAGAATTCAATTTTATCTAATCACTATCAAATAAATATTTATCATATATACATACGTTACATATATAGGAATCTTAATAATAGTAAAATTTATTTATTTAACAATAATTTTAAAAAATTATTACAAGTGAACATATACATATACATAATACATATGTACATGCAATTTCTTTTATTGCTTTGTTATGTGTTTGATATTTATTTTAATTTGTGATAAAATTGAAATTTAAGTACCTACCTTTACATTTTTTTTTTGTTATGTACTTATCATAAGGTATGGAAATGTGTAATTAAAGAATTAATTAGATAAAAAAATTCATATAGGGTAAATTAACCTATAGTAATCAATTTTATACAGAAAAGAAATCCTTTATGAAATTACGGGGACAGTTTTATGTATGTAAAACTCCTGAGTATTTTTCGTTGTCATACACAAAGGGTTCATAAAAAAAGCTCTGATTTCAGTTCAGTTAATTCTGACTGGAACTCAAATTTTGAAAAAAAAAAAAAAAAAAAAAAAAAAAAACAGAATATAAGTAAAATCTATAAGGTTTTTCTGCTTTTTGATAAAAACAAAATAGTCCGTTTAATTTTGTTGGGATTTTGATCTACTATAAATAAAAACCATAATACACATACCTATATAGACATTAATTTCTAGTCATACGCGCTGTATAAGGTGTTAAGGACCTGTTTTTTTAAGAAGTAAAAGGATAAGAAAATTAAATGTCTGAGGTATAGACACATTACTTAGAGAGGGCTCAGAGTTTAAAGATTTAAATTTAAACATAAAATTATATAAGCCTTAGGAAATCTGATGTGCACCTTCTAATCGAATTTTAGGATTTATCAAAAGTCTAAATCTATAAGAAGCACGGGCGGCACAAAAGATCTTAGTAGGTCAAGTCGAGGTGCAAATAGCCCAAATCATCCTTATCTTAAAAGTACATACATATATTAACTATATCTTTTGAAGCTGATATGGAAATAAGGTAAAGACAACTGGCTTCAAATAAAAAAAGAAGAAAACAAAATTTTAACTTCATACATATTATGTACCTCTATATTATATTCTTTAATACTTATTTCAGTATTTATTGTATGAAGCAAATTGTCTAATGTAATCTATGAATTTTATTTCTAAAAAAAAGCACCTTCATCAATTTTTGTTTTCTGGATTTAAAAAAAAGTGAATCCTATGTAAATCAAGTGTGTATGTATGTATTTTGTTAATTAATTCCATAATTCTAATTAGAAATCTATTGAACTTTTGAATTGAATTTATTTTTTAATTAAAATTCTTTTTTTAGTTTTGCATTTTTTTTTTCAGCTTTATAAAAGAAGAAAAGAAAAAAACTTAATTTGCAATTAAAAAATGTTTGCATCACAACGTAGCTATTTTGTATTTTGAGATAGCTACTTCGCGACCTTAGAATCACCAGGTTCTAACTGCTCAAGACATCATTTTGAGAAAAATGGCTTTAAATATTACATTATGTGTAAATACATATTTACATATTGAATCAATGGTCTCCAAACTCTTCATGAGTTATCTTCGAAACAAATTTGAGGACTGTACAAATTTTTGTTGAAACTTTTAAATCCTTTGTGTTTCTGTAATCATTTTTATTTTTCAGATAGAACTTCTAGCTAAATTGAAATCACATAATCTTATCTAATATAGTTTTAAGTGACATTAAGAACCTTGTTTTATATGTTGCTTTCACAAAAATCATATGGTTCTATCTGATTCTTTTTGCTTTTTCTTCTTCTTTTACTTTAGAACTAACTTACTGTCAAATAATGCAAATTTTTCGACAAATTCATAAGAGTAGTAAAGTTCTATAACTGCATTCACAAATATTTCACATAAGTTCTAACTAAATCTTTAAACGCGGTACAAAGTTCTATGTGAAAACTGTCCTTAGAGTTCATGTACAGTAAAGTTCTAACTACATACAACAAAAATTAGTAAATACAAATTATATTTTACCAAATTTTTCTCATTTGTTAAGGTAGATAAAATTAGGTACCTAAATTCTTAATCTTTAAAACGATTGCAGATAATGCAGATAGGACTTTGAAACCTGGTTGATTTGCAAGAGCACAATTAAATTAGTATATTATCATATAACATACATATGTATAACTCAAAATACTCAAAAATGTCAGATATAGAATCTGGTGATTCTAGGTCGCGACTTTGTAATTACATATTTTTCTATAGAAAAAATAACATTACATAAACATACATACATATGTACATATTTAACAATAAAATACTCTATAAAAAACAAATACCTAATTTAAAAAAATTAAAAATAAAAAGTAATTTATTTGAAAACATGAAAATTATTAAAAATATCTAATCTAAAAAATAATAATAAAAGATGACAGATGTAACACAAATATATACCTACCAAATTTCAATATGTTTTTTATACAATTTCTAAATGAAATAGATGAAAATTATTTTGTTGATTGAAGAATAATTAAAATAAAAATTCGTAGAGAAAAAAAATAAGTGCAAAATATTTTCCAATTATTTTTTTCCTTTCTTTTAAAAGCAAACAATAAGTTTCAGATAAATGAAATTTATAATTAACCAAAGATAACGAAAACAAAAAATAATAATAATAATAATAATAATTTTTTCTATTGAAATGAACACACACGAATTATTAATTAAGAAAAATAAAACAAATAAATGAAACGCAATTACCGGGGAAACTTTTTTAACCAATTAAAAATCGCCAGGAATGCAGAATTAAAAACACCGACCACCCTAAAAGATGGTAAAAGTCCAATAACTTTCGCCCTACATCCAAAAAAGCAAAAAAGTGACGTAAACACTAAACATCTGTGGACTGTGTGTACTATGTAGTAATGTAATAGTAAATTTTATATTTTATTTTCCAAAAATTTCTTGTAAATTAGAAAATAAAAATTTTTTATATAAATAAAAAAAATGTTCGCTTCATTTTAAAAAATAATGCCAATGGAATTTTTAATTTATCATTTGATTGAATTATTTGAAACAACAACCATTTTAAGGTTCCTGAATAAAATTATTTTTGCTGAATGTGAACAATAGATTTTCAAATTATTATTGACATCAAGCAATATTTGTACATATAAGCTGTGTTTTGGAACTGAGTAAGTGATATGTGTTCACATCAGTTTTTCTCAACTCACTTATCTTCTTTCTGAAAATATGCTCACTTTAAGTGTGAGAAAAAACATGTTAAAAAATTAAATTAGATACTTGAACAAATTTCACTAAAAAATTTCAACATTATGAAACAATTCTAGAAGAAATATAATACAACCCCAAACTTCAATTCTATATGATACTTTCCTTTCCTACCAAAACATTTGGTAAACTAATCTGAGCAAATTAGCTGAAAAAGTGAGATTTTTCGTACCGACCTTCGATACCGACGTCGATTCAAGGAAATCAGTGAGAAAAAACTGCGCTTCTTATCGTGAAGAAATGAAAAATCTCAACATTTTGTACTTTTTCAGTTCCAATAAAACACAACAATTAGTGATTAACTCTAAACACATCCAAGGTTCACACCATACCGATATCATTGTCATTTAATTCAGCAATCAGCTTGTATTTTGTCAGCCAAATGTCAAAATGAAATCATATAATTCATATATTTAATCAAAATATCAATCTTTTCGAACGGGTTAATCTTATTTCTCTCTTATTTGATTTTTTTCTTAAGCAAAAAAAAACTACTTTTGTGATGTGATATTTGTTGTGTTGTGTGTATATTATAAAATATTGTAATAAGAAGAAAATTTCCTTATTTAAAAAGTAAACATAATTCAGAGTAAAAAAAAAAAAAAAGAAATAAAATTGAAAAAAAAATACATAATCAAAAACGAAGTAAAGGGGGTGTATAGTTCAGTTAATAAAAATTTCTTGAAAGAAAGTCCACGTATAATATTATTTTCTAGAAATTAAATTTAAGTAAGTAAATTAATAATTTTTATAAAATCTTCTATTATCATATTTTTTTTGTTTGTTAAGAAATACATAATTACATATTTTTTCAATTGTTAAGAAAAATTTTTTAAAAAATATTTTTTTTCTTTTAAATAAAATTGAATGAAAAGTATGAATGTATTAAATTTAATGAATTTATATAAAAACTACATGTATCTATTTAGTTAAAAATATGATTAAATCTTGATTAAAGATAGAAATTGATATAGATTGTGTTGTGTATTGATAATAATATTGTATAATTACAAAAATATGTTGTTGTTATGTGTATACATTATATTATTTTCTTCTTTTCTGTTTATGTGTTGTTTCAAAAAAGATTGTGATACCTGTTTTTTCAGATGATCTCAATTTAGATGATGTATTTGAAAATATATAGATATATGAATATATACATACATATATACATATATATTTTATACATTTTCTCTATAAACTTTTCAACCGTATACAAATTGTACAATTATGAATTAGGTATATGTATATAAAATGCTAACAAATTTAGGGTAAATGCTCTTGTTATATGACATTTCTTTACTCTGTGTACTCTGTTAATATTTTATTAAGGAAAATAAAAATTTTCCAACAGAAACAAAGAAAAATAAGTTAAAATGCTTATCTTTCAAAAAAAAAAAAAAAAAAAAAAATCATTGTTTATAAGAGAATACGTAAAGGATGTAAAAATTTTCATCTATTATTTCTCATAGGCATCTCATTAAACTTTAAATGTAGTTTTTTTTCTAAAATGTATTTAACAAAATTCAAAATCCAGTATCAAAATGATAATTAATAATATCAATGACTATATGTGTCTATCAGTTGCAAAACAGTACATTTTGTCAAATTTCAGAAACTATTTTGCTTAATAACTCAAAATGACAAAGACCCCTTTTGCAACTGATAGACATATATCTAATTCCATCATTATTATTATTATGGTTTTTGATAATATTGAATACATTCTGATATGATTGTTATTCGAAAAATTTTAGCTTATGTTTTCATATTAGATAGTTCAATTTTCAAAACAAAAAACAAAGGTTCAGTTTAAAGCTATAGGTACACTTTCGAGTGGAAGTGTAACATTCCATCGAGTTTAGACAAGTGTACAAATGAAAACAGCAAAGTGTAGGTACATACTACAAACATTTATATCTAAAGTCTGCTGTTTTCATTTGTATACTTGTCTAAACTCGATGGAATGTTACACTTCCATTCAAAAAGTGTATAAGTGAATACCCACCCACAGTTTGGCTAGAAATATTCACTTAAAGACTTTTTTATAATTTTTTTTTTTTTACCCTCAATGTAACAAAATTGTAATAACATTCAAAAACCATACCTAAAATTTAACATAATCTTTAAAAATCTATTTTGAAAAATATTCAGTCAGATAAAGTTTAATTTACCCTACATTTCGTTATAATAGGTAATTTTTTAGTATAAAAAAAAAATAATAATAATATGATATAGGTACATATAGATATTATATGCCCACATATGACTGTAAAAAAAAAAAAATTTATTTTCAATAATAACGTAATCCTTTCAAAATAGGTAATTTCATTCTTTTTTTTTTTTTTTTTTTCAAATTAATTTTCTTTATTTTTATCTTGAAAACTGTGTGCTATTTGGTGCTTATCGTAATTTAAAAGTCACAAAAATAAACATTTCATTTTTCAAATTCTCATTTTCGGTTTTTATTTATTTATTTATTTTTTCTTTGTCATACAAAAAAAAAACAATTTAAATTATAAATTATCAATATTATAATGAACATGAACATAATAGTAAGTTCTTGAAAAAAAAAATAAAATAAAAAGAGACGAAGAAACCAGAACCAGAAGTTGTAAGTTAAGTATATTCACATTTCTTTACTGAGAAAATTATTTTGCAATAAAATCATATTACTTGTGTACCTACTTAACCCTTACAGTTTACACAGCAATTTTTTTCTTATTATGAATCTAAATGAAATAAACAGGAAATCATATGAGTCAAAAGAAGATATCTTTACCATTCAATAAAATTAACAGGGTACCAAAAAAAAAAAAAAAATTTACAAACAATTGACTTTTTTCATGAGATAGGTACAGACTAGAAGATCTCTAAATTTTGTTCATTAATAATCGTTCTATAAATATAAAAGGTTAACTGGAACTCGAAACGTCTTTTAAAAAAAAAAAAAAAAAAAATCTACTAAAAACAAAAATTGACTATGTTTAAAATGTGAAATAGGGTTAATTAGTGTACTTAATGTGTTAAGATATAGAATGAAGCAATCCAATATAACCACGTAATACAATACAATACATAGGTACATTATGAACAAAATGTAAACAAAATATAATAGTTATAAAAATGATATTATTTTTTTCATTTTTTGTTGTTTTTTTTATTGTTTTTTAAATTTTAATTAATTTTATTATTGTTTTTTTGTACCGACTGCCGATTCATATATATATAGTCAGTTTTTAATATATATTGTACATACATAGATAGGTGCATAAGTATTTTTTTTTCTTGTTCATAATTATTTCTTATAGGTAGTTGCTTATATTTTTATGTTCTGAAATTTTTTAACGACAAAAGAAATAAATATTTTAGATACCTTTTATTTTTTTTTATATATTTTCAAAGTTTTTTTCTGTTCAAGAAATTCTTATTAGTTTTGTATTTCTTTTTTTTTTAGATTTCATATCAGTATCTAGCTTTTTAAACTATAAAAGACACGAAATAATAATTAAATTTTCTTTTTTCTTTTTTTTAGTATTATTGTAGCAGTCTGTTTTAATTTTGTGTGTTTTTTTTTTCTTTAGTTGAAAATAACGAATAAATAAATTGATATTGTAAAAAATTATCTTCAAATACATAAACCAATTTTTTTTTTTTTTTTTTTGATTACGTTGACAACACAAAAAAATCTAATTTTTTTAGTAGGTATTTGTTGAGCCACAACATCATTTTGAAATAATATTAAAAGTAATAAAAGGTTTTTTAAAAAAAATAAAATAAAATAGAAACAACAATTGTGGGTTCATAATTCATAAAATAAAAAAAAAATAAAAAGTAAATTTTTTCAACGAAATAACTTTTGAAATTTGAAATCAAAAAAAAAAAGCTATTCAACTATTTTAAATTTTTTTTAAAAGAAAAAAAATTTTCTTTGATTTTCGATTATTATTAAATTTATTGTCTACTCTGTTTTTATCTTGATGACTTGTCTGATGTAATTCATTAATTTTTTCTCTGTGTTTTTGTACTTGAAATTTTTTTTTGCGAGGCAATGAAAAATTTATATGTACTTGATTTTTTTTTTTCATTACTATAAAAAAATGAAAAACAAAAAAAAAAAACAAAATAACACGTTTATATAACAATTATTTTTGTAAAATAATAAAAAGAAAATTTCAAAAAAAAAAAAAAAAATGTTATCTTGTATAATAAACTTCCAATTATATTGATAAATAAATTTTATATATTATACCTTTTTTTTTTTTTACGTATTGGTGAAATCTCATTTTTGTTATCAAGTTTTTAGAGACACTGAAGTTAATTTTTTCTAGAATTTAGAATTTTAGAACTAAGAAATTAATTGCATATACATTTTACTTGTATAATACTGGTTGTAGGGAGTATTTTAATTTTATTTTAAATTCATATTACACCCACCAAACAAACAAACAAAACAAAAATTTATTAACCCTCTAGCTAGCAAGCATGTTAAATATTTTTTTAAAAAACATTTCAATTTCAAAAAATTTTTGAAAATTAAAATTTGAATATACCAGTCAATTAATTAATACAATTACATATTTGCTTTTATGTATTTTTATTTTTTATTAGATCATTCCAAGAAATATCATAGAACAATCATAATGTCTGATGAATTTGATGGATGTGAATGCATTTGGAGTCATGAGTTGGCCATGCGTCGTCTTTTAACATTGGTAAACAATAAAATTCATTTCGAAAAAAAAAATATTTATTTAATTTAATTTCCTTTTTTTTTTTTTTTCTTTTTAAAGATTCGTCGAGGACAATCTTATTGCACAGATTCTGAGTGTTTAGATAGTAAGTTAACTATTAGTCAAAGACAAACAAAAAAAAAAGTTATATAGTGGAAGAAAAGAATTTTAGCTTACGTGTAACAAAAAAAAAAAAAAAAAAAACTACTACTATACAATTTAAATTTAAATAAAATAATTCAATATCAATCAGAAGTTTTAAAATCGAAGCTAGTGGAACCGTTTTGGGAATAATACTTGATTTGATAATATGAATGGTTACATATTATGATGGGGTTATTTACAGCTTTTCCACTAGTGGAACTTTTTAAAAAAAATTTTTTTTTTTTTTTTTGAATAATTTTAATTTCTTTACTTTCTACTTTTTTTTTTTTTGCAGTAACTGCATTACGAAGAACCAGTAATAATGAACCAGCTGATAATTTTACAATGTTAACATTATTCCTTATATTTGCTGCAATTTTATATCTAATACGACCAAATTCAATTTTACGAACAATGGATGATAGCAAGAAACATGATCAGCATCCACCATCATCAGATGATTCACAAAATGGTTCACCACCAGCTGTTAATTGATATAAATTAAAAACAACAATAATAAAAATAACACAAATACAACATAAATTTCCATTAAAAATGATTAAAAATATAAAATAGCAGCAACAATAATTAAAATGAATATTTTCTCATATCAAAATTTTAAATTTTATTTTCATTTTTACAATAATTTAAAAAAAAAAAAAAAAAAAAAATTCTAATTTAAGAAAAACCTTTATCTTTGTATTTTCTTTCTTTCTTCCTTTTTATTTTTTTTTATTTTAAATTTATTTGTAAAATTTATAGAATTTGGTGCTGAATTTTTGTTTTTATATTTCAATTCTTTATTCTAAAAAAAAAATTTTTAAATCTTTTTCTTTTTCTTTTGTAATTATCAAGCTTCATCTAGAGCAATTGAAGCATCACAATTTTTTTTTTTTTCTAACAAAAACTGTGATACTTAAAATGTTTGTTAATTATAATCGAAACAAAGAAGAAGAAAAAAAAATATTTTTAATTTTCTTAGAGAAAACAAAAAAAAATGTAAAGAATTCATTACAACAACAATACCAATAAATATACATTATATCACAAAATAGAAAAATTAATAATTTAAGAAAAGAAAAAAAATAGAAAAAACATGATATTTATGTTCTCCTTTATTATTTTTTATTGCTTTTGTTTGTTTTTGTGTTTTTTTTTTAAATCCTAATATTAATTATATTTTTTTAATATTTAATTAAACATACATACATTGAAGAAAAAAAAGGAAAAGAGGAAAATAAAAGAAATAAAATATAATAAAAGGGGAATATTAATTGAAAAAGACAAAATACATTATACAGAAAATAATAAACTCTAGTTTAAATTTTCTCAAATTAAAATTGAATTTTACCTGAAATTAAACATTTATTTTCGTCTTGTTTTTATTCAAAAGTTTAAATAAATGAAAAACTGAGTTTAATTAAAATTTAATGTTTTTATTTTTATTTTAAGCTTTTCAATGAAATATCCTTCGAAAATTTATTTATCTATCTGTAACGGCCATATTCACCATCAAGTCATAACTTTATGGCGGTCATAACTCTATTCACCATACTAGTTTTACACTGTAATAATCAAGTTATGACTAGTTTATGACCTTCAAATTGTTATTACCGACTTATTACCTGTTGGTGAATATGGCTGTAAGAAGAATATTGTTTAAATTCCACATGACAGTCATATACTACATACAAAGGTATATCCAAAAATAATATAATAGCAATAGATATTGCACAATGGGTAGTCTCCTAAACGAAATCTTCTTGTCTGTCCTAAATATCGAACAAATATAGAACACGGCCTTATTCTCCATCAAGTCATAACTTATGACAGTCATAAGTCTATTCACCAAACTAGTTTTATGACCGTCATAATTAAGCTATGATCATAAAATCCTTTTAACTGTTTTGTTGGCCTATTAGCTTTGCTACTAGCATTTTGAACCCAACATTGAACTTGATTATGACGGTCATAAACTATTAACTAGTTTGGTGAATATACTTATGACTGTCATAAGTTATGACTTGATGGAGAATAAGGCCGTAAATGATAAAATAAGTGATTTGTCAGGCTGTTTTTACCTCTTTTATGATCTGTAAATTCTTCTTACCATGACTAAATTGAATTAAAAAACATCAAGATCAATGTACAGCAGCTTATGCTTTGTGATTTAATTCACCCTACCATTCCCATTGGTCTTAAGCTCAAACTTTGTTTTGCTGAAACTTTACATACATATTGTCACGTTTCAAATACATAATCACAATAAATATCGTGGCCCATTTTTTTTTTTTTCAGTTATAAAATATATTGTGGAGAATTTAAATTCTAGAATTTAACAAATGAAATAAGAAAGTTCCAAATGTTATATGATCCAAAAAGCATTAATATAGGTGTAATGTAAAAAGTGTTGAGGATTGTTTAAAAATAAATATGGTACAAAATTACTTTTTTTTTGGAGCTGAGAAAATGATATGTGTTCACATTAGTTTAGCTCATTTATTCACTGAGGAAGTGATATTTTTCGTACCAGCCTTTATTAAGTCTATAGAAATTATATAGCAAGTATCTGTAAGCAAGGATAGCTTAATGGTAAAGCAATGGACTTATAGATCCATGATTGCCGGTTCGAATCTGAAAAAATATAAACTATTTTCAATATTAGCGAAAATACAGAACAACTACAAAAGCAATTCATACTCACAACTTGTATTTTTTTAGCACAAGTACAATTTAGAAATTATGAATGATTTAAATAATACAAATTATCCCGAGTCGGTTTCCAACCGAGCATCATGGACCTACAAGTCCATTGCTTTACCATTAAGCTATCGGGTGCGGGTCTTATAGATACTTGCTATATAATTTTTATACTTTTCTCGTTTGAATCTAGAAATATGTAGATTTTACAGTTTTATTTGCTAGATATGCATATCCGTCTAATTTTCAAAAGGACAGAGATCTGCTTTACTTTTTGGCACTTACAGGATAGGTTTATCAGTATGTAATTGATAACGTAATATGATAATTTTTAAATTCTTCTAGCACTATATGCAATAGTTTCTGAGAAAAAGGGCTCTAAAATAACGAACTTCTTATTCACTTAATTAATTTAATTTAAAGATAATTTTTATTAATAGTTTTACAAAACAATAGGAAAAAATCCGCAAATTCACTTTTAAAAATATCATTTTTTGACAGTTTTATTTGTTGCCATGTTGATACAAAAAATGAAATTGTAACCTCTACTCAACACACATTAGTCCCATCTATTTTATAATATAAAAGTATTCTGGAATTTGAATAATTTAATTCGTTATTTTATTTAATACGTTGTTCCAAATTTTTGTTTGGACATTAAAGCCTAGTATGGTATAAATTTATCCACTCAAAAATTAAAATTTTTGTGGATGAATTTAGCTCTCCAAGGAGATTTAGTAGACTAGTATAGAGTATAGGTATATTGTTTACATTTCATTATTTCTTACAAAAACTTTTTAAGAAGCAGAAAATGAATGAAATTTTCACATACACAATACCAAAAAATGACGGCACATGATAAATGTCAATTTTCATCCACCGAAAAATTGAAATTCTAATTCTAGGTGGATGAAAAAAAAAAAGAACGAAAAATCTACAAATGATCAATGTCGCTATCTACACTACAAGTGAAAAATGTAAAAAATTTAAATTTTTATTCCAATTTTCAGACCGAACAGCATACTATTTTGCTGATCTGAATTTAGACCACGATTTATTCATCATTGGCCCAAAATACATTAGGTAGGATTACAACCGTCGTATCCAATTAAAAACCGGTTATTACAACTGATTTACCTATAATAACCGGTTTTTAATAGGATTGCGACGGTTGTAATCCTATACCCGGTGTATTTTGGCCCATTTAGACTATTTTTTTTACATATATCTTGTTTATGCTAAGCGTTACTTCGCATTAACTCACTCCGTCTTGACTTAATACGGATGCATAAACAAAATTTCAAAACGCATTAAAGCTCTACGTCGTTTTGAGTTAATTCACTATTAAATCCGCATTTAAAATTTCATTTCGTTTTTAAAATGTGCATAAACACTTACTTCGTTTTAAGTAGTTGTTATTACACACGCAGGTGTTCAACGTTTTGAGTGAGAACGAAATGTTGTATTACGCATAAACACCAATCAAAATGTATTATCTCAAAACGATGTTTAAAACGTTTTATCGTTAATACGTTTTAACCTTTGTGCATAAACAAGATAATAGTTTTTAAATGAGTGGATAAATTTTTTCCGAGCAGCATACTAGGCTTAATAAATTAATTATAATAATATGTTTATATGTTTTCTAGATATAATAAATATACCGTATACTCATATTTTATTATTTGTAAGTTTATTTGTTATTCATATTCTTTATTTTATTGTTTATTTATTTATTTATTTATTATTATTATACGAGTAATTATTTATATATTTTTTTTTTTCAAATTTAAGATGTTAGAAAATTTGATTAAATACGTTGAAAAGGGTGAAATGCCATTCTTTTGGTATTATAGATTATAGAGAAAATATTTTCAACAAGAAGATACACTAATGAACCGACAATCATGAGATATGATACGTATTGAAAAATTACCATTTTCTTTTTAATTTTATTTTCTTTTATTCATAACAAACATGGCGGCTACGACAAAAGACAAACTGCGACTTCGAAAACGTCAGATGATCGTCAAGTGACGAAATTCAGCAATACAACGTCTTAAGCTGAATATCGTCAATTGACGATCATTTGACGTTCTCGAGCTCGCACAAACTAATGAACTAATTACACATTTATTTGCAATAATAAGTAAATCCTAAGTTTGACTTATTCTGACCGACATCATTCATATTTTATCATTCTGTCTAAACGGACCATTGGAATTTGGAATACAATATGGCAACATTCGTTTTGCTCAGATATGTATGTACATATGTATGTCAATATCATATGTCATACTCATATAATTCAATATTTTATGGTAATTGATAATACACTTTTAGAACGCGTTATCAATATCAAATCAAGATTTTTGTGATGAAATTTGCCTTCTTGTCAAGCTATTTTATTATTATGTTCCAAATCATCAAGAAAATATTTTAAAAAAAGGTTTTTAAACAAGAAACAAATTCTTAAGAGAATACATTAATGTAATTATTAAACTGTCAAAAGTGAGTTTCATGTATGTCAAGTCGATTCATATAAAAAGTGGATATTTTATATTTCTGTCATTCTGTGACTTTTGATTGAATTGAATTTTGCTTTGCTCTCATTTCGCCACAATTTTTTGAATTTTTAATAATTCTTTTATTTTCTTCATTTCGTTTTGTTTGGTGAGAGCCGAGAGAGATAAATAATTTCATTTATCAAGAGTTTTTGAACGAAGGCGGTCGTGTTTAAAGTTTAAACTGTATTCTATCAAATATATAATTTATTTTATTTTTTTGGTTTAGAAATTATTTAAAATATTAATAAATAATCCAAAAAAGAGAAGAAGAAAAAAAATAGGTATTTATTAAAATTTATAATAAATTCAATTAATTATAATAATCTTATTTAAAAATAATATTTAAAACAAAAAAAAAAGAACAATATCTTGTCTTGTCTGTAACTTGTGAAACTCGAAAAATTTATCTTTTTTCCTTCTTCATGTTTAAGAAAGAAAAAAACCAAAAAAAAAAAAAATGTATATATTAAAAAAAATTTCTTTTGTGGTATATCTGGAATTCTTTAATATTATCTATTAAAAAATTTATTTATTTGTGTTATAAAAATTTCTCAATTAATAATTATTATCATACATACATAATATGTATATAAATTTCAATATCAACAGTTTGTACAAAAAATAATAATATAATAAAAAGATTTTACGAATGAATATCAACAGTTTACATATATATAATGTATAAAGATATTACACATTCATATACATAGGTATGTATAATTGTGTCTGCATATTATCATAGCCCTGGAAAAGCCCTTCCCAATAAGTTCAACAAAAAAAAAAAAATATATATAATAATAAAGATAAATATAGGTACAAAATCTAATTTATGTGGAGAATGTGAAAAATAATTTTGTGTTAAAAAAAATTTTTTCTTAAAAAAAAAAAAAAAAAAGAAGAAGAAGAAGTGTTTAAAAAAAATATCAAAAGCTAACTTTGATTTCAAAAATTGTTAAAAGTAAACAAAGTAGATATACGAATATATTGTATTTTCTACTATAGAGTTAATATTTTGTGGAGGTTTTTCTTAGTTGGCATTTCATTGCATTGGTAATTAGATTCTAATTAATTCAATTTTATTATGTGATAAATTTTTTTTCCTAGTGTTATTGCCAATTTTATTTTTGTGGATAGATAGGTATTTTAATACAAAATTTTCATTTGAATTATCTCAAAAAAGAAAATAATATTGTCTACGTGTGTTAATTGAACTTATTATAATATGTATCTACCAGAAGAGGATGAGAAAAGAAAAAATTAGAAAAAAATATTTAATATTTATTTAATTTAGTTTTTTTTTTTTTTTTTTTTAATTAATTTTCTCTTAAAAGAAATTATACCACAAAATATACTTACCACCTGTCGTCATCTCAATCAACAGTGACAGGTTTTCATATAGTTTTTCTGTAGATATATACATAGGTAGGTACGTACTACCTGTAGATTATTATTTATTTTCCTTCAGAAATATTTTGATTGTTTCAAATAGGATATCCATTCAAAAGTAATAATATAATATATTATGTATTAACAATAATTGTGTACCTATTTACTTTCTTTTGAAAAAAAAAAAAAAATAGAAGATATTTAACTATAGTGATTTATAATTAATATTTAGAAAAAGAAAAAAAAAAACTGATAAAAAATTGTTTTTAGGATTTGAAAATAAAACTTAAAGAAAAAAAAAAAAGACGCAAAAGAAAATTTCTAACACAAGAAGTAAAAAAAAAAAAACACAAAAAAACAAGCCGAATGGACTACAGCAAGTTTGTTGGTAAGTTTAAATTACTTTTTTTATTTTAATTATAAAGTAGATAGATGATATTTATTTCAATTATTTTCAAAATTAATGATATTTTTATGTTTTGTTATATATATATAGGTAGGTAGTATATATAGTAGTCGATTTTAATTATTCTAATAAGGGATTAAAATTTTATACAAAAGATTTTAATACTCTTTTGAAGTAAAGGGTAAATTATGTAGTTATATAAATTTTCAAATTATATAATTTCATAATAAAATATTTTATCTCTTTTGAATCCTTTTATACATTTTTGTTTTAATTATAAGTACATACATATCTACAAATGAACATATCAAAAAAAAATATAAGTATATATAGGTATTATGAATAAATTAATATAGACGCGTAGGTGATATACAACATAAATCACATTTTAATTGGTGCAAAATGATTAATTAATTAGTTATGTAAAAGGAACATCAAACGTATAGATCCATATTAATAAGTTGTTATTATATATGTACATAACTATAGGTATGTATGTATTATTATACTGATAGTTTAGTATGTTTTTTTGTTTTTAATAGATTAGCTGTTATATAAGGATTTTAAAGTTTTATGTTATGTTATAAAGAAATATTTTATAGAAAATATACCTAAAAGTAGGTTTACACTACTTGATTTGTCATATCACTTTATGTATGTTATTTTACATATGTATTGTCATACGACTTCTCATAATGCTGATAGTTCACTGAAATAAAAAAATTCAAGTGTTACGAAGTCGAATCAAATGTCATACGAAAATAGAAAAAATCTATTTTCATGATATGTCGAGTGTAAAGTCGTATGAGAAAGTTTCTCAACAAAATCAGACAGTGTAAACGCTGTCAAACTTTTACCAGTGACATATAGTATGTAAAGTGATATGAGAAATCAAGTAGTGTAAAGCTACTTTAAACAGTCATACTGATTTGAACGTGTTATTTATTAGTATGTACATATATATGTACCTATACCTATATAATATATCTAAAACATTAATTTAATATTCTATTCAAGATACTGACATTAAATCATGATAATATTCCAATAGAGGAAAATTTGAATTTAATTATCAAAATTTACTATTTTATACTTGAAAAGTATGTATAACAGGATTAAATAATTATACCTATAACTCACTTACATTTGAATGATCTCATTACATGATAAGAATGATTAAAATGAACATAAATCTAATGTTATTCTTGGAAATCATAGGTACTTTATTTTATATACAGTTAGATACAATAAATAAGATTTTTATATGTTTTTTTTTTGTAAGTCGTTGAAAAGTCGAATTATTCCTTTTGTTTTTGTTTTTTTTTGATGGCTTAAGTATGGAAAAGTTTAAAAAATAATAATAATGATGTAAATTATAGAATTGTTTTTCTCTCTTTTAATGGATTTAACCACTTATCGAACTATTCACAGAAAAAACACAAAATCCTGTTGAAAAGTTTTCACGTTTTTTTAAATTTTTTTATTCTCTAATATCTTAAGAATTTCATGAAACAATTCATTCGTTCAGTATGTCTACAATATATGTATGTATGTATTTACTACTGACTACCACTTTGTATAAGTATCTTTATATCATAAATTGAACTTTAATATACATACATTTATGTATTTATATTCTTCTTTTAGTAATTCTTTACTGTTATTTCTCACATAAAGAAAGTAGATACAATAAAAATAAAATGAAAATATTCGGAATACCTACTCACATATTTTGAATATCTCAATTTATATATCATTTAAATACTAAATTAGATTTTATTGTTTGTTATTCTCAAGTTTAAATAATGTTATTCATTTAAAAATACACACACACACACACACACATGTAAGTTTTTCTTTTTTTGATAAAAAAATATATTCATTTTTATATTAGAATAGAAATTATCAAGTACATAATTTAAATTTTATATATGAAATTTTATTCTAAATAGGAAATTTAAAGAACAATAAGTAGGTAACTTTTTTTTTTTTTTTTTTTTTTTTTTTTTTTTATCAAAAATATATGTACAGTATACATACATATGTATGTATATAACTAGATAGATTTTGTAAAGAAGAATTCCATCTTTTGTAATTTTTTTTTATACTCAAAATCTGAAAAATATATCACATTAATGTTAGGTAGAATAAAGAAAGCTCCTCTTAATAAGGATTTTTATTTTCAACATTCTAATTTATATGTACATATATGTACATATATGTATATCTACATTAGACTGTCCCTTATTTGTTCTACGAAAAATTTTTTTTTTTTTGGAAACTCGCGTGCTACCCCTCAATTTTTTTAGTTATTACAAAATAATTAATATCCTAAAATTTCATAACTTTTGGAAGTTATTTACCCGTGCCGACAAAGGGTTCTTTTTACCTAAGAAAATGTACTGAAAATATAAGTTCGTATGTTAGCACGTTTTCGTACAAAATCAAATTTCAAATTAGAATATCTCTGGACCTTGTGATCCGATTAACTTGAAATTTATCCAGGGCGTTCTTCTTGTCATTCCTTATAAATTTTTCTTTTGAACAAAAAAGACCCCTGCAACAGGGAGCGAGCTACAAGGCTCCAAAGAAAAAAACTCCTTCCATCTATGATAAGTACGTTTTTGTACACCTTTTCGTCCTTTTAAAAAAGTATGTTCCCGTAGGAGTAGGAAGTTAAAATTTGGCCAAGATATTTCCTGAGGGGTTCTCCTTTAAATAAACTTCGACGAGAACCCTTCAAAGAATATCCTGGGCAAATTTCAACTTTCTACTCCTACGGAACATACTTTTTTAAAGGGACGAAAAGGTGTACAAAAACGTACTTAACATAGATGGGAGGTAGTAAAATTTAACATAGACCGGAGTGTTAATATAAAAAAAAATCAATAAGAGCCAGAAGGAAACTGAATTTTATTTATTTATTTTTAGATATACAACGACAAAATATTATTCAAATGCGCCGCAAAATACTTCAACTTTAAAAAGATTAAAGTTCTTGAAAAATTTTAAAACAAATTTAAAACTTAAGTTTCTAAAAAACATTCGCTTGCTCCCTGTTGCAGGGATCTTTTTTGTTTAAAAGAAAAATTTGTGAAGAATGACGAGAAGAACGCCGTGCAGAAATTTCAAGTTAATCGGATCACAAGGTCCAGAGATATTCCAATTTGAAATTTGATTTTGTACGAAAACGTGCTAAACATACATAGATCGGAGTGTTAAATATCCAAATAAAATACAAGATTCTCAAGAAATACTGTAACTAAATTAATATAATAAAAACAAATATCTAGGACATCATTTAAAATTAATTTTAACATTTGCAAAGTAAAACAATTAAACGACAAAGAACAAAATTCATTGTTTTTAAAATCAGTTTATAGATTATATATATTAAGCATTATGATAAAATTTTGTTTTCTATTTAAAACATCTAAGTAAGTAATTAAATTAAACTGAAGTGTAATGAAAACAACAAGAAAAATATTTTTTCATCTTCAATATAACATTATTTTTTTTTTTACACAGGCAAATTTTCATGCTAAGTACATAATATAAAAATGGTAGGTGATACGCTTAAATATACCAACTGAAAACTGTATATATACACAACTATTTTTATTTGTGTAAAAGGAAAGCAAAAAAGAAAAATTGGACGTCACTATAAGCTTCTACATCTATGTACTTCCTATTATAATAATAAAAAGAATAAAATAAAAGTATAAAAAAAAGAGAATTATATTAAAAAAGCTATTTATCGTCTAAATAATTTGGTTATGTTCCAATGTAACACGTAATAATATTATTATATAGTGAATTTACGTGTTTATACATACATATAAGTATATAAATAACTTAATTAAGTATCCTATTATAAGGATGGACAAATCAACGGAAAGACTTTTACAAGTATCATCTGGTGGTTCGTACTATTATATTTATTTATTTTATTTTTTTCTCTTTTTCTTTTTCTTATTTTGTTAATAATTTTTTTTCCTTGATGTCATATTTTTTTTTTAATACACATCCTCTAATGGTGTTGATAATTTTATTTTTGGATTTTAAAAAGGTATATATTGTGTCTAACAATATAAAAGATAATTAAAAAAAAAATTGTATATACATCGTCGGTTTGCAAGAAAAGTGGCACAACTAAAAATCAAAAATTTTCACAATCGAAGTTTTAAAATAATGATTCAGTTCAATATTGTATAATGTGTAATATATAATATATTTTGTTAAATTTAACAATTTATGTTATTAGTAGAGTATAATGTTAACCAAAAAAATATTTGGCCGTTTAACCAGATACATACAATGCCTCTTTTTTTTTTTGCATCCTCGAAAATTCACGTTTTTGAGTTGTGCCACTTTTCTTGCAAACCGACGATATATTAAAATTATCATTACATATTTACTAACTTTTTTCAATACTAAAACAATTTTTATAATCAATTTTGGGTATAAAGTTTAGATAACATATTTTTCATCTAATTCATAAATTTATTTTTATCGTATCAAATTGTTTTTTTTTTTTAAATTATTTGTTAATTTTTAATTACTGTAGAAACAATAAAAAAACTACATAGTAAATTTAGAAGTGAAAAAGCATATTATGATTCAAATACGTATATATTATGATCTTACTTCCATGGTTTTATCGTTTTCGCCAGAATTTTTACAGGGGTACGGTACGACAATACTCCAGAAAACTCCCAGCTTGAAAAATATTTTAATAACAAATCTAAAAAATATTCGATTATGTATTTTTGAGTTTTTGCAAATTGAAATAATGACTAAAATCCTCTTCACACACTTAATCCAGACTTAGGACTCGAAACCAACAAAGTATTCAACTTTTACAGAAAGTTTCTATCAAATTTTTAGTAAATGTGAATTTAATTCAATTCTTATTTTTTTTGTATAAGTGTCAACTTAAAACCTTTTTTAAAACATCTATAAATTGATGAATCTGTTGTTGTTTGAGGGGGGGGGGGGGAGAGGGGGGGAGGAATGTGGGACCATTAATTGTACTACTGAAATCTGGATGTCGACAATAAATCTAGTAACACTAAATAACAACTAAAATCACCTTCCGCTACTTTTTTTTTTTACAAAATTCTTTAAGTTTTACCTGAAATTTGTTGGCGGAATAGAAAAGTTGTTTTGGCGGAAAAGTGAATTAGGGTTTAGGTAAAATTTATTTTTACTTATGTAGGTATGTGCAATAAATAAAATGTATGTACATAAGAAGAAACGACATATCCACTTTACTCACATATTATTATTCAGAAAAAAGAAAAAAAGTAAAATTAATTACATAACGTATTATAAGTTTACTGTGTAGAATGCAGTTTTAATTTGACTAATTGTTTTTGTTTTTTTTATTCTTTTATTTATATTTTTTACATATGTTGTGTACATGTAATTTGCAAATCGTTATGAAGTTTATGTTTATTTTGCTTAGTACAATTATTATACTTAATTGTTTGTTATTATTTATACTTTTTTTTTTTTTTTTTTTTTTTTTTTTTTCAAAATAATAATCATCAAATTTGTTTCCTACACAACTTTATCAAAAACAAAAGAGAGCAGTAAAATAAGAAACGATTAAATAAGTAAAGTACATATATGTAGAATGTAGATACATACATACATATGTACCTATATACTTATATACAATAACAATTAATCTCTAATCGTTTAAATACCACCTTTCTATTCATTATTCACATTTTTTTATTTTTTTCTTCTTTTTAAGTACTGTTAATTTATGAATAATCATGACAATCATATAAAAAGTAAAGAGAATTTTTATATTAAAAAAAAAAAAAACTACATACTTGCAATAACAATGAAATCTAAGCAAAAGTTATTATTATTGTTTTTATTTTAATGATATTTGATTTAACTGTTCATGCACCTGACTTTTTCTCTTCAAGAAAAGAAAAAAAAAATAAATAAATAAAAAATAAAATAAAATAAAATTATTCATGCTGACAAAATAGGAAAAAAAAATAGTATCTACTTAAGTATGTAGTGTATGAAAAAAAAACACAAAATACTTCATGTTATTTTCAAGAATTTAATATAATCTTTATTTACTTTTACACAATATTACAATATATATATAAATGTAGTTATTTTTTTTTTAAATTTATAACGTTCCACATTAATCATCTTTAAATAGCTAAATCATAAGCTTAAAATAAAAACAAGAACAACAAAATCAAATAAATAAGTAGATAGGTATTAATATAAATTTGTATTCTAAGAAAAAAAAAGATAATAATAAAATAAATTGAAACTAATTAACAAAAAACTTAGAATGTAGGTACATGAACATACATATATATCTACATATGGTACAATACTTAATTTCTAATTAATTATTCATTGATTAATTTATTCTATTATATATACAGGGTGTCCGGTATTAATGTTTACAAAATGAATTCACAGATAGGTCTCACCGAGACAAGTGTCGCCAAAAGGCCCTGGCGGGTCGTGGAGCGGGCGAGGTTTACCTATTGTGTTACCTGTAATAAAAATAGAAAAAATAAAAAAAAATAAAATCACCGAGACAAGCAAAAAATTGTATGGGTGGTGGGGGATAATCTCAACGATTTGGCCGCTAGTGGGCATTGAAGATTCTTGTGACTTTTTTTTTATAAACACCCTGTATTTTCGTTTTTGCTTTTTGTATAGAAATGGTACGCATACCTAACAAAACAGAACATTTTGCCCTTTAAAATAACATAAGCACCATCTCTTCAGTCCCCTTACTACAGAAGTTATTAGCGATCAAAGTCAGAAATTTGCAATTTTTTACCTAAGTTTTTGGAAAAATCCAATGATCCAGCTATTTACGCTATGACTCTATCTGCTTTAGTTCAGAAGCTAGAGCCTTCGGAATAAAGTCATTTTTTCACTCATTCGCTTGCCCCTTCATACATTTTGTACCAAAAAGTGATTAAAAAAAACTTTGGAATATAATAATTTTTTCACTTTTTGGTTTCATTTTGTAAACATTAATACCGGACACCCTGATGTATATTGTCATTCTCTTTAAAACAACAAAAAGTTAATATCCACATGTATATTAATTTTTATTCAGTTGAATTATGAAACGTAGGTACATATACTAAAAAGTACTTATGATAAATTGATTAAACGATCTAAAGATCTAAAAAAAAAAAAAAAACAAAAAAGAAAAAAAAAATACTTATAAGTTCTTCTATATCTGCATACAATAGATTGAACTGTAATTTCTTATTAAGAAAATATCATTTAATTTCCTGTGTACACCATTTAGTATTACATATTCAGTATATTATGTCTTTTCAAAAATAAAATTTTTTGCAAAATCTAATGTGATGACTAATAATGATTAGCACGTGTAAAGAATTTTATTAAGGTCTTGATTAAATTTTTTTCTTCTTTTTTTTTTTCGTAACTCAAAGATAATGAAGAAATGATTTTAAATTAATATTAACTAAAATTTTCCATAGTTGTCATGACTATATGGTACTTGAGCATATGTACATTATGAAGGTACTTGAAAATTTCGAATTTAATATAATTTTTAATACGATTCATATTTTTTTTTCTTCTACATATTTTTATGGACAAAATTTGTAATTTTAAATTCGAATTACTTTTGTGATCCTATAATCCGATTTATTCGCGTATATTTAAATTTGTTGTCTAGTATTGTTCTACGTATTCTTTAATATTCTTCTTCTTTAGTTAATAAAAAATATCCTTACCATAGAGAATATAATTTGAGATAACGTAAAAAACCAATGCGATTTAAATACTTACATTTTAATATTTGTAGAAAAAAATTTTCTGTACTTGTTGGAAAATTAATCAAGATTTTTTTAATTTTTTTAAATTTTTATTTGAGAAAATTCAAAACACTTTAACTTTCAACGCCTATATACACTTCGGGTTGTATTATATCGATTTAAGCTGTAGATATAGAAGACATCTAAAAGCTGTTGTTGTTTTTTTTTTTAAATTACCAGGTTAACAGGGACATGGCAATGAACGAAAAAAAAACCAATATTTTTCGAGTATATAGTTTTTCAATGTCGATTTGATGCTTGTATCTATGACTTTGATTCTAGTTAAAGAATTTTTACCATTTAACATTTTTTTTTTTTTTTTTGTTTAGATAGTTAACCTTCAAAGAATACTCTATTTACATTTGAAATTCATAGTCCCATGGAAACATATTTTTTTTGAAGAGCAAGAAAAATTCGTTTAGCAATGTAGAGTAGAGTAATTAAATATGTATGTATATGTATGAGCGAAAGATGGGACTGAAAATAAATCAGAGAGTTCAGAGTTGAGGCGTTCTATATCAAAACTCGTCTTATCCACTTTTTATCAAAATTGAACTGAAAGCACTAACGGTTTCTTCTGAAAAGAACTCAAATAAAAACCAAAATATTATCACATAAAAATTTGTCTAATCCTTCAGATTCATTCAATTAAAAATTACTTTTTTTGCAAAACTTGCCTTATCCTTTAAAACTTGTCGTTTGAAAACAAAGAGTTAAAAAGTTTTTTGTGTTTATTGGAAAATCACTAATAGGAGATAAGACAAGTTTTGATATGGAACGCCTCATTTAATAAATATTTTAAAAGTAAAAATTTTGCAATTAAAACATAAAAATTTTGTTAATTTTGAAAAATATAAAAGTACCTACATAATTTTTATATTTCCAAGAGCAAAAGATGTAAATGAATTTTTAAAAGATGACAACAACAACAAAAAAGGATGAAATTTTTAAGAAATTCTATTGTATTATGATTTTTTCTGCACGTAAATCGTTACATATTATTCACATTAATAGATTGACTCTTGTATTATTGGTGAAAAAAAAAACAACTATAGGGTACTAATAATATGTGTAATAAAATTCTTTAGTTTGTTGTTGTTTAATTGAACAAAGAAATTGAGTAGTTTACGTAGGTACTTTTGATTTAAAGAAACCACCACTACCACAATTTATAATTTATTACATATATCTTGTATCTTTATATAATGTGTATTATTAAATAATATAAAAAAATATATGTATAGGCATGTACTGTATATGAGGGGTATAAAAGCAAAGTCAGCAATCTCCAATTTTATTAAATTTCAGTAAACGCCATTTTTATTTTCTAACGTTTTTCAGTTTCTACTTCATTTGTATGGATCGGTTTAGAAAGTATAGGGCTTTTTGAGACAGATTTGCAATGAGATTTTGTTGTCATTGCATTGCATTGTAATCAATGTGCAACTAAATCCTCATACATTTCGTGCATATTTTTTGCACTCTTTACTCATTTTTTATCAAAAGTAGAGATTGCTGACTTTGATTTTATACCCCTCATATATTAATGTGCAATAAATCTTTGTTACATACAAATAATAGCAAAAATTAAATTGGTTTATAAAATCACAATTTTTCTATATTAATCTATTGATCACCGTCAAAGATGACCATCAGATTAGCCTTTGTTCTTTCTTGTATTATATTTTTATTTATTTATTATTATTATTATTTTTTTTTTCTTTTAAGTAAAAGCGAATGGGTTCAATAATAAATGGTAAAATAAGTTTGTTATTTGTATATTATTGTTTTGTAATATGTACGTTGAAAAATAAAAAAGTAATAAAACAGAAAATATAGAGAAAGATAAAGTAATAAAAGAAAAACTAAAATGATAGAAGAAAAAAAAAAGTGAATGAAACTTATAAAAGGGTGTTCTTTATTTAATTGAAAAGATGTCAGTCATCATATTGTTACTATTTAAAAAAAAAAAAAAAAACTTAATATTCATTAGATACTTTATCTTTTATTCTAAGGTTCTGTTTTAATATACTCCCCCTAGCTCTGAAAAGTTATACATATACATATGTATATGTATATACATTCGTTAAAAAACTATGTGAGTACTGATGTATAGAAAACATAAATCAAATATCATATCAGAAGATATACCCTGTATAAAAATGAATTTAAATACAATTTTAAGTTTGAAAAAAAAAAAAGGCGAAAAAAGCTACTACTCATTGTTCAAAATTGATGGTATAGTTATACATATTTTCACTTAAAAATTCTTATGCAAAATATAAATTCAATTGTTAAGTTCGATATACCCCATATTCGCGATAGATTTATTTTATTTTCCTCTTCAAATATTCATATATGTACATATATGTATATATTTATTTATTTGTGGCGGCTAGATATGTATATGGTATGTACTATAAAAAAATCTATGAAGTACTTACTTTTGATTGTTTGTACCCTGTAGTATAAAATTTTATGATAAATATTTTTCTGTTCATACATGAATATACCGCAATAGAAAATAAATATAAGTATATAAAATTGTACATATATCGTTATACATATACATATATGTATACGTATGTATGAAAATAAAGTTCAGATATATTGATGATGCTGACGACAAGTCAACAATAAAAATCCACAATAATGATTGAGAGCTGATAACTTATAAAAGGCAAAAATCATCTTTATTTTAACAATTCATATCATTAATATATATTGACATAAAAATGAATATATGTATATAGTTACATATATGTATTTACTATATAAATTCACATACATATATATTTTTATATACATATTTTATATACATATACATATCTCTATATTTTTACACAATGGATGTGTCGGATGCGTAAAGATACTTGAAGTCTTTTTTTTCTCTTTATTTTTTATATTATTTGAAATTTTTAATGGTTTATTCATATTATGTGTTCATATACTCGTACCAGTCAAATTTAAACTTTTGGAAATAAGTAGATACTTTTCTCTAATAATGCATAATGATAAAAAAAAAGTATTCTTTGTAATTATGGTTTTTTGAGTTTAATTTTGCATAAAAAAATTCTCACATAGATTTTCTTGAAATATATTTTAATATGTACATATAGGGGAGAATACCCAGTAATGGGCCCCCTTAAGGAAAATTTTTGACTTTATTCGTATACCACGGTTAAGGTATTTGATTAATAATTCCAACCAAGAGCAAAATAAACTTTCTGAAGGGTCTAGATTTGCAATTTAACGCAAAAAATATGTTTTTATTTCAATAAAATTATTAAAATCAATAAAATAACTCAAAATTCGTGAGGACCAGTAATGGGCCCCCCTGTCGCCAGTAATGAGCCCCTGAGAGGAACCAGTAATGAGCCCTTTATTTTGAACTGAATTAGAAGGATTTTTTCTTAAATTTTAATATAAAAAATATTTTTAATTGCTTCTATACATAAGTATATACTATTATGAATATTAAATGTAAAAAAAAATATATGTTATCTACTTGTATTTACTATTATGTAACTGATATAACTATTTATCTAATAAGTTTTCATTTTCTTTATTTTCTTCTTTTTTTCTCCATTTTTTTTGCCATTTTTTAAATATTTTAAAATATTTTGTTTGGTAGGTACGTGTAATCTTAGAGAATTGAAATATTTAAATAGGTTGCAAAATAAACCAAAAATTTAAATTATTTTTATTTAAAAATGTTACATTTTTATTAAAATATAGGTAGTAGAGTATTTAAATACACAACAAATTGAATTATTGCTTTTTTCTTTAAAAGCCCATTACTGGTACTTTGGTTTTTTTGAATTGTAGCCAGTAATGGGCCCTATGCTCGTTACTGAATTTCATATACAATATTAGAGCCAGTAATGGGCCGTGCCAAAAATTATATATTTTATAAATAAAAGTGTTATAAAAGTACTATAAATTAAATTTTAACTAGTTTAAAATGTAATTTCAAAAAAATTAGCTGTTTATCGGTTTATTTTTATTAAAATATAAAGAAAATAATAATTCATCTCCTTAACGAAAACGTTAAGAAAAATGCAATTTTTGGTAGCACTTTACATTTATTAGATTTATATTTAAAATAAGAAATTTTAATGATAATCCACCCACGTATTGCAAGGATAACCATTTTTTCTAAAAATATAGCAAATATTCACCTGTATTTTTATAAAAATATCTTAGTTATAGAATAAAATAAAGCAAAAGGCCCATTACTGGGCATTTTCCCCTATGTAATAACTTTTCAAATAACAATTTTGTTTGCGGTTGAACATACTAATTTATAAAATAAATTTTGTTATATATACTTATGTACTTACCTAAAAAAAAAAAAAAACTAAATGAACAAAATACTTACAGTGTGTTCAACAAAAGAGCGTAACAAAACAAGACCATTAGAAATTAAGCTTTATCAAATTTATTTAAACAGACGTCTGTTTTGTTGAACTTTTAATATAATTCGTTCTTGAGCTTCTAATATTGGTAAGAGAATATCTATTTTAAGTATTTTTCTTTTATTTTCTTTCCTTGAGTGTTTAGAAAAAATGAATTTTTAAAATCGACTCTACATGTATGTTCAATGACTTTATAAACACACTTTTTGTTTTACTTTATACATCTAAATTTTTTTTTTCCTATCAGAAAATTAATCATCAACATAATATTTTTGTCCCCTACTTGATAAATTCTTGTAATTTTCTATACAACATTTTAAAATCCTTTATTAAGGCTGTTAAACCATCAAAAATACAACTTAATAATAATTGAATTTAAACTACAAAAATTCTTTAAATTCATTGTAAAAATTTAAAAAAAAATAAACAAAAATCTAGAAAAGAAACCAGTTACAAATTATTAGTATACACAAACTAACTGTATAAAAAAAATTATAATTTTCATATTTTTTTAAGGATATAATTTTTAATTTAATCACTTTGAAGAAACTTTATCTTCCATCTATTTAATTTAATAATACTATCTTATCTTTTATTTATGTATAATTTGTTAATGTGTTAATGAAATTAATATATAACAGGTATATAAATGATGATTACACGTGTGTTAATAAAATAATATGATCTAATATTAAGTTGAGTTATAAAATGAAAACAAAAAAAAAACAACATTTTCTAATTAATTACAACAACGAAAAAAAAAAAAAAGAAGAAAAAGAAGAGTTATCTCTTCTGTTGCATATAGAATCAATAATTATTATTATAACTTTTTAATTAAGTATACAAAATAAGATTCAATTTTTTTCTTCCTTTTTTCAAGTACTAAATGTCATTCAAGTAAATTCAATAGAAAATATTATATTCATTATCATCATTATACCTAAACTTTTATTATTTCATTATATCATACATACATAGTTATATAAATTTTTTTTTTTTTCAACTCGTACAATAAATGCTACTTGAAAGGATATTTATTTCGATGAAAGGATATTCTCAAGGTTTTTTTTATATGATTTTGTTTCATAACTTAGGCCGTAGGTTATGAATGTACTTTAAAAATAAATATTATAATTCTTTTGAAAATTCTTCAAGGAATAATATTTGTTGATGTACATATATATGTATATGTATAAATATACATATATACAGGGTGACGCAAAATGAATGTTGTGGTTTTAATTCTTTATAACTTTTTTATTCAAGCCATAAATTTTTTTTTCTTTTTTTTTTTAAACAAAGTAAGTATCTAATTAAATGAGGAATTTTTTTGGTTTATGTATGAAAAACGATACATATATCGCAAGTGATGGCCATTTTCTGCTTCGCACATTCGTGCTCTTTCCAATACATTTTCCATAATCTTTCGCAAAATTTCAGGTGTTATTGCCCTGATTTCATTTCGAATGTTCAATTTAAAATTCTCCAAATCTTCTTTACAAAATATTGAAAAGCCAAAAAGAAAAAAAAAAAAAACAGAATTAAAAAAGTTATAAAGAATTCAAAACACAACGTTTATTTTGCGCCACCCTGTATATATAATTTTTTTTTTTTTTTTTTTTTTTTTGTTAGTTAAAGGGTATTCAAATTATTGAAAGAAATCCTTCAATGTGTTTGATTTTATAAACTTTTAGATTTAAAAAAGATGAAATTATTTATTTATTTTTTTTTTTTGTTTAATAAAAATTACTTTAATGTTATAATATCCTTTCAATAAAAAAAAAAAAATAGTATTCTTTATTTAAAATTATTTTGTTAAGGATATTTACTTTTTTAAATTAGTTTAAACTACGATTCATGGTCAATAGAAAGATTGAAATATATACTTTTCATACAAAAGAGAAAAGAATAATTAATTAATTAAAGATCCCTTTCTTCCATATAGCTTCTCCGTTAATCTGTTGATTATTTTTTATTTCACGTTGTCATTCCTTCGTCTAAGTATGTCCTTTTTTTATATACATATATCTTTTGTAACATAATCTAGACATCTGTATTTGTAATTGCCTCTTTTTCTTGTACCTATGGGCTATGACATATCCCATCAAATAATTCTTCAACTGTCCTGTTGTCATTCATTTATAAAACGTGGCCCAGCCCAGCCACCTTATTCTTTGCGTTTTGAAAAAAAACAACGTATACAATGTTTATGCCTTCAATTAAATTTTCTAATTTATTAGTTATATCGTTTTTGTACCTTTTTCCTTGTACCTTGTAAATTTTTTGAAATTTATTTTGAAAATTGTTTTGTTCATATATTTATTATTATTTATCGGTTTTAAAATTTAATTTAAAATTAATTTATTGAATTTAGTGAACATTAAACTGTTCTTTAAAAGAAAAAGAAAAGAAAAGGTTTTTCAATTAGAAAAATAAATTTAAAAAATAAATGAAAAACTATTAGTTTTTTGGATTCTTTTTAAATCGTAGAAAACTCCTTAATCAAAAATTAATTCTATTTCAAAAAAAAAAAAAAAATTTATAATAAGATTACGTATTAAAGAAAGAATATACAGGGTAGTCCAAAAGTTTCTCCCAAATAATAAACAAAAATAATAAATTTACAACATAATAATGGGTGTGATATCCATTAGCTTGGATACATTCTAAAATCCTGTTTTTAAAACTTTCACATAATGCTGTAAGTTTTTCTGATGTTATGAAATTTCATTCATCTGTAATTCTTCATATTCAGGCAGATTTTGTTCTTGGTTTTCTGCTTCTCAATACGCTTTCTTTCAAACGAGAACACACATTTTCAATGGGATTTATATCCGGAGAATTTCCAGGCCAGTCTTGTCATATGGTTACGAACAATTTTCTTACATTCTGGATATGTGTGCCGTATGTTTTCTTGTCCCATCTTGCATGAAAACTTCGCTTTTTGGCGAAGGAAATTGAAGTTGATTTTTCAGATACCTCGCATACACACGAATAATCTTATTTCTGTAATATTCTTCATTCACCGTGGAGTTTTTTTTCAACAATGTGGATTTCACTTTTTCCTCTGGAACTTATAGCACCGGTAATCATTATTTTAATATCAAGTTTGGGTTTCTGCAGTATGGGAATTTCAGTTAGACCTTTTGTTCTAATTGTGGTATTTGGACCACCCTGTATAATAATTATATATATGTATGTATATATGTATTTTAAATCTTCTTTTTTTATTTAGAAAAAAAAAAAAAGAAATTTCGCCTTTTGAAAATTGTTCATTTCATCAAAATACGATACTTAAAAACCCATTCTTCTTATTTTATCATTGAGCTTGTTTTTATACATCTATATATACTTACATACATATATTATATGTCTTATATGTTTTTTAAAATTATATTTATATAATATATATACTTGTACATACATACATACATATGTACTCCTCCTATAATAATTTTGTATACGTATATTTTTTTACATTCCTAATTTATTATTTAAAATCCTTCAGACATTTTAAATGCATATAAAATCAATATTTTCACTTAGAAATTTTTTATCTTTTTTCTACTACCACTTTAAATATACATATATATGTATGTATATACAAAAGTGTTAGTGAAAATTATTATATATATTATACATTATGTAATTATGCATATATATGTATGTAGTATACATAAACTTCAAGAGATGTGAATGACGTTAATAAAATAGCAACAAAATAAGAAGAAAAATGAAAAAATTAGGTACAAGACTTAATGAAATTAATATTAAAGAAGAAAGGGAAAGAAGGAT
The DNA here is from genome assembly GCA_932526495.1 of Bombylius major. Taxonomy (NCBI): domain Eukaryota; kingdom Metazoa; phylum Arthropoda; class Insecta; order Diptera; family Bombyliidae; genus Bombylius; species Bombylius major. The sequence continues at coordinate 39,053,890 of OW052046.1, forward strand.
TAAAGATTTTCCAAATTTTATTGATAAAAAATATAATAGTATATATACGAGTATATATACGAGTATTTACATGTAATATCTAATGTATCTTATAATAGATATAAAATATATCTTATTTATTATGTATATGATTAAATTCTGAAGAATTACCAATCATATATGTATACTTATATGTTTCTTCTAAGCAATAATATACATATATATACATGTTGTATTCGAAATTAACAAAAAAAAAAAATTGATTTTAAAATAACAAGGATAAATTTGATTGAATTATTAAATGTATTTTTTTTTTGTATAATTTTAAAACAAAGAAAAAAAATAGGAATTTATTTATCAATAACATTAATACCTCAAAATTGAATGAGGATCATAATCGATATTTCATTTCCTTATTACCTATTTAGTTTTTTTTCAGCCTTTATCCGTATATACGGTATATCCTTTTAATATTATTATACATTTATACATATAGTATGTATGTACATATTTAACGTATGTATTTTGTATATACATATATCACTGTATTTTCTGAATTGAAACCCAATGTTGATTACACATATGAAAAGTAACTTACATATTTCGCATTAAAAAAAAAAAAAACAACATATTTTTCACTTTTTTTTTTTTTTTTCAATTTTCATACATATATATATGTAGTGAGTTAATTAAGTATTCATAAAGGAATTTCATAAATCCGATTATTTAAAGAATTTTTCTGTAATGAAATTGAAATATTTTTCATGTTCTATGTTTTTGTATATATACATTATGTATACGAGTACAGTATAGTATACATATATGTATGCATTTTTGTTTTTCTATGTTTCAATTATTTTACTTTTTCACCTTTTTTTTTTTTTTTAACATGTACTTAACGTTAAAATAAAAGTAAAATATTTTTTAAAAAAATCCATTAAATAAAAGTAAAATCGATTTACAATACAAAAAAAAAAAATGAAAAAGAAAAATCATACTCTCATCAGGTTTCCGTTTTAACTCAAATAAAAATAAAATATTTTTTTGAGGGCATGAATTTCAATATTATACTTTTGAATGTATTTTATTTTATCTACTATATAGGTGTATTTTCCATTATATAGAATGGAAAATTGAAAATTCATATAAAAATAGTGTTTAAAAAGGAGAAAAAAAAAACAGAATACAATATGTACATTTTATGCATTTTTCTTCTGATATGGTAATGTGCTGTTTACATATACATATGTACATATGTATGATGTTGTTTTTTTTTCTCAACGATTACTTTTATTATAAACATAAAACATTCGAAAATAAGTTATTCTTGAAAATAAGGGTGTTCCGAATTATTGTATTTATTTACCTAGAAGACTTAGTTTTCCAAAACCATTTTTTATCAAATCAGCATAATATAGGACACACAATATAATATTGAGACACTCTTATAACAGTTCTCAGGATACGCTTTGTATCCCGAAAAACATAAATCATGATTCACTACTTCAATAAATTACGAAGCCCTGGACTTTTTTTTTTTTTAAAGGATAATGTGATATTTTTCTATCATATTCTCACCGACACAAGTTCAAAATGATGAATTAAAGTATCATCTTTCTTAGCTCTAGTTAATTCCTATAAATAGAAAAACAACAACAAAGTTTAATTAAAAATTAACAAATTTTCTTCCGTATTATTATAGACTTTCAGGCATACGAGTATTAAGAGTTTGTGTTGAAAATTTATCTTAAAAGAGTATCTCAATAATTTTTTTTTAAGTGTTTGCTCTTGTAATTATTTTTGTAATGTTAATCCATTGAAACACCATGTTCTTTTGAAGGTAAAATAATAATATATGTATGTATATGTACATATCTACGAGTATATGTGCTACATAATAAATGTATTATGAAGGTTAAGGCTGTGACAAATCTAAATCAATATCCTGAAAATATTTAAATAATTCATATATTTAGTTACTTACATATATAAAATTTTGAATATGTACATAATATGTACATACACATACTCGTATATGTATGTATTTAAAAAAAGAAAAGAAAAACTAGCTGGTAACTTTATCTAATCAAAAATGTTCTTAAGAGGAAATTTCGTCCTTTTTTTTCAATTCTTATCTTTTATTCTGGTCTTTTTTTTTTATTATATTTTTTTGATTTATTTCTTAAAGAAGATATATGAGTGTATTTTTATAAATGAGAAGGGACTTTTTTATTATTATTTTTATTGAAATTATAATATGTGTATTATACGTATATACCTACATATTTATATACATGTATATATTACCTATTTATATTCATAATAATATTTAAGCTTTATGAATACAATGTAAATATAATGTGCACTTATATTTAGATTATGTTTTCTTTTTTTTTTTTTTTTTTGCTTTTTTGTCAGACACATTATTTCGTGATTTTGATTTCAATTTCTTTTTTACTTTTATTTTGATCTTTTATTTTTTTTTATTTTCATTAAAAAAAAAAAAAATCATTTTCTGCTCTTATCCTTACATTTTTTTTTCACTCTCGATTTCTTCCTAATTTTTTACTTATTCTAAAAGCAATTTATATATACATATATAATACATATGTATAATGTATGTATTATAGCAGAGAAATATAAATCTTTCTTTTATCTTTCAACTTTTTTTTTTTTTCGTTTGGATCAATATTTTTCTTAAAAGTAAAAAAGAAAATAATAAATGTTGGTATATTAAAAAAAAAAAAAAAAAAAAAAAAAAAAGAGGGTGTGTGGAAAGTAAAAATATATGTATGTAGAAGCAAATAAATATTTCATTATTCACTTACATGAATTTATAACAAAATATTAAATTTATTCCTTGTGTAAAGAGATGGTACATAGTTTTATTTTTTTTTTATTTTCACATTTGATTACACAAACATACTTTGGGAAGGAAAAAAATAATAAGAATATTAATAACATGCATGATTATTTAATTTTGAAATGGTAGTAGAACTTTTGTGACTTTAAAGATGAGTGTTACGATAATTACTGGATTAAATGTTTTTACTTTTAATTCAAATGGTACTTACTTTTTTTTAATAAATTCAATTCTAGAAATTAATATTTGAAAACAAAAAAAAAACAAAGACAATTTTTTTTTTCTACAATTAAATCCGACAACTACAAAAAAACGGGTATATATTGAACATTTTTTAGAAATTTTTCCAGTAATTATCAAACACACTCACCCCATAGATATTAAATTAACTTTTATCTTTTTATAAAATAAAATTTTATTACATGAAAAAAAAAACTAAAGAAAATTAATTTTGCTTCCATTACCCTTTTCCTTTCACTCCTTTTTTTTGTTTTTTATCTGTTTATTTTTTGTCAAAAATTTTCAGACGATGACAGCGATGTAGATCTTGTTACTGATTATTTAAATTCAAATTTAACATTAAACAATCGTGATAGTATCACACCAAAAAAACAAAAAAAATCAAATGTTAAAACATCAAATCAGCAACAAAATCAACAACAAATTCAAGGCGTACAATATCCTCATCATCAACAACAACAACAGCAGCAGCAGCAGCAGCACAATATCCCATCTATTAACACACCAAATATAGGAAACAATATGGTACCTATAATTAGTGTAACCCCCCATAGCCCTGGAGCTAAATACTACAGTATTTTAGGTAAGTAATAAGAAAAACGAAAAAAAAAAAAACAACAAAAAAGTAACAGGGCAATTCTCTGCGAAGTGATATCTCTTAGGGAAAATTTGAAAATTTAAAAAAATTATAACTGATTGTAGACAAGACATTTAACTTTGATTATTCTTTTAAACATAAAAGAACAAATATGTCTAAATGATACAATCAATTTACAATCAAATAATTCGATAGAATACATAATAAATTTTTACCTGTAGTCTGCGTTACATCTAATTTTGTAGTTTAATAATATACAAATCTCTTTAAGATACTATTGAATACCAATCAAAGAATATACCTTCTATCATAAAACCATACATACATTTCAAAATATTTCTTGCATTCAGTTAGCGGAAAATTTCAATAGAAAGTAAACAAGGTATATTTTATGTTTTCGTGCGATGTAGTCTGCGTTACATCTGTTACAGTTAATAACACAAAAGCAGTGTTATAAACATTGAATTTTGTTTCATGTATGATATATTGAGACATTAAGGTATTGATCTAAAATATTGAAAAATAATCTTTTCTTAGTACAAGTTTATGAAACATGCGTTAAAACGTCGTACGGATGTAGTCTACATTATATAGAGAATCGCCCAACAAGTAAATGAACTAAATAAATATGTTAATATTATTCAAATTTATAAAACATTTAGATTGGCGATATTATAATTGAAAATTTTGCTGATGTTTATATATTAGTTAAAAAACATTTTTACATACTTATTATACAAAATTATTAAATTTGCCTTCAATTTATCTGTATAAAGGACTAATAAGCATATTTTATTTATTTAATTAATTAATTGTAATCGACCTGTGTGTTTTGTTATTCGGTTGATTTAATATTTTGTCCTTTTTGTGTTTTATATTTTTTCTCTCCCGATTCTGATTTTTTTTTGTTTTTAATTTTTTTTTTTTTTAAACAGATGATACCATAAAACAATTAGAAAATATCAGGGAGAGTGTCGTACAGTTGAAAAACACTACAGCTCAAATCCAGGCAAGTATTTCGAATGTACATAATATGTATATATATAATATTATTATTTTGGATTAATTGTTGTTTTTTTTAAATTTATTTATTAATTAATTTAATATATTTTACTAATTATTTTACAGCTTAAAAGTTCATCACGACGATCTTTATCCCTCCCGTCAATTGATAATCCGACAGGAGGTAGTAATTCAATGGATATAAACTGTTCTACACTCACATTCGATAGTAGACGAAAATCCTGGACTGCTATTGATGATCTCACTGAATGTACAAAGAGCTCGCACAAAAGGTTTTTATTATTTTATATGTTTTTTTTTCTAATATTCTTTTTTTTTGTAATCCTTTACACTTTTAAATCATTTCTGATATATGATGCAATAAAACCTAAGGTACATACATATTAAGGGTATTCACTCTTTGTTGCAACCTTACTGTTTTTACTGTTCTACTTTCAAGTATTGCAAATATGAGAAAGAAGAAAGAGTCTTCCATGTCAGTTTTCGCTAGTATACATGATCGGATCCAAAGTTTAAAGGATTGAAAGATCGAATTATGTATTACTATTTATTATTTATTAAGGTGGATAGGATCCGTTGGATCCATTTACATGTATTTTTAGGGTATTCAGACCGGATTAAATTCAGATTCAATCCTGCATGTATACGTAGTAATGACTGAGATTTCACTTTGCAATATTCAACGTCTGTTTGCAATAGGTCATAGGTATTGCAAATGTGCAAGACTGTAGCAAATTTAGTTTTTTAGTAATTGTTGTTGTATCGTTGCATTTTCGTGCTACGATACACCGAATGCAATGATGCAATACCTATTTGCACCAAAGAGTGAATACCCTTATTATGTATCTTGAAGATTACAGAACCGATTATTTTTCTTCAAACACTTTACATGTATGTTTTACAAAAGTACCCTAATTTTTTGTTGTATCTTTAAAGGAGCTATAGTAAATACGTAAATTCACTTTAAAAGTAACGTATTGCAAAAATAAATACATGTATAATAGTGCAAAGAGTTAATAATTGAATAAATATTTTTTCATTCTACATTTTATATAATTTGTAATTTTTGTAATTTTTTTTTTTTCAGTGTCAGCCTTTCTAGCTTGGACAGTGAAGAACAAGAATCAATTCGTGCAGCTGAACGACATCGTTCAAGTCGTAATAGTACAGGTGGAATATCTACACATTCCTTAAATGAAGCTGAACTTGCTGTATGTATTATTATTAGTATTAGAATATTTACATATTTTGTTTTATTTAAAAAAAAAAATAATAATAATTAAAATCTTCGTTTTTAATAATAATTATGTGTGATAGAAATTTCTTATTCAATTACATGTATGTATATATGTATATATTTTTTTTAATTTATTTTTATTTTTTTTATTTTGTCATTTAGGGTGATTTTGAAGGAATATCAGCTAAACGTAATTTAGCACCTTCTCTAATATTATGTACAAGTCGAATTTCATTGAAAAAAAGCATTTCAACACCATCTATAGCACCATTACGTATTCCTTGTGCTAAAGAAGAGAATAGCATAACAGTGTAAGTTATACAAAAATGACATATACCTATTCATAAAATTTATAAATAACACACAAGACTTTAAAAACCAAAATCAATTGAACTTGTAATGCACTTTTATATATATATAAATATTATAATGATTTTTACTTTATAATCCTGAGAGTGTGTATGCATCTATGTACATATATAAATTATTTGTGTGCCATTTTTATAGTGTTTCAAAAGACATATTGCTTATTTTTTTTTTTAAAGTGAGAAAAAAAATTGTTCTATCAGGAACATGATCACATTTTATAAATATGTATGTAATTTCAAACGAATAGTTCCAACAATAATACCTTCTGATTTATATGGAATTTTCACAAAAAAAAGCATTTAATTTTTTTAAAAATAAAACAAACAATACAAAATGAATATGTATTCAACAAAATTTGGAATTATCACATTTTTTTCAAATTTATTTATATTCGAAATTATACATGTACATAATATATGTACCTAGCTTTCTTTTATATTTAGTTATTAGACTATTAGAAAACGATCAAAATATAATAGATTCAAAAACAAAAAAATGTTATTATCAAAAAAAGAAAAAAATTAATTTATTGTACAAAGTTATAAAGCTTTTTCTTATACACGTTTGTATTGTACATAATGTATTTTATTGAATAAAAAATTAAATTTCCATGTGGAAACCCAAAAAAAAAAAAAAAATTATTGATAATAACATTTTTGAACTAAGGCCCCTATTCTAGGTAATAGAATTTTAATAGATCTCTTAGTAGAAAGTAGTATTCTACATAATAGAGTTTGTAGACTCATCCACAGGAGCATTAGTTAAGAGAATTTTCTAACCTCAAATATTTATTTATTTATTTAATACTAAATTAAGTAAATATGTATAAAAAATACTTAACTTAACTTAAATAAGTCGAGGCAACATAGGCCATATCGAATGGTAACCTCAAATACCTATTTTTTATTTATTTGCTAGAATACGAAAATCTACTAATTAAAAATCTCCACAAAATTAAGAGATCAGCTTATCAACAATCTCAATCAACAATTAAAATGTTTAAAAGTCTACAAACCTATTAACTTTTCACAGTCTACAAACTCTATATTAAGTAGAATACTACTTTCTACTAACTGTCTAACTTCTTAATTAAGGGGTTAAGAGATCTATTAAAATTCTATTACCTAGAATAGGGGAAAGGAGGGGGGGGGGGGTTGTTAAAATCCATGTTCATGATTAATTTTAAGATTGTTAGATTCAAAAGGGAGATACATGTCGAAAAAAAATGTTGCCTATGTGTAGTTATAAAATGGTGATAGTATAGCTTTATTCAATTTTTTGTCACCAAATCTACATTTTTCATTGTCAATTTTTCGATGAAATAATTGCAGCTTAAAAGTTCAATTATCAAGTTTGTATATAAAATGAAAATCATCATAATTTTCCAACTATGTTCGCTGACATTTTTTTATAAAAACTAACTATATACGTATGTACAAGGAGTTTTTAAAATTCTAAATAAAAAGGAAATTGTGTTTTCGTTTGTATGTACATATACGAGTACATATTCATATGTGTAAATACTATACCTACTTTTTTTTATTTTTTTTTATTTTGATTATTTTATTTTAAATTTAATTATTCAACATTTTGCTTCGATGACATTTTATACATGCAACAATAGATACAATATTTTAATACATGTTTTAGAAAATTATTTTAAAATAAAGTCAAAAATAATTGAAAAAAATGCTTTTAAAGTTTGGCATTTTAATATTATTCGCATACAATATCCATTACTTAAATCAAATTTAAAATAGAGTCAATCATTGCGAATTATTTTGTTTTTTCATTTTAAAACCTATTTTTTTTTTTCATCAGTCAATTAAAAGCTTTCAAAATAACGCGTGTCTAAATTTGCAGTGATTTATTTTATTTTATTTTTTTTTTTGCTTTACTAATTCTTTTTTTTTTTTTTATTTAAACGAATGTTTGCTTTTTTATTTTATTTAATTGAATTTTTTTTCTTTTTTTTTTGTGTGTGTATTTTTCGCTTTTTTTATTTCATATATAAAAAAAAAAAAACAGTGTACGACATCTTTCTGATTCTGAAGATGAAAATCATGATGATACATCTGCCAGAGATAAAATGTAAGTAAATAATTTAATGATTTTTTTTCTTTTTTTTTTTTTCATATAGTCATTATAAAGAATGTATCTATCTATATTTTATATTAGAAATCTTAAACAAAACCAAAGAACAGTTTAAGATTTTTTTTTTTCAATTTCTGTTTTGGAAATGTTTTTTTCTTATCCTTTAAGTTTTATTCAATCATTAAATTAATTATTACAATTTTTTTTTATATATAATATAAACTGAATGTTTCTTACCGATTTTCATCACTCAAATAATATATAGGTAAATAAAACACTTGTTTTTTTTTTCTTGCTCAATTCATTTAGCTTATTTTTTGCATTTTCAATATAAAACAATATAAAAAAAAAAAAATTATTAAAAAATTTAATTAAGAAAAAATAATAAAAAAGGATTATTAATCGAAATTTTGAAATACAGGAAAAAAATAATAAATAAATAATCAAAAATTAAATTTAAAATACAAGATGTTTATTTTTCCACCAATCAATCATATATAAAATCAATTTTAAAATTTTATTTATAAATTATAAAATATTTCAGTGAACCGTATGATGATCATACTGAAAAACGTCGCAAAAGAGGATCTTTATTTTTCCGAAAGAAAAAGGATAAAACAAAGACCAAAGGTCAATCCACAATATGTGATAGTAAGTGTAGAATTTTACAAACAAACCAAAAAAAAAAATGTATCCTTATCTATTTGTTTAATTTTTTGTTTTTATTTTTATTAATTATTTATTAATTTTTAATTACAGCTTGCGGCATAACAGTTAATTTGGCTTCAAATAAGGAACATTTAACTGAATGTAAATCTAAGGCATCTAAACAACAGTCATCTAAAACTGGAACAACCAAGAAAAATTCAGCAAATAGGTATGTTTTATATTTTTAAATAATATACATATATATATTTTTGTTTCTTATATATACCCTTTTTATTAATATAAATATATAGGTATATAAATTGTAGGTATAGTGTATAACAATAACAAAAGTAAAATAATATTATTTTTTTCATATTATTTTCAATATAAATAGAAAATTAAAATTTATTAAAATATTAAATATGATTTTTTTTTTTATATTCAAAAAAAAAAAAATCACAATTGGAATATTTACTCAAAAAAAAATTTAATTAATTAAAATTATAACCTTGGTACTTAAATACTTTAAAAAAAAAAAATTTAAAAATAAAAAACAAAGTAGATAAGAGAGTGAAAAATATAAACAAAAAGAAAATCTCTGTTACACCTGTTGGTATGATTAAAGGTAAACAAAATTCGACTATACATTAAATTTTACATGTGTTCTCATTATCAGTATCAAAGATTAAAAAAAAAAAAAACAATAAGAAAATAAAGTTTTGTTTTTTTTTTTTTCGAAGAATTGCGCTTGTTAATTATAATTTGTTTTTTTTTTTTTATTTATTTATCAATAAATTTGTTTGTTTGTTATTTATTTATTTATTTTTTTATTTGTTAGTTTTTGAATGGTTTTGGTTAATTTATTTGTATAAAATCGCATAAGTAATATTTTTTAAGTGCTTTTAAATACATACATATATTTAAATTTAACAAAAATTTAACTTTCTCTTGATAATAAAATTCAAAAAAAAAAAAAAAAAATGCAAATATGTATGTATATTTAAAAATTCAGAAATGAAAGAAAGACAAAAAAAAAATGTCGTTGTCAAAAGTATTTAGAACAAAAAAAGAGAAAAAGGACGAATAATAAGGATATACATGTAACTAAGAATTTATGAATTTTTTCAAATAAATTAATCAGACAATATTTTTAATCTACATAATATTATGTATGTATGTATATGGGGAATTCCACCACGCAAATCGACCACTTTTTACCTTAAAATTCATATGAATGAAGCTGATTTGGATAGGTATGTATGAAATTTTGGTGTATCTAGTGTTAAATTATTTACGATATCATTATGGAGAACAGTATTTAAAAAAAATTTTGTTTGCTACTTATGAGTAGAAACTCGTTTCGCTGTCATTCTCGTTACAAAATATGTCACACCCGTTACATTTCTTTTTTTTTTGATTATGAAAAAAGTATGTATTGCATTGTTCCTCGTCAAATTTTTCCAAAAAATTTCTTCCAAGTGTCTACAATATAAATAAAAATAGTTTTTGAAATTGTTTATATGAAAATTTTAGGATATTCAGTACAATATACGAAAATCCGTGAAATTCGAAATCGTCAGTGTCACACCCGTTACGCTACTAAAATGACGATTCTGATTAGAAATATTTGAAGTTTTCTGTTTTATCGTAACCGTTGTTTGCTTTCACTGGAAGGCATGTTAAGAACATAAAAAAAGTATAATCAGAATGCAATTGCTGTACGAGTTTTTCAATATTTAAGAGTCAGGATGTCACATCCGTTACAAATGGAATTCCCCATATATACAACAATAACAATAACAACAACCAACGATAAAAAAAAATTAATTTTCATTGTTATTTTGACATATTTTTTGTTTTTTGTTCTGATCTATTCGTAACCATTTTTAGAACGATGGATTTATATGAGCTTATAGATTTAGAACAAAAAAAACATCAATTGTTATTTGGTAAAGCTTCTTACAAAACTACATAATTTTTCATATATATAATTTAAAAAATAAAAAAAGGAACATTTTTCTCAATTATATTTAAAAAATAATATTTTATCCATATCAATGGATTGTTTTTTTTTTTTGTTCTTCTTTTTTGTTTATGAAAATATTTCAATACACACAAGCATATCAATTTAATTTGTTCTCATTAAAATAAGATTTTTTTTTTTTTTTTTCATTTTTTGGAAAAAAAAAAAAATATAAGAAGATTATTATTATTTTCGTGAAGTTTATTAAAAGTTCAAAAAATTTGCTATTTTGAAATTTAAAGCTATTTTCTTACTCCTTTTTAAATGAAAATTCTTTATCCCTATTCCCTATATACATATACATATGTAGTACCTACATAATATCGCTTTTGATTTTATTTTGAAAATATAAATTCCTCTTAAATCTTTTTCAAGTATACTTAATATTGTTGTTGATTTTTCCTTTGTAATTTTATTATTATTATTATTTTTTTTTTTGTAACGAGAAGAAAACAATATCTAAGAAATTTAACAAAAGAGAAAGAAAGGAAAAAAAAAATAAGAAGAAAACTTTAAAAAAAAACAAAAAATATTTGTCGAAGATAATATTTCTAGTTATTTTGGTGTTTAAGAAGATGACTGTCCTTTGAAATCTTCTTTAATATGGAACATAATATTTGAAAATAACAATAATACCTAAATGAAAGCACTTAAAAAGTTACTATGTATATGACAATGACATTTTTTTAAGATGCTTTAAGATTATGTTTTTTTTTTTTTTTCGTTTTTCATTTTTCGTTTTTCGTTCTCTTGATTTTTAATTTACTTTTTTTTTTTAAATTATAATTTTTTTTTTGATTTTTGAATAATGAAAAACATCATTTGATCATAATACAGATTAAATTACAATGAAAAAAAAATAATAAAAATAAAATATAAAAATGCATTTAAATTTATTAGAAAATATAATTATTTTTTTTTTTTTTCATATTTAGTAAACATAAAAAAAAAAAAAAAATCAGTTTCAAAATTTAATTGAAAACGGAAGAAAAACAAAAAATGAAAACTATAAGAAAATTATTTGTTGTTCTGTTTTTTGAAATTGATTTTGAAAAAAAAAACTTTCATTTTAGTTTAAAATCAATATAGAACTACATATAAAAAAAATTATATATACTCGTTCATATATAATTCATTCACTAATTACCCTACCCTTTTAATTATATACATCATCAAGAAAATATTTATGTAATTTGTTTTTGTTAATATTTATATGCTTGAATTTAATTCAATAACAATAAAAACAACAACAACAACAACATTAACAAAAATAACAACAGCAATAAAATAATAATACAAATATAAAAAAAATATTCTATATATAGAACACTTTTTAAAATTAATTAAAAAAGCAATTTATTGTAAAATTTTTAATTTTTTAAAAAAAAATATAAAATTAGCTTATAAAAAAAAATAATTGTAATTAAAATCGAAATGCAATTGCACAATACAAAATTGAATAATTGAAATTTAATTGAACTATTTAAAAAAAAAAAAAAAAAAACAAATTCCATTTTGTTTTTAAATTTTTATTAAGAATTTTACAAGAACAAATTTTTTTTTATTTATTTTCTTTGTTAACAAAAAAAATTATTAAATACATCAATTAATGTTGTATATACGTATATATAAATTAGAGAAATTAATTAATTACATTATTGTTGACCAAAAGAAAAACAAAACAAAATAAAAACTACTTTATGAAAATCTAGAGTAATTTGTAATGCATATTTTTGTATTTTAACAAGAATTCAAAAAAAAAAAAAAAAAAATGCTATGCTTATTTTGTTCTTGATTAAAAATGCATTATTAGAAAAAGTTTAAAAAAAAAAAAAAACATGAGACAAATATGTTTTTTCTTTGTTTGTTTTTTTATTATTATGTATTTTTTATTGTTTTTTTGTTTTATTTTTTGTTTTTTTTTTTATATATGTGTTGGAATTTAATTAGTTATTTTTTATTTTTTTAAATTTTGTTTTTTTAATTTTTTTAATTACCTACAATTTTTTATTGATTAGTGAGACATAATTTTTTTGTAATTATTATTTTTTTAATAGTGCTACGAAATTACCAACAATAAAATATAATAACAATAATAAAACAACAAAAATAAAAACAAATATGCTTGAATTAAAATTTTACATCACATTTTTTTTAAATGATTTTAGTTGAAAATTCTTATAATCAAATTGCACTTTGAGTACAATAAAAAAAATTTTTAAATTTGTAGATTATATAAAACGAAATCATAGAATAATTATTTTTGTCTAAACTTATCACAAAAAACAAAAAAAAAAAAAAATAATAATAAAATAATAATTGATTACTCAATTCGAAATTAAAAATAAAAATTATTTACATATATATGTATATAGTTTCTCATTACTGATACTGATAAAAAAAAATATTAATGACTAAATTTTATTTTTCTTTCATTTGTTTTTTTTTTTGTCTTTTCTGTGTTTAATATTTTTAAATTTCAATTCATTGATTTATCAAATTAAGAAAAGAGAAAAAAAAAAAAAAAACATAAAAAGATATTTTTTCAATAAATCTGATTCATGTCGGACCACTACTTATGTATGTTTTCAATAGAATGATTTTAAAATGTTCTTTCTTTTATGAAGTGATTACGTTTTAGTCAGAAATATCCATTCAAAAAAAATGTTTGGAATTCAAATTAAAAAATAAAAAAAAAAAAAACATTAAAAAATGTTATTTTAAAAAAAAAAATGAAATGTTCAAGATAGCAAAAACGATAGATAAACCTATATTGAATAAATTCAATTATACATGAAATCATTAATTAAAAATTAAATCAATTCAATAAAGGTTTAAAAAAAAAAAAAAGAAACTTTTCACGCCAAAAAAAAAAAAAAAGTAATAAAAAGAGAAAATAGTTTTGTTGTTCATTACAACAAATTTCCTGTGAAATTTCGATTCAATTCATGACAAACTTTTTTTATTTTTTTTTTTATTTTGAATTTTTCGAAATAAAAATTGTTAAAAAATAAACAAATTTATATCATTTTATTGATTTTCCTGTTTAAAAAAAATAAAAAAAAAAAAATTTGTTTGTTAAACAAATAATTGATACCAACGCAACGCAATGCTGCTGTATCTGCAGCAATTTTTTTTTTTTATATTATGTATTTAAATTCCAATTTTTTAATTAGAATATTTTTTCGTTTTTGTTTTTGTATAAAAATTATTTGAAATACAATACAAATCCATTGTGCTAGAATTTCATTCAATTATTTTTTTATTTTTTTGTTTTACATTTTTGATATTTTAAAACTTCCATTAAAAAAAATTACAAATCCAGATGACATTTAAAAAAAAAAAAAAAAAAAAACCTTTTTTTTAATTATGCCAAACATATTTTATTTAAACGAAAAAAAAACAATAAATAAATATAATATAAAAAAAAGATTTTTTTAAATAAAATTATTATTATAGAAATATGTTTTTTGTTTGTTTGTTTTTTTTTTTTTTTTTTTTTTTACATACATATATAGTATATATATTTTATTTTTATTTTTTTTCATTGTTCCAATATTTATTATAAATTAAAAAATACCAAAAAATATTATTTAAAGCGGCAAGAAAATGACCGGATGCTACTCTCCTTGGAGATTGGTTGCAAATAAATTAGGTGTAACCTCACACGCTAGGTAACGTCACACTAGCTAAAATCCAAAATTGAAGTAAAAAAAAAAAATAAATAAATAAATCACATATATACACATCACACATTTGAAATGCAAAAAAAAAAAATATATATATATATTATAATAATAATTAAATATATAGTTACACATCATAAAACAATACATTATGTCCTGCTTCTAAAATTATTTTAAATGAAAAATGAAAATCATTTAAAATGTTTATTTTTCAAGTATTATTATATATATTGTTACTTCTCTCATATTTATTTATGTTTTTTTTTTTTTTAAATCTTCTTCTTTGTGTTATTCTCTTCTTCAATTGGATTTTTTTTTTTTAAATTTCAAATGTTCATGTTTTATTTTTAAATATATAAATATATATTTTTTTTTATTATTATTCATATTTTTTTCTCTGTTCTTCACTATAAAACTGAAAAAATAAAAATATATGAATTACTTTTTAAATCTTAAAAAAAAAAAAAAAAAAAAAAAATGATATTTAAATATGTATAATGTAATTTGATATTCAAAATTCCTGTTTATATGTTATACTTATATACATTTTTGTGCTTAATTTATTTAATTTTTTTTCTCCTCCTAAATTCTATTGTTATTTGCCATTTTTTTAATGGTATATTTCTTAAAAACGAAATAATAATAATAATAATAAAATGAAAATTTCTATAAATAAATTTAATATGAAAAATATAGGTACATAATGTCCTTAAAAAATTCTAAAGGAAAAAAAAAAAAATAAAAATCTATATTATCAAAATACAATTTCACTTATGTAATCTGTATAATTGTTTGTTATATATAAAAAAAAAAAAAAATCTACTTTATTAGAAATTGCTTTTAACTTATAGTATATACATTAATTAAAACATTCTATTTTACTTTCATATTTTATACTCATAATATTTAATATTGTATACTTTTTTTATAAGAAAATATTGCAAAAGTTTTTTCAACATAAAATAATTTCTGTTGATATTCGTTTATTTTTTTTTTTCATTTTTTACATTTTAATTATAATATTTTGCATTTTGGTTTGTTTTTTTTATTATTTTTTTTTTTTTTTAAATTTACATTTTATTTTTTGTTCCATTAATGGTACTATTTAATTAATTTACTCTTAAATAAATTTATTTACAATTTTGTATACATTTATTTTAAAATTAATTGTTGTATGTATGTAGGTACATATACATATATGTATACTTACAGATTAATGTATGTATATGTACATTACATACATAATATATAATTGAAAACTTATGTAATATTTTTTTAATTTTACTTTAAAAAAAAAAAAAAAAACTAATAATATTCATACTTCAAAACTTCGTTTAATGTTACATATCTTTTCTTGTCGTTTTTACTATCGTAGTTTAAAAATTTATTAGAACACCAAATTATTTTTCTTTCTTACTTTTTTTTTATATTTATTTACACACTAAATAAATAAAATCAATAAATCTCTTTATAATAAAAGAAACAAAAAAAAAAAAAAAAAAACACACACACACAGCTTCACAAAGCCACACATCATATACAAATACAATAGAAATTTTCAATTTTTTCTCAATTAAATTTCATTATTGTCGTTTTCTAAAAACAAAACAAGAAAAAAAAAATATTTTTAATTATTTTTCAAATCAAACATGACTTTTAAAACTAGATCTTTTCATCGGCAACAGTAATTTAAAAAAAAAAAAAAACAAATCAATCTCAAATTAGTTTTTCACAAGAAAAGTACATTAACTGACATTGAAAATTCATTTTCAAAATTTTAAATATTATTAAAAATTCAGTTTATTGAAACTATTAAATAAAATACATATACAGTGAAACTTCTCTTATGCGGACAACGTTGGGACCAAAAAGTTTGTCCGTTTTAGAGAGGTGTCCGCTAGAAAGGGCTTATGCAAAATAACAGAAATTATAAAATAGTGAAAGTTCCAAAAATTTTTATAAAAGTTTATTTGTACGTATTATGCTCGATATAATTTCTATCAATAAATTGTAAAATATACACATATAGTACATAATATATTGTTAATTTTTCAAGTACTCATCAATTTTTTTCTGACGTAAATGTTTGCCACTTGATATTACGTTCTCATAATGTTTTATCAAGTTGGAAACAATATTCAATGCTTGATGGTCACCAGTTTTCAAAGCAAAATCTTTCAAATTTTCTGACAAAGTATGTTCACTTTTTTTTGTAAATACAAAATTGTTTTAAACAAGTCTTTAAATACTACTTCACGATCATTAACAATTTTGACTGAACTAATACATAAATAATTTCGTCTCGTTTGATACCGAACCTATGAAGAAATAATACATAAATATGCTAACTGTAAATATTTACTGTTATGTATATAGCACTAAAAAAATTCTTCGAACTTAAATAGCAGATATTCTTACTTTTGATTTTGTTTTTACTTTTTTCCAAAACAACTTTGTTAGACAATGTCCGTTCAAGAGAGGATTTTCATACATATTTTTAGTCAAAAAGTGTCCGTTGTCCGTATATAAGAGGTGTCCGCTTTATAGAGGTAAAGTACACATTTATTTGAATAGAAACCAACCATTTGCTTCCAGGTTGTCCGTATAAAAGAGATGTCCGTTAAGAGAGGTTTCACTGTACTACCTAATTGTGGACAAATATCTTTTCAACACAAAATAAAACAAAATTAATCAATGAAGTTTTCTAAAATTTTAACCACATTTTTAAAAGATAGTTATCATCATATCCATGGCATTTTGGCAATACAGTCCATTTAGTGCCTTGGTCTATTCAAGTTAACTTGAGATCTCATGAACTATATTTATGTCATACATAAAACACCTACATACAATTTTAAGTGAAATATGAATCACTAAATTCGTTGATAGAAAACGAATTTTTTTAAGTGTAACCCCTTATGATAAAGTACTTTCATACTTGAGTACATAAGAGAAATGTATTTTAAGATAAAATTAAATTTTATTGTGAATTCAGTTCTACAGAATCAACACACCAAAAAAAAAAAATACAATCTGGATCAAAATTGAGAGGACACTTGTTTAAAATAAGGTTTTAGAAAAGAAATTCTGATTTTTAAAAAAAAATGTTTATTATAAATATTATTATGGAAAATAAAAATACAAAGATTGACCAATATTTATGATCAATAATAATTAAATTCATTAACCGTTAGTAATTTTAAAAAGTAATTGTTTTGAATTGATAAAATCCAAATGTCCTCTCAATTTTGATCCCGACTGTATATATATATGTATATCAATTTAAATGATGTAAATGGTATTCTATATTTACGTTACATTTTGTAAATATAATTTTACTTAAAAAAACTACAAAAATTATAACTCCCACTTTGGATCACATTTATTATTTACACGAGTTGAAATACAAATAAATATATTTCTCTCTTTTTGGGAAAAATTCTAATTTAATGCTTGTTATAAAGGAAAATTGATATATTGGAAGAAAAAAATACGATTTTTATATGAAGCTAACAAAATTACTCTCATAAAATTGTAGATTCATGCAGCAATGACGACAGGCATTAAAACACCTTTCAAATCAAAAATCAGATAGCTTTCAATTCAATTATTGACACACTATCATTTTTTATTAACCCTTATCGGACGCGACTTTTTACATGCTTGATTCTCACTAGGTTGTAGTTATTTTTAATAAATATGAAAAAGGTTCCCTTTAGGAAACCTACAATTGGAACTCGTTATGTTTTCCTATACCATCAGGTTGCAAGATATGTATAGTTTCCCATCCAATCTCTCCTCATTATCTGATGTTGAAGACATTCCATATCGTGCATTTTCATATTACATATCACTAAAATCACTTTCAGAACTCTCACTATAGAAATTTATAAAATTTTCTTTATTCATATTTTGAACAAAAAATAAATTCAAACATTAAAAAAAAAAATGTATTGAAATTTCATTGAACAAGTTAAATGCTGTGTTGGTAACGATAAACTAAAAAGACAATCGTATGCTCATTTAATAGACAGCATGTTTTGATATGATCCGCCTTGTCACTTCACACGTGCCATACGATACGACTGCTGCAGAAAACTACTGTTGTCACGTCAGAGAGGTGACTTACGACCGATAAGGGTTAATTTAGTTTTTTTTTTATTTGTCCACTAAAAGTAAAAAAAACAAATCAACAAATAAAAACTATAGTATAATTTTTATTTTTTTCCCAATTATGTAGGAAATTTTTCATATATTTGAAGGAAAAAAAAAGCACACACACATACACACGTATAATACATATACTCCCCCATACTCAATAAATTTTTTTTTATTATATGTAATACATCTTTAAAGTACTGTCAAAATTTTCTAAAAAAAAAAAAAAAAAAAAATTCTTTTAAAAATTATAATTTCATATTATTACCAACAAGTTTTTTTTATCTGAAAATTTCATAAATCTTTCGAAATTCACTTTATCATAACTTTGTTCTTGTTTTTGTTATGTTCAACTGACTTTTTCTCTTTAGTTAATTATTTAAAATTGATTTACCCACTACATTGTTTTTTTTTTTTTTTTTTAAATACAACTCTCAAAAAATTATTCCCGTAGATTGAATCAGTATATATGCACATTGACTCAGTAGAATTGATGGAAATACAATTTTTGATTTTCTTAAGAAAAAGAAAAAAATAATAATAATTTCTTTTGCACACTGTAAAACTTTTAAGCATGATTATTGTTTATTATGAACTTTTTTTTTTTTAGTTTTCTAATTATTTTAAAATAAATATCTTTAAAAAAATAAAAGCAAGTAAACGATAAAAATCACAATAATTTATAAATAAAATTTAAAATACGCTTCAAATTCACAAAAAAAAAATTAATAATAAAAAAAAAAATAAACATAAATAATGATAATAAAATAAAGATTTGAAAATGGAAAAAAAAAAGCATTAATTTTCTTGAAAGTATATGTATACTGTGATTTATGTATCACTATATACAAAAATAATGGATAAAATATGTTATTTTTAAATGAAAATAAAACTCACTGTTTTCTTACTTTTGTTATTTTCTTTTTTTAATTTATTTATTATTATTTTTTAAATAAAAAATCTTGCAAAAAAAAAAAAAAAAAAAAAAAAAGATTAAAAACAAGAAAGTTCTAGCAGAAATTCAACACTGCATTACTTTTCTTATTTATTTAAAAATTATTGTATGTATTTTCATTTTAATTAATTTTATTTGATTTTTTTTTCTGTAATTTTTGTTATTTATCTATTTATTTTCTTTTCTGAGTATACTCGTATAATGTAGATTTTGAATGCTTTTGAAAAAATTAAAAGAAACTTCACTTTTTTTTTGTTGTTCTTATAAGACTTTGTTAGTAGATTTGTTGATTAATTAGTATTTAATAAAAAGTTACGTAGAATTAAAGCAATTTAATATTTAAAAAAAAAAAAAAAAAACACATAAAACACACTTAAAAAAAAAATAAATGAAACAAACAAAACAAATAAAAACAAACAACAATACTTAAAAAAAAAACAAATTAACTAAATCATTCATTTTAATTCATTTAAGTAAAAAAACAAGAAAAACAAAATAATTTAATTGAATTTTTGTAAGTTTTTTGTTGTTTTTTTTTTTTAGTTTTATTTTTGAATTTTTGTGAAATTATTTTTTTTTTTTTTATATAATTTTCTTTTTGGCTGCCATTATTTTACTGTTTATCTATTTTTAAATTATTTTCTTTTTTTTTAAAAAAAATTTATTTTTGAAAAAAAAAAAAAAAAAAAAAGAATGTGTTTTAGTGCCAATTACATTTAAAAAAAAACAGACTCATTACGCCTCTTCGCTCTATTTTTCATCTCTCTTTTAGAATTTTAAAAAAAAAAAAAAAAAAAAAAAAAAAATCTAAAAGAAAAATAATAACAATTCAAAGATTAGAAAACATCTTCAATTTTCAATTTTATCAACTCTTTAAAAAAAAAAAATATATACTACCTACCTATATGCTCTTTTTTTCAAGTTAATTAAAAGTTTTTTCAAAATTTACAATAAAAATTCAGTAGAATTATAATAAATAAAATAAAAAATTATTGTTAAATGTTTTTTTTTATTTTTCTTGTTGTTATATATACAAGTATAAAAGCACAAACTTTGAAAATTAATTTTCCAAGAGGTCTTAAAACCTCA
This sequence comes from Bombylius major, assembly GCA_932526495.1. Taxonomy (NCBI): domain Eukaryota; kingdom Metazoa; phylum Arthropoda; class Insecta; order Diptera; family Bombyliidae; genus Bombylius; species Bombylius major. The sequence goes on from OW052046.1 coordinate 39,074,852, forward strand.
TAATTTAAAGTTTTAAAAGGTAAGTGAACAAGGTAGATTAATTGAAAATTCAGAGAATAAAATCAGAAAAAAAATTAACACCCAAAATGATATTATCTACCTATACGGTTTAGCAATACAAAAGTTCCAATTTATCGATAATTAATTTATGAATTATCTTATAAATTTCTATTAGCAAAAGCAAAAAATCTTTTTAGAAGTTTTTTTTTTTTAAAGTTTAGTGCAGTTATTAAATGAAAATCTCCCAAAAAATGGATCTGTTTTTTTTTCTTGAAGCAAGGTCTTCAATTCTGTGGGATGGTATTCTATTTTTTGAACTAAAAAATATTTTATATACATTAGCAAAAGTTATTTGAAAGCTTTTGATAAAATTTTAGCTCAAGCTTCCATGCTAAACGATTGTAACTTTTCGTCCAAATAATCTATGTTCCAAATTCCATTCAGATCACTTAATAATTAATTAATATAATATATAACGAAGAAATTACTACGAATGAACGATTTCTCAAATTTTTCTATATTATTTCATTTCTATAAAGTTAATGAAGGTGGAAATTGAAGTTCTCACTTCTTTTTTTTTTTTTTGTGGGGTGGGGTGTGAGATTTTTGTTATAAAAAGTAGGAAAATTTCATATTTTAGTTTATTGGCTTTCTCTACCGTTTCCACTTACCATCAAAAATATCTAATTGAAAAGTGCTGATTTAAGAGTATAACAAAACAATACAGAATCATGTTTTATTTTATATTATGTATTTATTTTTGATACTGTAAAATTTTATGGTAATTTATATTATTTAATTATCGATAAAATCGACCTTTTTTATTTATTTTACTGATAAACTATTAATTTAACAGTAATATCCTTTTAAATTGTTAATTTTCTCTGATTTTAATGAAGCTGAAAATGATTAAAGATACAAAACACCAACAAAAAAAAAAAAAAAAAAAAAAAAAAGGTCACGAAAGCAGCTTATTAATGTCGAGTTGATACATTTAATTTTGAAGATAGTTTTCTTTTTTATTGTTATTAATTATTCGCTATAATCTTTACTATTTATGATAAAATCTATTTATTCATTTTATTTTTGTTTTAATGTTTATTTGAATTTTTTAAGCACAATTTATAAAAAAAAAAAATTATGATTTTTTCCGTATTTTTTTGTTTATTGTTTTTTTTTTTGTTTATTTAATTTAATTTAATTTTCATTTTATTATTTGTTTGTTTGTTTTTTTTTTCGGTTTCATTTTATTTTTAGTTAGTTTAAATACCATGTATTATTTGTTTTATTTTTATTTTACGCTTGCAACAATTAGCCATTCAGCACATCATGACGATAGCCGGGATTATTATGATGGTCATTCACAAAATGAAAAGTAAGTAAATTCATTTTCATTTTAAACATAGCAAAGAAAACAAAAAAAAAACAGCAACAAAAAAAAATCCCTTTTTTTTTTTTGTTTCGAATGAAAAAAATAAAAATAAAAAGAAATTTTCACCAAGAGTATATTTTGTCAACAAATGAAAACTGCTAAGTATAATAGCAAAAGGACTTAAAAAAAAAAAACTAAACTAAACCATAACCACAAAAAAAAAAAAAACAAGTGTAATATGTTTTTTTTTTTTAAATTAAATTAAATTTTAAATTATAATGCACAATTATTAAATTTATTCACTGAGTAAAAAAATATTTTTTACATTTTGTTTGTTTGTTTGTTTTTTTTCTTTTTTTCTTTTTCATATTATTTTCTAGTTGTTCTGATGATACACCATTGATACGTGTTGAATTTTTGAATGAACCACAAATTGGACCTCATGATTTAGGTGCTGATCCAGTATTAGGTATTGAAATTGAAGAATATGATTCATGGAGTCCAGGTGTACCAAAAGAAATTGTAAAATTACTTAAAGATAAACAGGTATGTTTTATCTATTTTTATCTTTAAATTAATTTTAAATTAAATGATTTAATTACTGAATTTTATTAACAAAAAAAAAAAAATATCTATTACACTATTTTTTTTTTTTTTTCACAATAGATTAAGAAACAAGAACACATTTATGAATTCATAATGACAGAAAAACATCACTGCCAGACATTACTAGTCATGCAAAAAATCTTTGTTGAAGGTCTTCAAAGACATTTTAGCCGTTTGAAAATCGATGGAATGTTTCCTCGATTGGCTGAATTGACTGATTTACATATAAAGTAATTAAAAAAAAAAAATTTGTCATTAATTTTTCTTTCTTTTTTTTTTTTTTTTTTTTGTCGATTTTTATTTTTCATATTAATTTTTTATGCTGATGTGTTAAAATAATTTTTTTTTTCCACTTTTTTTTTTTTTTTTTTTAAATACAGTTTCTTAAGGAACTTACGCTTAAGACAAAAACAAGACTATATCGTCAACAGCATAACCGACATACTTCTAGAGTTCTTTTCTCCACCTTCAGCACACCGTCTGAAGAGTGCATATGGTAAATATAATATAATTCAATTTTTTTTTCTTCAATATACTTATTTTCAATTTAAAAAAAAAAATATATCTATTTTAGTAATTTTATTTTTTGCCGATTTTAAAATTATAAGTATATTTTTGCTTACATTGGCAAAAAAAAAAAAAAAAATGTAAATGTGGGGGAATTTTCATTTGATATCAAATTTTTTATTTTTATTTTTTTTTATTTTTTGATTTCAATTAATTTTAAATTTTGTTTTCTGTGTCTCATTAATTATTTTATTCTTTTTAAATTAACTTTAGGTGAATTCTGTTCGAATTATCGTTCAGCTCTTGATAAACATAAGTATTGTATGGATAAGGATGATGCTTTTGTTACATGGCATAAACATTGTGTTGCAAATCCTCTCTTGAAAAAGAAAGGCATACCAGAATGTATATTATTTGTGACTCAAGTAAGTGTAATTTTTTTTTTTTTTTCGTTTTTCAAATTAAATTAATTTTATAATGAAAACTCAATTTAACTTATTCTAAGCCGAGGCAACTATAACGCTATATATATATCAGATATTTATTTCTTATTTTAATTTTATTTTGAAATTTAAATAGCGCCTAACAAAATATCCACTTTTGATTGATCCATTGATTAAAAGTTCAAAAGAAGATCCTGTAGAACAAGGAAAATTAGAAGAGGCAAAAAATTTAGTCAAAGGTATTTTATATGATGTTAATGCCAAAGTCGAAGAAAATGAAAAACAAGATCGACAAGTACAAATATTTAAATGCATTGATGTCAAATCATTTGCAATGTATAAAAATAAACAATTTCGTAAATCTGATATTGGTGTCGGAACCAATCGTAAATTAAAGTAAGTAAAAGTATCTATATCATAAAAAAAAAAAACAAATCATCTATAATACAAAATTTCTATTATGTGATATTTTTAAATAAATTTATATATTTTTTCTTTGCTTTTTTTTGTATTAATATAGATTTGAAGGATATGCAACATTGATGCAGGGAAGATCTAAAATGCAAAATGTATTAGTTGTTGTTTTATCCGATTGTTTATTTTTCCTACAAGAAAATTCTCATAACAGATATACATTCTTTACTCCTGAAAATAAGGTAATATAATAAACTTCTTTATATATACGAATATAGAAAGTATATGAGTGTGTGAATGTGTAATAATTTGTATGTATTTTATCCATTAAATTAAGGCTGGTGTCGTACCCCTTCGTAAACTATTAATTAGAGAAAAGGCTGGAACTGAATCAAGAGGAATTTATATAATTTCATCAAATCCTTTATTACCAGAAATGTATGAGCTTAAAATTCAAAATCCAAAAGATAAAGATAAATGGATAAAATCAATAAGGTAAAATTAATCAATTGATTTTTTTTTTTTTTTTGGTGTTGTTATTTTTAATGAAATTTTTAAAATTTTCTAATAAAATAAATTGAAAAAAAAAAAAAAAAAATAGGTATTTTTATTCATTTATTTATGTATTTCTCATACATTTTTACTAACAAACATTTTTTTCTTATTGTAATTTTGTTTTTTCGTTTTTGTTTTTGGTAAACAGAGCTGCTGTTCTAGATTGTCCAGCTGATGATTGTGAAACCGATGATCTAACAGCTGAAGAAAAACAAAAATTGATTGATGCCAAACAAGCAAATATTAGAGAAATGATTGGTAAGTTCTAAATTAGAAATACAATTTTTTTTTTCTTTTCTTTTCTTTATTTATTTTCTAATTGACATTATTTAAAATAATGCTTATGCTCTCTGTTGTAAATTATTTTCATACGAAAACCCTTATACATTTTTGTTTTTTATAATCAGAAACATTATTTTTTTTCCCCAATTTTTTAATCTTTAAAAAATCTTAAAATTTCAAATTAAAATTTGTTAATTTTAATTATTGAAATTTATTTTTCATTTTTACCCTTCTTTTTTTTTTTTTTTAAATTTTTATTGATACCATACTTTCATTATGAAATTTGTAAATATATCGCTAATTGTTAATAATAATTAAAACTGTGTAAACTTATTATTATTCTGCTTAAGCTATGGGAAGTAGTGAACTTGAAGGTAAGCTTTTAAAAATAACATTTTAAAATTAGAAAATTGTGCAAAATTTTTTCAACTTCTCTTGTACAGTTATATTGTATCTGCGATACTTAATTAAGTTAGAACTATAGCAAAGCAACAATATTTTCATTTTATTTTTTTTTTTAGTTATTTATTTCCTTTCAATCACAATTTGAAAAAAAAAACATTATATCGTCTGCTTATTAAAAATAATAATCTGTTCAATACCATAAACCATGTTTATTAGATAGGTTCTCTCTGGTAATTTTGTCTAAAGGTGCTCCTACACGATCTGGCAAATTGGCAGATATCTGCCCATTTTCGTTGACGGGCAATTTTCGACCTCCAGATTTTAAGGGCAGACATCTGTCTTCATCTGCCATAGTGATTACACGTATCTGACCACGAAATTGGGCAGATATCTGCCAATTTGCCAGATCGTGTAGGAGCACCTTAATAATAGTAAGACTAGGATACTTTTTTTTTATCTTCTAACAAAAATACGAAAAAAAATATTACGGTGGTTTCAAAACGACACTTTCACTGTTAATTAAGTCTTCGAAAGATTCCGAGACTAGCCACGTCAATCAACCAACAAAAATTACAATAATTTTAAAATTCAAAATTTCTTGAAAGTTCAAATTTATTTTCTAAAAGTAAAATTTTAAAATACAATGAATTTTTAATCACCTTAATGAAGTTCAATTGAATTTTAATTTTCAATACAATTTTTTAAAACTAAATTAAAAATAAAAACTACTGTTTTCTCTTAATACATAATACTTTTTTTTAAATTATTTTATTATTAAAATAGTATTGTGACTTTTTTTTTGTTTCAATTAAAAATAAATAATTTCCACTATATTTAAATTTGTTCCATTAATTTATTCATTTATTTTTTTTTCTATGAAAATTTTATAATTTACATAAATTATTCATTTATAAAATAAATTAAAACAATATTATGTACTCTACTAAATTAGTTTTACAAGTTTTGTCAAAATAATAAGACTTAAAAAATCCATAATTAAATTAATAAATTAAATTAAATTACATGTAAATAAGAAATTGTTGTTGATTTATACACAAACAATTTTGTTACAATCATTTTAATAATTTATGGAAGAAAAAAAAAGTCATACATAATATTTAAAGAATTCTTCATTTTCTTTTTTTCTGTCACATTAATTCTATTATAAATTTTCAAATGTATGTATGTCAAATTTAAAAAAATAATAATAATAATTAGAAGCAGATAAATCAAAATTTAATCCATTGGGTAATAAAATAATTTTAACAATTAATTCGTACACGAATTGCATGTTATACAGATACTTAATAATAATCATAGGACGAAATATAGATTTATATTTGACGTGTTTTATTGGAACTGGGAAAAGTGATATGTGTGCATATAAGTTTAGTTCAGCTCACTTATCTTCTTCTTAAAAATAGGATCACATTATAAGTGTCAAAAAAAAAAAAACATGTCAACAAATTAAATTATCTACTTGAACAAATTTCACTAAAATAATCCAATATATTACAAACAAAACAAATCAAGAAGAAATATAAAATAGGAGTACAAATTAAAAAATTACTTTTATTAGTCCAAACTTTAATTCCATATACATATGTATAATACTTTTCCAGCCGAATGAGAAATCTCAGAAATGTCAGAATGAAGAAAGTCTATAAGAATAACAGTGCGTCAGGTAAGAGCGTCCGCTTCCTTATTTTGAAAGTATAAATAAAATCCATTATACTGTTTTTTTATATAGTAAAATACTCTTCATTTACAACTTCGCACTATATTCAGTAACATGTATAATCACCATTATTTTCTAATATGGAACTACATCTTTTTGGCATACTTAAGGCTAAATTATTTGCATATTCTTAAACGCTCAAACATTTTCAATCGGATTTGCATCTGGACTTTGGGAAGGCCATTCTAGCATATTAATGCTTTGGGCTACATTCCATTGGATCGTTATTTTCCTGTAAAACAAAATCACGATTTCCAGTACCAAACCAAGAATCTGTTCCACTAATAAAGCACAAATGACGATCTAATTATACTTCGAAATTGGTAACAGTTTAATGATCGCAATGATCTAAATAAAGGTTGTTGATAAAATATTATTGAGCGGACGCTCTTACCTGACACACTGTATATAACAAGTATCTGACAGCCTCGGTAGCTTAATGGTAAATCAATGGGTCTTCATACACGTCATGATGTCGATTCGAATCCGGTCCGGGGCACTATCTTGAATTGTATGCACTTCAATATTTTTTTTATTTTTTAATATTCTAGCTTTTTCTTTTTCAATAAATTTAAATTCATCATATAATTAAATTTTGAAACTTATTCGTGCACGAATTGCATGTTATACAGAATACTTAATAATAATCACAGGACGAATTATAAACATTTTTTTTTTATATATTTCAATACAAGAAAATAGAACATAATTATAATTTTATTTTATCTTGTTAAATGTACTCAAGGGGTTAAAACTATAATATAAATTTTATATTTAAATAGAAAAAAAAAAAGAAGTATAAATTACTCAAAATTATTATCATTTTTATTGATAACTTCAATATAAGAAGGTGGTGGAGTTTCACATCTTGAAATTGATGAAATTAATTCATTATCATCATTATTATTATTTGTCATTACAAAATTATCATTATTATTATTATTATTATTTATAAAATTTGTTGTTGTATTAAGAAGTCTTTCAGTATCTAAACGATTATTATTATTATTATTGTTATTATTAAAATTATTATTATTATTTTCTGATGTAAAATGTTGACTTAATCTTGATGCAATATTTAAATTACTTCGACTTAAACGTCTTATTAAATTAACTGTACCTTCATTAATTGTTCTATAATAACGTCTTCGTGCTGGTCTTTCAAATAAACTTGAAATAAATGTTGCAAAATTATCATTATTATTATTATTATTATGATTTATATTATTTCTATTATAAGATGATGATGGTACTGAAATTGATCTATTTAATGGTAAAACTGAACGAACATTATTATTATTATTATGTCTTCCTGGTCGTCGTCTTCTTCGTCTTCTTGTTTGTTCATTTGAAACAATAACATTGGTAATACCTAAGAAAAAAAAAAAAAAAAGGATGAAATTAATTAGAATAGAAGATATTTTCAACAATTGTGTTTTTTTTTTTTTTGTATTTTTTTAAAGTAAAACTTACCAAAATTTTCAATATCATCATTATTATTTAATTGATTTATACGTAATTGTTGTTTTCTTTCTTTAAAATCTTTAATACATTGTTTAATTAAATTATAACAACCAATTATTGTTACAATTATAAATATTCCAACAGTTATACCAAAATAAAATGATAATTGTACATATTGATCATTATAATAATGATTTTTTATATTATTATTATTATCATATAATAATTTAAATTTTGTATAATTTTTTATACAATTCTCATATAAATTACAAATTTTTAATAAATAATTATTTTTATCATAATCATTTAATGTATTCATAATTATATAACATTTATCATTTATATTCAAATTATTTGTATCAATATCATAATTTTTCCAAATTAAATTGATATTTTTTTTTAATTTATCATTTTTCATTGTTATTAATGATTTTTCTGTTGTTGTTGTTGTTATTGTTGTTGTTGTTGTCGTTGTTGGTGATATAATATTAGGTTTTATAATTGTCGTTTTTGTCGGTATCATCATTATTCTTTCAAATTTAATAATTTTTTCATTTTCATTTATTTTATTTTTATCTTTTAATTTATCTTTTTTCATATCTTCCTCATCCTCATCCTCCTCCTCCTCTTCCTTCTCCTTCATCTCTTTCTCATTCATTTTTTCTTCATCAATTATACATTTATCATATAAAATTTGTACATTTTTTTTATTTAATTTTTTAAATAATTTTATAAAATATTTAAAATTTTCATCACATTTCCAACGATTTTGTAATAAATTAATATAAATTAAATTTTTAATTAAATTATCATTGAATACATTTAAATTTAATGTTATCATTAAATTTTTTGATAAATCAATTTTTTGTAAATTACGAAGATTATTAAAATAAATTGGATATAAATGTGTTATTTGTGAATTACTTAAATTTAAAAATTTTATTGAATTACTTATTAAAAATGATTTATTATCTAATAACATAAATTTATTACCAGATAAATTAATATATTGTAAATTATAAATTTTTTCAAATATTCTTTCATCGAATTTTTCTAAACGATTATATGATAAATCAATTGATTGAAGATTTTTTAATGAATTAAATGCATCTAAATATATTGTATGAATTGAATTATGTGATAATGTTAAATTAATTAACATTGAATATCTCTGAAAGTAGAAAAAAACAAACATTCAAGAATTAAAATCATTAAATATATACTTTCATACACATACGAAAAGGTTTAGCAGAAAAGTAATGAGGTTTTTTGCCTTCAAAGCTTAAAGATTGTCGTCAACTGACAACCAACAAAACAACATAAAATATTGGAATGCTTTAGTAAAATAGTTGCTCATGTTGCTGCATCATGATAATGCACGCTTCTTTCCTTGTCGAACATACGAGCCGTATGATACAGCATTCAAATTTTGATATCAAAAGAAATTTCAATTTTTTCGCAGTCCTCCCCTTATAGCTATAATTTAAGTACCTAAACTATGATTATTATTATTTATTTTTTTTTTTTTGTTCCAAAAGATTTAAATTCACTCTCAAAGGACATTATTTGGAGACGATTGAGAATATTAAAAGAATCATTACCAATTACGTGAAAGCTGTATTATAATTGTCTTGAAAAATGGCATAGTAGTGTTAGTTCTTTTCTGCCAAACCTCGTAATAAAGAGCTTTGATTAAATTATGAAAATTAATAGAATTCTTTGACAGCGTAGTAAATTGAAAATTTTAAAAATCGAAAGAAAGAAAAAAACGAATAACTTTTCAAATAAAAACAAACAAGATGCCTGATAAAAGTATCTGCTACAGTAGTTGATAATACATATAAGTACTTCAAAATACAAACATACATATATGATTTTTTTTTAAAGTTCTTTAATCGATTATTTTTTTCTATACAAGGTGTTTCACAGTTTGTGGTTAATGAACACGTTAACGCTCTAAGATGGCTCGACCCAAATTGTAGTTCTGTTATTTTGAAAATCCTGTTTTTGATGAACACACTCATCATTAAAAAGCTTGTTTTATATAAATTGTGTCCTGTTTCAAGGATTTCCATTATAATTATCGGTTTACAGAATCCAGAAATATTTAAATTTAAAAGCGATGTACGAAAAGTATGTACAGTGCTAGTGCTAACGTGTAAAATTAATTTATATTTGACGTATTTTATTGGAACTGAGGAAAATGATATGTGTGCATAAGTTAAGTTCAACTCACTTATCTTCTTCTTTAAAATAGGATCACATTAAGTGTCAAAAAAAAAAAAAAACATGTCAAAAAATTAAATTATCTACTTGAACAAATTTCACTGAAATAATCCAACATATTACAAAATCACTTTTATTAGCCCAAACTTTAATTCCATATATGTATAATACTTTCCCAGCCGAATGAGAAATCTCAGAAATGTCAGAATGAAGAAAGTCTATGAGAATTATATATCTGTCAGCCTCGGTAGTTTAATGGTAAAGCAATGGGTCTTCATACACATGATGTCGATTCGAATCCGGTCCGGGCACTATCTTGAATTGTATGCACTTCAGTATTTTTTTTTAATATTCTCGCTTTTTCTTTTCCGATAAATTATTCCTGATTTTTTTCTCTTTGATAAATAATTTTTTAGTTTTTTTTAAATTTTTTTTTTGCTCATTTCACTTTTTATAAGTTCAAAATTTTATAGGCTCACTTGCTCTAGAAAATGCAAATGCCATGCCACCCTCCTCCAATACGATTTTGTTTTTCATTTCTCATCGAGAATTACCGGAAGCCCGACCCTGTTCAGTTTGCACACAAATTGTGAAACAGTCTGTATAAAAAGAAATTTTCACTTTTCACATTTAAATGATATTTTCCAGACATAAAAATGAATAGGTATATGTAAATATTATTTTAACAACACATACATAAATATATCGGAAATTAAATTGTTATTTTTGAATATTGTTCATGTTTTTTTTTTTCTTTTTCCTTTTATTTATTATTTCTTTATTACTGCTTGTTTTCTTTTATTTTTCTTATGTGTGTGTTTTTTCTCATTGTTTTTGTTTTGTACACATATTTAAAATAACTTATTCTTTTGATATCAAACATATGAGATGTTGCTTTAATTTCCTATATTATCCTTTTTAATAAAATTATATGTACCTATAATATGTACACAAATGTATGTACTAAACATATTACATTACATGTACATACTACGAATGTTTTGTATTAGATATTATTTTTCAAATATCTATGGAAAATATTTCAATGTTTCATGCTAGAAAGATTTTATATTATTATTATTATCATCATCTATTTAGCGGCAATCTATTATTATGCTTAATAAATAAAATTTTTGTATCATTTTTAAACAAGAAAGAAATATTACTACATACATATACATAAATATATTTAAATCGTATATTTTACATGAAAGATATATAAAATTCTATGAATTTCCTATTTTATTCAATAAATCAAAGATAATAATTTTAAATTTTCATATTTAAAGTATTTTATTAATAAATAATAAGATCACATTAAAGTAAAACTACGGATAGGTACAAAAAATTCAACACTGCAACAGTATTGCAACAGAAATTTACATACATACATATATAGAAGTAAATCTTAAGTTTAATAAGTAATCATGACTTTTTTAAAATCATGTGTTCAGACAGACTTAAATATATTTATTCGAGAATCGGCTTAGTTATCAAGATAGGTCAAATTATTTTCACAAGTCATCGAAGAGTTTTCACAATGAACCTTTAGGCCTTTGGAGTGTACATACTTACGTTTTCAGCAAAATGCCCCAGATACCCTCTATCATGGTTGGTTGGTTGGTTGACGTGGCGGTTCTTTGGATTATTTCCGAAGACCCAATTAGCACTAACCGGGCCGTTTTGATACCACATACCGACACACCTCTCAGTTGTCAGTCAAAGGGTTGTAAGCCCTTCTGTCATACATGCACCTACAGTTTAAAGTGGAATGCGAACCACTAAATTCGTTGGTAAAGAACGAATTTTATTCGTATGACAGGGCTTGGTACTAATATTTCTTGTAGTTTTTTGTGGACTTAGCTTATGATCTCTAAGCAGAGCCACCAAACTACTTAGTACCGAGCACTTATACTCAACCAACCAAGTGAATTGATACTCATTCAAAGCTGAGTGAACTTAGGCGGACTCGAACCCGAGATTTTCAGCATCAGAAGCCAACACTCTACCGCTTCGTCAACTGCCCGCCTACCCTCTATAATACTTGTTGTATAAATTTTCAATAAAAGTTTATAAATTAATTCCCAAATACACAATTATACAATTCAAATTTATTCACAATTTTTCTTAAAAATTCATTAAAATTAATTTTTGTGATTATTTAAGTAGAAGTAGAGAAGATTTTAGTATTAATGATTTAAACATAAAAGATATAAAAGAAATATCATAAAAAAATTAAAATCCATTAAAGATTATAGAAATTTTACATGTATAGTACATTAAAAACACACATATATAGATTTTACATACAATAATTTTGAAAATTGAATAAAATTCTTACCTCAAAACATTGATTATCTAAAATTGTTATACTATTATAATCTAAATGTAATATTTGAACAAATTGTGGTATATTTATATCAGCATCAATTAAATTTTGTAAACTACAATCAGCTTTATTTAAATTATCATATAAACTACATTTACACTGTTCTGGACAATAATAATATTGACCAATTATTTCATTGAATAATTTAAAAATTATACAAATAACAAAAAAATACACTGATTTTATTTTAAACATTTCGGATGGTTGTTTTTTTATTTTATTTTTTTTTCACTAATCAAAATTTAAAAAACATTTCGAATTTAACTATAGAAAATTATATTTAGTTTCTGTTTTTTTTTTCTTTCTAGTCAATCAAACTAAATATCAAACAAATCTTGAATAAAATTATAAATAAATTTTTTCAATCATAATTCTGATTCATATAACTAAACAATATTATTTTGATGATTCGAATAATATTGTATCATAAAAGTATGTATATACATATGTATATAGAAAAACATACATACATAATTAAATTCAAAGGAAAAATAATGTTATCTTATCTGATATTATTTTTTATCTTATCATTTGAATTCTTAGTCAGAAATTAACAAACTCTGTAGTAGAAAATTATTATTTTTTTTTTCTTTTTTTTTTTTTTTTTATAGAGAATTGATGTGCAGTTTAAAATAAATATGTATTAGATAATTGAAATTAAAATCACTAAAATGTACTTAATTTTATGAAAATACTTGTTAATATGAATTTGATATAGGTATACGATGTGTTTAATGAAACACGTGGAACAAACTATGTTTTTTTTTCTTTCTTAAATTATATAAAATAATTACGTTACATTTTTTAAAACTGGCACGTTTAGTGCTATTTGGGTTTTCGGAAGTAATCCAAGAACCACCTTGCCAACCAGCCAACCATATAAAATGTAAATATAGATTTCCATATAATATACAAAAGGATTTGATCAGAATCATTTCATTTTCTTCTATCCTATCTATCTATCTATCCTTTTTTACAACTCCATAAGTTTTTTTAAAAAGGTTCACACCAGAATTCCTCTGGTTTGAGAAAATGCTGATGCATTTAGCACATTCTTTTAGAGGCCAACGCCTCGCATTCACACATAATGTTTTTAGAGGTTTCTTTGGAGCCTCCTTGCAGAATATGCACTTGTCATCCTCCTGTAAGCCTATTCTACTAAGGTGGTAATTGAGAGGACAGTGTCTGGTTAAGAGCCCTGTAATGGTTCTTAGCTTCCTTCTACTGAGGTTGAGTAGTTTTCTGGAAATACTAGCTAAATTTGAATTTTATAAAAATCTCCATCCATTTTTCAAAAAAAAAGAATGATTAAGATTTCAGTTACCTGACACTAAAGCTAGTAAACTTATTGTATCTTCAATTCTTGTCTGATCTATACATAATCATACATAATTTTTTCACTTCTAGACCTTCAATCCCAAACCTTCTGGCTTCTGTCCATCTATGTACATATGCTAGCGCTGTTCTAATAAAACTTCAGTAAAATGCTATCCCTATAAGTTTTGGCACAGTAAATTTAAAAAAAAATAACTTATATAAATTTTCTTAATTTCCAATAATTTTTGATAAATTGATAAATTGATAAAACTAAAAAAATAACCATTACAGAAAAATTACGCCAAAAAGACATGGAACAGGCTATATTACTTGAAGAGAAAATTATACTTCAATTAAGTTTAATTAAAGAAAAGAAAAATGTGTCAGAAACATCGATACCAAGTGCAGAAGAGTTTCTTGAACGTTTTGGATCTTATAAAGATATAATAACTAATGACTGTGATACATTTGAGATATGGGAAAGAGTATTAAGTTCAATACAGGTAAATTAATCTTTTAAAAAAAATTATAATTAATTCTTATAATACTTTTTAGCAATATTATTGTATCTTCTTAGAAGTCCCAAATTTCCCCAATAAAACTTTCTTTTTATAAAAATCAAATGCCTGTCAAAGGGTTTAAATTTTAATTTCACCTTTTTTTTTTTCTTTTTTTTTTCTTTTTTTGAATTGAAAAACAAAACAGAAAGTAAAAAATTTAGCTTCAACATTATACACTGCTGCAACAGGTTTACCTGTATCACGATCAACAAGCTCTGTAGGTGAAAAACATAGTGATGCATTTTTCTCACCAACTTTACCAAAACGAGCCGAAACTTTTGGAGGTTTTGATGAAAGACGTAACAAGGTAAATTACACAAACTTTAATAGATTGAAATTTCAAATTATAAAAATTTAAAAAAAATAATGTATGTATGTATTTTAATTTTTCGATATTAGAGTAACATTCCATGGAGAGATGCTGTTTTATCAACATTACCAATTACACCGTTACCAACACATCATCAACATGGTGGTGGTGATTCTGTTGTATCTAGAAAAACTTCTGCAACATTGTCAACATCTAGTTTAGGTACTTCTAGTTGCAGTGGTACAATTATTAATGAAACTCCAGTAAATAGTTTGTGTGGCAGTAATAGTAATGTTAGTAATGTTATGCGTATAAATACTGATAATATATCATTAAAAGATAATTATGCAGCATTACAAATTTCACATAATTTACATACATTATTATGTATTATATCACAACAAATGACATTGATTGAAGATTTAAAAGCTCAATTAGCTGCATATCGTGGTAATAAATCTGTATATAAACATAATGATCAGTTAGAAGAATTACGTAATTTACAAGATAAATTACAAGCAGAAAAACATTTATGGTTAAAACAAAAAGAGCAAAAAGAAAAAGAATTTGATGAAATACAAATGCAATTAGAATTACAACAAAAACAAATAAAAGCTGAACAAGATGATATTGCTAAACAAAGAGAACAATTATACAGAAAAATGGAATTATTATCAAATCAAGGAATCCTCATTTCACCAAATGTAAGTGAAAATTTAATTTAAATATAAAACAAAAAAATACACAATAATAAATAAATTTCAATTTAACAAAATTTCACTTATAGAGTCCACTTCCAATTGCTACAAACAATTCAACATCAGCAGCAACAGCTACTGGCAATGAAGATTCTGCTTCTGGTGTACAAAATTCCGATGATCATTATCAAGCTACTGGAGGAACAAACAATGAAAATAATTTCGGTGATCGTAGAAAGGAAAAATGGAGAACACCATCAAGTGAGAATGATTTTTTAACCTTTTTTTTTTTGTTCCACTAATTTTTTCATCCTTTTTTTTTCCATATTTTAGATTTTCCCTTTTAAAAACAAAAATATTGAATATTATATTATATTTTTCCTTTCCTTTGTAGAAATCAAAGCTTTCACTAATGAATTAAGAAAAACTTCTTCGATCAAGAAAAAATTGTTCAAGAAGAAGCAATAATTCAAAATTTCATATTATTAACAATCAAAAAATTACAAAAATTTAAAAAAAAAAGAAAAAAACTTTAAAAATTACAAAAAAAAAAAAAGAAAAAACCTTTAAAAATTACAAAAAAAAAAAAAGAAAAAAACTTTAAAAATTACAAAAAAAAAATTTTGTTTTCCAATTAAGGAATTAATTCCAATTTCTGGCAAAAATTACACTTTATCTCAATGAATATTGAATTTTCAAAAAGATCAATTGTAAAATCATTTGAAATTTTTCAAAGATTCAAATACTGTTTCACAACACAAAAAATATTTGATATTGGTCAAGATAAAGTGTACTTTTTCCAAAGATTTTTTTTTATTGATAAATTTCCATTATCATAATAATTTCATTTACGTTCAGTTAATTATAAAAAAAAAATACAAAAAAAAAAAACCCTTTTAGGAATCTATTTCGAATATTGTTCAATCTATATTATAATAAAATTTTACGTTGAAAATGGAATGTAGTAGTAGTTGTGTTTATTTTTTGTTTATTTTAATTAAAATTCCAATTGAGCAGGTAAAAAAAACACAATTAAATAAAATTAAAAAAAAAATCAAAAACCAAAGAAGAAACAAGAAAACAACAAAATAAATGAAGAAACAAGAAGATTTATCCTTTTCCTTTATTATATCCTCAAAAAATTTAAAAAAAAAAAACAACAAACAAACCAAAAAATAATAACAAACTTTTATTTTTAATTATTTTTTTTTTCTATTTTAATTAAAAAAACAAAAAACAAAAAATTGTTTTTTTTTTAAACCAAAAATACAGTACCAAAAATCCCACCAGTTAATCTTTTAAGTGCAACAAATGCTCCAAAAGTAAATCAATCGAGTATTAAACAGCAAATACCAATGAAATTATCATCACTATCGAGGTAAGTACACGTTTTTTTTATTGATTTTATTTCTTTTTTCTTTTCTTTTTTTTTGCTCTTTTAATTATAAAATTTATGTTTGTGTGTGCATTCTTTCTTATTCTTCTTCTTGGTTTTTTTTCATCATTATTTTTTTTAATTAATTCACTTTCCAGATACTATTTTTTTTTTGTTTTGTTTTGTTTTTCAAATCTGTCTGTACATGTGAAGCATATATGAATTTTATCTTTTCACTTTTTACTTTTCTTATAATTTATTTTTTGCTATTTTTAATTGTTTTTGTTTATTGAATGGCGACATCACTGTTGACAAAATTAAATATGTACCTATATAAAATTATTTCAAAACTGAAATTTTTCTTAAAATTCAAATCCGACTGGAAGATATAAGGTGGATTTATATTAATGCGAGAGTCCGATACGAGATCTCGTACCATTCTCGACCTAACGTCGATCTCGGATGAACATCAGAGAGCAATTTACAATGCAACGAGAACGATACGGAAAGTTAAATGTCAAAGCATCATATTGTGACTTTAATTCATCTCAAAGTAATTTTATTATTTATTTGATATACATACATAAGTAATTATAATAACTTGATGATAACAATAATTTATTTATTATTAATATTTTGAAACCACAGCCACAGAATATGTTTTCTTCATAAATGACACTTCTGACAGCTGTCATCGCATGTCGCAATGAGAAATTTTCAATTTTTCGAAATTCTCTCGTATCGTATTCTCGCATCTGGAACCAATGTATGTATAATGCTACATAAAAACATGTTCAGTGAAAATAGTTTGACAGCTTCAACAAGAATGGTACCAAATCTCGTATCGGATTCTCGCATTAATGTAAATCCACCTTTATGATTTTAATATTCCACAGGCAGAAGAATAACTCGTTTCATTTTTCGAACTCTATTCGAAATGTATTAAATGTATTTTTGCCCACTGTGTAATAGCTACAAAAGATTTTATTAAAATTTTATAGAGATTTTATAGAATAGATGAACACGCGCGGATGAAAAAATCAAAAAAGTTCAACAACATAAAAAAAATTTAATTTAAGCCATGTCTTTTGGACGACTTGTGGTTCGTAGTCCACGTAAATCAATACACAAAAAATTCGGAAAAAAAGTCCAGTTGAATTGAAACAGAACTCGATTAGTCTATAGTACTTCTCCAAAGCTATTTTATACTTCCAATTCCAATAAAATATCTTACACTTAAAATAAAATAAATTTTAAATAAAAAATACATGTATTTTGTACATGCGTATGTGTGTGTGTGTGTGTTTTTTTTTTTTGTACTCTTAATTTTTTTCCTATTCTTTTTTTCTTTTTTTGTTATTTTGTTTTTTTTCTATATCCTACTTTATTTCTAGCACAAAATCCGATAAGGCACTAAATTGTAGTAATACCATAACATCACAAATAAATGCAAGTGGCGGAATTACACAAATGTTGCCATTAAAATTAGCTGATAAAAAGGTGAGGCATGTTTAATTTTCTTTTTGATAACCGAAAAATAAAAAAAGAAAATTTGCACGTTGAAAAATAATTTTTGTTTTTTCTTTCTTTTTAATGATTTTGTTTTTACTCTTTTTTTTTTTTTAATCTCTTTGGTACTTGAAACATTCCCATTTAATGTTATTTCCTTGAACCAATGTTTTTAATTAATCCGTTGATGATTGTACTGAAGAGATTTAAATAAACTCGAAATAATTGATAAGAATAATAATTTTTTTTGTCTTTAAATTAACATTCACACAATTTTTGTTTTTGTATTTTTTTTTTTTTTAATTTTTGACTTGAACCATGAAAAAATTATTCGTACTATGATTTTTGACTTGTAATAGTGAAGGAAAAATTTTAATGGAATAATATTGTTTTTTTTTTTTAAATTTTAATTTTAATGTTCATACAATATTAATACAATAATAATTATTCTATATTTATAAAATTTTATGTATAAATTTCAGACCAACCAAAATATAACCCCAAATCATTCACGAACTGGTAGTAGTCCAGCAATAATTCAACAACCAACTCAACAACAAACTGGAAATCCTGCTACACGGTAAATTAATTTATTTTATTATACCTATGTTGTTTTTTTTTTTTTTCTCGTATACTTAACATATAATTAATTTTGTTTTTTTATTTTTTATTTATAGGACAAATACTTATCCTAAACTTCCAGAAAGGTATAGACTTCGAACATCTGATGTTGGTTTAACAATGCAATCACCAATAACATCATTATCTGGACAACAAAATCAAATTATAACAAATAACAATAATAGCAGTAATTTAACATCATCATCATCAGTTTGTTATCCAACACGTAATTCATCAATGTATGCATCATTAACTACAGTTTCAAATCAACAACAGCAACAGACATCAACAACAATATCACCATTAAGTACAACACAACAACAACAGCAACAAAAGTCTCAAATTACATCTTCTAATAATCGTATATCATCACCATCATTAATTTCAAGTGCAGTAACAGCAGCAGCATCTATTGCATCATCATCATCTGGATTAACATCAACTGTTTCAGGAACTGCAATTACTGTTTCAGCTGTTGCAAATAATGATACGAAACAACAACAGCAGCAGCAGCAACAACAACAAACAGCTGCTGCATCTGAAACTGATGAAGAAGAAATTTATTTCTGATATATGCCAGTTGAAATCGAAATTTAAATTTAGTTCATTTCATTTCCAAAGAAAATTATATGTATGTATTTATTTTAAGATAAAACAAAAACAAGAAGAAAATAAAGATATTGAATGAAAAAACAAAACAAAATATGATACAAAATTCATCAAATTTGAGTTTTTCAGAAAAGAAAAATTTCAAAACTTTCTACTTGGAAATTGATTAAAAATGTGGAGTCAGTGTTTAATTTATATTGATAATAATTAATTATTTAAAATAATTTATATGTGAATTCAAATTCACATACATACAAACACAATATTTAAAAAAAAAAAATACTGATAATTGGGAATTGAATGAAATTTTACAATCAATTTCCCTCCTTTTTTTATTTCAAACTATGTAATTACTTTTTCTATAAATTCGATTTATTCTTTTTAATTACGTTTATTTTTTTCCAAATTTTATATCACTTAATTGATTAGAAAAAGAAAAAAATATAAGATAAGTAACATACACACACACACAAAACAAACACAATGATATTATTTTAAAAAATATATATATATCATAATATCCATCATTCATTTTATTGTCATTTGTTCATGTATTTATGTGATCTAAAAACTGTAAATCATAGAAATCTTATATTAAATTTAACATATTATTTTTCAATTTGAAAGAAAAGAAAAAAAAACAAATAAAGGATTAATAATAAAATTTAAAAAAAAAAATAATAATCCTAAACAAAACAAAAAAAAAAAAATGATAATAAAAATCGGTCTAGTTTCTAAAACAAAATAAAAAATAAAAATAAATAAATAAAAGACAAAAGGAAGAAATTTATTGTGTATTATACATTCTTCATATTAATAAACGAAAAACAATATTATTATTATAATTATATATTAAATTAATTTATTATTACATATTTACATAAAATATATATATATATATACATTATAACATTTTATTGCATTCAAAAAATCTAAAAAAAAATAAATAAATAAAAAAGACAAACAAACAAAAAAAAAATGTCATCGGTATTAATATTTCTCTGGGTCATTTTTTTTTTTTTTTTTAAATCATTAAAATTAAAAATAAATTAAAAAAATAAAACAACATTGTATTTAATAATTGTACTTAAAAAAAGACAAAAAAAAAAAAAAAAACAAGTACATAATAATATAAATAAATAAATGAGGTAAATTAAATAAAAGACTCTAGCATTCCAAATTGCATTTATATAAAAAAACAAAAAAAAAAAAAAAGACAAAAACAAACAAAACAACAACAAAACAAAAATCTATATTTAATTTTCTAGCAAGTAAACAAAAACTATTAATCGTTAATAATTTAAAAAACAAACAAACAAACAAAAAAGAAGAAAAAAAAACATTAAACAATAATAAAACAAAAAAAAATTAAATTAGAAAGAAAAAATGAAAATTTTACACCATTGTACCTTCTTATTCATTCTTAAATTAGTTTTTTTTAATTTAGTAATTATTTTAACACTCGTCCAATCATACAAACATTTGAATGAAAGAGAAAAAAAAAATTTAATTTTTTTTTTTTTTTATACTATATATTATTTTGTAACGTTTATGTTAAAATTAATTAATTTTAGATAAATGTGACTTTCACATTAAAAGAAAAAAAGAAAAAAAGAAACAGAAAACAAACACTGAATACATAATTTTCATTTATTTATTTTCTTCTTTATTTTTATTTTTTTTTAGAAGTAATTTTTAAATTAAATTAATGTTATTATTAAATTCCTTTTTCTTTTTTTTTTTTTAACTTAAAAAATAAAATAAAAGAGAAATTATTTAATTAATTATTATTTAGGTACTTAAAAAAATTTCAATTTTCAAGATTTTGGTGTGATTTGTCACAAAAGAATTAAAAAAAAAAATTAACTATTGAGATTTTTTGTGTAAACACTTTGACTGCCAATGTATCACCGGTGAACACGACAAAAGTGCTTCTTCACATGCCAAGTATAATCATCGGTGATCACAAAAAAAGCGTTTCATTACACGCCAGTGTATCACCGCAGAACTTGTCTCCCACACGCCAGCTTTGGGATATTGTGTTAAAACTTCTGATACACTGTCAGCCAAGGTGTTAATTTTAATTTTTTCTTATAGTACAAAAAATAATTCGGGTTTACAATGAGATGTGAAAAAAAAAATGCTTAAATTGATTAGAGATTAAATGTATGTACTCGAAATGCAACAAAGTATGTAGGATATTTTTTTTAAAAAAACACCAAAGGATGCACAACAGATCTATTCAATTTTTAAAAATTGAAAAAAGCTGAATTTTAGTGATTTATTTCTTTTTTTTTCTTACTATGAGCACCCATTGTGGCCTATGTTAGGGGAAATTTAACCGCGCTACGTTTATATTAGATTTGGTATAGAGTATAAAAATACGTATTTTATAGAATTTTATTTTTGAATAATTAATAAATAATTATGTAATTTAAAATCATTATTTCATAAATAAATTTTCATCAATAAAAATTATGTATGTATGTAATGTGCAATAATACAGTTAAAAAAAAAAAAAAACAATTTTAATGGATACTCTTTTTTTTTCTGTATAGATATTTAGATTTTTTTTTTTTTATGACATACGTACTTTTATTTTTTTAATAAAATCACACCAAAATTTTGAAAAATTTTATTCGTAATATGTGTTTAAACTAAAGCATTTAAGCTTTTTAATTTCGATTTATTTAAAATGCAAAAACAAATTTCATATTTTTTTTAATTAAATATATAAATTATTTTTTTTTTTTAATTTTCAATGAAAAAACAAAAAAACGAAATTTTTTATTTGTTGTAAATGTGTTTTTTTTTTTTTGTTTAGGCTTACATAAAATATATTTATTGTTCAAACTATATATTTTTTTTTATTTAAAAAAAGAAAAGAAGATAAGACAAAAAGAAATAAGACAAATTTTCCTTTTATAATGTTAAAATAATAATAATAAATCTTATTTACTGTTAATGTATTTTATTTTGTTTTATTTTATACTTTTTACATATTTTAACTGGACGCGATCGCGTATGACAATATTATCGTCAATTGACACATTATGAAAAATTAAATTATGTGTAAATAAAATTTTTGTCATCTAACACAAATTTTAAATAAGTAATTTTCAAAATAAATAACTAGAAGTCTTTAAACCAACAACACAACATTAAACGACACCTCGGTTCGGTGGTGATAACTGTCAGCTGATCACCAGTATTGCTCGAGAAAATCGCCAAAAATCGCCAACCATGATCACAAAATCGCCTCAAATGTGTCGATAATATTGTCATACACGATCGGGTCCACTTTGTCCGTTTTTACATTTTTTTAAACAAAATTTATTTTGATTATCTATTCTATCAATTTCGGTCATATCATATCTTCCAAAAAAAAACCAATTACAATGCAAACTCGGAAATTATTCAAAAATTCGGTGATAACCCGAACTCTTATTTTGGATTTTATGCGATAGCATTCAACTTAATAAAAAAAAATCAAAAAAGCAAACCTCACTCACGTATTTAATCATTTGGAAAAAACAATAAAAAAAAATCAAGAAAAAAGAATATTTCATTTCTATCCGATCAATTCTCATTTGATGAAAAAATGAGAAATACAAAAGATCATCATCTTTTTTTTTATATTCAAATTTTTTGATTAATTTTTCGGTGTTTTCATTTAACCGATTCTGTTTTAATAACTTTCTCATCCTAGTATAAATTTAGAAAAACAAAAAAACTTATTACCATTTTCATCAACGACAACTGTTTACTAAATTGAAAGTTTTCATTGGAAAACGTTTTCACCACTTTCACCACAATAAAATCTATTTCATTTTTTTTTTTTTTTTTTCATTAAATTTTGATTCAATAAATTATTCAATTTGTGGCTTGAATCTGAGGATCCGGTTAAAATAAATGAATTTGCAGTAATTTTATGATTATTATTATCAATTACATGATTAAATCCAATACGTAAAGATTATAATATTAAAATAATGGCCTCAATTTATGAGTGAGAATAATAAAATCGGAAAAATAATTCCAACAATTATCATCATCTATTATTAATTAATTGTCGTTAACTTGCTACATACAATTAAAATTTAATTAATTATGTTGTACGTTGTTATGTAAATGTTATTTAGATACTTTTTATTCTGTTTTCATTTTTTATTTTAGATTTCAATTTTATTATTTTATTTTATCTTACAATTTATTCTGAGTATTTTGAAGACTGAAACTTAAAATTATCATGAAAATTTTTTCACATTAAAATTATTTAATTACTTTTTACACTTTTTTTTTTTATTTACTATTTAAATGTTCTATCTAACACGAGCTTATGTGTACACTATATAGTATATTTATATTATATTTAGGATATTTTGTAAATTAATTA
The DNA here is from genome assembly GCA_932526495.1 of Bombylius major. NCBI lineage: Eukaryota > Metazoa > Arthropoda > Insecta > Diptera > Bombyliidae > Bombylius > Bombylius major. Next base: position 39,098,648 of record OW052046.1, read on the forward strand.
GAATTTGGAATACGTAATATGTAAAAGTATAGATTAATTTAAAAAAATGTGTAATTTCAAACAACAACAAAAACTAAAAAGAGAAAATAATTCAAATAGGACAATTTCGAAAATTCACCATATGTACACACCATTTTGATACTGTTACCTATATGATAAGCTAACCAATATGGTAAGTAACCAATTTAATCATTGCATTGAAAGAAATTTGATTACTGTGAGCCTCACAGTGTGAGGTAACATAACATTTACCGAAGATGCTGTGTGACTGGTTACTTTTGATAACTGGTAATTTGTTAGATTTACTTTTGGTTATATTATATATAGTGGTAACTATAATACTTACCATGATCAATTTTCGAAATTTCCCATACTGATTAAATTTATTTTTATTTTTTTTTTTTAATTAATTAACTTGATAATTTATATTGTGCCAATTTATAAAAGATATTCTTCATTATAAATTTAAAATTTTTAAAAATCTTTTTTATTTTTCTTTCGAAATTTTCTGTAATTAAAAAAAATAATAATAAAACAAGAAAATTAATTAAACAAATAGACAAAAAAAAAGTGAGAAGCCAAACAAAAAAATAATACATAATAATAATAAAAAAAACTTGACCCCAAAAAGCTCACAGAAATTTAAAAAAAAAAAAAAACCAAAAAAAACAAAAATTTAATTAAAACCTTGTAAATATATCTAAGATTAAAAATTACAAAAAAAAAAAAATAAAAATAGATTACATATATCTATGTATAATGTATATACATATGAACTATTTTTATAATATACAAAAAGCCTAAAATATGCAAATACATAAATAAATTTTTGTTTTTTTCTTCTTTTTTATCTTGTTTTACCGTTATTCATAATCCTTATTTTATTTTCGTAACGAATTAAAAAGACATTTTTTTTCAAATGTGTAAATAATTCTTGACAATACACACAACAACACAAATAAATAAAATAATTATTTTAATGAAGATAATGTGAAAAATAAATAAATAAGAAACAAAAAACAAAAAAAAAAAACAATATATATATTAAAACTAAGATTTTACATTAAAAAAAAATAAAATAAATAAACAAAAACAACAAATCAAAAATAATTCTAAAAACCCAGTTTTTATTTTACTTTTTGTACATTCAATTATATCTGTATCTCAATTAAAGAATATTTTGTGTTCACTTGATGAGCCATATTTCAATAAAGTTTTTTTGGTGAGTCAAGTAAACCAAGTGTACCTATTTATTTTTTAAATAAAAAAAAAAAAACCAAAAAATCTGTATCTGCTGCAAAAAAAAAAAAAAACAAACAAACTACAAAATTGTATTAAATTAACTAAAAAAGATTGTTTTTTTATTTCTTAAAAATTTATCTTTTTTTTTTCTAATAAATTCCAAAAAAAAAAAAAGATAAATAAACCTTTAAACCTTTAAAATTTAAGAGGGTGATAAACACGTCAGATATTTTAAATTATTTTTATATATAAAACAAAACAAAAACAAATAGAGAGAAAAAAAAAATCAGAATATCGCACAATCTAGAAAAAAAAAAAAAAGAAGAAAAAAAAGTCTAATAATAGTTTATACAAGAAATATATATATATATATATAAATATATAAATTTTAACAGATAATATATACATAAATATGTATTCAACAAAAATAAAATATATATTAGATTTATTGTATAAAAAAAAAAATTAAATTTTATTAAATAAAAAAAAAATAAATAAATAAATATAAAAGAAAACTGAAAGTATATAAGGACGATGAGTATATAATATGGAGGAAGAGAAGTTACATACATAAATGTATATACTTTATATATTTTATGATGAAATGATAACAGTTTGAAAAAAAATATATACATAAGTATGTATGTATATTAAAAGAAAGTTTTTGAAGGATGAAAAGTTTTGAAGGACTCTAGAGTGTCGCTGTGAATGAATCAAGAAAATATACCCGTTATAAAAGCTAAAGAAATTTTTATGACCTCTACATTCTTCATCAAAGTTCAATAAAAATTTTGGACAGTATCATCAGACATACGTTCAAAACATTAGTAAAAATACTTGATCAATTATTTATACTGGTACTCGTCCATAAAATATTAATTTAACAATTAAAACAAAAAAACAAAACAACAACAACAACAACAAAAAAAACCCGTTTAAATGGCATTCATTAATAATAAGAAAATTCTGAATATTTTTTTCATGAATTACTTTCATTCACTTAAGTGCATAATGAAGCTATGAATAAAAAAAAAAAAAAACATTGATTAAAAAAATTAATTTAAAAAAATTAATTAAAAAAAATTAACAAAAAATAATTAATTAAAATAATTAATTAAAAAAAAAAATGTTACTTGGTTTCTCTATTAAAATTAAAAAAAAAAATAATAATAATAATCTAGAGTTTATATACATAATATATTCAATTAAACTTTAAACTATACGGCCTTTTACTTAAATGTGTGTGTAAAGTTAAGACAATTTTACTGATAATAATGTGAAAACAAAAATAAATAAAATATATAATACATATATACATATATAAAAATTTATATTTTATATTTATATAATTTCTGAATTAGTATATAGTGTCTAAACAAAAACATAGATTAAAAAAAAAAACAAACTATTTTAAAGATTTAAAAAAAAAAAACTAAAAAATATTCAATGTTACATTTCTGTTATTTAACCAATTTTAAATTTTTTAGTAATTTAAATTGAAAATTCTATTTTACGATTAAAAAAAAACAAAAAGAACTTTCAAATTCTCAAAAAAAAAAAAAAAAATGTTACAAATTTTTTATATTTTATATTTCGCATAGAAAGAAAGCTCATTACAACTGAAGAAAAAAGAAAGTATGTACATGGAATTTTATAGTTCGTATAAGAAAAGAATAAACGTAATATTGTTCACCTCTATTTTAGAATTCAGTGTTGGGAAATGTAACACATTTGTGCCATTTTTGGAACTTTTTGCCTCAATCGGCACTTTTGACACTTTTGTTTATATTTTGGCCCTTTAGTATTAAGACTGAAATGATTTTGAAAATTTTAAAAATTGTAAATATGGTCCTTGACTTGTTCATTATTAAGTAAAGATTTTATGAAGGCAAGTGGATTTTTTTTGTTGCGATTGTCGGTCGACATTTGGTCAAATAAGCTACTTTTAAAGTAATGAAAATTCACAATATTAATGAAAATGAAAAAAATTATAATAAACCCACAAAAACAACGTTATTTTATTACTTTTATTTCAAATTGGCGCTTTCTAGCCTTCTTTGGCATTTTTTCGGTTCCGAAAATGGCACTTTAAGAAAAAACGTGATTCCAACACTGTTTTAGATTCTGATCAAAAACGGAAAATATTCGAACGAGTATCGTTAGTACAATAATTGACAATTTCGTTTAAAAAGCTAATAAAATTCGAAATTCCGATTTCATAATAACTTCTCTTTCGAAATTCATTCAAAAGGAATAATTCGAACGGAAATAATAATTTACAATCGGAATGTATGTACAATAAAAATGGGGTTGTTTAGTCACCATCGGCAGATTTATCAAAAAAAAAAAAAAAAAAACAAAATTAATTCCCTAAAAATTCTTTTAATTTACTAAAAAAAAAAAAAAAAAAAGCAAATACCATAGATTTTTAAAAGCATGTTTGTGTTTCTTTTTGTTTTCTTTTCTTTTGTTGAACATGAAATTTACAGGGAAATTAATAATGTATCTTCCGAATTTATTAAAAAGTGTATGTACTATATATTATATATAGGTGTTACGATATTAAATTAACGGTTAAAAAATAAATAAATAATGCAATAATTAGATATGAAGGATAAGTGTTGTGTAAAAATTAGGAATATGTATACATACTAGGTACTTAAAAAAAAAGGGAATACAAAATTCAGTTTAGGTGTAGATATTTTAAACAAACAAACAAATATCACAGACATGATCGGATTGAGATACAAAATTCATGTTTTTTTAAAAAAAAAACTAAATACAAGTGAGATATGGTTTGAGTTTTTTCTTTTTTTATGAAATAAAATTTTATTCAATTTTTTGTCAAAGGATAAAAAAATTCACTTTAAATGTATTTTGTGTTTGAAATTAATTTAAAAAATGAAATTCACATATACAAAAGAGAATGGTTCTGCATACAGGATATACATACCTGTATGTTCCTATATACCAATGACGTTTAATTGGACATACACTTTAAAGTAGCAATAATACATGTGGAAGGGTTAATATTATCATATTAAATTCGTCATATTTGAAATATAAAGTGTGGTAGTATACATAGGTATGTATAGGGGTAATTGGTATTGTCACAAAATTTTCAATTATTCAAAATTTATTGTAAATTTCGATGGATAGGAAAATATTCGAATAAGTACCGTTATTATATATTGGTAATTTCATTCCAAAAAGTAGTAAAATATTTCTATTCTGAATTTAGTTTGAATTGTAACATATCCGCGATTTATGTCGTGATATTTTTTTTTTCTTTTTTGAAATTTTACACAAATCATATGTCATTATATAGTGATTAAAGTTTGGTAAAATTTTATTATATTTTGCTCATTACAGTTATCTTCACTGATATATCAATCATTTTTCGAAATTATCCAAATGAATACATTCTTTCGAACAGATTCAATACAATATTATAGTCTTTCTAAATTCATTCGAAATGTATGAGTCAAATCGTCAAATGGAATTTTTACTATATACATCTGAATAAAATTTACAATCGAATGTTCGAAATGTTCACATTTAAAATTTCCTTATATGAATTTTCAAAATTCTGATAATATAATTTTAATCGATAATTTTTTTTCCTTCTTTTTTTTTTTTATTTCAAATTCAATTAATCATGAAACTGAGCAATCAAAAATTCAATAATTAAAAAAAAAAAAAAAGAAGAGCTTTCCTTTTAATGTACAATTTCATAAGTGATTTTTATTAAAAAACAAAAATTTCAAGAAATTAACTATACAATAATATAAATATTATTGCTCTTAATAATATATTAATTAATTTTTTACAAAAAAAAAAATTTAAAAAATTTAAAAAATAAAATAAATTTTATGAAAAAAAATATTTAATTTAATTAAATTTCTTAAAAATTGTTATTTATAAAAAAAATTCATTATTAAAATTTTTAAAACAATTAAAATAAATTAAAAAAAAAAAAAACTCGTTAAAACTATAATTACAAAAATAAATAATTTTATTTAAAAAAAAAAAAAATAAAAAGATAAAAATAAAATAGAACATAAATAATACAAAACCTTGCTGAATTGTATTAATTAAAATAACCTTTTTTTTTAAAAAAAAAAAAATATAAGAATGAGAGATAAGAAGTATGTTAAAAAAAAAAAAAAGAAATAAATGAAAGAGTTACTAAAAAAACAAAGAAAAAATTACAAAAATAAAAAATATATATATGTAATATTAATCTATGTATGTTAAATTTAAATAAATAAATATATGTATATTATATTTCTTTCGTTATATTCAATTCAAAAATGAAAAGGTCTATACAAAAACAAAAAACAAAATTTATTTAATAGAAGAAAAAAATATTTATTAATTATAAAGTTATTGTTTCTATATATTCAGAAGAAAAGAAAAAAAAAACGTTATTGTTATGAACAAAAAAATAAAGAAATAAGTACATTATATACTCGAAAACAAAAAAAAAAAATAACTTTGTGTATTAGAAAGAAAAAAAAACAAAATTAAAAATCAATCTATCGTTGTTTGAAATAATTTATATAGATATATACCAACAGTGTTAAATTATATATTTTTTTTTTTTGCTCTTTAATTAAAATCTAAAAAGAAATATACATATATATATATATAATATTATTATGTATATGTAAAAAAAAAATTATTGAATAAAATAAAAATTTAAAAAAAAAAAAGGAGAAAATTTGAAATATCTTTATTTCATTTTAGGCACGTCTGAATTACTTGGCAAAAATGTTCAGCACAATATGGACATGACATAATGTAATTACACGAAATTTCGTCTCTCATAGTCATACTGTTTTTTTTTAAGTGCATGCCTCTCCAGCGAGTATTTGCTATGGCTAGAAAGTATTGGAAAAGAGCATTACCTATTGGAAAGTACACTTTTTCTGCCATAACCATAGTGCATTTCCGACCGTTGTGCTGTCTCGCCAGGAAGTCGGCTTTCTTATTTCCTTTGCCCTTTCAGTCGTAAAATTTAGTTCTTCTCTACACTACTATGCTACCAGCTTGAAGATGTTTGCCAAAACCAGAACATTAATTGCGGCTTAGCTATCGGTGAAGATACCTATAGTTTTCTATAGTTTTATCTGCAATGTGTTACTCTGTATTGCTTGTAGGCTTTACGGATTGGAAACGTTTCTGTCTAAAAGACACTGTCCTCTTTAAATATCACTTGGTAAAAATAGGGACTGAAGACGATTAAAATTGCAATTATATTACAAGAACCAAAAGTCTCCGAACACATGGTTCAGATGTACCTAACATCAAATGAAGTGTAACAGCTACAATCTAAAACATTTTTAGAATTTTTTAAAGCCCTTGATTTTTAAATGAAATGCAGCATTAAAGTATTACAAATGATTCAACATGCAATAAGGGAATTAAGCATCTCATCTCTAGGGTCTGGATGATAGTGCATCTTCGGAAACGTCAGATGATCGTCAATTAATGAAATTCAGGAATTCAAAGTTTTAAGCTGAATTTCATCAAATAACGATCATTTGACGTTTTCGAAAAGATGCACAAATTTTATCTAATTACAATAAAAACAAATTTAAAGATCATTATCCGATATACATACATATTTATTTTTATTTTTGTTCTTTTTTTTTCTTTTTAAAGTACAAATGACATATTAATTTCCATTATATGTATACAAAATGATTGCAAGTACTTATTACTGACTTACTTTTTTTTTTTACAACTCTCCAATATCTTCTTATTCATTAATTTATCTTTTTACTCAAATATATAGATACATACATATATGTATACATATAAATTTTTTTTTTATAAAAAAAAAAAACGTTTAAAATTTAAAATTCTAAACGAAAAGTACTTTGCATAAGGTAAACAAATTAAAATTTACAAATTCAATAGTAAAAATAAAATTTTTTTCGTACAATTAAATAAATATACATATTTAACAAAACAAACTCATTTCATTCACATTTTAATATACATATGTAACCTACATACATACATACAATTTAATATTTAATTATATTAAATTTTAAGTATTCATCAGTTTTTAACTTTTAAATGTCTTCGTTTTTTTGTTTTTTTTTTTTGATTTGCTTAAGAAATAATTTTAATTACATATTTTATTATTTCTTTGAAAATAATATGTTTTTTTTTTTTTTTTTTGCTAAATTCTAAATATAAAAAAAATAATAATAATAACTAATTAGTGACAATTAGAAATTTAATTGAATATTATTTGCCTTGATATTCACATTTTTGATTATTTTTTTTTAAATTTAAAATCACTTTTTATTGTTTCATATTTTTATAAACATGAAACAATCGAAAACTTAAAATCATATGGAAAATTGAAAATATACCTACATATTATACAAGTTTAATTTTTTTCTTCAAAGACTTTTTAAATGTATGGTTGACCCTCCTTTTGTTTACTGTTACCCTTTTGTTTTATTTAAACTTAAGTTTTTGTTACTTGCGTCAAGAGTTATTTCTTTACTGGTCTTTAGTTTTAAATTTTTTGAATTTTGAATTTTTTCACAACAAAAAAAAAAAAAAAAAGGTCAACGATTATTAAAAAGCGATAAAGTAACAGTAATACTGATCAATTAAAATAAAATATACATTAAATTACAACTTCATTTAAACATTGTTGTCCTATCCTATTGCTGTTTTTGTTTTTGTTTTTTTAAACCACAAAATAAAATTTACAAGTACATACTAGGTAGTACATTCTTTCTCATTTTACTTCACAATTACACAATATACTAAAATAAAAACTTAAAATAAAAAGAAAAGGAAAAAAAAAAACAGTTCATTTTCAATTAAGTTTGTTATGCTCAATTTGAGCTTATTATTCTTCTTCTTCTTCATCATCTTTTTTTTCTTTTTTTAACCTAATGCGACATCAAGGCACATCATAACAATAAAACCAGCTATTGTTCCCCAAGTTGCAATCAGACCATTTCCACTTTAGATTGTTGAAATACAAAAAAAAAAAATAAAATAAAATAAAATCAATGGAAACGAAAATAATAAAATTTAATTATAATTAATTATATTTTCTTGTTAAAAAAAAAAAAAATTGTTAATTACCTTGCATGAGCCTCTGGTAATATATCGTCAGCTACAATATAAATCATAGCTCCAGCTGCAAATGATAATGCATATGGAAGTATGATTGATGCAAATGTTACCGCTACAGCACCCAATACACCAAATATTGGTTCAACCATACCTGATAGTTGACCATACCAAAAACTTCTAAACATACTAAAACCAGCTGCATGTAATGGTAAACTAACAGCAAGACCTTCAGGAAAATTTTGTATACCGATACCAATTGCCAGATTTCTATTATCACATTGCAGAGTTTAATATTGAATGAGAGAAATTTAAAAAAAAAAACCCCCCCATTATTTTTGTTCCATTGAATTAAATTAAATTCTATTCTATTTACCTTGCTGTTTCAAAAGTTGCTGATTCTGTGGTTCCTATTGCTCCAAAACTCACACCAACGGCAAGACCTTTAAAAAAAGAAAGAAAGAAAAAAAGAGTTTCATAAAAACGACTGAGAATTCAATTTTGGTTTCACGTCAAAAATAATCAAAAAAAAAAAAAATTATTAAAAAAAAACTCCAAAAACAACAAAAATGTTTCAATTTTGTTAATTGCTGGAAAATTAATAAAATTCTGTATTTTATTCAGAATAGGCAACACACATACCTTCAGGAACATTATGTACAGTAATTGCGACAACTAATAACATAATTCTTTTCCATTGTGAAACTGCATTTTGATGATCAATTTGCCTTTGATCAGTATAAGTTGCCTAAAACAAATTCAAAAATAAAAATTAATTCAATTTAATCTTAAATTATTTTTATTTCAATTTCTTTTTTCAAATAGGTACCTGTTCTCTTTCTTGACTATGTCTTCTTCTTCTTCTTGAACTACCGTGTTGTGCAGTTAAACAATCTGCAAAACTATCCATTCCTATTGTTGTTGAATTATATTCATTTGTATTTGTACGTTCTGTAATTATGGAAAAATAAAATAATAATAATTTTATTCTTTATTCATAAAAACAACAAAATTTTAATAAATTTCAGAAAAGCAAAATATCATTAAATTTACCATAATTATTTATTCTATTTGCTTCTAAATTATTTTGTGCATCATCTATCGCTATTTCTGCTTTATCCTTATTTGTATGAGTTAAGGCTGAAACAAAAAAAACAAAGTTCAATTATAAAAAATTTAAAAAAAAATAAATAAATAAAATGTTAAAAAAAAAATATTCACCAATCATCATATTTGGACTGTTTATTCCTAAATATGATATTAATTTATCTGTGACAAAAACAAATATCGATCCTAATAGGAATCCTAATGAAACTGGTAAAAATGCTAATTCTCCTTTACTACCATATATTCCAGAATTTTCAGCTAATTCAATTGCTGGTGCTAAAAGTGACCAAAATGATGCAGCTACCATTACACCAGCTGCAAATCCGAGTGCTGCATCAAGTGATTTTCTCTAATCATAAAAAATTTCATAATTTATTTGAATAATAATTTAAAAAAAAATAAAAATAAAAATATGTATGTATGTATGTATAAAAAAACATTGAATTAATTTATTACAGAAAAGAATTTCATTGGAACTTAAATAAAACCAGAAACAAAACAAACAAAAAAGTGCAAAATAAATTGTTTTTTTTTTTTTGTTTTCTTATCTTTTTCAAAGTACATACGTACGTACTCATTAAATAATCTTTTATCGATAACATAAAATTAAATGAAGTGAAAAAGAAACAACAAAGAAGAAACTAAAACAATTAGAACTAAAAAAAAAATGAAAGTAATTTCACTCACTTTACACTCTTTTATTTTTTTATTATTGATTTTCACATAATTAATCCATTTTATTATTGTTATTATTATTATTATAAAAACAAAAAGTATACAACTTACTTGATTACCTCGCAGAAATATAACCATTGCAGCACCTGCTGCAGTTAGACCCCATGTTAGAAGTGTACCAAGAAGAGCTTGTGTTACCGGTCCATATCCTTGAATCATTTTATATTTTAATAATGTTCTTTAGAAAAATCTTCTATTTTTCTATTTTTTTTTTTTAAATTTATTTAAGTCTTTCTATACTTTTTTTTCTAATTTATCGTTGTATTTTTTTTTTCTTGTTTTGATTTTGTAAAAACACAATAATAAAAATTCTCTCTGAGACAAAAATAAAAATTTTTTAATTAAAAAAAAAACAAAAAACACGAAAACAAAAATAATAAATAATAAGAAAAAAAAAAACGTCCGTTAATTTAAAAAAAACAAAAAACACACACACACGCGCTTTTTAAAATTTCTTTCCAAGTCCAATTTCAAATCTTATACGATATCTGAAAATTCAAAAAAAAAAAATAATAATAATAATAAATAACAATTTTTGTTGAAAAAACTTTGTTGATTAAATATCGCAATTAGAAAGAAAAAAAAAACAATATCCACAAAAAGATTCTATTTAATTTAATTTTTATGACAATCTAAAATTTATAATTATTGAAAAGCCAACAAAAATATATATAAATTACAGATTTTATGTAATTTATCTTGCATTTTTCTTAAACTAATTAATAAAAAAAAAAACTTACGATATAAAATATTCACATATCTTTATTTAATTAGATTCATATCAAATATATAAATTTATATATAATGTACAATATATAAAAATAAAAATAAAAAAACATTAAAAATAATAATTATTGTAATATAATACACTCATTAGAAAACTTATCTGTTCAACATTCAGTACATTACTGAACTATTAAAATGCTTTTAAAAAATCATAAAGTATCACTTGTTCTGTTTATAATATACCTAAATATTATATGATATGTGTGATATTATGTATTATTATTGTTGTTGTATATAGTATTGTATATTTTATAACGAATATAATATGATGATTGCGTCATAAAGATTTGAAAAAAAAATAAATAAATAAATAAATAAAAAAAAGAGAAAAAAAAAACAACTTAATAATATTAAAAAATAATAAAACAAGAATAATATACCTATAACAAAATAAATAAAATTATAAGATACAAAAGATAAAAAGAGAATTAAAACAAAAAAAAAAATCATAATCAAAAAATAAAAATAAAAATTTGTAAAATTAAAAAACCGTGTAAAATTAAGAAAGAAACAAAAAAACAAAAAAAAAAAAAACACAAATGATTTGTTCTTTGAATATGCAGATATAAAATTTTTTTTCTACAGATTCTTTTTGTTTTTTGTAGTAAGTAATAAATTTTTTTTTTTTTTCAAATTAGACACTATACGCTTGAATGTGTACCGTTCATTATTTTTCTCTATATACAGTCGCGATCAGAAGTATTCGTACCCCTAGGTATCAGAAGGTTTTTTTTAAAATAAGTCCAAATATAATAAAGATATTTTTATGAAATTTACTATGATTAATCCTTTATTCGTCCTTGATACACTCACAAAATTTCATATCAATACAATAATTATTTCTTAAGTTTTAAATAATTAAATAAAAAAATGTCATAAATTTACGCTCATAAGTATTCGTACACTTTGTAATCATTCTGCACATGAGTTTCCAATTTACCATTTAGATTTTCTTCAACAAACTTTTATTGATTTATGCTATTACTAATAAGTTCTAAGTAAAAAGTACTAGCGTGTTAGCATCTAATTAATTAATTAAGTAAATAACTTTCTATTAAAAAATAATATCTATTTAAAAAAAATTAAATCTTAAATAACAAATAATGAGACATAAAAGCAAAGAAACGACGTTAGAAATTAGAAAGTTAATTGTTGATTTGAAAAATGAAGGTAAAACACTACAAAACATCAGTAAAGTTCTAAAAAGACCAAACCAAAGCAACCATTATCGACAAATCCTGCCATATTTAGTTCGGATCCTCATCATGTTGCAATATCCACGGTCTTTGAAGTTGAATTTTACGGATATTAGATAGAAAATTAAGAAAATCTAAACGGTAAATAAATCATGTGCAGAATGCTTACAAGTGTACGAATACTTATGAGCGTAAATTTATGACATTTTTTTATTTAATTATTTAAAACTTAAGAAATAATTATTGTATTGATATGAAATTTTGTGAGTGTATTAAGGACGAATAAAGGATCTAGTAAATTTCATAAAAATATCTTTATTATATTTGGACTTATTTTAAAAAAACCTTCTGATACCTAGGGGTACGAATACTTCTGATCGCGACTGTATGTATGTACAAAAAATTACCATAAAATGCAAGTAACTATGCAATAAAAGAAATACATAATAATTTTTAAAAAATATGTATATATATTTGTATGTACATTATATTTATTATTTCATAGATCATTGTCATTTTCCAATGTTGCGTAAGAATTCAAAAGAAATTATTTAAAAATAAAAAAAAAATATATGTTTTTTTTTACCCCATTAATAGGATATAAATGACAATAAAAGTATTAATTAATTAAATGTTAATTCATTATTAATAACACTTGTATAGAGCAGATAGTGTGTTTTTTTTTTTTTTTTGTTACAAGAAATCAACAATGCGTATAATTTCTATAAAGAAAAATAACAAATAAATAAAATACCTGCCTAATCAATTAAATTATATTTATTTATTCATTCTTTATTTGTACATATTATGTATATTAAAAAATAACATATGAACCCACAAGAACAAAAAAAAAACAAAAAAAAAAGGTCAAAGAAATTAGTAACGGTGTTGAAAAAAAAAATCGTATACTTAAGATTATTTTATAGTTTAAGCAAAAAATTATATTTAACAAGGAATTTAAAAATTAAAAAAAAAACATTACATATTTATTTTATGTATCTACTGTATTGTATTGTAGATACAAAATTATCCATATAAGTTTAAATACAACAGATTCATCTCAACAATACAGAGAAGACTTGTCAAACGAGAAATGATTAAAGATGAGAAGAACAGCATCAATCATTTAAAAAAAAAAAAAAAAAAAAATCTAAAAAACTATACAAAAAATAGAGAAAGTTTGTTTTTTCTAGATTACCAATTGAAATTCAACATTAAGAAGTGGATGCCTCACTTACCAAATCGATTAACTCCGATAAAAAAATTAATTATGATTCGAAGACAGAAAAAATATTTTTAATTTAGTACCCAGTTGGAAAAGTCAGAAGGCCTTCCTTAGGAAGGCATGTAGAAGTTTTGAAATATAAAGTATATTGTAAAAAATTCCTGGGAAGGTATAAATGATAGTATTAGAAGTTTTAAAAAAATTTTCTAACCCATTTTTTTTGTTTTTGCTTCTCTAAGAGCTGTTTGGAAGGTTTCTTTTCACCTTCTGTAGAAGAAAACGAAGAAAACCCGGACATATACCTTCGAAGCGTAGGACATTCCCATGTAAAAAAGATATTATGTGGGATACGGAAAGGCAGGCTTCCAACCGTTTTTAAATTTCGAAAGAAGGCTTCTGCATGCATGGTGGAAGGCTTTCATTTCCAACTGGGTAGTTTAACGCCTTATCATCACTTCCAATTATTTCGAATATGAAAAACCCGAGTTCTGGAACTAAAACTTAAAAAACCTCAAAAATGGAGGTAATCGATTTGGCAAGTGAGGCATCCAAGTATTAATGAGTGTATTGAAAATTTCATAAAAATAATTCAATTTTCTTATTATTTTAATTTACATTTGTTTTTATAATTTTGAATGAAAAAAAACTCATTTTAACTTCGACTTAATTTGAATGTTATCCATCTTCTTTTAAAAATAAAACTCATTAATTTTCGAAATAATCAATTTAAAAATCAATCCAATTCGAACAAAAAAAACAAAAATCAATTATTCATTTGAAAAGAAAAGAAAGAAGAATAAATCTTTTTGTTTTTTTTTTTTTTTTTTTTGTAACTTAAAAAAAGCTTTTGATAATTCGAAAAAAAATTTAAAATATTTTCGTAAAATTTAAAATGTAACACACATTATTTTTTTTTTTTGTTTTAAATTATTGTAAAACAAACGTGTAAGAAAAATTTCAAATTTGTGAAAATTGTTCAGATGATAAATAAATTTCATTTTTGTATTTTCATAATGTATGTATGTATACACATAAACATACATATGTATATAAATGACTATGTGTATATAGAAAAATTAAATTAGAAATAATGTGGTTAATTTGTAAATTGTACATTTTAAATTAATTTATTCACATATATTTATTAAGGGAAAGCAGAATATTAAAAATTAAATAAAAAAACATACACATCATGCTACAATAGATATGTGTCTATCAGTTGCAAAACGGATCTTTTCCATATTTTGAAAAAAATGAGTTATATACGTCATTTGAAAGGTCTTTTAAAAATCTACTTATTTACTTTACTTTTAAAAGAAAAAAAAATACCTTTTCCTCTGTATTTTGATCGTCAAAATATGAGCTCAGTTGCAAAACAGTACATTTTGTCAAATTTCAGAATATGTAGTTTTCTAAACGAACAGTTTTCGAGCACATGGACCGATAAATATAAACATACATACACATGTATATACTTACATATCTTTTACTTTTCATAACTACATATTTGATAAAACACCCTATAAACTTTAAAAAAGAAGTCTTATAACACTTATAAGTTAACTATTGAACCAAAAACTGTGAAAATTTTGCATGTCTTTTAGAGCCTATATGTTTTATCAGTTGTTCATAACACCCTGTACGTATACAAATATACGCATATATGGTCCCAAACAAAAATCATAAAAAAATTATAACATTTTAACCCTAGGATTGCCTGATCCTTTTGAGCTAGAACCTTGAAACCTTAACCAATTCCTACATTGGGAGATTCTCCATAAATGTACACCCCAATTTTCAAGGTCCTAGCTCAAAATCGGTAAAACAAAATATCCTTTTTTGTGCAAAACACAAATTTGGCCGTGAATATACAAAAATGTATACCATACATTTTACTATATAAGGGAAATTAAAAAAAATTTTTTTTTCAAGAAACAAAATCTCAGCATCCCGTGGACCAAAAACTGTAATTCTTCGTAACTTATTGTTTGTTGAAGTATCCAATTTGATTATCTTGCAAGATTTTTTTTTCTAGTGTTTTTAATTTTTGAGATAAAGTGCAAAACAAGGTAAAGAGACGAAAAATGCCCATACATTTTCAAGACCAAACACAAATTTGACTTAAATTTCAATTTCAAAGATCTGTATCTCAGTATCCTGCAGACTAAAAGCTCCTAAAGAGGACACTTCAACAAATATCAGTGTCAAAAAATTACGGTTTTTGGTACAGTGGGATGCTGAGATACAGCTCTTTGAAGAAAAAAAATTTCAAAATTTCCATATAAAATGTACATGGTATACATTTGTATACGCACGGCTAAAATTTTGACATTCTCGATCAGGCGATCCTAGGGTTAAAAAAATAAAATTTATATTGTATTTCATTCAATCACTGAAACATTGAACCTCTTTTATTATGTAAAATTTTTATTCAACAGCGATAAATCGGTTTGCTTTTATCATGAATGAATAAATTATTTAAGCTGTGCTAAAAAAAAAAAGTATATTTGATCAACTTTATTGTGTACAATTGTACCAAGAAAGATATTTTATAAATTTATACATAATTACTTTTTATAGTCTAAATAGCTTGATTACTACCATTTTATTTTTCAAATTTCTTTTCTTCGAAAATCCTAATATTTATAATAAAATTTTATTCCAATCATTTTTTTTTTGCTTATTTTTTCTTAAATTTTATTTAAAATAATTCAAATTTTTTAAAAGATACACTTTTTTTTTATTTGCGCACACGTAATTAAATTAGCATATGTATTTTATATAAAAATCCATTTAGAAATTGTATTAATTTTAACTTTAAACTTACATACTTCGATAAATGAATCAAATAAATTAAACACAATAGAAAATATTATTTTATAAAACGAACACAAAAATATATAAAATAAAAATCTTCAATTAAGAAAAAAATAAAAAGAAAACAAATAGGTACCTATATAAATGGCACGTGAGTAAATATTACCACGTTTACAAGTTCATAGACAGTTTTTTTTCTTTCTAACTTAGAATTAATCATTTCTTTAACATACTATAGTTGTATATACATACATATGTACATATTTATATGTACTTACAATAATGTATAGCATGAGCATTGATGATATCAACAAAATATAGAAGCTCTCACTTTCTACATACATATGAAAATATACATACATATACATATATATATGTACAATTGTACATATATCTAACAATAAGTATCTAAAAGTAGTATTTTTTTCCCCGATTTAAATAGAGCTTTGATTATTTGTTCTTTTTTTTTTTTTTTCATTAATAAATCAATTAATATGTATGTAATTTATTTTTTGCAATTTTTTTTTTATCTCAAAATATGCTAACTAATAGGTATTACTTTAACAAAAAAAAAAAAAAAAGAAGAATAATACAAATTCTTATGCAAATTTTCTGTCAATAAATTCAATAAAAATTATTAGCTAGTTTATGAATTTTTGTAGCAATTGAAGGTATTTAGATATTTCCTACAAAATTTTCTTATATAATAGCAATAATTGATTTGAATTTTCTGGTACATTATAAAAAAATACGATAATGAAATGAATTCAATTTCAAATTTTTAACCAAAAAAAAATTCAATACACTTAATATGTTTTTCCACTCTATTGAACATTATCAATAATACTCTATATTTGTCACACCATTTGTAATTTAAGAAAATTAAAAAAAAAAATTCAAGGAAATAACACAAAAGAAACATTGTCATCTTATTGCAGAAATTTTTCATGTTTTTTTTTTTTTACTATAAGTAATTGACCTCTATTTGAAATAGTATTTAAAATTCATATTTTTCTGTTCCTGTTTTTCCTCCACAAGTGTTTAAATAAAAAAATTATAATTTAAAATACCTAACTACTATTATTTCCAAATACAAAGAAAAAAAAAGGTATTAGAATTAAATTTAAGAAATATATATACATACATATATATCGCCCATTCCATGCATGACGGACAGGACATTGAAGAAAAATTTTTTGAATCTTTTTCTTTTTTACCTTCATATATTAGTTCAAATTTATTCCAGTAAAATGTAAATAATAATGATCCACCCAATAACCTACCAAACTGAAAAGGAAGATGTTTTCCAAGAATTCTTGTTTTGGTTTTATATGTCAATAAGTGACTATGACGGACGGGACATGAAATGACACTCGTTTTTACAGTCATAAATTCAACATTATTTTTATTTAAAGTATAGATATAACTTCACACCTCCTGTTTCATAGTAAATTTTTAGGTGGTAGTCTTAGCAAACTATGACAGAAATTAGTTATTTCTTCAATTCGCCCAAACTAAGATATAACAAATTATATTTGCCATGTCGTATGACGGACGGGACCATTGAAAAGTTACAAATTCTTTTAATAAAAAAAGATGAAAATGATAAAATTAAACACTGAAGCTAATTTTTTTTAAATAGTTTATTTGTTTTTCTTTTTGATAATGCACATTGTGAAGCTAAAACAACACTACTATTTGTCATAAAATGCATTTAGTAACTAGTTATTTTAGCTCAAAAATAGCCCCCGAAAACCTACTTAAGGTCGATGTTATGTGTGTGTTATGTTTATGTACCTGATTTTTTTTTTTAAACAAGCTTTAGTAACAAAACAAACGTACAGAAGTGAAATATATACATATATACCTTGTGAACCTATTTACCCTATTTATTTAAAAAAAAAACTGGAAAAAAATTGTTAGGTTTGATGTAACAGCTCGCGTGGAATGGGCAATATACATATTATGTATATTATTGAAAAATTTATAAAATGCAAAATTTGTTAATTATAACATGCTGATAATTAACTATTTTTATCGTGAAAACAATTAGATAAACATAAAGCAACATTGAAACGAATCAGGAGAAAAACAAAATACATATTTTTATTAAGAAAGAAAAAAAAAACGTTTAAAGAAAAACTACGAAATTTGAAATATACATATAAAAAAGATTCCATTATAAATTACGCTACTGCGTTATTAAAATTTTTATAAAATTTATTTATTAAAAAAATTTAAAATATTTACAAAAAAAACCTATAAAAAAAAATATAAATTAAAATAAATGAAAACATATACCTACATACATACATTTGTTTTTTTTTTATTAATTATAACAAATTATTCAGAAATCGTAAATTATATCTTTTTTAAGGAAGATACATACATATGTATATAATATTCATATAGCAAAGGAAAACAAAAAAAAAAACATTGAATATTAAAACAATATTAAATGATAATACAAAAGGAATTAATAAATAAATTTAAATTAAAAATCATGAACATAATATAAAATGATTTTTAATGTAAGTATGTACATAAATATGTAGAAGTATATAAATTTACATACCTATTTATACACTATACATAAATTTGTGTATAAAATACGTGAATAAACAATAAAAGTCACAAATTTTAAATATCACCGATTTATTTATAAGTTAAAATAGTCAAATAAAAATAAAATAATCTTTGTCTTACTTGAGATTCTTGAAAATGATTATGTGCATGCATGATAACTGTACATAAAATATTTATATATCATTTTTTTATTTTTTTAAATATTTTATTTAATATTATGTGACAGCATCATAATGATAAGAAAAATTGTTAAAATTGCACGTATACATGATTATGATGAAAGTATAAAAGGCAATGACAATTGTTAGTTTCACTATCAATTGCTGAAGGAAACTCTGTCAAACAACATTTCGACAAATTGAATGGCTAGTTTCTATTATTAACTATTTAAGCCTACTACATATTGCATTTAAGAACTTCTTTCAGTCATTTATTCAAATTTTATTTTAAAAAATCTAAGTAAAGTTTTTTTTACATATCATTTTGGGTATGGTATTGGTATATCATGGGCTGTTTGCTAAGAAACAAATTTTCTCAAGGCCCATTACATATGCCCTTCGATAAACTTGTGAAAAAATAACATGGACTATTCTGAAAACTAATCAGATTTTCAAATAAATCTACTTAGGGTCTACTATTACTGCAATCTCATTGTCAGCTTAATACCGTCCAGACTGTTACAGAATCTTGCTTTAAACAAGTTAACCATAATTCTTTTATAGCTAGAGATTCATAGAGTAATGGTACTATTTTGACTTTATTTCTTTTTTATCTCTACAGAGTTTCTACAGAAATCAAAAAATACATACCATTTGAATTTTTAGAAACTCATTCTTTTAAAACTCTTTTTTAAATAATAAACTTGTAAAAATGTTCAAGTTAACAATACATAAATTTTCTATGACATCAAGGTAAAAGTATTATATAAATTTTTTAAATTTTCAATAAATGAAATTTAATTTACATTGATTTTTTTTGGGTTTTGAAATTTCATTTTTTTTATAAATTTGCCGGTCTTATTGAGGGTCCTTACACACCACAGGGTTCGGCTTTGTTGGGTTCCAGGTCACGTCAGTGTAGAGGGAAATGAAAAGGCCGACGAACTTGACAGAAAAAGATCCGAAACTAACTCTCAGCACGGCAAAACATTTTATAGATTGTTATTTCGAAAATATAACTGCGGAACAATGAAGGGCCACAACCACAAGTGGTTGCTCGCTCCATAACCCGTACCATGTGGCCGGATATAAATACAAAAAAGACAGCAACTCTACTATCGTTCCAAAGAAAACAAGTTCGAAAACTTGTAGGGGTGATTACTGGACACTGCCTAATAGGAACTATGGCCAATAAACTCGGCGCACCATCGAACGATTTTAGAAGTTGTAGAGATGAAAAAGAAATAGAGTCAATAGTGCATCTACTCTGCAAATGTCCACCTCTAAAAGAACGAAGGCTCGCTTGTTTGGGAACAAGGTTCTTTGACGGTCCGGACGACTTAGCAGAGGTAGCACTGAAAGACTTCAACAAATTTATTTGAAAATCAAAATAGTTTTCAGGATAAGTCAGGAAAACTCCCACAACATAATTAAAGGCCATTGTCAATGGGCTTTTAGGCCTCCGAGTGAAATTGCTTCTCAGAAGCAAACAGTTCTTTATACCATACCATGAATGATCGCAAAAGGGTTACAAATAGTTCATAATTTAGTTGTTGTACATACAATAAATATGTATATACTTATTGTGCATTTATCTAATTAAAAAAAAAAGTATTTATAAAATTTCTAAGTGATAAAAGTTACAATAACAATATTTTTATTGTTATTTTATATCATGATTTTCATATCAACTGAAATAGCTTGAAGAATATGTATATTTTAGACATTGTCCGTCGTAAATAATGCTGATAAATCTTTTTTTTTTTACTTTCTAAATATGATAAAAAGAACATAAATGTATTTTCACAAATATGTACATATTACATACTTACATACCTAAATGATCTAATAAATGTACATATTTATAATTGAATGAAATACTTAAGTATATTATATGTATACATTGTATTTATATTACAATATAAATTCAGTTTTCATATTGTGTTATCATTTTATACCTTTATTTCAAGGATCATACATACTTTATTTCCGGAATGTTAATCATCTCACACAATCTATCTGAAGATTACATTAAGAGGTTATTAGTTTTATTTCAGTCAAATATTCTGAAAACTCTTCACAGGGGAATATGCCTAATTATATTTTTACAGATTCACCTACATACATATTTTATTATTATATTGTATTATTATAAATTCATACTACATTTATTTTGATATTATTTTATACCGTTTTATAACCTTAAAAGAATTAATCAGAAAACTGTTGAAATCAATTAAAAGTGATTGAATAAATTTTTGTATCTATATCTATAAGAAATATATTTTGATCTTATAATTAATTCACATGTAAAAATTAAGTTAAAAAAAGAAGAAAAAAAAAAAAGATAAAATCTCTGATATTATATTTTTTAACTTACCTAATCGTAATCAATGTTAATTTTTTTATAAAAATTCAATCAATCCTATGAGAAACACAGATTTTTATATTAGAGTTCGATATTCCTGTTAAATTTGATTTGTTTTATTTTATTTTCAGATACCATCATTTTTTATGGTAAATAAATTTATTTTAAATTTTTATATATAATTCAATTGATTTTATGTTAAAAAAGAAATCTCCTTCTTCCCATACATTTTAATCACAATTCACAATATAATAAAAATAAAGTAAAACACGACACCTCAACTCAACTGACAAAGTGACAATTCCTTCAGTTCAACTCAACTGTTTATTTTTCGAACCATAGCTCAAACATAAATACAACAAATTTACAAATGTCAAAAAAAAAATGAATTCGCTGAACAAAAAAGTCGTTAAATTTTATATCACCAACCAACTATACACCAAGTAGCATTGCCACCATCGAAAACTGGTTTAAAACCGGTTTTTACAACTGTTCAAAATACACCCAATGGTGGCACCACCATGTTGTAACTAGTATGAGTGTATTACAACCGTCAGCTGAAATTATTCTAGACTATTCTTATTATACCAAGTTGGAAAAAAATTTTTACAACTAGCGCATTACTACCTGGTGTAATTTGGCTGTATGATAACTGATTTTAAAAACTGCATTAACGGTAATTAGTAGTTTTATAAAAAAACATAAGCTGTGTTTTATTGGAACTGATGAAGTTACAATGGTAATATTTTTCACTTCAGGATTTTTTTTAACTCAGTTCCTTTAATCGACAATAGAGGTCATTACGAAAAATATCACTTCTTCAGTGAAGAAGTGATCAAAAATTGTATTTCATCAATTTCAGTTTACCAGCTATCTTTTTCAAGTTCAAGTAGATAATTTTTTGACATGTTTTTTTTTGACACTTAAAGTGAGCCAATTTTCAAGAAGAAGATAAGTAAACTGAACTAAACTTATGCACATATCACTTTCCTCAGTTCCAATAAAACACGGCAAATATAATTTACATGTTAGCACAAGCACTGTACTGTAAACCGATAATTATAACGGAAATCATTGTAGTAGGACACGAGCAATGACATAATATAAACTGGACACAACAACTTTCTGTTTCATGTGGGCCAAAATAATAGCTACTATACTTTATCCACTAATTATAATTATTATTTTCACCACAGCGCTTATGGACATATTTTGTCTTGTTTCTTCTTTGAGTAATTACATAAATGTGTTTCTGATTTTCATCACCAGCACTTTTATCCAGCGTCTCATTGCACATATAATAGATTGGGGTATGGTATGAGTAGCTTAGTTTACCACTATTAAAAGTATTAAGTGTAATGACACTGTATAAAGTATAGATAGAACTTCTCCATTAAACTCCATACTGTAAGATGATAAAGATAGAGAGAAGTTCTATCCAATGATCAGTACATGTCTACGTCTACATGATATCAGATATCATTGGACACGAATTATATAAAACAAACTTTGAATGATGAGTTTGTTCATTAAAAACAGGATTTAAAAATAACAAAACTACATATTCATTAACCAATTAGGGAAAAAAATGCAATTAAATATTTTCTTGTAAATATACATACTGTAAATTTATTAGTTAACAAGAAATATGACATTTTTTTTTTCTTTCTTCAAATAAATTAATTTGATTTAAATATATTTAATTTTACACAATATATAACTAAATGATTTTTAAGGAAAAAAATGCGTGATGAGAGTTTACAAATGTAAATGCATTAGTTTCAATTTAACATAACTTAATTAAACCTTGTAGACAAAAAAAAAAAAAAATTTCGAAGAAAAAAAATTATAATCTACTAAAAATATAATGTAAAAAATTATCAAGAAAAATAATACAATTTAGATTCAATTTTTTCTTGTTGCAGATCTTGTTCTTATATTTGATGGAATTTTATTACTTCTTAAATTTTTTTTAGATGTTGAAGCTGATTTTATTGTTGATTTTTTTTCAATTTCAGTTGATTGTTGTTTTAGAGTTTCTTTATCTTTTTTTGTATTCTTTGTTGTTTTCGTTGTTGATTTTGTAACTGATGGTGTTTTTGTTGTTGTTGTTGTTGTTGATTTTTTTGCCGTTGACAATTTTTTTTCCATTTCAATTATTTTTTTATTATTTTTAATTTTTCCACTTTCTGAATTATTTTCATTTAGAATTTGTTGTTGATTTTTATTTGAATCTGTAATAACAATTGATGGATTCTTTGATAAATCATCATTATTATTTCTAATTTTTATAATACTACTGTTATCTGTAACAAAATTATTAATTTTTGATGTTATATCAACAGTATTATTATTTGTTTTATTAAAATCTAATTTTCTTTTAATTGATGTATCAACTACATTATCAATTATTTGACATTCCTTTGAATCATATTTTTTATTATTTATTTTTGATAAAATTCTAACTAAAGGATATTTACTTTTTTTAATTCTTGTTTCAGCACTTGCTGTTAAAACTGTTGTATTTGATTTAGGTTTCTGTAAAATATAAAATATATGTTAGATAATTGAAAAATAAAACATCACATAGTACATTTTATATTCATCATGTAAAATAACGGATAAAAAAGTATATTCGATCATTAACATTTTTGTTTAATTACCACAGCTTACTAGTAAACACTACTTGCACATTAGGTGGTTAAACTTGGTATAATAAGAATCAACTAAATAATTTTAGCTTCATGGTTGTAATATTTTCACACTCTCGTTACAACTGGTCGTGCCCACCTTCAGATGTAATTTGAGCATTTGTAAAAACAGGTTTTACGTCGGTTGTTACAACCACCTAATGTATACATGCTCAAAGAGTTTACCTATAAATACCTAACACTTTCTACCATACATATTTACCTCAAATATTTTTTTAGCAGTTCGTAATCTAGTTAGAACTTTCTGATTTGTATTCTATTTAAAAAAAATAAATAAATAATAGATTTAATAAAGTTCAGACTAGAGAATGATTTTTTCTCTTTTCTTTAATAAATTACCTGAGCAGTTGGTGACGGTGGGATTTCATTAGATGAATTTGACTACAATAAAAGAAGAAGAAAAAAAAAACATCTCAATATCTACATATATATTCGCATATTTATGTACCGTTAAAATACATACATATTAAAATTTTATTTTTTACTGGATGCTATTATGAATATCATAATTAATTGATGTTTGTTTGCTGATAGTTGATTGCTGATTGTTTGTGAAAATGTATGTATTAATATTATATTATAAAGTATTAATAAAACTTTCTATTATAAACTATTAAAAAATAAATAAATAAAATTAATATAAATAATTTTTCATAAGGACAGAAACTTTTTTTTTTCTAATCTTTTTTTAATTTCTCTACAATCAATCAGCTTTGTTCTATATTCCGTACGGTACGAAAGTGAAACCGAAATTCAATAAAAAAAAATATATTTGTACTTGTACTGTACAATGGATGATCGAAATCGTTTTATTAAATTTACTTCAAGAAATGAACAACGTTATGTAACTTTCCTCTCATTTTCAACAAAATTTGAAATTTAACTGAAAAATTGATGTCAAAATGAAAATTACTTCACAATAAGCAATTATTTTTCGATCTCGGTTGTCTTACGTAATACATACATACAGATACATAAAACATTTTTTCGTCGAAATTCGATCGATCGAATTATGATATTCATAATAAATTCATGTTAAATTTGCTCTTACGTAAGAATGTACATACCGTATTTGTTTGCATTTCAATTCCTGATATATTCAGATTACTATCATCATCAATTGATTCACCGAATGATTGTGAACTACCCACAAAATCATTATTTTTTTTATTTTGATTATTTTCAACACTAATTATTGGTAATGATTTTCTTTTATCCGTTTGGCTTCTTAAAGTTCTTTGTGGCCTTTCTACACTTGCTGCTTTTGTTTTTTTTTGTTTTATTGAATTATTTCCAATATTTTGTTGTTGTTTTTGTGTTATTGTTGTTGTTTTAGTATTAGTAGTAAGAGTTGTTGTTGTAGGTTTTACACGTTTCCTACTTCTTTTATTTTCATTTGGTTTTTGTTGATCAATTGGTTTTGATTTTCCAGTATTTTCATCACTACTAGAATTACTACTTAATTGATTACTTTTTCTTTTTTCTGTATTCAATGATAATGATGATATTCTTGTACAAATATTTATATTTGATTCTTTTTGTTGTTTTTTCTGATATTGTTTTGTATCTTTATTTGTAACATTTATTGTATTACTTTTATCATTACTAATTGGTAATTTTTGTTGTTGTTCTACAACAACATTTTGCTTTTTCGAAGCAGTTTCTAATTTAGCCTCAATACGAATTTTTGGTGGTCGTGTTGGACCAGTTTCGTCATCACTACTTTTACTACAAAGCATATTTAATGATTTTCTTAAATATCTTAAATCACTTCTATTATCTTTTCCGTATGTTGTTGGTATTATTTCAAATGTATCTCTGGATCTTGGTGTTGCCGGTGTTACTGGTGTTTCTTGAACTGCTACAGATGTTGTTGCTGTTGATTGTTCCGTTGTTGACGTACCTTGTACTTCTGTGGTTGTTTCTGTTTCTGTTGTTGGCGGTGGTGCTTCCGGTGTTGTTGTTGGCGGAGGTGCTTCCGGTGTTGTTGTTGGCGGCGGTGCTTCCGGTGTTGCCGTCGAATTTACATCATCACTTGGTTTTTCAGCAATATTAGTGGCTGATACTGTTTCATTTTGGTTTTTATTGGTTTCATCAGTTGTTTCTGTTTTTGTTTGATTTTCACTATTTTCACCATCATTATTAGAATTATGTTCCTGAAAAGTTTTATTATCATTTTTAAAATAATTTTACTCTATTTTTATTTTTTTTACTATCGAAAACTAAAAAAAAAATATATATGTATATATATAAAACAGAAAAAAAACAAAAACAAAAACAACAAAAAAAAAACCAAATAGATGTTAATAAACAAATTCCTAAAACAAAATTAAATCTAATTTAACAGAAATTTTCTTAGTTTCCTTCCTGAATTGAAACAGACCAATATATTAATACATATTTAAAATTTTGAAACATAAAAATACATAAAACATTTAAAAACTAATAAATTTTATCCACTACCTACTTTATTTTAATTAGGGTTAAAAACAAACATGAAAAGAAAAAATAGCAGAAAAACCTAAATTAATGATGATAGTTTAAGAAAACCAATAAAGTTTATATGATGTCCTATTATATATTCATTTAAAATGAGATAAAAAGAAATTATTATTTTAGATTTTAGAACCCTTAGAACGTTTCAACACATTTTTATAAACATATTATAATACAACTATGTGAGTATTTTTAATTAAACAGAAATTTAAATATTCCTAAATTGCCAAGGTTTCATTCTAATTTTGCGCAAACACCTTTTTTTAAAAATGAATAAAAATAAAAATATTCAATTTTCTTATTTGTGCATTAAACAAGGATACTAGTTTGATGATTTTTCTTTACACACACCGAACAAAAAAAAAAACAACAAAAGCAATTAAAATAATTTTTAGTAAAACCAAAAAAAAAAGAACATATTCACTTGTTAAAAATAATTTTAATTTGTCATATTATTAAAAAAAAAAAACCATATAATATTTAAAATAAAAATTATAAAATATTTTTTTAAAAAAAAAAATTTGCACTCTTCATTGCTTTTTAAATATGTAGGTATGTATTAAAAATTTCGACAGCAATTTACAATTTTAAATTTCACTGTTATATACATAATATGTATAACATTGTAGAACTTCTTTGCAGCCTATTAAACTATATATAACCTTCTCTATTTTTTATACCATATTTTCTTCATAAAATTTATTTTATACCTTAAGTCCAGGTTTCAAATTTTCCTATTCGTTTTACACACATTTTGTGAAGAAATGATGAAGTCAAATAATAAAAATGTTATATGAAATTTAAAAATTCTTATAAATTAAATTATTACAGAAAGCAAAATTTTTAAAAACACAAAAAGAAAATGAAAAACTAATAATTGAACAAATAATTGAACAAAAAATAATAATAATAAAAAAATATATATGTATATATATTTCAAACCTTAAAATTCAAACTAAATTAAAAACCTAATTTAAAATTTAAAATTAAATTTTTAAACTGAAATCCTCTTGAAAACAATGTAATTTACCTCATCTGAACCACCAATTTCAACATTTTTCATACTTTGTCTATTCTCTTCATATAATCCGTCTAGCATGTCTTTAAAATTTACAATATTTTTTGAAATAGTTGGATCAACGTCATGCTGAGTTTTTATTTAAAAAAGAAAAATATTTAAATTAAATTATCATTTTTTTATAGTTTAAAACAAAGAAAACTTTCTAAAAAAAATACATATATTATTTCTAAAAATGTAATTTAATTAATTTCTTTCAAATGAAAGACAAATTATAACATATCATAAATATTAATCAATTATTACAAACCTGTATAATTTTTTCACAACATATTTTTAAATCATTTTGTAATGATGAATCATCAGTTGCAGAAATTTTTAAACGAATCAATTCTTTTGATAAAATACGTAATAATTCACGATTTGCAATATTATTTTGTATTTCTTGCATAAATGATAATGCAATTGTATTATGAATATTTAATCCAGGTGTACAAAATTTTGGTTCTGTTGCATCAATTATAAATTTTAAAACATTTTCTGGTTTTATTTCACGTAATGGACTATCATATGTTGCAGTTAATATTGAATGTACTGTTGGTAATAAACATGGTTGAAAATGTTCTTGTTTTTTTAGTTTTATTATAGTTTCAAAGAATACACCAAGTATTTGATTTATTTCCATATCTAAAAAATAATAATAATAATAATAAGTTATTGAAAATAAATTCAAAAAAAAAAAAAATTATTGTTTACCTGTTGCTGGATTAAAATATTTTATTAATAATTTTTCAAAAATACAATCATTTTTTATATGATCATGAAGAATTAAACGACAAAATCCTTTTACAACTGAATTTACTAAACTTAAATCATCGCATGAATCTAAGAAATGTGTCAGCATACTCATTACACCAATATTATGATTACCTAAAATTTGGAGAGAGCAAATAAATAGAAATGAAATAAAAAATAAAAAAAGAATGAATAAATAATAATGTTTACTATGTGCTGTGGATGAAGGAGTCTCCTCTTCTAAATCTAAGAATTCCAATGTATTATACAATTGACGATTAGGTTTTCGAACAGGTGTATTTGTACTCTTATTTTCAATTTCAAAATTTGCCAAACCATATCTATAAATTGAAATTTTTTTTTTTTTTTTTTTTTTTTTTATAAAATCAAAATATGTATATTCAAACATTAGACATATTTTATTATCTGTTATTTTACCTATCAATTAATTCAAATAAGCAGTCAGTTGCAGTCTTCCAAATTGCTGAACTGCTTGTTTTGAAAAATTGTGCATGTAATTCATGAAAAACATCCTTTGATACTGGTTCATAAAGCAAACTATATGATGTACCACATTTTATTGCCCAACCACGAATTGTAATTGATTTTGATTCTATGTAACGACGTATGAAATCCTAATTTAAAAAAATAATAATAATTATTATTAAAAAAAAAATGTATAAATTAGGTATATAAATATTTTCTATTTATTTCTATATTTATTAAAATTATACTTACTTGATACAACCTACTAACATTCGGTGATAATGAATTAACTCTTGGTGATGCAATCATATAGAATGTTATTTTCAAACATTTTATTATAATTTCATTTGTGACCTTTTTAATATGCCGAAGTTCTTTCTGTAATTTAAAAAAAAAATAAATAAATTAATAAATAAAAATACAAAATAATGAAAAATAGAAACAACATACCAAAATTTTAAATGAATTTTCTGATGTTGTTGCAGTTGAAATTATTTTTTCAGATATTACTCTCAAAAATCTATTATATTCTTCTCGAATATTATTTAATTCATCAGTTATCTTTTCAGCTTTTATGTATTCTTTATTTTCAACGAATGTTGCTTCTTGTTCTTTCAATTCTAGAATTTTCAATTTCAATGATGAATATTTTAATTTCATACTTGAATCTTGTTCATCTTCTAAAAACTCATCAATAAAAATTCGATCTGATGATAAATCATTTAATTTTGAATCTTTTGTATCCAATAAATCATTTATTATATCAACGAAAAACTAAAGAAAATAATAATAAAGAAAGAAAAAAAAAATATAAAAACATAAGAATTAAATAATTTAAATAATTTTTTTCAAATAATTCTTCAACAAGAATTTAAAAATAAATAAAATAGAATAAATATTATAATATAAAAACAAACAGACACAAACAATAATAATAATAATAATAATAATAATACATACATAATAAATAAAATTAAAAATAAATATGTTACAATGTTTTTGTTTACCTGTAATCGTTTTTCTTGATTTTCTATTAAATTTTCTACACATCTTATTAATATTTCAATTACACGTTCATTTAATTCATAATCTCTAAATAATATTTCTATTAAATTTTGAAGTTTTCCTCTACCAACTTCATCACCTAAATCAAACATATAAAGTATTTCAATAAGAGTTAATAAAATATACTCTTGTTCTAATTTTTCCCATTTATCTAAATTTGTTTTACATGTTTGACAATAACTGCAAGTAGAAAAATAATTAATTTAATATTTGAATAAGAATAAAATTTTAATATAAAAAAAAGAAGAAAAAAATAAAATTGAATTTGTATTACTTTTCAATGTATGCACAAAATACACTTAATTCTGGTATAACATCGTCAATTTCATCCTTATCTTGAAAAAATTCAATTAATGTTAACCAATATAATGTCGTTTCAACAGATAAGCTTGTCATTTGTATACATTTCTCAAATTCACCTTCTTTTTCTAATTGTAAATTTATAAGTAATTCATCAATGCTTCGTTTACTAGAAAATAAAAAGGAAAAAAATATGAAATTATTTATCAAAATAGAATTTTCTTGATTTTTTTTTAAAATTAATACTTACTTAAACATTACAAGTAAAGCTGATTTTGCAACCTTTCTAAAACGCTCAATTTCATCTTCACTTGAATCTAATTTTAATGCTGATATGAGTGATATAAAATTTTTATTATAAGATTCAAGCCATTGGGGAAGCAATATAGTAGTTACAACCTAAAATTATATTATTTTTAGAAACAAAAACAAAAAATATATAAAGAGTATTTATTTAATTACTTTGCGAACTGTTTCACAGCGATCATTTAAACCTTGTTCTAAAAACTTAAGTCTTTGAGATACTTTATATGCTTTAACGGGATAACTGCTCATATATAAATATGTATGACGACGAACTTTATCATCAACATCCCATAGACGTTCGATAATATGTGGTAATGTGTTATAATTTCGGCCAATTGCTGTTATAACTGCTTGACGAACACGTGATGATGGATCACAACTTAAATGAAATTGATATGCTTTAACAACAGTATCATCTGGATTATCCGGTACTTGTAAACGTTGTAATGCTAATATAGCTTGTAAACGTACATTTGGATTTATATCACGTAATCTTTCAAGCATATATGACATAATTCGATCACAAATGCTATCCTCTAATGATGCTTCATGACCCAATGCATTTAACATCATATTAACGAATTGACACAGACGATATCTAACAGTTGGATTAAAACTAACTGTCTAAAAAATTAAATTGAAAAAAAAGGAAAGAAAAATTAGTTAGCAGTAAAACTAAAAAATAATAATTAAAAGAAACAAACACTTGTGAAAATTGCCAAAAAGAAAAGATCGATTTAATCATTTTCTATTTACTTACCGATAATACCCAATCAAATGTCGACACAAGAACTGGGTGTGCCTCTTCTGAAACAAATGATGCTGGAAAATTTGCACAAAAAGATAATGTTGTATTTGCATAGCTATTCTTTTCATCTGCTTCCATTGCTGATTTAACCATTGTTATAAACTTTTCCATAAAAGTTTCATGATCCATCTGCAAATTTTGAAAAAAGTATTTATCAACAAATAAATAAAATACTCAAAAGAAAAATGTAAAGAAATTCTTTTTTTTCGTATGAATTATATATTTACCTTTTTATATATAGCTTGCAAATCTCTCATATATTTTTTATGAAGTCTATCATTTTGTTGAACTAAAGACATTAAACAATACATTGGATCATTTATTGTTGAATTATTCGAATTTCTTGAAGTATTCGGATTATTTGAAGTATTCGAATTTCTTGAAGTATTCGGATTATTTGAAGTATTCGCATTATTTGAAGTACTTGGATTATTTGAAGTACTTGGATTGTTTGAATCCTCAGGACTGATTAAATTTTTCGAATTATCAGTATCATTTTTTTCATCTGTATTCAATGGAATAATTTTATTTGTTTTAATTTGTTCCAATGGCTTATCATTTGTCTTATTTTCTTTATCTACACTCATAGGAACTTTCCTTCTTCTTGTTCTTGGCATTTTTTTTTAACTATTATTAATAACAAACCAAAAATATATAAATGACGTCAAAATTGTCGTATAGAAAGCTGAAAAAAGAAAAAAACCAAAAAAACAGTATATATTTGTATAAAATAATTTTACAAATACAAAAAATTTCTTCTTCAAATTAATATTGTAGGCATATATTTTAAATCATAAATAATTAGCACTTTTATTTCGTATATCTATATTCTAATTTTATCAAATATTATGGGAAAAAAAGTTTAGATACCTACATACATACATAAATGAATGAAGCATTGAAGCCGACATAGACGAAAATTGGAAATATTTGTAGTATCGCTATTCTGAGACATAAATTTATATTAAGAAGTATTTAATGGCTACTATAGGACATGAAAAAATAAAAAGAATCGGTCGAATTTCTTAAAAATTATAAATTCACAAAAATATGTAAGTACATTGAAACAAATTTATAAATAGCCATGTTTGTAAAAAATTAATAAAAAAAGTTAAATACTATTTATATGAACGGATATATCAATATTTATAAGGTTCTTTATCAAATTCTAAATTTTTAATTTCTATTTAAAAGAAAATTTTTTTTTTTTTTTTTTAAAAACAAACCTTTCCAACTTACCACTTACAAGAGGTATCAAATTCAAAAATATAAATACACAATGGTGGAGCGACTGCAAAATAAAACATGTAATTAAAAGCAAATCTAATATTTTAATTGCTAATTGTTTTAATTATAAAAATAGTTTTAAAAAATAAAAATTTACCTATGTATATATTATATTAGTTTATTATTTTTTCTTGATATAATGTTAAATTCAAAAATATACGCTTGTTGAAAAATGACGCTCCTAACTCTTTCTCTTCTTTGATTTGTATTGTATTATTTTTTATACTAGATTAGTTTGACATTTGAATTACTTCATAGAAAAAAATATTTTTCCGTTGTTGTAGGAAATTTAAATTTAGACGCTAGGGATGATACAATACATTGTATGCAATAGTATCGATTCTACTCACACACAAAACAAATTGAAAGTTGTAATATTTCACATTTTTTTCTTAAATATCATTTGTAAAAAACAAAACAAATTTTTCACATATAATGAAAGTATTGTTTCTTCTATAGCACAATTAAAATTTAATTTTTTTGTAATTTTCTGGGTATTAAAAATTTAAGCAATCATATTTACTGAAATTTTAAAATCGATTCATTTCATTTTATACATAATTGCTGTGTTTTTCGGAACTGAGAAAGTGAGAATTCTGAGATTTCTCTCTTCCTCGCTCGATTAAGAGATTCTTTTGCATTGTACGTGTTTATA
Source organism: Bombylius major (assembly GCA_932526495.1). Taxonomy (NCBI): domain Eukaryota; kingdom Metazoa; phylum Arthropoda; class Insecta; order Diptera; family Bombyliidae; genus Bombylius; species Bombylius major. Next base: position 39,131,905 of record OW052046.1, read on the forward strand.
TGTAAACTACTTTTAATACGAATTTTGGTTTACTCCCAATTTTTTGTGCTATAAACTTGCTTATTCGGATTTTGGCTTAAGCCTAATTATTTAAGTTTAATCCAATAATATCATATATACCTGGATAGAACTTTTCTAATAAACACCATACTGTAAAAATGGGACAAAATTTATATTGTTGTTTCACTATTAGGGAATCCGCCATGTCTCAATGGACGAAGATTAATTTAAACATTTGATATTTTTAATAGATAGATGGAGGCACAATTTTCATTTCAAGTAAATTCAAACTAACTGGATTTGAATTAAAGTTAAATTTAAATTTGATAAAAATAAAATTGTCCTTAAATAAATCAGTAACTTACTTGTTAACACAAGTAATATTTCAATGGGGGATTTTCTAACGTTTTAAAATTTGAATATATTCAAATTTGACAATCAATGAGTGAAAGTGAGATGGGTAATTAAATGAACGAAAATAATGCATAAACATATATGTATGTCTCACTCTTAGGGAATTAACGAAATTTGTTTTGAGCCCACATGAAACAAGAAGTTGCACAGTCCATATAATATATATAAAGTCATTGGATTAAACCCAAATAAATTGGGCTTAAGCCAAAATCCGAATTATCGAGTTTATACCACAAAAAATTGGAAGTAAACCAAAATCCGTATTAAAAGCGAATTACGCACAAACCTGTACAATGATGGGTTTTACATTTGTCTTCCCCACGACCATACACAGATTAGCATTTCGTCATAGAGATGTCAAAAGTTTTAAAAAAACATCGATTGTTCAACATCGAATATTTTAATTTTAAAAACATCGTTATTCGATTAATTGTTAATAATACCATCGATAATAGATTTGTTTTACTTTTTTGCTTGGAAGTAAAATATTTAAACATTTTCAAACAAAATTATCATTATATAAGCAGCTGTAGTTCCATTCAATACAAAATAAATTGTTTTATTTCATACAATATAATAATTAAAATCAAAAAATAAAAAAGACATAAATAAAATAAATGGTACAATTCATATATGAAGCAAATTTAAATAACTGAAAATGTAAAACAGAATCAGAAAACAAAACAATTTACCAGGTATAAACAATATTTATAAATATTAAAATGTTATTTCAAACTCTATACCCCTCAAATCATATTGAGAGATAAGAATTCGAATTGCATTACTTGTAATTGTAGCAAGTACTCAACATCACTTTACAATTAAGAAAGAGATGAGAATATAATTAATACAAATTATAAATGTGTCTTATGATTATACCTGGTGTACCACACATAGACCATAGGGATGTCTAAATTTTGTTTCACCTTCACCTACCTATGCTGAAGTACTGAATTTAATGAAAATAATTATGGTGTGATAGGTGATGCCCAACTGTTCCTTAATTAATTTTAGTACAAATTACTAAAAACAAAACCAAAATAGCAAAAATCATTTTGATCGATTATCGAAGAAAAAATAATCGATTATTAGAGAATTTAAGATAATCGATGTTGTCTAACAAATATGGAATAACGCGATAATCGATTTTTATTTGACATCCCTATTTCGAATTTCATTCAATTCGAATATGTGGGAATGGAACTGGAATGGAATACGTATTTGAAATTTTTTGAATTTTTATTTAATTTTAATGTGTACAAATCAGTTGGAACATTTCAAAAATTTTTTTTTTTAAATTTTCAAAAGCTATTAACTGGGCAAGATATTTCGTCTTCCAATCCAATTAATATTCACATAACTTTATAATATAATTTGTATTTTTATCAAACATTTGAGGGAAAAATAACAGTATGTCAAATGATCGTCAATTGACGATATTCAGCCTAAGACTAAGACGTTGTATTGCTGAATTTCGTCAATTGACGATCATCTGACGTTTTCAAAGTCGCAGGAACTAAAAGCATACCTTTTTAATCTGTAAAAAACAGAAAGTGATTAATAAATATGTATAATGAAAATTTCACAACCTAAAGTGAAACTGCGTACATCATAGTAATAGTGAACAATAAGCCATTGGTTAAATATTTACCAAACTTGTCTAAATATAAAGGCTTTTGACCCTTATATCTAAATATTGTATCATGTAATGCATTGGATATATTCAAAACAAATATTAACTGTTTGTAAATTCTACATAGACCTTCATGTTTTAAAATAAAAGCAAAAATTAGATTCATGGATACACAGTTGTAAAATTTAATTTCAATGTTCATATTAAAAAAATTATATAAAAAATTAGATTTATTTCTGACTTTATTATAAGAGAGCACAAATGAAAAAATTTTTATTCATGATAAAAATGTATTTTCTAAAAATATTATTTTAACTTTTTTACTTAAGGTTTAATAATATATTTTTCTATAAATTATACACCTCCACATTATTTTTGTACCATATTTGATTTCTTTTTGTTTCAACACTAACTCGATTGATATTAATTAATATTATCAAAAATCATATCTTTAAAAAAAGGTATATAATACAGTATTTTTAAAAAAATGACAATAATTTTAGTTTTTAAAAATCAAATTTTCACATTAATTAAAAACACTGAAACATCTGAGGTTTATAAATAAGTATACATATGCATAATATATGTACTAAAATTGTAAAATACACGAACACATAATATTTATGTATATTTTAATTAATAAAATTTGACTTTTGTATAGTATAAAAAAATATTTCTTATAATTTAAAATTTTTTTTTTCCATCTTCTTTAGTCAAATCCTAATTTCTAAGTCAAGTTCAATTTGTTACACGGTCGAAATGTAGAAAAAAAAATGGAATCTTCACATCAATCAAGCTCAACAAAATAAACTACTTTTATTCGGTTGATGCCATAGCTCTAGCCTGAGCTCTTACACGTTTTTCATATTCTAAACGATTTTGACAATAAATTGTATATGCTTCTGCTTGAGCTGGATCATTTACATTTGGTTCATTAAGTAAATCTTGTATACCCAAAAGAATTTGCTTGATTGTTATTGCTGGACGCCAATCTTTTTCTTCATCAAGTAATGAAAGACATACTGTACCAGATGGATATACATTTGGATGGAACAAAGGTGGTTCAAATTTACATTTTGGTGGACTAGTGGGATAATCATCTTTAAAAATCATCCTTAATTTATAAAGTCCACCTTCCCAAGGTGTACTTTTTTTACCAGGTATAGCGCATTCCCAAACCATTAAATTAACCGTATTATCAGGATTTTTTGCTGGCCTAGCTACAAAACCAAATGGATGATCCCTACGCCATGCTTTTCTTTCTTCGCCTAAACGTTGTTGTGCTATTCCAGACATGATGATTCTGATAAGATAAATAAAATTTATTTTTACTAGATTTGATTATTATTTATTTTACATTTATTTGTACTTTTTAAAAACACTTGTATTTCAATAATCAGTAATCACACTTTTCTTTTTGACACAAATAAAAATAAAGATGGCGTCAGTTTGAAACAGTGCTGTCGAGTCGAATCGTTATTCGTTAATCGTTATATGAACAAATTGATGCGTCTGGGCCAAAATAGAAGAGTACTAATGCGCTAGTTGTAACAATTTTTTTTCTACTTGTTATAATAAGAATAGTCTAAAATAATTTTAGCTGACGGTTGTAATACACTCATACTCGTTACAACTTGGTCGTGCCACCATAAGGTGTTTTTCAGCAGTTGTAAAAACCGGTTATAAACTCGTTTGCGATGGTGGCACTGCTACCTAGTCTATTTTTAGCCTATAGACATACATTCGTCATTCTTAGACCACTTGTGATAGCCACATAGATGAAGTGGTTTGCTAAAGAGCTATATGGAAGAAATTTTTGTTGTATTTGTATATCATTGGAACTAAGGAATTCTAATTGTAAGATTTTTCACTTCCTCATATGATAAAAGCGTTTTTGTCGCACTCTCTATACGATAATAAAGATTATTACGACATATTATATCACTTGTTCAGTAAGCAAATTTTTGTGTTATATTGGAACTGAGGAAGTGATATATGCTCACATCAATTTAGCTCATCTCAATTAGGTTTTTTTTTTGAAAATAGGTTCACTTTAAGTGTCCAAAAAAACATGTTAGAAAATTAAATTGCGTAATTGAACAAATTTCACTGAAAAACATCGACATTACGAAACAAATTGAGGAGAAATATAAAATACAAATTACAAAACACGTTATAACCACAAACTTTAATTCAATATGATACATACTTTCCTACCAAAACAGCTAGTAAACTGATACTGAGCAAAAAGTCTATAAAATTTTGGCTCAAAGTGAGATTCTTTTTGAAACCTCTATTGTCGAATAGAGAAAATGAGTGTCAAAAAAACGTGTTTGAATAGAAAGGAGGTGAGAAATCTCAGATATCTCATTTTCTCAGTTCCAATAAAACACAGCCTGTTAACATCAGGACACTGAATTGAAGAATGAACCGAATACGAAATACAACTGTCAAGTGTCAATATGCCTGTTTCGTTTTTAATACGGATTTTGGTTTACTCCCAATTTTATGTGGTATAAACTCGATAATTCGGATTTTGGCTTTAGCCCAAATTATTTGGGTTTAATCTTTAATCCCAATTTTTTTATATGCATGTGTGAGCCTGTGAGGTAAAATGCAATATGGCGGATTCTAATTTTCATGGTGATTGGTGAAAGTGAAGCTGTCATGTTCTTCTTCTTTTTTTTTATGTGAAAAAAGAAGAATATGTATGCTATAAGTGTATAAAAGTATCAACGTCTGCATGTATTATTTTATTCCCAATTTACAGTTTATAGCGTACTCCCAATTTAATCCAAAATGCGGATTATTTTTTCGCCGTATAAACTGTTAAAATTAAATACTAACTAAATGTAAATTCGGTTCAGTTCAGCTATTATGTATTTTGTTTGGAATTTGGATTTCACATGTGCAAAGTTGCTAAAGTTGATTAAAGAACATTGAAATTTAATAAGGTAATAGATTCTAATATTTAATTCATTATGTCGACAAAAATAGAAAATTCTAAAGGTTTACCTGAGCATAAATCATGGAAAATAATTAATCAAGAGCGAAAACTTCTAAAAAAGAAACGTAAACAAGAGAGAATACTTAAAGAACTTGAAAAGGCAAAAAAATTGGATGATGAATTATCAAATGTCTCAAATTTGCAGAACAATATTAATGAAAATGAAAGAAATTTAGAAATTCAAAGTAATCAAGATTATTCAACAATTAGCATTGCAGTACCAGGATCAATTTTAGATAATGCTCAATCACAGGAACTTAGAACATATTTAGCAGGTCAAATAGCTAGAGCAGCATGTATATTTAGAGTTGATGAAATTATTGTATTTGATGATGGTTCAACATCTACACAATCAAGAGGTACAAAAACTTATGTAGAATCATCAGATTCGGAAACACCAACAAAAACTATATCACATAGCTGTCTTCAATTAGCAAGAATTTTACAATTTCTTGAATGTCCACAATATTTAAGGAAATTTTTCTTTCCATTACATAATGATTTAAAATATAGTGGACTTTTAAATCCATTAGATGCACCACATCATTTACGTCAACAAAATACATTTATGTATCGTGAAGGTATTGTAACTGAAAAAAAAGTTAAAGATGAAAAAGGTAGTTTTGTTAATATTGGTTTATTAAATGATATTTTGGTTGATAAATCAATTGTACCTGGATTAAGAGTTACTGTACGTATTGATAATTTTAATGAACAACAACAAAAAAATATGAAAAAAATGAAAGGAATTATTGTACCACCAAATGAACCACGTATTAAAACTGGTATTTATTGGGGTTATACAGTACGTATTGCACAATCATTATCAGAAATATTTACAAAATGTCCATTTACAAAAAATGGTTATGATTTAACAATTGGTACATCTGATAAAGGTACATCAATAAATGAAATTCATAATGAATCATTAAAATATAAAAATGCATTAATTGTATTTGGAGGTTTAAAAGGTATAGAATGTGCGTTAGAAAATGATGATAAATTAAATATTGATAATCCAAAATTATTATTTGATAATTATTTAAATGTTGTACCATTACAAGGATCACGTACAATACGTACCGAAGAAGCATTATTAATTACATTATCAATATTACAAGATAAATTAAAATCAAAATTTAATAATATAAATATGAATTTTGGTGATGATAAAAATTTATTACCACAAAGTGAAGATACAGGTAAAAAACAATATCGTAAAATTAATGCTAAAAATCAAATAAATGATAATGATTTAAGTCGTTTCGATTAGATTTTTATTTTAAATTAGAATTACATATTAATCAAAAAAAAAGAAGAAAAAAAAAACCAGTTAAATTATAATTCAGTTCATTTATTTCAATTTCAATAAATTTTAAATTACATAATGTACATATATGCATTATTCATATTTACAATTTTCTAAAAAATATAATTTATCATTTAAAAATAAAAAAAAAAAATCATTTAAAAAAGAGAAAAAAACAAAATGTTACTTCTTATTTTTGGCATATTTTGGCACAAGATTTTATATTTAAAAAAACAAAAAAAAAAATTATTTACATAAAAATTGTAATGATTTAAAATTTTAAATAATGATATGGTGTTTTTTTTTCCTGTTTTAATAAAAAAACAAATTTTTTTTTATAAATAATCGCTTTGTACATAATATTGTAAGTTTTAAAAGATAATTTTTTTTCTTATTCTGATTTATTGATTTAAAGAAGAAAAATAAAAAAAAAGAATATTATTAAAATGATAGTGTTATTATTGGAATTAAATAAAGTATAATATGAAAAATTAGATTAGTATTTGATATTAATAGAAATTTAGTACTTTTTTTTGTATTATGTATTGAATTTATACCACCACGACCAATATTGCATAATGAATTTTCACAACATGATGTACATGCATATAATTTTGTTCTTTCACCAATAACAATACATCCAGATTCACAATTTACAGAACATTTTCTTTCTAATGACCACATTTTTGGACTACTTGTTGAATTTTCTGTACTTGTTGTATATGAAAAACGTTTTATCTTGAAAATAAATAAAAATTATCATTGAAAAAAGTGTATGTAAATATAAAATCATTATTCAATTGATTGATTGGATATGTGTTAAGTATATACATAATTATTTTTAGCAATCATATGTACATTATTATATGTAATGGAATTTTTTTTTTAAAGGATTAAAAAATTCATACCATGCATACAAATTCATCAGCTTTACATTTTTTTATTAAACTTGAACCATTTGTTGATAAATCTGAACACATATCACCTTCTTCCATTGTTTCACATACATAACACCATAATTTATTTATTTTTTCAGCAGCTGCTTGTGTTTTATGAACTGTATTTGTTAAAGATTGTGCATATCCTAGAAGTATACAATATATAAACGATTCTTTTAAAATATATACATACATAACTTTTTAACTAGTAAAAAGAAAAAGTATAAAATATTTTTAAAAAAAAAAAGCTTGTTTAGGTAAACACAAACAGCATTATTATATGTATACATACATACATATTTTCTTCCTTTAAAAAAAAAAAAATTGAAATACATAAATGTATCTAATATTTACTTACCTTTGTCTAATAAAATCAAAATAGCAAATATTAATGTATTTTTTATCATTTTGGTGGTTTAATCTCTTTATTTCTTCCCTTTTTTAAATTAATTTAATATCTTATGTCTACAATAACTTTGTTTTGTTTGTACTTATTACACTTGATTAATTTTTTTTAAAAACTAAAATAAGAAGAAAAAAATAAATAAATAAATTTTGTACTAATACTGTAATACTGTTTAAATTTATTTTAAAGTTTAACTAAACTTTTTGAGAAGATCCGATAAGGTATTCATAAAAATATCTTTTTTTTTTCTTTTTAAAAAATAAAGACAATCATAATACATCATACACACCGGATGTATTAATATAGAAGAAGTCATTACACAAGCGCGTATTATTTGTGATACATATAGGATATTTTATAGATAATGTACAGGATGGCGCAAAAGTTTCTCTCCACAGGTTTTTCCAAATAAAAATAAAATAGTAAGCTTTTTAAAAAACTTAAGGTTATTTTTTTTAAACTAAACAATAATATAAATAGAAAAGTATATTTAATAATTTGTATGGAGTCCCTTACTTTCTATACATTTTAAAATTTTTACACAAATTCAACAAGTCTGCACTCGTTATAGCATCCCACTCTTCTTCGACACGGCGGATCAACTGCTCTCTATTTCTAGGTACAAGTTAACTGAGGACACTGTCTTTCAGTCGATACCACAAATTTTTAATTGGATCAAGGTCCAAAGAATTTCTTAGCCAGTCAAGCCATGAAAAAGGCTCATAAATGGATTCGATGGTAATTAAAACAGAGCTCTTGCGCCATCCTGCGTTAGTATCACATTGTCTCGTTCCTGAAACCGATTTTCATTGGATAAGAATTCTGTAAATCAAGGCAAAATTTTGTTCTATATTACTGCCTTCTTTAATGATGTGAAACATGGGTTTCCACAATTATCCGGTTGCAAACTCCTGGCTTATTTTTAGCTGTTTTCTTATTGAAAAAACCATTCAAGTCTAATTACCAATATGTTGACAAACACTATTTTGTTGAACGGATTATAAAAATAATTATTTGAATAAAAAAAATAAAAAAAAATTTAATATACCCATACAGATAATCCTGAAAATTTGTGATTGCGATGTAAGATTTAAAACGAAAAACGTGGAGCGCAAAATAATAGTAAGAAGTGTAAAAATTTTAATTTTTTTTCCTCCAAGAAATTATTCGTGTTTAAAATCAGTTTAAAAATTATCTATTTGAATTCTACGATCACTATTTATAACAATCCGCAAATACTCAAAATTTGAATGTATTATAAGAAGTCGTAAAAGAGTTTTTAAGATAGTGGAGAGAAACTTTTGCGCCGCCCTGTATATACATTCAGTATATGTACATCTGTCTGTACATAAAATAAAATCGATTATTTCATGAGATAAAGATAATAAAAAAAATGTAGATACATTGATGCCAGTTGCCACACATAAAAAGGCATGATAATAACTAGTAATTTATATTCTTGCATATGTATAAACATAAAAATTATAACAATTCTCAACCGATTACAAAGAGCTCATTAAGAAAATTCAAAAGTAATTTGTTACAAAAAACTAAATCAAATTAAATAAATTTACCTAACATATTTTCAAATAAAACAAAGGAGAAATACTCAAAATCATACAAGCTGAAAACAATTACTTTTTTTTATGAATTGAATTAAAAAAAATATATATTATGGCATATATTTAATTTACTTTGTAAATTGAATAATTAATTTGTTAAAATATATATAATGTATCACTAAAATTTTATATTATTCTAAACTTGAAATACTATTGAATTTATTCACATGAAATTGTGGAAGTGAATGAAGTTCATTGTTTTGAATATTCACTTGTAGTTTCAGATGAAACTGTGGAAGTGCTAATGCTTGAAGTACTCTGTATTGAATGTTCACTTGGAGTTTCAGGTGGATATGTGGAACTGCTAGGAGTACTTTGTATTGAACATTCACTTGGAGTTTTAGATGGATATGTGGAACTGCTATTAGTACTTTGTATTGAACATTCACTTGGAGTTTTAGTTAGAATTGTTGAAGTGCTTGTATTTCTTGGTTCTAAAAATTCACTTGAAGTTTTGGGTGGAATTGTGTAAGTGCTTGAATTACTTTGTAATGAATATTCACTTGGAGTTTCAGGTGGATATGTGGAACTGCTATTAGTACTTTGTATTGAACATTCACTTGGAGTTTTAGATAGAATTGTTGAAGTGCTTGTATTTCTTGGTTCTAAACATTCACTTGAAGTTTTGAGTGGAATTGTGTAAGTGCTTGAATTACTTTGTAATGAATATTCACTTGGAGTTTCAGGTGGATATGTGGAACTGCTATTAGTACTTTGTATTGAACATTCACTTGGAGTTTTAGATGGAATTGTTGAAGTGCTTGTACTTCTTGGTTCTAAACATTCACTTGAAGTTTTGGGTGGAATTGTGTAAGTGCTTGAATTACTTTGTAATGAATATTCACTTGGAGTTTCAGGTGGATATGAGGAACTGCTATTAGTACTTTGTATTGAACATTCACTTGGAGTTTTAGATGGAATTGTTGAAGTGCTTGATTTTCTTGGTGCTAAACATTCACTTGAAGTTTCAGATGGAATTATGTAAGTGCCGGTTGTACTTGGTATTGAATATTCACTTGGAGTTTTACGATATGGTAATAAAGTAATAAGACTAGCATATGTAGTAGGTTTTATTTTTCCTGCTATCATCATTTCAAGTTCTAAAACACTATCTTTATCTTCTTCCTCAGTTTTTTCAAAAATTACAGTTGTATTAGGTTGTTCTTGTACTATACTGGAAGTGCTCGTCGTACTTTGTATTGAACATTCACTTGGATTTCTAGATGGAATTATGTAAGTACTTGCAGTACTTTGTATTGAATATTCACTTGGAGTTTTACGATATGGTAATAAAGTAATAAGACTAGCAGTTGTAGTAGGTTTTATTTTTCCTGCTATCATCATTTCAAGTTCTAAAACACTATCCTTATCTTCATCTTCAGTTTTTTCAAAAATTTCAGTTGTATTAGGTTGTTTTTGAACTGTACTGTAAGTGTTGTTAGTACTTTGTATTGAACATTCACTTGGAGTTCTAGATGGAATTATGTAAGTTCCTGTAGTACTTGGTATTGAAAATTCACTTGCAAATTCAGATGGAATTGTAGAAGTTCTTGAAGTTCCTTGTATTGAATATTCACCTGGAGCTTTACGTGGAATTGTAGAAGTTCTTTTAGTTCTTTGTATTGAATATTTACTTGGAGTTTCAGACTGATATGTGGATGGGTTTTCAGTTTTTTGTATTGAACATTCACTTGAAGTTTCAGATGGAATTATGTAAGTGCCGGTTGTACTTGGTATTGAACATTCACTTGGAGTTTTATGATATGGTAATAAATTAATAAGACTAGCATATGTAGTAGGTTGTATTTTTCCTGCTTTCATCATTTCTAGTTCTAAAACACTATCTTTATTTTCACTTTCAGTTTTTTCTAAAATTACAGTTGCATTAGATTTTACTTTTCCTGCTCTCATCATTTCAAATTCTTAAACACTATTTACAGTGCTGTGATTCACAATTTTTGTAAATTTTGAATAAAAGATGTCAATTAATTTTCATTTACAACTTTTAGTTAAAATTTACAAAAATTTTAAGTGATTTTATAGTTAATCATAGCACTGTATATCTTCACCTTCAGTTTTTTTTAAAATTACAGTTGTATTAGATTGTACTTTACCTGCTTTCATTTCAAATTCTAAACCACTATCTTTATCTTTATCTTCAGTTTCTTTTAAATCTGCCAATTCTCGACGTATTTTACGAATAATTTCAGCTAAAGCAGATGGATGAATACCACTTTCAAGAAGTTCAATACAAGTATTGAATGTTGATTGATCTAATCCAGTATTTAAAAGTCTTGATAAGTTATACATAGTTGAATGAAATTCTGAACATTCGTTCAAACGTAGATGATTTTTCGATGAGGATTCTTTGCCATCTTTATTTTGTTGTGGAGTTTGTTCTGACATACTGTTATTTTTCCCTCAAATGTTTGATAAAAATACAAATTATATTATAAAGTTATTTTATAAAATTATATGAATATTTATTGGATTGGAACTATTGGAAGGCGAAATACATCCTTCCCAGTTAATAGCTTTCAGAAATTTGAAAAAAAAAAACTTGAAATGTCAAACAAATATTGTCAAAATTTTCCAACTGATGATTTGTACACATTAAGGTGGAGTTTCAATGCACGCGTTTGGAGCGTTGCGTTTGGTGCGTTAAATGACAACCACTTGCGCGTTTGGAGCGTTGACGGCGTTGCTGACCCAATGAAAGCGTTTGTCGCGTTGAAATATCCAATTAAGACATTAAGTTGGTATTACACTATCCAATTTTTTTTTATAAAAAAACTTCTAATTTTTTTATTTTAATATTATATAAATAAATTTATTTAAGCTAGAAAAAAATTATAATATATTATTAAAGGAATATTTTTTTTGTTTAATTTGTATTGAACATTTAATAAAAGTTTTTTTTGCTTTAGTATATTATAAATGAAACACGTTGTAAGTTTTTTTGATAGTGTATAAGACCAACTTTATATAGTGTTGTTAAATAACAAAAATTATTTTTCAGCTGTCATTGTCACTTAATATCAAAAAATAATGCCAGCAACACTGACAACGCGCATAACGCACCAAAAAGTAGAAAATTGTTCAACTTTTGGAGCGTTATGCGCGTTGTGTGCGTTGACCATTTAGTCAGCTCTCATAAGAAAAGCTTATTTCTACTAGCTGTTATTTAACGCACCAAACGCGTGCATTGAAGCTCCACCTTTAGAATTAAATAAAATTCAAAAAATTTCAAATACGTATTCTATTCTAATTTCTAATCCCATTCCTTACATATTCGAATCGAAATTAGAAATGCTAATCTGTATATCCATTAAGTGGTTATAATAACTTCCGCAAACCTGTTTACCAACCTGTTTTTACAAGCAGAATGAAGGTGGTATGACCAATAATAATTGTAACGAAAGTGTAAGTGTTATTAACTCTGTGAAGCTAAAATTATTTTAGCTAATTCTTATTATATAAAATTGGAAAAAAATTATACCAATATCAGCACAAAAAACCGGTTTAAGCACCTAGTGTGGAAATGTCATAGTACCAACTCAATTGGAGCTTAGTAATTTTATGAAATGAGATCATAATTTTACTAGTTTTTAGCGTAAAAAATAATTCGAATTAAATCCGAATTTTGGATTAAACTAGGAGTAAAGTATAAACTTTAAAATTGAGAATTGGGGTTAATATAATACATCACAGATAGCACAGGACTGATGAAGAATTGAAGAACTGATGTTGGATTGATACTCAAGTATTAAAGTATCGATACCTTTTAGTTATCAAAATTGATGTTTTTATATGGATCATGTCATGTCCGCATTTTGAGCGTTCTGATTCGTTGAATTTGAAAAAGGGGACATCGTTCATATAAAATAATCGCATTTTCATCAAAAAGGAAACGATTCTTCGATACCAATAATTGATTTAGAAGTGATTTTTGTCTGGCTGGGTAGTGGGTAGTTTTACAAATATTCTCATTTGTCAGAATATTTTACATACATATTTTTTCACAAGGAAATAATTGTGTCAGTTCAGTCAGCTGTTTTGTTATTGAAATTTCAAATAAAAAATATAATAAAAAAATAAACATCGTTTGTGTTTGTCTGACGGGTGGAAATGGGAATAGCAATGCAGCAATGTGTTCAATTATAAATTTTGAAGTTCTCAATGAAGTTTATTTTTGTTTTTAATTAAGAAAAATAAATTTATAATAAACAATTAAAAACTTTATTTTATATACGAAAAGTGAAAAAAATGTATCGTGCTTTAAATGGAATCAATTCATTGCGAAAACTTTCTTCAACAGTAAGTTTTTAACATGAAATACATATATTTCTCTTATTATTTTTTTTATTACTTTTTGTATATTGAAAAATTTATATATGTATGTATTAAACATTCTTAAATGTAATTTGAGGCTATAAAATCATTGTCATTACGATTGATTATGTAAATTCATTGTAATCTCATTACAGATTTCTCAGTTATCCCAACAGCAATTTACTACTTGCATTCTTCCATCAACAATATTTACAACAAATGATGTAATAATATCATCATTAATTGTCAATGAAAAAGATAAATTTCTATTAAAACAAAATCTAATTAATTCAAATTATCGTAGTTTTGCAACAAAAACTGTTCAAACAGATGAAAATGTTGGATTATTGAAAAAAGTTTTGAATAAAGTTGGTTTTACAGCAAACAGTAAAACGGTAAATTATTTATTTTAAAAATTATTTAAATTTATATTTTTTTCTTTTTAATTTATAGCGATTGAAAGTAACCAGTTATTTATTGTATGAAAATGTTGCTGATAAAATTAATTATATAGAATTTTTTGATGAATTCAATTTACCAAATACATTTAATTCATGGTTTTTAGTAACTGAATTACATGTATGGATGATTTTATTAAGAGCAATGGCTGAAGGTTCAGAAAGTGGTGATGATGGTCGATTTATGAGAAATAATATCGTGGAAGCAATGTGGGCTGATGTAAATACAAGAGCTAAAAAGCTTGGTGTAAGTTGTTTTATTTTTTTTTTTTTCTCTCTCCCTTTTAAATTAATAGTTTATTACTTTAAAAAGAAATTATTTTTTTTTTTTTTAAAGGCAAATAACCCATCAGGTACAAGAGCACAAATTGAAATATTATCTGAACAATTTCAAGCAGCATTAATTGCATATGATGAAGGCATTATGTCTGATGATAAAATATTAGCTGGAGCATTATGGCGTAGATTTTTTGAACAGAATTGTAATGATTATGTTCTATTAGAGAAATTAGTAAAATATGTTAGAAAACAAATTCAAATATTAGATGCATTACATCGAAATGAATTTCTATTTAAACCAAAAATACGATGGGTACTTTTAAATGAAATATGAATATATATTTATGTATATATAAAAAAAGAAGAAATAAATAAATGAAGAATATTTTAATTATTAAATTGTTTTAAAATTTCTCAAATTCGTTTCGCTTACGACAGACAATATAATCAATCAATATATCGACTACATATATGCTCTCGAAATTTGGCGTACATTTCCTTTTACTCTACTTGAAAATCCCCTTTTAATAAAATAAATCCAAATTAAGACAAAAGGTAATCACTTGTCGTAGTTGCAGGGAAGCCAATGAGAGAGAAACCCTCACTCACTACCTCTGCAACTGTCCGGCACTTGCCAGAACAAGATTCCAAACGTTGGGGAGCTTCTCCTTCAAAGACCTTGAGGAAATATCAGAAGTTACGGTAGGAGACATTATAAGATTCCTGGATGGAACAGGATTGCTATAGTGATTTACCAGTATTGCCTAAAATTATGCGAGGTGTGGTATCAAAACGGTACTTTCAGTGCCAATTGGGTCTTCGAAAGATTTCGAAAACCGCCACGTCAACCAACCATCAAGACAAAAGGTAAATATTTTGTGTATCCAGAAAAAAGGAATTAAATAAAACAAAAATTATTTTAAGATTATTATTATTATTATTATTTTTTTTTTTTTGTATATTATTTGTGCTTAAATAATTTTAAATACGTCACAGGAAAAACAAAATCATTTTTCTTAAAAAAAATAAAAAATAAAAATTCTCAAAACGTCATGAAAAAAAATGTATATATATATATATTTATATATGTGTACATGTATGTAAATAGCTATGTGATTTTGATGCATTTTTGTTTTCTTATAAATTACAAATTCATATTTTACTTTTTTTTTTTTTAAAATTTTTTTTTTTAAATATAAATATAACACGTTATAATTTCTATAAAGAACAAAAAAACAAACAAGATAAAAAATAATTATTAAACACCCAGTCTATGTTTTCTAAAAAAATATGTATGTATATATACATATATGTATAATATATTAAAAGATATTCATTTTCATCTCTGTTTTTTTGTTTTTTTTTAAATATTTTTTTCCTATTTTGTATATAAAAAAGACTTCATATGAAAAAATATGAAAGATATTACAATAATTTCTTTTTTATTTATATGTATTTGTTTCTATTTATTTGTTTTTATGTTTTTTTCTTAGATGTTTTTTTTTTTTTAAATGTAATTTTATGTTTTATGATTTTAAATTCACATGCAAGTTTGATATACGTATAATAAATTTTTTTTTTTTTATTGTTCATTATCATTTAAAATTCTTCTTAATTAACTATGTATTCATTTTCCGTTTTTTTTTTTTTTGTTTTTATTACAAAAATAAAATAAATAAAACATTTTATTAAAATTCAAGTGATTATTGCAAAAATGATAAATTTGTATTTTGTGTTTGGCATTTTTAGTTACATTTTTTTTTTTTTTTGTTTATTATTATCATTATTATTTAATTTTCATAAAAGCACAATGAGAATTCTCCTATTTTAGAAATATGTATTTCCGTTTTTTTATTTTTTTTTTTTTTTCAAATAAAAATATGTTTTTTCTAAAAGAAAACGTTGTAGTATACTACATAAATATATATATGTATGTATGACTTTTGATATTTATTTTCTGTTGTTTTTTTAAATATTTAATATAATATACATTCATAGATATATGTATAGGTAGGTATGTATATAGTTATTTGAAGGTATGTATTTGTTTTTAGTATTAATATATATGTATAGATACATATATATATGTGTTTTTTTTTTTAAATTTTTACATAATTTTCTTAGTTTAACTTTAATTACATTTTCATTTTTTTTTTCTTTATCAATAATAAATTTTAATAATTATTTATTTTTCAATAAACATACATTTACTTTAACAAAATATATATATGTATATATAGATAATAATATAATGTATTTTCATTTATTATGTTCTTTTTTTTTTTAATTTTTTTATTAGCATTAACACACATAAATTTAATTTTATAAATTTCCCTTAATATTTTTTATTTATCAAAACAAACCAAAAAAAAAAAAAACAAAACCGTTAATTTTACATGCATTTTTTATCATCAATTTAATTTTCCATTTTCTTGCTGTACAATATTTTCATATTCTTAATTAACATACCTACAAATATATATTTTTTATTTTTTTTTTTATTTATTATCATTTTATTTTAAAATAATAATTAAAAAAATAAATTATTATTACAAAATACCTGGTGCAGGGGTATTTTATGAATAGAAAAATATTTTTTTTTCTTTTTTTAATTATTTGTTTTGTTTTTTTTTTTTTTGTTTTTTTTTTCTCAATTAATTATGAAAATTAGAAAAAAATTATTTCAATAATTTAGTCTTGATCATTTGGCATGGCCATTACTTAATACAGCTGGTAATACATTTGATTGTTGTACAGCTGCATTAATAGCATCAATTTCTTTTTTTAAAAATTTATCAACATTATTATCATTTGTTATTATTGTTGATGATGTTGTTGATGATAATTTTTCATTAATATTATTTATATTATTTAATGATACATTCATATTTCTTTTATGTAAACCATCAAATAATTTTATTTCAGCATTATTAATATCACGTATTAAATCATCTTTTAATTCAACAATACCAGTACCAATACCAGTTACTGTTTTATCAATAAATTCTTCAATATTTTTAGTTTCAATTTCAATTTTTTCTTTTAATCTATCAATTTCATTTTCATCATGTTTAATACTAATTGCTTCATCAGCTTTTATTGTTTTTAATTTTTTTTTAATATCATCATCTTCATCATCATTATCATAATTATTTATATTTATATTTTTATTCCTATCAATAATATCACAATCTATATTATATTTTATATCATTATTTATATTTTCTATTAATTTATTATTAATTTTTTTTGTTATTACATTATTATCATTATCATTTACTGTATCATCAATATTTCCATTTATATTTTTTGAAGTTGTTTTTAATGATTGTTGTTGTTCTTGTTGTTTATTCTGATTACTTTGACCTTTTATGAATTTTGGTAGAATAATGACTGTGACAAAAGCGACTAGATGAAGGCACACATACAATTTAAGGTACATTTGAATACTTGCCTATACAAATTTATAAATAAAAAAAAGAATAAAAAAAAAAAGAATAAAGTAAATAAAAATTTAATGAATATAATGAAAAATAAAGAAAAAACAACGAAAAAAAGCAAAACAAAATCTTACCCAAAATTCGAGTAATACAAATGGAAATGTTATGTAACCCATAGAAACACGTGTAGTTAAGCATGTAATAATATCATATGTGAAACGTAAAAGTTGAGTTTTTTGGAATCGATGTCTAAACATTTTTCTTGCCTATACAAAGAAAAGAAAATATGAGTTTAAAATTGAATCTAAAAGAAAACAAAACAAAAAAAAAAGAACAAAAACAAAAAAAATTAAATTAACTTACACATCGTGCAGCTTCAACAAATAATGCACCAGTTGCAAATGTTAAATAATATCCTGGATAGAAACCATGCCATAATGCACTTAAAGAAAATGTTAAAAATGTTCCGTATTTCTTTGAAACACGTTCATAAACAATAAATCTTAACCATTTATTTGTTCCAATATTCCAGCTATTTATACCGTCTCTCATATTTGTAGCAAGCTAATAAAGTATATTTATATTATATCAAAATTATAATAATTATATTAAATTAAGTTAATTATTTTATATTATAATTTTTTTCTAAATTACCTCAAATGAAAATACATTAATATTTGATAATAGATCCCATTTTGGATTACCATCTTTATCATATCCAGTAAAACCTAAACCAGAATTATTACAAATTGCATCAGCCCATAACCATGCATGATAATATTTAAAACGTACAATTGTTGTTGCCATCATAATATAACCAAATTTATAAAAAATTGTTGTATTTTTCATAAAATTATCATCTTTTAATGTTTTTATTGGATATACAGATATATATTTCATAAATATGAATGCACATATTGAACTGCCAATTATTTTTTTAACAACTGCTTTTTTTGGTGATGGTTCCAAAATAATTTCTTTTGCATTATTATTATCTAAATTTGTCTATATCGAAAACAAAAAAAAAAAAACAAAAAAAATAAATAAATAAATACTTAAATACATTTTGTAAACAAAAAAAGGATATAGTAATAAAAAATAAGCTTACATTGTTTCCATGATTTTTCAAAAGATTAGATCCTTCAATAAAATCAATATAATCTTTATAAAATACCATTGGTCCAGCCATTAATCCTTGAAAATGTAGAACATATGAAAAATATTCTAAAGCTGATGGAATTTTATTCACAGCATGATATAGTTGAGCTTTTGTTAAGTCCTATAAAAATAGTTAATTACATATAAAATTTCTAGTGTAAAAAGAAAAAATAATATATAAGTATGTACATAAAAATGAGCAATTCCATCATTACTATGAATAAGATTCGTTAGAATAATATTTAACTTTTGTAAGTTAATTTTCAATGCAATCGTTATTACATATTATTTAATTAAATTAATTGATAAAGGAAACTTTAAATTTGAAAAAATAAAAAATAATAATCCTTAAACTAAATGAAATTCCATTTCGAATTCAAAATAATCATGGAATTACTCAAGAATGTGTTTTTTTTTTTTACATACTTTTTGTTTTTTATAGTAACCATCATGAATACTGAATGCTAAACTTGTTACTTTTTGTGTTATTATCATAAGTGGTCCAGTTATATCAAGTGAATATGATCCATAATCATAAATTTGACGATGTAAATGAATACATAATAAATAACATAATGCAACCATTAATACACTTTTTTGAACAATTCTTGGATTTTGTGTTCGTATAACAATATAACAAACAGCTGGAAGTCCAGCAATATGAATTGCTTGTTTACCAAAACAAAAATATCCAAAAAATAATCCTATTATTAAACCAAATGCATGTCGTATATTAGATGATACTTTTGATGGATGCAATATAGATCGAAATAAGGAAGCCAAAAATAATGCCGATATTTGGCATATTAGAAAATTCATCTATAAATAAAAATAAAAATAAAAAAAAATTAAATTAAAAATTAAAATTAAAATTAATTAAACATTAAAAATAAAAACAAAATATAAAATTTAAATATTATGTAATTTTTTTTTTTTTTTTTTTTTTTTTTTTTTTTTTTTTTTTGTAAATAAAACTCATTTAAAAATAATTTATCTGTTGGATAATTATGTCACTAAAAATTACGTATATTTTTTCATTATTAATTTTTAATTTCATTTTACAAAAATTGATTAAGCAGAAAATTATGCATAATTGTTTAATGAATAATCATAGCTGTAATTGTTTTTTTTTCTTTTTCTTTTTTTTTTTCAATACTTAATCAAACCGTAAAAAAAAAAATATTGATAACAAAATTTATAATTCTGTTCTGTGAAAATAAGAAATAACAACATAACTTCATTTTCACACGGTGAAGCAATGAAATTTGACACATTTGACAAAAAAAAAAAAAAAAAAAAATAATAACAATAATGCAAACAAGTTATGTTGTTATTTATTGTTGTCACAGTTTTATTTATTTTATTTTAAAAACAAAAGTATTAAGTCATGATTGAAAATTATCAATTATCAAGAAACAATTATTATTTTTTTTTTTTTTTGCAAAGCAAGATAAATTATTTTTATATAGGATAATTGTATATACATATGTATGTCCCTTATTTTTCAACTTTCAGATTCAACAGACGATTTTTCCCTTCTACTCTGACCCCTCTTATTTTAAATTTTGAGTTTTTTTTCACATCCTCGAATACAAAAAATTTAGGGGGTGAGAGGTTGGTTTAGAAAAAATTTGTTTCTGCTGTACATAATAAGGGACAGTCTAATATATGTATGTAGGTATACAATTTTTTTTCAATATGATGAGTTATGTGTACATATTCGTACATATATGTATGTATGTATGAAACACTTCATTTAAATCTTATCATTTATCAGTTATTTTTCAGTAATTGAATAATAAATAAAATTTATTCAAATTTATTTGAATTTTTCAAAATATCATTATCCATTAGGATAACACGATCGAAATAAACAATGCATATCGCCCATTCCACGCGAACTGTTACATCAAACCTAACAATTTTTTTTCAGTTTTTTTTTTAAATAAATAGGGTAAATATGTTCACAAGGTATATATATATATTTCACTACTGTACAATTGTTTTTTTTTTACTAAAGCTTGTTTTAAAAAAAAATCAGGTATATATAAACATAACACCGACCTTAAGTAGGTTTTTTCGGGGGCTATTTTTGAGCTGAAATAACTATACTTTATCCAACAAATTTCTTCACTGCAGGTCTTATGGAAAAGTTCATTTTTATCCAGTGTCATTACATTTAATACTTTTAATAGTAGTACCTATACTAAGCTACTCATACCATACCCAAATCTATTATATGTGCAATGAGACGCTGGATAAAAGTACCGGTGATGAAAATCAGAAACACATTTATGTAATTACTCAAAGAAGAAACAAGACAAAATATGTCCATAAGACCTGCAGTGAAGAAATTTGTTGGATAGAGTATAGTTACCAAATGCATTTTATGACAAATAGTACATTTTTGTTTTAGCTTCACAATGTGCATTATCATAAAGAAATAAAAATAAGCTATTTAAAAAAAAATTAATTTCAGTGTTTAATTTTATAATTTTCTTGTTTTTTTATTAAATGCATTTGAGACTTTTCAGTATTGTTTTGTCCGTCATGTCATGTCCGTCATATGACCTGGTAAACATAATTTGTTATACCTTGGCTTGGGCGAGTTGGAGAAATAACAAATTTCTTCACCTAAAAATTTATCATAAAAAAGGAGTGAAGTTATATACTTTAAATAAAAATAATGTTGAATTTATGACTGTAAAAACGAGTGTCATTTCATGTCCCGTCCGTCATAGTCACTTATCGCCTTATAAAACTAAAACAAGAATTCTTGGAAAACATCTTCCTTTTCGGTTTGGCAGGTCTTTAGGTGGATCATTGGCCCTTATTCTGATAGTCGTATCACTTGTTATGTGATGTGATCTTACGTACCTATATGGTATTACCGTATTCGATTTAAGTGATAAACATCGACAAGTGGTGAATATCACAAAATCGATTATTTGTGCTATTCTGGTATTCACATAGAACTGTCATTTTATCTGTTTCAGGTGATTATTTAATCACGGAAAAAATCAAAGTGAAGATGATGAGTTTAAACAAAAGATAAGAAAAAAAAGATACATTCAGACTAAATTTTATTTCTTTTTATGATAATATAAACTTTTTTCACAAAAGCAAGAAAATTCCTAGCAGAAAACAGTTTAAAACTTTAGTAAATTTTATTTTTAAATCACACTTAAACTTTGAATAAATAAAAATATTCAAACGAATTAAACGTCAACTAACAGTGTTAACGTTTTTATTTAGAATTTCATATTATAGTATCACATGAATACTGTAATACCTCTTTTGAATTTAAGTGATACATCTCGTGATAGTGATCAAAAAGTGATACGAATAGCAGAATAGGGGCCATTATTATTTATATTTAACTGGAATACATTTGAACTATATGAAGGTAAAAAAAGAAAAAAGATTCAAATAATTTTTTTCAATGTCCCGTCCGTCATGCATGGAATGGGCGATATATACATTCTTAAGAAACAAACCTACACAACATACATATAGGTATACAGTATGGCTACATGAAAAATATTATTTCAATCTTTATTTTTAGCTTGCATATTTTTTAAAACACCAACAGAATATGTATTTCATTTAATTTTTTTATTTTTTACTTATTCGATTTTTTCTTTTCTTGATTTGATTAAAGAAAATAAAATTCAATTAAAAATAATGTGTTTTTTTTATTTTCGATATTAATAATTCTTTTATTCAAAAATCTTTTTTTCCTTCTTCCTTTTTTTTTTTGTTTTTCAAAAAGAAAGTTAAAATACATAACAATTCAATTTATTGTATAAAAAAAGGAAAAAAAAAATAAATCTGACAAAATAATGCAAAATTCAAGTCAAATTTAAATATTTCAACATTTTGACATTCGAATATTTTGAAAATACATTTTTTTTTTTTTTTTTGTAAAATGAATAGTAAACTTTATTGAATTGATTTGATATTTTTCATTTTATGTAGCCTGAATTCTTCTTTCTATAATTCAAAAAAAAAAAAAAAATAAAATCTCTGGTCAAAAACATTATTCCAGTGTATGATATCAAAAATGAACGTTTGTTTAAAATTTTTTTTTAATTGAAAAAATGTTCAAAATTCATATAAATTTCATCAACAATTGATGTTTATAATATATGTAAATAAAAAGTTAAAATTGCATGTATGACTTTTCTATAATTTGCAATCGTTAATATGTACTTATATCTAAAGAACGTTTAATAATTAAACTTTATTAAATATATGCATATTTACTTTTCGAAAGTAATTTAACTTCTACAGTCAGTCAGTAATTAAGCTATACATAATTAATTATAATTCATTTAAATTTTTAATTTAATTCTTTTTTTTTTTTTTTACAAAGGTTGAAAGGGAAACAATTTTACTATGTACATATATAAAACGCGTTGTAATCGTAAACCATTTTATATTAATTTTATGTGTAAACCGTTTTTTTTTTCGATGTTACTTAATTTTATTTAAAAGAGAAAAGTAAAAGTAAAAAAATGACTGTAAAGTTAAATAACAATTACTATATTATAAGATAGTACATTATAATGTAGGTTTATGCAATGAAAACAAAATACACATATGTTACTTATCTCTTTTAGATTAATATTAAAATACAAATTGTTTGTATCAGTAAGAAAAATTTAAGAAAAAAAAAAAAAAAAACAATAATTAATTGAAATAAGAAAGCTTTTATCATTTTCAAAAAGACAAATCAGCAAAATTAATTATATGTTTTAAATAATATTGAGAAACAGAAAGGTCGGAAAACAAAGAAATTATCGCTTATATTATATATTTTTTTAAATATTTTAATATGTAGGTACTTTTTTTTCTATTGATTTCTATTTATAGTTTCGCCAGCTAATTATAAATTCAGAGATGTTTTTTTCTTTCTTTCTTATATTTAAAAAAAAAAAATTAAATAAGCCAATAAAAGATATTGTTTTTGTTTGTTGTTTTTTATTTATTTATAGCGAAATTTTAAATTTGAAGAGGTCATCGTCACATGAAAAAAAAAAAAAACAGCAACAGAAAACTGTGAAATAATTTTTTTGATTGCTAAAGTTACTTTCATTTCTTTTTCACCAACATATATGTATGTTCAAAATTGATTTTATGAATTTTAAATTAATTCAAAATCTGTATGTGTAATTTAAAAAAAAAAAAAAATCTTTAAATATTTTATTTTAGAATAAAATGATTTGCTTGTCTAACCACTTGAAAATAAAGATTTATCGAATAAAAATCTAGAATATGTATTTATAATGGAAAAGTTAATATAAGTGGTATATAAAGGACAATTCGAAAAATTTCTAACCCTTTACTATAAATTTAAATTTATTAACAACAACAAGACAAAAAAAAAACAGATATTTTTTTTTACACAGTATTTTTTCTTTAATTTTTTATTTTTAATAATAAAATAATTCACATAATTCGTATAATGTAATACAAGACTGATTTTTTGTCCTTAATTAATATTAGATAATAATATAGGGAATAAAGATGTTATGAACATATAATATGTAGTTAAATTATTTTGAAATTAAAGATGTTACATAGAAAATTATTATCTGCGTAATATTTTACATAATATTGTATATAAATTGAAAAATTGTTAAAAGTATCATTTTACCAATGTTATGATGAATTTTTCAAAGCCATTTTCAAGGACTTTTATAATTTTATAATTAAAAAGATATTTCATTTATTTCATAATATACATAATATGTATATGATTTATTTTTCAATCATATGTAGATGAATCAAAAGAATATCTTTTAAATTGAAACATATGTAGGAGGTAAACATCAAATCCCTATTATACAATGTATTTATTCAATTTTACATATGTATATGTATACGTATAATAATCTTCTCATGTCTATCAATCAATTATATTTGCCATAATATGTTTATTTGATATATAGAATATTCATAAAATGCAAATAAAGGATAAACTATACATACATATGTATTTCTATATAGAATTTTTGTTAATGATAAAAAGAATTATAGTTACCGTTGAGATAGCAACCATTATATGTATATTACTTGAAGGATTATTGCAATATTTCTATATATATTTTATTATATATGTATTTACTTACCTTTTATATTGAAAAAACATTAATTATAACAACATTAGATACAAAATATGCATGCTAAGGATAAATTAGAAACATGAACTTGAACTTTTATATTGAATTATTATTAATTATGTATGGTATTTTTCAAATAGAAATATAATATTCATAACATTTAGATGCATTATGTAATATATGTATGTATAAGTTATCCTATATGTACAACATTTGTAATTATTTTTGTTTAGAATATTATGTTTTAATTAAGCCACATAATATGATTTATCAGAAATGTTTTTTATTTTTTTTATATAAGTTTGCATTTATATAATGAAAAAGTAAAGAGCATTTCAGTCATTCATCCATTTATTTAATTAATTATCTGACAATGAATTACATTCAATTTTATAACGAACAACGTAATTTCATTTACTGAAAATTCAATTGATAAGTTTTAATTAATTTATTACGCTAAAAAAAGAGAAATTTATTTAATTCATTTTTATTAATTTTCATCAAAAAAAAAAAAAATAAATAAATAAATATTATTTTCCTTTTTGATGTTTTTTAATTATAAAATTTAATCAATGTTATTTTTTTCATATTTTTTACAAGAATTTTTTGTTTTTGTTTTTTTAAATTTTGTTTATTAAATATTTCATTTATTCTGATTAATTTTATTGCATAAAAATTAATAAATAAAAGTATTTTCAAAAATTAAAAGTTTTCATAAGTCCTGTACGTATAATCATAAATTTTTAAGAATAAAAATATTTTATATTCTTATTCTTTAAATAACAAGAATTCTTTAAAAAATACTAAGGTATATACATATAGGTTGAAGAAATGAAAACTACCCAAACTTTAAAGTAAAAGTTTCCTTTTTTTTCTTTTTTTTTTAATTAAGAATAAAAAGTAAACAAAATAACATTACTTTGAGTTATCATTCAAAATTATTTTTCAATATTATAATCATTTTGAGAAAAACATTTAAATTTTGTTTTTCTTGCAATAAAAATTTCTTTTGAATTAAAAAATTTAATATTCAAATTTATTATCTTAATCACGCGCTCCATAATGTACATTATCTATAAAGTTAAAAGAAAATTTGGACATATTTAATATATTGCACATAAAATGGATTTTAATAAAATCAAAAAAAAAAAAAAAAAATGAATATCAAATCTAAAAAATAAAAATAGAAACAAATCCAGAAATCAAATATGTACATATAAAAGTTATATTCTTATTGCAAAAAACAATGAGTGTTTAAATACAAAAAAAAAAAAAAAAAACAGCCCTGTTGAATTAATTTTTTTCTGATTGAATGATTCCTAACTTCAATAATTTGCATACATGTGAGCTTAAATAATTCAACACCACCCTATTTTGAAGACGATGAAAAGTAAAAGGTACTCAAAACAACATTGTTTATTTATGTTACCAAATATTTTCTCGAAAATATACTACGTATATATGTATATATGTATATGTACGAGTACATATATGCTGAACTTTTACAAATTACGACTCAACAAGAGAAAAACTGCCTTTTTAATGGTTCTTCATACGGTGTACACTAAACCCCCGACATTCGCGAGGGATACGTTACGTAAAAACCTCGCATATGTGGGGACCCAAACACAATACAAAATAAGGAGATAGGTTCCAAATTTCCTAAAAAATGTATAATTTATTTTTCTCTTTTTGTTTTTCATTTAAAATTTGCTTATACGGAGCAATTGAACTTATCGAAAATCTTTTATCATTTGAATCGACCGACTCAACAAAATAAACCACCTTTTCTACCAATCAATCGCGTACAAATTCGCAGATGTTGAGGGAAGTTCAGAAAAATCCATTCGCGAATAAGCGAATCCGTAAATACGGGGACAGCGAATGTCGGGGGTACAGTGTATATATTTCCTATTATAATTTATAATATTTAAAGTGATTTTTCAAAATAAGATACATAAGGTATGAGTACCTACTCTGTTTTTTTTTTTTTATAAAATTTTCGTTGCCACAATATTTTCTTCAAAAAATCTTTGTTATAAGAAAAACAATATCTGATGTATACAAACTTTTATTAAGCCTATACATATATTGACACTTTATTTTTTCATAATATAGTACATACAAACATACATACATCGTTTTATGAGTAAGATTGAATAAATAAATATAAAATTAATGCATTGTTTACCCAGATAATCTTTTCTTCCTTTGTTTACTTGATAATCATTATTATTTATCATTTTATTGCGATCTTTAAGGTGTAGTATGAAAAACTTTTGTTTTAAAATAACATAAAATTTATATTGTAGAATTTTGTTCTTTTATATTTCTAGAATTTAATTAAGTTTCTGAAAAAAAAAAATATGTATCAGAAGTATATTATTATATAGGCAAATCTTTTTTTTTTCTAATAAGATAATACTTAGATAGTATCTAGGTTATATCAGTTAATTTTCACATTTTTTTTTCAAGTACCT